>CM060851.1:15233148-15898840 GCA_030737835.1 Acorus gramineus
TCAATGATGGTAAATGGTACCATTTCTTGTTGATGGTGCAATCATTCTACGTATGACTTCATTACAAGAAAGAAAAAACAAATCCCCATCCTTATAACCTTGATTTTCTATGTAGTGCTAATAAAAAAAATGTATTCCTTTTGGTGAACGATTATGATTTCGAAATATACTGGCATATATAATAGCCATATATCCTTTGTGAGCGATTGTGATTTATATTGGCGTATATGGCAGCCATATATCCTTGTTGATCGGTTCGGAGCATTTAAATCTCTATTTTTTAAAAAATGAGCATTGACACATTCGGTTTGTTTTACAGTCTCATATATTATAATAGTGTAATATATACTTATAATAGTGTAATATATGTTGCGTTATTATAGTGTATGGAGTCTTATTAATATGATAAAAAAAATTGTTATTTTTACATCGTAAAAAAATATATTAATGTATCTTATTTCATATAACAACGTCTAATTCAATGAGAGAGAGTGATTTTAAAAAAACAAATAAAAAAAAGTGTAGACTACAATTAAGGCTGGACAGAGGACTACAATTGAACCGGCTAAGAAACTTGCACTGCCATCGCCATCCTGTGCTCCATTCATTTTAAACTGCCAAAAAGGGTAGGTATAGACATTTGATTATGTCTTTTATTGCAGGCATCATCCCGTTTGGGGGTCAGGCGAATGCATCCGCTCTATACTGGTTGCATCCAAATAGTAAAATACATGATAGACACACGAGCACCCGTGTATTTATACACTTGCACTGGATTTTGAAAAGATTTTATGTTAGTTTTGAATTAAAATTTCCAATTATATCTTTGTCGTGATTTTCAATTTAAAACACCAAATTTGGTTGGGCATGGGTGGGTTAAGACAAACTTTCTAAGTCTCGAAATATTTCACATTAGGCCTATCAACAAGTCAGGTTCGGGTTTGATTATCGGGTCCTTCAAGTCATGTCCATATCGAGTCAAGTCGGGTCAACCTATTAACAAATCAATGACTTCTTCTTTTTTCTCTCTTTAACAGAGTCTAGTGTATTATAAATAATTTTTCACTATTTTAATTTTTTAATGTTTTATGAGAGAATATTTGAAATACAGTTTAGATTATTATGTTTTTATGTGAAGTTAAAATGTGGTAAAAATATTTCAAATGTTTAACATTTTAAATGATTATTAAATATTTAATTATAATTGTTTGGTTGAATCATGAGTGTTAGGTTAGATCATGAATAAAAAAAAAACACATAATATTTGAATTGGGTCAACAGGGTCAGGTCGGGGTGGACCCAGACCCGACCCGTTTTGATTGTCCGATCCGCTAGGTCGGTCGGGTATTTACATCTTTAATCGGGTCGGATCCGGGTCGACCCGCGACCAGTTGACAGGGCCTACTTTACATTTGACAGAGTATCTTTTCGTCAACTACTCTCCACAAATCTTTAGGATACAAAACCATTTTCTTTTTCATCTGGTTATAAGATTTGTCAAAACCAATCTTAGGATACAAAAGTGGGGTACAGATATAAGAAAATGGCTCCTGTCTGTTCCAGATCAAGTAGGCAACCACTAAATACTTTGGCATGGCAATCACAACAGATCGTACTTGTTACACGCCTTCTTGCAAAACATGCATACAATCCCAAATGATAATAGTTCAAAAGGGAAAATACATACCTAGGTGAATACTGGTTAGCAGATCACAGAGGCAGTTCCCCGCTGTCTGAAATGACAACTTTACCTTTTGGCGTTCCACTCTGTCGGCCTTCTGCTTCAATTTTGTATACAACATCCATTCCAGATATTACTTTGCCAAAGACAACATGTCTTCCATCCAACCTGTCATGAAAGAATTGATCTATGAATTGTGTACTCAAGGTAACACAGCTACCAGATAGGACAGGATATGGCAAAAACATTACCAGCTAGTTGTCACAGTCGTGATAAAGAACTGTGATCCATTAGTGTCGGGGCCAGCATTAGCCATTGACAGCAGTCCTACACAAGAAAAAGTGAATCATGAAAAAGAATCATGGATGCCATGGTTCCAACTGTCTGGAGGGAGGAGAATGAAGAGTTACCTGGTTCTGTGTGCTTAAGCTTGAAATTTTCATCAGCAAAGCTAGTTCCGTAGATAGATTCTCCTCCCCTCCCATCCCCAAGTGTGAAATCACCTCCTTGGATCATAAAACTGGGAATGATTCTATGGAATGTGCTTCCCTTGTAATGAAGAGGCTTTCCACTCTTCCCTGTACCCTTCTCCCCTGCAAGGAAATTATCATTACATTGCAACAAATGTGACAATATTATTACTTTATCACAAGATCTGTTGTTCTGCGAGAATATCATCAGTTTATTACAATATGTTTTCTGGATGTGCTGAACAAAACCTATACACCAAGATCTGTAAACCTTATTTTGGAACAAAAAGGCTGGACATTTAAAAGCCACCGTTTCTCGTTCTTAGGGTGGCAAGTTAATAACTATTGCTTGCTCAGTGTGGGGAAAGCAAACGCTGCAAAGCTCTGTAGTTGAAATGCATTTGCAACCGAGATGGTGTTTGAATTTCAATTTAACTTTAGTATAAAAGACCATCAATGCTGAAATGATGGAAAGCAATTGCATACCTGTGCAAAGTGCCCGGAAATTTTCTGTAAACCAAATGAAAAATAACTTATGATCAGATTGAGATCCATACTTGACAAAGTTATCATAAAAAGGGATAATAACTACGAGAGAGGAATGCCCGGAAACCAAATTCTCCACACAGTAAATACTGGGTAAATAATACAGAAGTATTTCAGTTCTAGATAAACATCAGGCAAATCTACCTGCTGTCTTTGGAACAGTTTTCCCAAAGAGGCCCATGACAACACGACCTGCATGAAAGCAATGCATTAGATACCACAATCTCTAAGATTAACAGACCCAGTAAAGGACACAAAAAACGCATATTAATGTCCCCCAAAAAATACCATATATAATATCCAGCAAGAGATCCCATTTTTTATTAAAAGAAAAATATAAGGAAAAGAAATAAGGTTGAGGAACAAAAACATTCTGCAAAGGCTGCTGTGAAGATTATTTCAACCAAGAGTTAAATGGTCAAAGGCAGTTGGTTGTCTCACACAAAACACAACTCAAGAAGCAGGGGAATTCATCAGAACAAGCAACAGATCTGAGTGTCTCATCAAACAACAGTCACTGAACTACATATGCTGACCACATAAAATAGCAACTCTACCATTCATGTAAAGACCAAATGTTAATCGCACACATAAGACAACTCAAGGAGAAGGGGATTCGACCTCAGAACAAGCAACATAAATATTAGAGTAGGTCATCAAATGAGATTATTACTGAACCAAATCAGTCCAGGGTGACTATATAGTACTGTTTCTCATAAGTCAGAACTATGGGACCATTTCCAAGTTCCAGTGTGTGACCTATTAAATCAGGACAAATATGAGTATACTTACTTTCCCCAAGATGAGATAGACAATAATTGAGGAACATAAATGTAAGATAACAAAGCCACATAGGCAAAAACAGTATGTTCTAAGAATGTCTTCATTATTACTCACATCACACTTTTTCCATAAAAGAGAGAGAGAGAGAGAGAGAGAGAGAGAGAGAGAGAGAGAATGAATTCTTATAGTATGTGGAAGTGCATCCAATTTGAAAGCTTGAGAATTTGACATGAATACCTGCGGGTTTTCCTCCAATCTCAACATCAAAATAAACCTTGTGGGTAACTTCTTTCTTGTCCCCCTTTGCTGCCTTTACCTGAGAATTCAAACAGGGTAGAAAAGAATCCACCATTAGATAATGAGTGACAAATACAATAGAGTACTATATCACAATAAGCTAAAAAATACAATCAGTCAGACCACTGATGAAAAATTTCAAGAGACTCCAACGGAGCACATAATAAAGTACCGAAGCATTATATGATGAGACATCAGCAAAATTAAGAGTATATGATCTCTTAAAGGAGACAAGTATCATATAATGAGGACAGATCAAAGTGGAGATGGCTACATGATTGTAAAATCCATTGTTGGTTTTCATTTATGTTAGAACTAGAATTGAATTTAGAAGAGTTTTCATGACTTGTCAACACAGTAGCTACCTCCTAGAGATCGATTCAAAACAGTTAAGACCATGAGAACCATCATAATTTTCCTTTCTGTTGAAGAAGGGTACATTAAGCTCCCTCCCTCCCTAACTCTTTTTAACAAGGATTGGAAAAGTTGATTCCTTCCTCCGGGGGGTTGGTTTGGGGACGATAAGGCTCGTCATAATCGTAGATCCGATCCCCGTGTACATAGATAGAGATGAACGTGCAGCGAGACCAAAGTCTTTAGTTTGTTGGGGATCGATCGAATGAGGGATGGTCCAGATCAGGGGATCTCATTAAGAATTCATATAAAATAAATATATAAATAAAATCAGGATGGTGTTCATTTGAAAAGAGAGGAATCAAACATATGCCTGGATGGTGCAGAACACTGCGAGGAGGAGGAACCACAGCACTGCAACAACCACGGAAGAGCTTCGATTCATCCGACACCAAGATGCCATCTCTCTCTCTCTCTCTCTCTCTCTCGTCTCTGCAGTCTCCGATTATTCGATTATAATGCGGCCCCTTCGAGTAGTGTCCATTTGATCGTTGGTCTACGGTCATGATCTATTTCTATGACGTGTTCGTTCTTTAGGACCCTTGGAGGATCACATATCATTTCGTGACCGGACCCGAATGACTCAAGACCCGACATGCAAACCGTTGACAGACCTAATTCGAACCAAAGATCGCACTTTTATGTGAATGAAATTTATTTATTCCGTTGGTAACTTGGTATGTAAGTTTTTTAATATTATTATTTCTGCTTTGCAGACTACTTTTTGTTAATATAATTTACATTAATAAATTAAGAAAATGCAAACAAATATGATGTATCTTTTTTTTTTTAATCTGTATATAGGAAAATATCTAAAAAGGTCTTTTAAAAATTAAAAAAAATGTCCAAAATGGCTTTTTTAAGAATTTTATTGAAAAAGTTTCTTTTAACAATATTATAATTTAAAATAACTTAAATGAGCTTGCTCTTATCATTTTAAAATCTCTTTCACCTAAAATAATGCAGACCATTTTACTTTTAAAATTGTGAAAAAAGACTTTTTTTAGTTAAAATTTTAAATTAAGTATTTCAAATATTATATGGTTTTTTTAGACATTTTCCTTTAGATATATTGTAAAAATGACCGCAAAAAAATAATTTATTTTTAACGTAAAACAACTTTTTAAATTAATTATATTTGTATTAAATGATTTTTTAAACTAAAAAATGATTTTGAATTAAGATTTCTTTTATTTTTGGTGAAAATATTTTTAAAATTAAGATGATTTCTGCCAAGTGCAAACGTCATGGATCAATGAGTGGTCAACTTTCCCCCTTCCAATGAATTTGTACATGCATAAATATTATGATAAATATAAAAATATACATATATAAAAAAAAAAACTGTTTGTTTTGTGAGTGAAAACAACGACAAGAAGTAAAATTGATTTTTTAGATTATGAAAATCATAATAAAATATCCAAATTAAATAGATATCTGAAGTAAAATTAATTTTTTAGATTATGAAAATCATAATAAAATATCAAAATTAAATAGATGTCTAGCTCTTAATGCTAAAAACACGGTTCAGTTAATCATTAACACATAATATCTAAATTATTTGAACTAGATTAAAATATAAAAAATTTATAAAATCTTTAAATAGATATTCACTAAAGACATAAAAACACAAATCCTAATATAGTTAAACAAGTATCCAACATGGTTAAATAGATTTATGTTTTACCTTAAATCATAAACCATTGAATTTTCATCCAAGGGTTAAAATTAAATCTAACATATATAAATAAAATAACAGTTCGGATCTAGATATTGTTCGAATTAGGCTGTATCCGATCCAATCTAAAATTTTAAATACACATAAGTTGATTTGTATATGGATACGGATATCTTCTGTATTTTTGTATCGGATACGAATATTTTTTTGGATTATTGACAGGTTTAATCCTTACCACTCACTGGTTTATTACGGACAGGAACCATCATGCACATCGATATAGTCCTTGAAAGATAAACTGCCAGCCATAAACTAAAGAGAAACCAATTGAATGCAAATGAAACAATCTTCACAAAACAATCCATCCATTGGACAGGTAACTAAACAGTCAAACAAAATCTGAACAGCGCAAACAAACTAGATGCAAACACTGCGTTCTCCACATGATGACTCCCAACTTTTCAGATGAAACCATCAACACCAGCTGTAACAATAAATTGACAAGCATTTCAATGTAGCAATGACACAACAATACATTCGGCCATGCACTTACGAAAAACCTACATAAAATTTTGCTCCTCTTCACTCCCATGTAAATCAACTGGTAACAATTATGTTTTACACATTAGGATAATATGTGATTGTTGCAACCATGAACTGTCATTGGTGCTAATTTGACATCTATACCAGAGTATTTGATATTACATATTCTACCACTCACCCAATTAACAAATTAAACATAGTCGGCACAGGGAATAGATATTGCATATTCTACCACTCACCCAATATTACATATTCTACCACTCAACCAAGCACAGGGAATAGATATTGCAGTTTCACCAAATCAATTAAATAGAAATGGACCAGTAGCAGCATTAAGCAGGCACAATGACAAAACACAATATCATCAGTGTCTTTCAGATCTAATAACGACTGGAAAACATATGCATTGACAGTAAAATTAGCCATACACAGCATGGCATGATGAAGAAGTGAGGGGAAAAAAGATGATAATGGCAACAGGGGTAGTTCTAGTTTATGTTATGGGACAGCAGTGGAGGTGGAGGAGGAGATGGTGCCAGTGACAAGGGCAAAAATGAATACCAACAGAGCCAAGACCAAGGTTTTCTTGCCTCCTCCACACTAACCAGCTGCAAAACAAGAGCCTGTAACACATCAAGTTGTGGTGCCTACTGCCTTCTTGCCTCTCCACACTAATTATTGGGAACCAAAGCAGAAAAAGGAGTATCTCTCAATAAAAAAGGAGTATCTCTCAATCAAGGAGTGTCAATGACCTGAATTATCTTCAGTCAATCAAAGTAACATCATTATCCGTATGCACCATGATTATGACAAATAAATCACTTATATGATCCACTTCACCACCTGGATTAAAATACTTCTGTCCACATTCCTAAAGGACCGTGAGAATGAAGTATAAAAAATAATTCAACACTTCGTGATTTGCTCATGCATTATGCTCACATTTTGACAAAAGATTCACTCAAGCTCATGGTCATATCATGATATACAGTGATACAATGAGCCTATGACAATTCAATACGAGACAATGCCATGATAATTCAACATAAAGCCAACTTCCAACCAGTGTCGTGTGATCCCTTCTTTTGGTGAGTTCTTGACTAGCATGTGTCCACCCTGATCCATAGACAGAATCATCACAGCAAAAGTTTCTAAGAAAAATTTCTGGCAACGCCATGAGGTGGTTCAAACTATAAGATGTATAAATACTCAGAACGAATGAATCATTACGCTTAGATAGAGGTAATAGGCGAGAGCGCGATGCGCTAGGTTAGGATTGGGACTTGGGAATAGATGTTCCTAGCGCCTTGTGAATCGCACTTTTCATTCAACTCCTCCCTAGCTACCCTAAGGAAACTCATTGATAGCCAAGCAGGCAATAAAGCCAAAGGCAAGTAGTGCCTTGTTTCGTAGATGAGAATCTGCATATCTGCATGAGTGCACCCGAATTTCGATACACCAAACTCAGCAGGAATAAACAAGAGCCATGCCTTTCCTTATCCACGGGTGGGAACCTTAATCCCTTGAGACTATATCATGACCTCCATCCCTGAATGATACCGACTTGTTCTTCTCATCAAATTTGGTGCTTTATTATCCCTCGTTGCTCTATCCTTTAACAGGAAAGTCAATCCAGCAACTAGCTATCAGGAGAGTCTGTATTATAGTAAATGATCTATACCTATTAACCATGAATTCATAAGCAGTTTGAGATGCACAAATTCTTTGGGAAAGAAGGGTGGGAGATGAGAGGTTTTAGAGCTTTGTTGAAAAGTAAATTCACCTTCTTTGATCAAATTTAGGAGCTGTGAACTTTCACAAATACCAAACAGTATCTAAACTTATTTCTTCAGTTAACCTCAAAAATTAATTTCACAGGGAAAGGCAAAAGGTTGGGCAAGTTTTCTCATTTCAACATGGATCAGACCATGTTCTTCCCTTCCCTCCTCAAACATCGATTGACCGCTATCAGTCATTCAGTGAAAGTACAGTAGAGTGAGTCATTCAGCAGGGAGACCATTTGCCCACAAGGATTGCGGCAAGGCCAGGTAGTAGGTACTGCAGAATCCATAGCAGTAGCTTCTCTGTTTTTTCTTTGCTCAAAATTTTTATGGTAGGAGGAAACTAAAGGACAACAAGGAAAGTTCCAAGTTAGGTCAGAGAACAAGACTTCACTTTAGTCAAACAGATTCTAGCTTGCTCAAAATCTTGCTCCTCAAACCATATTTTTTTCCCCTTTTTTCAAGTACAGCTATGCCTGCTTCTAGACCATTTCCTTATCTATAAAGGTTTCCATCATATATATAGGCAATCAAATCTTTTTCTTTTTTTTTGAAATAAATATGGAGAGTCTTATTGAAAAGAAACCCAGTCGAGGGATCTCCTTACATTAGAAAAAAGAAAAGGAGAAGAAGCAAAACAAAATGAAAGGAAAATACAACAAGAAACCAAAAAAATCCTCTTTCAACTCCTCCCGCACCAATTACCCCCCATGATCGAAGAAATTGTTGCTTCTTCCAAAATAAATATGACCCAATCGCAAAGAAGAGAGGAAATGAACGCCCATGTATTTTTGAAATCTTACAAATCTGATTTTAAAAATTTGTTACAAGAATAATGGAGTAGACAAGAACTGAAAGAACTAGTGTAAAAATCCTTTTAGCTACCAATCATTCCTAACTCCATAAACCATAAATGAATAAACCGAAGTAAAAACTTGCACCTAAAAATTTTATATAAATAACAGCCCAACACAGTCGCTAATGCATAGCATAGAAAACCTACCACCTGATTCAATCATAGACATTCTCATCATCTCAACTGACAAAAATAATTAGCAGTTCACTCATTTATCTAGAATTTGATGCCTATACAACAATATATACATTACATAATTTGCTTATTGTTCCAAGGATCCATTTTTGAATGAAAAAAAGAACCTCAATCTACTTCTTCGTTTAACAAGACTCGTGTTATCCTGAGACAGTGGAATACTAATAGAACGATTAATCAAACTCAAGCGAAAACAAACGTTTTAAATAAAGATGGGATTAGTACGCAACGGATAAGTCACAGGAATTCATATAGGTAAATCGAAGGACCCAAAATGCAAAATTACTGCCAATCCAACAATTTCCATACAAGATACCGGTGTATTATTAGACCCACTAGACTATAAAGGGCCAGAATCTAGACGATACAGGACACTAGACCATCCATGTGTGTTCTTGTCCAATTATACTCTTGACTGTCCTGAGGAAAAAGACAGCCTTGTTATAAAAGAAAAACAACAATCCAGCCAAACAGGCATACATAAGGCAAGCAGTAATAATTGTAGCAGGAGTAACAGAAGATTAAGAAGAATTAGGCCAACATAATCCCCACAGAGAACCTTGTAGCTGACATGGAAAGAAAGAGGTGAAAGAAGATGGTAGGACGACAGAGATGAAGGAAAGGGCAAGAAGAGTGTGTATGCCTAGATGTAACCAGATGCGCGGAGCTATGCCAGCACTCACTCAGAGCGCTCTGCATACCTCTCACCACGGCCCTCCTTCAGGTTGATGCCAACCATAGCCTCTCCAAGTCCACAACTGATATCGGCGAGGATGTCAGGATCCCTGTAGTGGGTGACGGCCTGGACAATGGCCCGAGCGCGGCGAGCAGGGTCCCCACTCTTGAAGACCCCTGACCCGACAAAGACACCATCACAGCCAAGCTGCATCATGAGGGCCGCATCTGCGGGGGTGGCAACCCCTCCTGCGGCAAAGTGGACAACAGGGAGACGGCCGAGCTGCTTGGTCTGCATGACGAGATCATAGGGGGCGGCGATGCGCTTGGCGAAGGAGAAAACCTCGTCATCATCCATGCTGCGAAGGGAGCGGATGTCACCCATGACAGAGCGCACGTGGCGCACTGCCTCAACGACGTCCCCTGTGCCGGCCTCCCCCTTGGTGCGGATCATGGAGGCCCCCTCGCGGATGCGGCGCAAGGCTTCCCCGAGGTTGCGGCAGCCGCACACAAAGGGGACGCTGAAGTTGTGCTTGTTGATATGATGATCATCATCAGCGGGTGTGAGGACCTCACTCTCATCGACGTAATCAACGCCGATGGCCTCAAGGATCTGGGCCTCAACGAAGTGGCCAATACGAGCCTTGGCCATGACAGGAATGGTAACAGCCTGCTTGATCTCCTTGATCAGGGTGGGGTCGCTCATGCGGGCCACGCCACCCTGGGCACGGATGTCTGCAGGGACGCGCTCCAGGGCCATAACAGCGCAGGCACCGGCCTCTTCGGCGATGCGAGCCTGTTCCGCGTTCACCACGTCCATTATGACACCTCCCCTAAGCATCTGTGCCAGACCCACCTTCACAGAGAAGGGGGATGTCTTCTTACCGGTATCGGAGATGGCAGCCACACCGCCACCATTGCCATACACGGTAACCACACCACTGTTCGTACCCGAAGACATGCTTTCTCCTCCTCTGCCTCAAGGGATGGTAGCCTCTCTTGTTTCCTGTAAAAAGTAAATACGATAAAAATAATTCAATACAAATATAATATAACCATTCAAAAAATTCGTTAATAACGTAAGAGGGTAATCAAAATAAAAGAAAAGCATATATTAGTATGAGAGAGAGAGAGAGAGAGAGAGACAGAGACATACCTACCAAGTGAAGGAACAAACAAAGGGACAGATTCGAGAATTAAGGAGGGAAGGAGGAGGACGAAGAGGATGTTGAGATGGCGGTGGGAATGGGTGGGAAGGGTATAAATAGGGGAGGGATGAAAGGAGCGGTATGGATTCTTCCACTTGGTCACGTATCTGCCCATTAAATTCATTATCTTGGATTTTTATTTTCTTTATTTGTCTGTGATATTTTAAGGTGGGTCATATTAAATATTTAATTAAAAAAAATTATTTTTATGTTTTATGTAATTATTTATGAGAAAAAAGATAAAAAAAAAAGTCTTTTAAAAATTAAAAATATCAAAATCATCCGCTTTTTTAAATTATACCAATAAAAGTCTTATTTCATAATTTTAGAAACAAAATGACTTTGTGTTAGGCTGCGTAACCTGCGTTTGGTTTGGTAAAATGCTGATTTATAAGTGCTGATAATTTTATGCAGTTCAAAAGGAAAAAAAAAAAAAAAACTGTTTGGTTCTACGAATAATACAAGCACTTATTCAAATAAGTGTGTTTGGTTCACCACTTAACAGTAATATTTATTATAAGGGTAGTTTGGTCCATTTAAGAAGTGTTAAATGTTATTTTAATGTTTGATTGAATACTTTAAAAAATGTTTATTTTTCTCAATAAAAAAAAGTATTTATTTGCTCCATGAAATACATGTACTACTAATTTAGAGAGTAAACAATAATTTAGAGAGTAAACAATAAAATTCCACATGGAAGCCTATACAGATTAACCAATAATTCATGTCTATTTAAAAAGTGGTGAATGTGCATAGTACATAAACCACATTCGAAAACCTGGTAATTACAAACTTCCATAGCACGGGGACTATTGAATATTGAATAAACATAATCTTGTCATAATACAATACATAGAGCTTGTAAATATTATAGCATTCCTCAATCCAAAAAATAACTCCACGGGACACTGAATATGTGGTTCTGTTGAGAAGCCCTGGTGAATCTTCTGCATAGGCAAAAGGAACAAGCAAATATAAGCACAAACAACAAATTAACATAGGCCACCAATGGTCTATAATAAATTACTTGATTATACACGATTACATGATTGCTTATAACTTTTGCTCTCTTATTACTATTGAATGAGTAGTTGAACCCAACAAGAAAAAAAACAAGGATGGAAGACAAACAATGCAAACATTATTGGCATAAACAATAAGAGAGAATTGTAAAGCATCTCATTTTATAGTTGCCAGAATGACATTTTGAAAGAGTATATGATGGAAACTAATGCTTGTAACAAAAACAATCCAACAAAATTTCAGTCAGAACTAAACGGTGAATCCAAATATGTTTAATTAGAACCAAGATTGTAAAAAATAATGAAAATAAAATTATAAATTTAAAAATACAGTTAAACATATACCATAAATTGCAACATCAACAAATCAATTAAAAAAATAATAAAGCAAACCAAAAACCCATAAAAAAATGTCATGTTTGCTAAAACTTTTTTTTCATTTCGAGAGTCCAAAAACCCACAAAGCACCCTCACCCCGTCAATAATTCAAAAGCTACACATACACCCATCATAACTAATAAAATTTCTCTAACTAATAAAATTGAGATCCAGACGATAAAAGGATGTATCATGCGTTCGACACCATCACTATTATCTTAGATTTCAAGCTTATCCCATGATCTCCATAGGATCGTGTTCCACCCATCTTCATCCAAACAAACATTCACTACTTGATTAATACAAATCTATGACAATAAAATTTCTATGACTAAATATGTGGTTCTGTTGTATGATAGTGATGAACACAATTAAAATCTTATGATTTAAACAATCTATTCATCATAAAGAAATGCCTAAATAACATAATGCAGTGCAATGACTGGGATAAAGAAGGAAAGTTATGATGTGGTGCAGTACAAAAAGACATCACAAGGACACATAAAATCTTTTGTTTGCAGTGACAATCACCAATGCCAAATTGAAGTTCCCCGTCCTCTCTTATTTCTAACTTCCTTCCCTACTCCTATGCTTCCCAAATCTCCTCTTGTTTCTAATCAATTCTTAACATTCAAGCATGTCATATATATTGAAAGAATCCCTCATCCGATGAGGTTCAGTGTAGAGAAGACAAACAAATAACCACATAATAATATGAAACATTTTTTCTCCTGTGACATTGAAGTTTTACATGTATTTGATGAAGAAACATGTGATTGATAGTCATAAATAATAAGAAGAAGCCACACATCACAGCAATTGACTAACATGCATTTTCAATCACATTGGACTGATTCCATCTAACATAAATTCACTAAACAGAATTTTTTTTTTTTTTTTGACATATTCAACTACCAAAATATATACATTTAGGTGAATCATAGTTTCCAGGTTTAAAACATGAAACACAGTTGAACAGAGACAAAAACTATCATAAGCAAACTTCTATTCATAAATGAAATTAGAGGGCAAGATAATAGAACACACACGCCCAAAAAAAAAATTACACAGACTTCAAAAGTTAGAGAAAATTTGGGTTGACAGATTATTTTAAGAACTGAAAACAAAACCCACATCAAGGAGCCAATATGAAATCTGGGTCGTGTTTGTGTTTCTAAAATTATGAAATGGGATTTTTTAAGTATAATTTTAAAAAATGACTAATTTTGCTATTATTAACTTTTAGAGGATTTTTTTTTATCATTTTTCCTTATTTATATACCAAATAATATGATATTCAAAAGACATATATATATGTAAAGAAAAGGAAAAAAATGTTATTAAAGTTGGGTATTTTGATTTTCTAATAATAAAAATGAGATATAAACTCATCATATATTAACAAATTTTATAATTAAAATGACCGATTATGTTGTCATAAAAATAGGAAGAGTTATTGCTACAAAAATAAGAAAAATTATTTTATAGATATAAATGTTTATTTGTTGTTTCGATTGACATTAAATTAATTCTTAAGATAATATTTGGATTTTAAATTTCATAATTATTAAAATTTAAAGGAAAATTTAGTTTGATTTGGTTTATTAGGTTGAGATCAGGAATATATTTTATGCATCATAATATATAGAGTGTTGTTACACATAATTTTTTTTTTCAGCCTTAATTTCAGTCTCATATACCTCGAGAGAATTGAAAATCACAGGAGTATATACTTATATTAACGAGATATATGCTTCGATATATTTACATTTTTTTATAAATGCAACAACGCAATTCATTAGAATACATGCTTCATTTTTTATAAACGCGTATACCTCATTAGATGTAATATACTATTTTTAAAAATATCTAAAATTCACGTAAACTGAAATTAGAACTGAAAATGAAACTATACGTATGTGACATTATCCTAATATATTTCATCAATAACAAAAAAAAATATATATATATATATACAAAATCTGGGCCCCAACCTTTGAGTCCGCCACTGCTCAAACGTGTTTACTTATATTCATACATCAGTTGCTCATTCCAAATGGCTTTAATTTTTATTTTTATTTTGGCCTCTATCCAGAAGTCTCCACCAACCAACTTTATATGCCGCCTTAACAACAAAATTAAAATTTGATACGAATGCACATTGAAGAAAATCTTGAATGAACCCCGTTGTTGACAGAAGAGTCAGTTTTTGTAAGATAAGATAAATAGCATATAATAATTCTAATTTCATATAATACAAGTCTACATCATGTGTACATCATGTGCTGAGATCATGGACTATAGAAAAACAGGGAGTTTAAAACTCTAAGGGCCGTTTCGTTCAGCGGAAAATTGATTTTAAGTTCTGATTTATAAGTACAGATTATATAAGTTCTGATAAGTTTTAATCAGCTCAGAAAAAAAAAAGTGTTTGATTCAACGGAAATTATAAGCACTTATGAAAATAAGTGTGTTTTGTTCAGTATTAAAGAGTAGAGCTTATGATAAGGGTGTTTTGGTCCATTTGATAAGTGCTGAATGTAATTTGATGTTTGGTTGAAAACTTGATGATTGGCTTATTTTTTCTATTTATTAAAAAAAATATACTTTGATATATATCTGTTTAATAAAAAAATATATTGCACTTTGATTACTTAAGAGAACATGATAGAAGCCTATACAGATTTAAAAAAAATAATATGGGACATATGTGATTTTTATGACGCGGTACATATACAATCTACAATTACCGTATTTGAAAAGTCATAGTAATCACATACATCTATCACTCGAACGACTTAAATTTTTTTAATAAATCTCACCTAATAGTAACAAAGCTACATACCATGTCATACTACGCAAGATAAATACAAGAGAATATTACAACATTTTATAATTCACAAAAAAAAAAACATGTAGATCATCAAACATAATATAAGCACACAAACATAGTCTAAATAGTACTAGAGCTACATATATTGTCATGCTACAATAGATAAATACATGAGAATGTTACAACATTCTCAAATAGGGTAAAAAAAACTGTTTCAGAACAGTGAATATATACATTACAGTGTTGGTTTCATAATCCAACTTCTACAGTTATTTGATAGCCAGGAGAAAAAGCAAAAAAAAGATCACAAACACCATCAATGATACATAAGCATAAACAACATCCAAAGATGAGTATCCCTATGGGGCGTGGAACCAAGGGCGGAACCAGGATTTTATATTGGGAGGGGCTGAGATGAACTCGAAATCTAATAAACAATTTAAATTTTATATAAACCAAATGAGTTTATTCTTCATTTCTAATAAATTTTGTCATAGATATGCAAAAATACAAAAATAGGCAAAAGATTAAGTTTTTCCATAAATATGTTATTGAAACTGTATTTACAATCCTTTAAAAAATATAAATCATATTTTATTCAATTTGAGTAGATATTTCCAGCAAAATAAAATTTCAATGTAAATAATCATAGAAGCTATGAGAAAATGATCTTTCATCTCAATGTGAAGTGTTGTATTGACAAATTTCATAATTGAAAAAAATATAATTGATCTCAATATATCTAAGCTGGTAAAGATTAAAAAAAATCATTCTAGCAAAGATTTAAAAATTTTATAACCATATTTTTGTAGAAGAAATATGTAAACCATGATAAAATTGATAGTAAGAGAAAATTCGTTTCTCATCTTGTATTATTGTATAAGAAATGTGTTTAACCATGTGATTGATAGAAATTGAATTACATCTCTTCAATGCAAGATAAGTAATGACTGTGGTGTAATGGGCAAATAATGGCGGAATTAATTAACTTATACAAGGCAATAATCAATCGTGTATAAATTGGTATGATAGAGGATAATCAGCCATGATTAAGGGTAGTAATTAAGGGTAATAATACAACCTACCTAAAAAAATTTTGAAAAAATTTGGGTGGGGCTACAGCCCGGCCAAGCCGAGCTGTAGCTCCGCCCTTGCATGGAACTACGGCGGTCTTCTCAACCTTCTTCTGAACTGGCACGTGGTAATACTCAGGTTGCCCGATGCAATTTATCAAACCATATGAAGCATTGTGGGTGTTCTTGATTATATGAATGACAACAAATTGTGAATCAAATATGAAAAAAAGTTATAGAAAATAGGATAAACCATCTAAATAAAAACCCAAATTCTAAAGATATATTCTAAACATATAGTGCAATTGTAAAATATGTTTGACACAACAGTTCTTCGATCACTTCAACTTTACAAATATTAAGAATAGTTGAGCACTTTATAACTATTGCCTTCAATGAATACTATAAAACAAAAATATTTGTGGTGCTATTTGAATTACTGGTCTCAAGTCATTGCATAAACACGTTCAAGCATGACTCTAGCAATCCTATCTGGGAAGGGAACCAATCAGAGCACTAACGAAGTACATGATTTAAAAATATCATGACTCATATATAAGCCTGTCAATCGGACAGATACAAATCGGATATGTCAATATTCATTTCCTAATTTTTGAATTCGGATATGGATATTAATTTTCGGATTCGGATCTCTTCGGATACGGATCAGATACAGATTTTTTTTTGGATAATTGACATGTTTGAATATTAACATTAATTTGGATAATTAAGTGATATTTTAGAGAGACATCAAAATTAAAATTAAGATTTTAAAGCTTATTATCTCTTTAAGATATCATTCATTGAAAATTTAATAGTATTATAATATATTATCTTAACGATTAATCATACAAAAAAATAATATGGGTAATATATAATACAAATATATATATTTTTATAATATGTCGGATACGGATATTTTTTTAATTGGATAGACTGATATCCATATCCGCACTCCGGATTTTCGAATATCAGATATTTTTTATTTTTCGGATACGGATTCGGATCGGATTTGAATTTTTTTTGGATAATTGACAGGCTTACTCATAAATATCCAAAAATTGATGGATTTTTTAAGGAAATTTTTTTTTCATATAACAATATAAAATGTAAACTTTATTCATCCACATAGAATAAAAATAAATCTATCCCACAAGAACCACAAACTGATGATATAAAGTAGATTAAAAAAGTAGTTTAAAGTGATAGGCTATCAACTCTTGTACAAGTAATTCTTGAATCAGCCTAGGAGACCTAAGATGATTTTTTTTATGGGTAATGACAATATTTCTATTACTGTATAAAAGAATAATTACAAATGGCAGGTAACATGTAGAATTGTGTTTTCATCAACCATATAATAAAATGAGAGGGAACCAAAGTGAGAACCTTAGTGCATCTTCTTTTTAACAAGAGGTTTGAGGGACAACAAAATATCATATCAAAACCCAAAATATAACAAAAACTGCTTAGGAGTCTCAATCATACAAGATCCCTGATTTATCTGCTTCAAACAGATTGGTTAGTTGAGGCCAAAAGGTCCTAGGTTGAATAACAACAGAGCCCATGCCTTGTTTTCAGTTTGCCAGGGAGTCCACCACTTTGCTTCTCTGGATTTGTGTGAGTTTTCATTCCTATAAGCTACTCTAGCAGTGTAAGATGACAGCTCTATCTCTGGACAATAAGAATTGTAGTCTGAATCTAATGCTGGGTTACGTTGGACTCCACTTCGATTTAAACCTTCGGGAGATCGATGGGGATAGTTTTTAACCAACATGTAAAAATAGCTTCAAATGTAAAATGATCATTTAACCAACATGTTTTGTTCTATATTTAATTTTATATGAACAAAATGTTATGAGAATATACCTTTAAATTGGAAAGAAATTCAATTCAGAGACTGAATACGTGAAGCACAAATCAAATCACAAAAAAATATAGGAGCCATAAAACACCTTACCCATCACAAAAAAAATTCAGAGACCTGAAAACAGAGATATAGTACCACAAATCCATACATCACCAATCAATAAAATCAAAATCTACAGACAATCCCACTTCAAAAAATCAGGTTTTGCACTAAAAAACCAATCAATCACCTACTTCCAAATATTTGGGATGTTGAGAACTCACATATTATTGAGACTCAATGCACACCAGGTATTATTGATGCATAAGTCAACAAGACATTATTCATGTATATGCTAATATGCCAACAAGAAGATTGAACAAGCTATCCTAGAAAATGATAAATTTCATGGATCAAATCTACCTACAATACTAGATGCCTTCTTGTGGCTTAAAAACAATGACAGCAAATATGTCTGACAGAACATCTTGTCTTAAGTTCCTTATTATTGTGAAATAAACCTTAATTTTCTTAGGCACCTCTCCTTCCCAAGACCCTTGACCCCAGCTCATCCTATCTTTACCAGTGTGGTTATCAATATTTTCAATATACTTTATCAAACCACATCAACCATCAACGATGATATAGTAAAGTTAATTCTGAAACCAGATTCATTTCACCTAGAAAAACCATAAAATAACATTTTTATTTGCACTTCTAATCAATCAAAGGAATTCACATATTCCTGAATGAGAACCAGAGACCCTAAAAATTATAGATAAAAAAACATTTGCGATTCTAGGGTTCATTTTTGGAACAAAATTATACCTCGGATCGATTTCTGGTTCGATGGGTATGGCTTGATGTGGCGACGGGTGGCAGTGAAGCGACGAGGATGGCTTGATGCGTCGGCGACTGGACCTGAACTCGATCTACCGTGGAGGGTTCAAAGGGGGTTGTTTTTGTTTTCGGCGAAGAAAAAAAAAGAGGAGAGACAAGGTTGTCTTCAGTGAAAGAGAGTTTAAGCATCCTATGTAAATACCAAACATTTACAGGGGCATCCTCATCTTTTCACAGACATGACGAATGGCTGAATCCGTTTGTCGAGTAAATAAAGTGAGGTTGCGTGGGTTGAAAATTTTTGGCTAAAAATGACTGAATGAGGGATTTAATCAGTGCTTAATTGACATCCAACCAAACAAGCTTAAACCTGATTTTCAGCTTTAAGCTAAATAAGCACTGAAAATAAGTGCAACCAAACAGCCCCTAAAATGTAATTTCAGGAGAATTTCACGGAATTTCATAAATAACAAATTTAGATTTTATTAATTAAAATCTGTAAATTTTGCATACTAGTTTTTTTTTTTTTTTTTGGCATATGTATCAGACTATCATTTGACAAACTCTATATGGGGTATCATTTGAGAACTCTATATGGGACCGTATTTTTTATAATCACTGCACTTGTGGTGTGGTATGGCCAAACCCAAGTTATTAATTAGAAGATTACAAAAAAGAGAATGTTTTAAAAGATTACAAAGAAGATAATAACTACAACAACAAGTAGACGAGGACCGCAGCCCAAGTGCGACCGATGCAATTACTAATGGTCTATACATGCATTAGGACAGACAAACTAGAAAACAAACATGATGATGCAATATTTTTATTCGTATATGTCGATGGCTTGATGATGATGATCCAAGCGCATACGTGCATAATCATTGAACTATTATTATCGGGTGGCTTCGAGTATTCTCTGCCCATTTAATACGGCCTCCCTCTGACAACAGCAGCCCACCTCTCATTCCCCATCACCACATCCCTTCACGCCTTCATTTGCAACCTGGCCACCTTCTGGCCATACTCTGGTGGTCAAACCGGTGTTTCAATATATTATATTTAGTTAATATCGGCAATCGATACTGAGTTCAGATGAGCAATCGAGGGATCAGCAATCAAATATAAGATGAGCAATCGATGTGTTAAGTGATCGAGGATAGGATCTTAAGTTGCTGATTGATGTTAGATCAACAATTGAGTAAGGGCTGTTACGGAGAACTTGATCGATCAAAACCGCAAAAAGAGCTAAGCAGGAAAAAAACCTATTGCCAAAGTTAGACGAATAGTAGATCCGGGACGAAGTGTGACGTCTACCCTTTTAAGAAGCTCAAAAAGTAGCATTAGTTTCAGCTATGATGTAAGACAGATTTAAAAAGAAATCATTACAAAATATTTGATTTTAAATTAGTTCACAAAATAAATTTTTATGAGATTTTGTCATTTATGGACAAATCTCATTATTTAAAATCATAACAATAACCTTTTATATGTGAATTAGGAATTTCAGATTTTTAGAATCTTATGTTTTATTTTATTAGATTAATTTTAATAATTGTCATTGTAATTGTGTATTTACTATTTTTAATAGAGTCATAATTCACATTATGAATACGTATTTAATGTTTGTGGCCTATATAATGTGTGCCACCGTATTTTTAAGAGAACTTTTGATCAATAATATTTCGAATTTTCTCTCTTTTGAGGTTTTCTTCCTTGTTGATTCAAGGAGCTTATGAGATTTCAACGCTTAATGGATCTTTTTATCTATTTCACGCTGCGTTAAGTCGTTTGTTGTTGACCCATAATAAAAGGTAATGCAATTCACTCTTGTTTGACTCAACCCTTTACTTGACCCTCAGTTTATTAGCCAGTGATTTGTCATTGGAGTTGAACCCTTTTTCTTTTGAATCGTAGTGCAAAGAAGTGTTGTTGATGCTTTGCTCTAAACAAAGTTCTTTGTCTCCTGACCCCGGTTGTTCTCTACGAACATGGGACACTCTGTTTGGTAGTCTTCTAGGGTTAGGGTGAAAGGAAAGTGACTAACGACGCTGAGCCTGATGGAGTTAACGAGATAATCAAAAAAAGGAAAAAAAAAAAAGAGAGAGAGAATCAAATGAAGAAGAATAATAATAAAAAAAACAATAATTAGTCGACTGGTCAATTATATCTCATTCACCCCCATCAATACTTCAGTCTATAAATAGGCTAACTTGAAGGTCTTGCACTGAAACACAATTTGCAGCATCTCCAAATGGCTTTAACCATTCGTCTCACAAACACATAGCGGCTTGGTAGAGACCTCACGCCAACTGCCATAGGTTAAATCGCAGGATATGCTAATAGTAGCTTATTTCTGTGTGTACTAGTTACAGATGAGGCCCGAACCACTGTAGTAATATGTGGTGTATTAATCTGTGTGTACTAGCTTATTTATGTGAAGCCATGACATGTAACTTAATAGAGCATCTGTCTCGGTTTTCACTCTTCAATTCAGTCTACTTAGTGATGCAGGGATGGAAAGAGAAAAGATGAGCATAAGAATGCAAAGGGTGACAAATAATCTTTCTTCTTTTTTGTTTAAAGAGATGTACTCCGAAATTTTATTGCATCAATAGAAGGCGGTACATATAAAAAGGGTGGATGAAGAATATTATCATTACAAGAATATTCACCCCTCATATTGCTACGGGTGCTTCAAGAGAGCCCCGACCCAATGCTCGCAGTCTAGACACTTGCTTAAAATGACCCTCAAAGACATTTTTCTTTTTGTCCCATTTTTCATTTTCAAGCAAATGAAATATTCAAACATATATTCTGAAGTAAAAAAAAAAAGTAATTTATTTTTGTTTTAAATCCCCTCTACTAGAAAACCAATCCCAAGAATAGATTCTCATCCAATCAACTTACTGTTCACAAACACAGCCCAAGAACTCAGAAATGCTTTCACTGTTTTCTTACCACCTACTCCATGAATTAGCGAATGACATATTCTACAACTTCATAGTTATCCCAATATGACAGTTCACCTAAAGATAGGTCAAGCTCTTCTATGTGATACCACATTTAGTATATATTGTCATAGCAATCTTCCCTCAAGTATGTTGATTATCGGCATCTCAAGCATATACAAACAGGTCGTCAAGATATCTTCAAGTGTCCATAAAAAAAACATTTGTCATAACCCTTAATCATTCACGAGAAAATACAATCAGATGTGAGAAAGTTTTCAGCTATAAACCTTGGCAAATGTAAATTTACGCACATCCTCAGAAAATTAAGAAAATCATTTTCAAAGTAAATATGCTGCATAATGAATTGAAACATGAGCTCCATTCTGCAGGAGATTTCATTATCCAAAGGTCATATGCAATCATCTCACCAGACAAATTACATTTAGTTGAACAGGGAGAACTCAGACAAATTACATTTAGTTGAACAGGGAGAACTCAGACAAATTACATTTAGTTGAACAGGGAGAACTAACGGGTAGCATAAAGCAAGTCACAATGCACTGTGTGTCCGCGTATTCATGTCCAAAAGTCATTCCTGCAGGATTCATGGTCACCTGCATGGTTTCACATGAAACTTTGCAACAATCACATTATCTCCTTCAACTAAACAAAACATAAAATAGTTGACAGCCATTGCTTTCATGAGCTTCACAACATCAATTGACTGAATTCAAGCACATAACTCCATCATCAGTGATTTAGAAGTACTCAGTGTCACGCCCCAGGAGCGGCCGTCCCCAAGGGGTGACACGTGGACGATACCGAGTATATCATAATCAGAATAAATCATAAAGAATAAAAGATTGAAGCATAATAGACTACAGCAGAAGAGTATATGAATAAATAAACGAATATTACGGGCCATAGAACAGATAATAGTGGCCCTCAGAAGAATACACAATCACCGTCCCGTGTGAACATAAGTCATAATTACAAATACAGCGAGATACATTCCAATAATAACAATGGTATGAAAACAACAGGAAGCTGACAAGCTCACCAAATCACTGAAAGGCGCACGAAACCTTCAACCACACCCAACTCACCGATTCTGCGCAACACCTGGATGAAACCCATAAAAATAGGGTGTAAGCCGGTGAAGGCCTAGCGAATGAACCTAACCACAAGGCACCTCACAATACAATTCCCAACACATCCATAAATGTACATAAATAACTATCAAGTATAAGCCGACCAACCTGCGTCCCATACCATAGGAGGCCAACTCACACTAACCTCATTATGTCTCTAACCTAAAGACAGATCCGTCTGCGTCCCATACCACAGGGGATCCATCCCATGTTAGTAACAATATATATATATATATATATATATATATATATATATATATATATATATATATATATATATATCCTAGTGACTGAAATGCCACTACACACAAATGCCTCACAGTTCCTCCTGTCACGCAGTGACTTCTCTTAGGCGACCCATTTCTGTAAATGCACCGGCTCGGCCAATACAAGGAGTACCACTCAACCCGTCAAATCCACCAAAGCCCGAGTACAATACAAACCGCATCAATGGATCCCGCCCTAGACTCCATCACTTTGCGAACAGGGTCGAAAAACCCAGTATCTTGGTTAAGACTCTCCGTCATCCAACCACTCTTACACGTAGCCGATTTGAACTATCGGATACCGTGGGCGTCCAGGATAAACCTTGAAAACGCTCCCATTGAGAAGGACACCCAGAGTTTACCCTCACCTCAACTGACTTACACGAAGCATCTCAATGCAAAGTGAACCGCCAAACCCAGTGTCTTGGCAAAGGCTCTCTATCATCCAACCACTCTGACGCGTAATCAATTTGAAGTATCAGATAGCGTGGGCGTCCAGGATGAACCTCGAAAACGCTCCTCTCATGAAGGACACCCAGAGTTTACCCTCACCTCAACTGCAGGTTCGCACTCATAACTCACAAGAACTATCATAATTAAGCCACCCCGAACATTCTCGACACACACCGGTCGAGGACCTACGAGATAAACCACAACAGGCAATAGGATCTAACCCATACGATCAAACCCCTATCCCTAGCATTGTTTTGACCAGATCAGTAGACGATGCTATAGAGCATGCTGATAATAGAACATAATATGCAAGCACTAACAATAATAGATCATGAGCATGCATTCAGGATATGACATGATACAATAATATCAATTCCTACCCTCAACTACATATTACAAGTTAATTATATATAGCAAGATAAACATGAACTTCAATTATAATCATTTATGGATGCCACCATAGTCATGCATACTGGATTAAGATCAAAGATACCATAAACATGACTTAGCATGGAACTATACTATCAGAATGTCAAGTTAAATCCACTCACTGATACGAGTACTGCGTCTCGCAATGAATCACACGCCTCGAATAGTCCAACGGTAGCGTGATCGCTACTGGACTTGTGGGAGTATAGCCATTCCCACTACAAGCTTAGACACAAGATCACCACGTTTCCTCAAATTAAGGAGACCCCTCTGATAAACAAACATCATCTACTCAACCAAGAAATAAAACATCCATGCATAAATTTTTTTAATACAGAACATATCCTAAGATCCTAACCATAACCAACAAATGCAAAATACACCATATGCTTCTAACTACTAAATCAATTATTCTACACCATCAAAATCCATTCATCCATAGGCTATCATCCAATTAAATCACCTATAAATCAGCAAGAAAACATCACACCATCATAACAACAAATCTGGGCAGCAAACAACCCTACTCTTTGATCTCCACAGCACCAAATACTCATCCAATAATTTTAAAATAAATCATACATATTCATTGACATGCTGGGATTATAATCCATGAAGACATCATAATCCGATTTAATCTCTAAATTCCCGAAATAAAATATTTCAAAACCTGGTCAATTCCTACTCGAATCTGGATAGTCCTTACCAAACAGATCATAACTTACAACACAGGTAATATTATGTCACCAAATTTCATATATAAGATCTAGACACAAAGATAATCATATCATATGCAGACACAATCCTCATAATATGTCTCTAGATATCAAATTCATAAGGATCTTCACAAGACAGAAATCTGCCTCACCTTTCTAGGTACATCTCAAACCTCCAACACTATCATCCCTTCTTCCTCAACCCAACCACTGTTGGTCCACATTAAGGAGAACAAAAACAAAGAGGGAGAAGGGTTAGGAAGAGTGGGCAACAGAAAACAAACATACACAAGTCACCCCATATACATAAACAATCCTCTCACCACTCCAACAATGATCCACCAAGACAATATGATATCCCCACTATGGTATAGTAAAATCAACCCTAAAAAATATATTTGTATTCAGCTCCAAATACAACAACCTTCTATGGAGAATAACGATGACAAGAACAAGAATCTTTATCCAACGCAGTATAAAAAATGCTCCACAAAGCTTTTCCTAATTTTTTCAAATTTTCCTTGATTTTTCACTTTTTCATTCACACCAAAAATGAGCCTCGGAAGCGCTCTCTCTCTCTCTCTCTCTCAAATGCATTAAGCCCCACCGATCTATGTATCAAATGAAATTAAGGAATTCGGCCTATTTATAAAATTGCCCTTCTTTAAAAATTCTGTGCAACCTCTGGTAAAACAGTCATAACTTCCACAATCTAGCTCCAAATTATGCAATTAAAAATCCATTGGAAACCAAAGAAAATTATCTACAACTTTCATGTTTTTACTAAGATCCAATAATCCTTCTAACTGTTCCGAATTATGCAATTAACATCAAATAGGGCTACTGCCAGACCTTTTCCATCTCCAGGGTATAATTGGAAAAATACTAATAAATTTTGCTACATGAATCCAGATGATCTAATTCCACTTTTCTATGAAAACTAACTTAAAACTGAATGCCCCATAATAAAATCAGATTTAAACTACATCATCTTGGACATTAACAAAATTAGATCCGAATCATACCAACATCCAACTTAGGATATAACCTAAGCATACAGGACCCTAATTCATTCCAAATGAATAATAATATGAAATAACACGTATCATTGTGCTATCCACCAATCTAAACATGTAAAAGAATAACATAAGTCTAAATAGAGGTCTGGGTTCTTACACTTAGATTCCAATATAATTTTAGAGCATATACGTAGTTTGCCATACAAGGAGATAACCTTCTAAAGTTACCCAAATGTTTTCTCGATGTTCTTGTCCTCAAACAAGAAATCTAATTCCTGATACCCCCAAGAGTAGCTAATCAAAAACAATGTTTAACCTGCATATTGTGTTGACAATAATTAACAAGCAGAAAGCACATGTCAAGAAAAAAAAATTACAAATTTTTCTTTTTTAAAAGTACATTCTAATCTATATAAATTGATCATTTGTCCAAATTTTTTTAGTGATGAGACCCGAAAAGAGTTGAGAAAACTCCAGGTGCAGAGAACAACCCATAATTCATGTGAACTAGGTAAGCCCATATTTGAACTCCATACCCATGGGAGCCACCGTTGGCAGAAGAGCTACCTAGTATTGTTCATCATTTATCTAGATTATGAATAAAATCCCGATTAGTAGATTTAATGATTGGTTGATCATCACTCATATCTCACAATAATCTGGTTTGCATCATGCATACAGAGGTATCGATGTCTTCCCATCAAAGGTTTATGGTTCGTTAAGACTTTGGTCTTCATTCCCATGATGCTAACCATATCTATAACTACCTTGTCCAATTGATCTAGGCCTACATGCATATGCAAAAATGCACGGTCTCCTGAAGTACACATGCGATTATTTGTCAATTGGGGTAGGTATGTGAATGCAAAAACATGCATTTGTGTGATGCTTGGTCGCTCTGTACAACAGGAGGCTGTCGCAACACTATGACTCAATGGTTTAGCAATCGAAATATCTCATTGTTTCAGCCACATCTCTGCCCTTACTTTTACAGACTCCATTGCATCTCTTCATCCATAAAATACTACCCATTGTAAAGAGAAAGGTTTCATTGCATTAAATGAATCAGATTCACATGAAAATTACATATGTCGGGGCTGAATACATCTATCTATATTATATATAAAAGTCTCTTATCACAAAAAGCTGTCAAATAACCATTTTATCCCTACTAATCCATTCAATTCCATTAGAGTCTATTCACATCACTTTAATCACAACCAAATCATCATTTTACCCCTATTCAATCCCATGAAAATATATTCACATCTTTGTAATGTCATTCATTATTTATTTTAATACATACATTCATGATATCTTTCTATGATGAATAATATAAATAGATCATAAAATAATATTAATAATTTAAATCAATTATATGTATTTTAATATTTTTATATACCTACTAAATTTACATTAATATGTTTATTAACTTATAATTAAATTTCAATATCATAATATTTGAGGATAAATGGATGCTTATAAAATGAAATTATTTTCAATATTTTTATATATACCAATTAAAATTACATTAATATATTTATTAACTTATAATTATATTTCAATATCATAATATTATGAGGATATAAAGGGATGCTCACTCTTATAATATATTTTACATTATTAAAATTATGGCATAGCATATCTATCAATAAATTCGTATTAAAACATATGAGGCATGTCCTATGCTTTTAAATAAACCTTCCATATGATGCATCGTTTCTTCAAACATATGATGCATAGCATATTAAAATTTTAAGCCTTACATATGATGCATGGCGTTAGTGTTCAATTGTTTTACTTGAATTTTTGTTACAGTAATTTATTTCTATAATTTATTAATAATTATTTCCCATTTAGTGTTCAATGCAATTATTGGGCATGCCATTTATTGGCATAGAATCCCAAATTTTTTAATGTTAACACCATTTATTGTGTATATGTATGTGTAAAAACCGCTGCTTTTATACACAAGCAAAAGCATGTTATATAATATGTCCTATTATATTTATACATGAATAATATCAATATATTTATACATAATTAATATAATGCTATTTAAATAATAATTTATGAATTATTAAAAAAACTAATTATTGAAAAAGTCATTTTTTTCATGCGATGTGTTAATTATTTTATTTACGCCATGTGTCATCTCAGGGGATTTACTTATTTGGACATGGAAGATGTAGATGTGTCAATTATTAGACATTTAAAAATGACAAACTACATTAAGAACCATTAAAAAAATAACAACTAAATAGTAAATATCATATAGATATAACATAATAATTTGAATTGTGTGATGTGAGGATCACAAAATCACCACACAAAATCAACGGACATATGGTTTTTTCATTCTGTCAATGCAGCATCACACATAGCCCTTCAACTTCCCCCTCAAAAACCGCCACCCTCACATTCATCTCCTCTCCATTCAATCCCCTCATTATTCATCCCCTATCCATTCAACCCTCATCATCTTCAAGAGATGTCACATTTATTCTCGCGACAATGAATACTCATTCATTCCCTTCACCATTCCTTTGGATAAATGGATATATCATCATCTCTCTCTTTTTTCTTCTCTCCTGCAAGTTTTTTACTTACCTTGGGAAGGTGGGTTAATCTTAGGTATATATGATGCTTAATTTAGTTCATCTAATCCATTTTGTGTTTCAATTAAACTTAATATATTATTTTTTTCCTTTGATTCCTTGTTTATTTAAATTTTGCCCGTTTGTCTATCAAAATAATAAATCTCATATAAATAAATTGTTTTTCCTTTAACAGATTCTTCTTCGATTTTATATCTTGGTTGGAAGTAGCGCAACAGTAGATCTAGTATTTATTCATAGATATTTTTCAATGTAATTTCATTTTGATATTTTCATCATCAAAATAAAGTACTGATATCTTTCATATCCTTTCATTTTATAAGCACTTCCTAATCATCAGAATATTATGATATTCAAATTTAATTATAAGTTAATAAATATATAAACTGTTTATCCAATTTAATAAATGAATTTATCTATCAAATTTTTTTTCCTCGATTTAGCTCTTCATGGAACAGGATATGTAGCCGTCTTCTCTGTTTTTTTTTTAATCCGGTGATTTTAAAATAGGTCTTTTAGTGAATTTATTATGATTGAATTCCATAGATTTTAGGATCTATATAAAATATATAGTGATATCTATTTAAAGTTTAATTAATTTTTAATATGAATTCATCCATCTTCTCATTTTTTATTTTTCATTTGCATGGTTCATAGAAACTTTGATGGGTGTGTAAGGATTGTGTCGGGGCTGACCGGTGTGGGCATCGGTGCCGCACAGGAAAAATTTCTATTCTGGAATTTGACCCCGTAATAGTTGGTATTAGAGCCAGTCTTCGATGGTTGGAGGAACTTTGGCGGAGCGAGTTGGGCACATGGAGGAGCTGATGGAGGATCTGGAGGCAAAGCATGTCGCTTTGGCCGAAAGGGTTGCTGCGATGGAGGCAACAACGGTGGAGCTAGTCGATGCTTGGGAGTCAAAATTCAAGGGGCTCCAAGACGACCTAGCCTCCACCTCCGAAGGCTTCCATTCCTCCTATGGCAAACTCGCTGATGACGTTGTGTTGGTCAAGCCCCCGAATCCACGACTCCGTTTTGAAGCATAAAATCTGGTTGCGTTAACTTAATTTCTCAAATCTCAGAGTTCTATATATATATATATATATATATATATTTTTCATCCAGAGAACATACGAATACATCACCATAATTATACATATATTGTCAAGGCTAAAATCCAACACAAATTCAATATACATCGGGAACAACTAAATTTATATGTCCACACTATCATACATATGGGTCCTCTACATGCCAAAGAAATGACCAACACCTTTTACACAAGTCTAGTGCTCCGGAAATAAAATACAAGCTTCAACCTCCAACGCCTTAACGAGATCGACAACCACCAACAGCTAATCTGAAAGGTTGAGAAAAGAGAGGGATGAGCTACCACGTGCTCAGTGAATGGACACAATTATCCCAATAATATAATATGCTTTAAAAATAATGACTTTATAAAGGTGTCTCGCTAGACAATTATATAACACATAAATCTTATGATAAAAATGTTATTCAAAACATGCCAGGTGTAAAACTTCTCATTTAAGGAATATATGATGTAATAAAACACTCTTCTCAAAACTATATGATGAGTATGAATGCAACGGACACGCATGCCCGCTTTCCACGACACCTAGCCGCAGAGATTTCACTTTGAAAATCGGGCCACGTAGACATAGCCACCTAGACTTGGGTCAAATTTAGACCGCAGCCACCTAGACTGAGCCACCTAGACGATTTGATGCATGCACAATCAAAACTACTTCTTTCAAGTATACAGCATGCGACAATTTTCATAAATCCCATAATTTCCAATGCATACAATATATCCAAAATATCAACCTATATGATGATAACATGCTCATATGGTTCATACAAGATAGATTTCATAATCATAAAATAACATGATGCTTTTCAAATAATATAGAGACATCCACTCACCTCCAGTTCACGCAATACAAAGCGATGCACGTGCATAAACGCTACACACTCGCACGTGGATAACCTAGCATAACAATTATGCAATCAATAAATAAGAAAATCATTCAATCATGACAAACAACTGACAAACAACTTACAACAACACTCGGCCCAATAATCCCAAGAGCCCGTACCAAATAGACCTACAATCCGCAACTCACCTTAAAGGCCTAACAAAAATCCCAACTCCAAATAAATATTAAAGTGTTCATATCTCACAATGATCCGATAATCAATATCCATTTATTTCATAAGGCCCACATAATCGATCAATCCTCGAATAAAATATTTAGACAAATAATCCACTACAACTCCAATGATCTCAATTTACATCCAAATAACAATAGTATCCAATTAATATTCATTGATCCCACTAAACCAAATTATCGATTTAAGATCCAATTTGAGTCACCGAGATCAACAAAATCATCAAAACCCACAAATTAAATTATACTCATTAAACATCCATTTGGGATCCCTTTAATCTCTAAAATTCATCAAACTTGGTCATGAAGCTAAATATTTGAATTCTAAGAAACTGCACAGAAATCTTTGAAAAATCATAACTTTCTACCTGTAACTCCGAATTGGACGATTCTTGATTCGTTTCAAAACACGATTTAATGATCAGGTATACAATCAACCCGAAAATAACTCTTAAATCCCAAAACAATAAATCTAGTTTGATCTTAAGAAATCATTCGAGATCCATTGAAATCTAATTTGACACAATCATCTCCTAACCAAACTAAATTGAAACACTAAACAATAAAAATCAAGAAAGATTTATCACCTTGTAGTGCTCGACGGGTAGGGGTTTTTACCAAATTACAAAACGACCCCTCAAGTATCACGGGTTTACAACTAGGTCCTTATCCGATTTACAGACAGATCCCTTAACTTAACACAAAATCCTAAAAACCTAATTTCCTGAACTCCGAATCTCACCAAATTTCAACCAAAATATCTTGAGACTATAAAGATCTCCAAAAAATATAAAATAAATATTTCAATATCAATTTAGAATTATCAAAATTATAAATTAAATTAAACTCATTTGGGCCCACCCCCAAACTGAAAAATGAAATAAATAAACAAGCGCCTCTTGAAGGAGACATCTGTCTCAGGCGAGACCAGACAACGAAGTCCCAAAGTCTCCGAACCGAAATCGTTCGATGGCGCTCGGAGTGCCAAAGAACCCGAGAACTTTCTCTGGGATGTGGATCACTATTTCAAGGCGGTCCACACTCCAAAGAATGAGATGGTGACCTTGGCGAGCATGTACCTTACGGGTGATGCGAAACTCTGGTGGCGCACTCGGACGGAGGATGCAACTCGCTCGGTCATCGTGATGTGGGAGGCTCTTGTCAAAGAAATGAAGGAGCAGTTCCTACCTACCAACGTGGCGTGGGTGGCGGAGGATGCCCTTCGAAAGCTCAAGCACACGGGGACTGTGCGTGAGTATGTGAAGTAGGTTTCCTCCTTGATGTTGGACATCAAGAACATGGCTAAGGAAGACAAACTCTTTAATTTCATGTCTGGGTTGCAGAACTGGGCCCACAATGAATTGAGGCGCCAAGGAGTGAAGGACCTTCCAGCGGCAATGGCGGTAGCAGATGCTCTTGTGGACTACAAACAGCCTAACCCTTCCGGGGAGGAAGGTGCGGGGAAGTCCAAAGAGAAACTCCAGAAGGGTGGGAAAACTGACGGCAAGAAGGATTGGGACGCCTCTGATGGCGGACAGGCCACCAAATCTAGTGATGGCTGTTTCCTTTGCGGAAGGTCCCATCGTGCCCGAAATTGTCCCAAGAAGGAGAAGCTGAACGCCTTGGTTGTCGAGGAAGCAGACTCATCATCAGTCGGGGATTGTGTGCAAGTTAATCCCCTCCAACTCTTGAGCGCACTGTGACTGGAGGGGGGCCCTCAGGAAGGGTGGCATGATGAACCCTGACGTGGCGGGAGTGGGAAGCCTCTTAGAGCGTTGGTGGGTGTGCACCACGCACAACTTTATCTGTAGAAAGTTGTGCGCAAGTGGGGACTTGCGCTCACCAGGGAGTCTTACCGCATCTTGGCGGTGAACTCGGAGGCAGAACCCATTGTTGACGTGCCAGGAAGCGTCAACGTTCAAGTCGGTGGGTGGGTCGACTTATGCGACTATTGGCGGGCTCGGGACAAATGCTGATCCAGGAGGGATCGCGAGTGGGCCAAATGACGGGTGCCTTAAGTTGTGGGAATATGTGGAGCGCATCGGAGTTTCACATCCACTCAGCGGAGGAGTGGCTGCTTGAAGGTTGCTCGGACGAGGACGTCAGGCTCAATGGGTGGGGAAGGCTTGTCACACCCTAAAACTCATGGCACGTGGAGGGGACACGTGCCAGGCATGTTTGTGTGCAAGTGCGCAATGGCTTGCGGACATGCCAAGAAGAGTGGGACGCGTACGTGGCTCAGAGACATGTGGGGATGGCTGAAACGGACCCTAGTCATACACGGAGATGTGATCGAGAAGCGTGATCCAAATGAGCCGGCACCACGGGCGCAATGACGTGGGCTTGCCGGGCAACTAGGCCGGGAGCATCGGAAGCCCTGAACGGGAGTGTCAGGCAATTCATCCGGGAATATCGGATAACTTGACCAGGGGCGTTGGGAAGCTCGACCGGGAGTGTCGGGTAATATGTCTGGAGTGCCGGACATCTTGTCCGGGCACACTCATGAGATCTACCGGATGGACTCGGGAGAACCAATGCAGCGTGGCCAGTTGTGTCCTAAGATGTGCACCGAGTGCGTGATGACTCGGGGGACACATGGACACTCAGAAGGGATCTGACCTTGCAAGAAACGTGGGGGAGATGCGTGGTGCTTGACACGTGCATGGGAAATAGACATGGGCAAACACGAGGGTGCATGAACCAGGGCATGGGCAAGGATTGGACTGCATAAGCCAGACATGGGCATGTGGGGACGTGCAGAAGTGATGCGCAATGATCACTCCATCCAAAAGGGAATCCGCACAGTCCGTGGCGTACAAGTCGGAGAACCTTTGGGCATCTGGGCAGGGCGACCAGAGGCGCTCGAGGTGTGCACTAGGTGCATGAGTGCACAATGGCTCGTGGACACAACCAGAAGGTGCGGAAGCGTGAGCGATGCGTGGTGCATGACGCAATGTGGGACACGTGGAGACGCAATCTGAAAGTGGGCAAGCGGTTGCACAAAACTCGCGGGAACGTGGGTGACATGGTGCAGGACGTGACGTAACACACGCAGGCTCACCACGAATGCGGGCAGCTGCAAGGAATGCGAGAGTAGGCAGTTAGATGCGCCGGTTACGCGGTCTAATGCGCTACGAGGGCAGACGGTTGCAATGGACGTGGAAGTGGGTGAGATGCACGCGTGGGCAACGTTGTGGCATGCATCATCCACACTGGCCGGACCACTTAGCACGTGAGCGAGAACAAGCGAAGTCTCGGGCGGGTGAAGCAAGATAGTGAGCAACTCGTGGGGTGACGTGGCACACGATGCACGCAAAGTGGGCAAGGTGTCGTCGATTTTGTAACTGCAGCAATTGTGGGCAGAGTGTGTCGGTTATGTAACTGCCGCAACTATGGGTAGAGTGTGTCGGTTATGTAAGTGCCATAACTAACCCATGATTGGGAACATGGGTAATTTCTGGCAAGTGAGCTCTTGTGTGGGCTAAGTTTTTGTAACTATAGACTGCGGTAGTCTATATAAGGGTGTAACTGTGATCCTTCTGGGCACACAAGTTCTTGAGGTATTTCCTTTGTATTCCGGGAGTTGAATAAAAGGATGGGAAGAGAGTTTCTTGTAAATCTCTGAGTGTCTAAGCCTCTAAGGGTTGTGTCAGGGCTGACCGGTGTGGGCATCGGTGCCGCACGGAAAAAATTTCTAGTCCAAAATTTCAATCCCCATGATTATTCATCCCCTATCCATTCAATCCCCTCATCATCTTCAAGAGATGCCACATTTATTCTTGCGACAATGAATACTCATTCATTCCCTTCACCATTCCTTTGGATAAATGGATACATCATCATCTATCTCTTTTTTCTTCTCTCCTGCAAGTTTTTTACTGACCTTAGGAAGGTGGGTTAATCTTAAGTATATATGATGCTTAATTTAGTTCATCTAATCCATTTTGTGTTTCAACTAAACTTAATATGTTATTTTTTCATTTGATTCCTTGTTTATTTAAATTTTGCCCGTTTGTCTATCAAAATAATAAATCTCATATAAATAAATTGTTTTTCCTTTAACAGATTCTTCTTCGATTTTCTATCTTGGTTGGAAGTAGCGCAACAGTGGATCTGGTATTTATTCATAGATATTTTCCAATGTAATTTTATTTTGATATTTTCATCATCAAAATAAAGTACTGATATCTTTCATATCCTTTCATTTTATAAGCACTTCCTAATCATCAGAATATTATGATATCCAAATTTAATTATAAGTTAATAAATATATAAACTGCTTACCCAATTTAATAAATGAATTTACCTATCAAATTTTTTTTCCTCGATTTAGCTCTTCATGTTACAGGATATGTAGCCGTCTTCTTTTTTTTTTTAATCCGGTGATTTTAAAATAGGTTTTTTAATGAATTTATTATGATTGAATTCCGTAGATTTTAGGATATATATAAAATATATAGTGATATCTATTTAAAGTTTAATTAATTTTTAATATGAATTCATCCATCTTCTCATTTTTTATTTTTGGTTTGCATGGTTCATAGAAACTTTGATGTTATTCATATCTAGAAATCGCCAAATAATTGATTCCATAGATTTAGGGATTTCATGATATATGTAAACTGATATGATGATATCTATTTAACATTTTTTAAAATATAATGAATTTATCCGTGTTATCAATATTTTTTATTTCATTTGCATAGTACTAAAAAAAATTTGATGTTAAAATTTTAAATCTTCTATGACATTTATATACAGCATTAAAATATTTTCAATATAATTTATCTTAATAATATTAACATGAAATTACAGTTATCATATTTTCTGAATCCAATACGTAAGGGTTAAATTTAGAATAGGGGTGCATTTCAATATATTTAATTAAAATATGAATAGTATTTATTAGTATTTATTTCTTATCTTCTTTTGAATATCATTTTACACAAATAATTTGCTTATCGAAATAGAGTAAAAAATAATCCTTAGCTTTCATGTGCTGATTATTTTATATTTTTTATATTTTAAATTTTGTATTAACCTTCTTCATTGGACTTGATTTACAATTTCTTATTTTAGATTTAGAATCTGATTGTGAATTTTTAGATATTTGATTTTGCCTGGAAAGTTTTTTTTTCTTAAATCTTATATTTTATTTAATTTTTCATATTTAGTTTTATGACCTTCCCTTGCTGCATCTCGGGTCTCTTGTTTTTCTAGAGGAGCAAAAATTTTCAATCACCAAAATTAACATGTGAAATTCAAATGAAGAGTATACATACACTATCCCACAGGAAATGATGTATAAATGTGTAAGTATAATAGTTTTATAATGATTTATATTTCTTGGTTCTTATAAATCTATCCTTCATAAGTGATTGTGGGTTCAACATTTATGTTATTTTTTTCATTCAATTAATTTTTTTGGGTAATCATCAACGTTGAAATGTATCATCCATTGGACGAAATCGAGGGCTTCATAAAAGAGATGAACAACACTAATAGCATGTTCAAGTTAGTCAAAATTATGAATGAATGATTATTGGCTTCTGCACTCAATGGTATTATTCTTTTTCCTTCTCTTTGTCTAGAATCACACATATGTATGGATTGAAATAGGAGAATGACTATCATAAGATTGTTCAAATTGTTTCATTTCACTATGATAACAACAGGATCATGGCATTATTTTTAAAAAGAAAAAATGTATTTATTTATAGATATTTTCTAATGTAATTTCATTTTGATATTTTCATCATCAAAATAAAGTACTGGTATCTTTCATATCTTTTCATTTTATAAGCACCTCCTAATCATCAGAATATTATGATATCCGAATTTAATTATAAGTTAATAAATATATAAACTGTTTACCCAATTTAATAAATGAATTTACCTATCAAAATTTAGGATTATTTGATTATTTTGAATTAATTAATGGGAAAATGACCTAAAAAGTCTATTAAAAGTTAAAAATACCAAAATCAACTACTTTTTAAAATTATACCTAAAAAAATCTCATTTTACAATTTTAGAAACACAAAAGACTAATCTACCCTTATGCAATTAGATCCGTAATACATTCCATACCTCTTAACTTTATTAAAATATTTCACCCTCTTAATTTTGTTAATGTATTTCACACAGTTTCTTATAGATCAACTTTAAATTCTTTGTAATTAGATGGATTTTGTGAAATATGTACCAATATAATTTGAGTTTTTGTTGATGAACTCTATTAAATATTGATGCTTTTTTAAAAAAATGGATATGTACTAAAGTCGTTATAAAAATATGTAAATAGCAAAAAAAATAACAAATGTGAATGAAGATTTAAAATACTAAAACATCATCTGTTTCATTGAAACACAACACAGATTTAAATTACATATCATGATAATACACAATGAAAAATAATAAACAATATAATGTAAGATATATATAAGAAATACACAATATGATATATAATAACAAAATCTATAAGAGAATTGATTTTCGTCATGTATAGAGAGATTGTTGTTTTGTAGGAAAAATAGATTTTTAGTGTGGAATAACCGAACAGGTTTAGAGGGATATTAAAGATTTAATTATATAAAAGATTTTTTAATCTTTTGTATTTCCAAAACTGTGAAATGAGATTTTTTTTAGGTATAATTTTTAAAAGTAGCCGATTTGGGTATTTCTAACTATTTGAATATTTTTCTGGTCATTTTCCCTTAATTAATTATGTATAAACATTAGCTTCACTTGCTTACATCGTTTTTTATTGGACCAATGCACTTAATAAGGGTGGTTTGCTTTCTTGGTAGTTGTATTTTTTTGTTAACTTTTTAATATTTTTTATATATTATTTTTAGGAAAAATACGTATGAAATATTGTCTACTATGAATCTATGATTGTTTTTTTCGTGTTTGACATCATTATTTTTATCATTTGATTGGGTAAACTATAAACATTAAATTTCTTACATTTAAAGTCAATATTATGAAAATGTTAATCTAACTATTTTTATCGGATATTATATATATTACATTTTGTCTATGTGCATTTGCACATACACAACAACTAGTTCCTAGAAAAGTCTATTAAATGCAATTTATTGTTGAAATTAAGTTACATTTTATAAATGTAACTGACTTTTATTCTAAACTCTTATTTTATACTGTGATTTGTGTTTTATTTCTGTATCCGTCGAATTTTTTTTGGCATCTATCGCAAATATTTTGTCGGATGATTAGAATCGAATAATCATCAAATTAACAACAACGTTTTAAAAAAATGTTAATTATTCCTTGTCGCTATCATTTTTTTGTTGAATGAGATGCCGCAAACAAAAATTCAATTTTTTTGGGTGTTTTTGACAAAATGGGTTTTTTTGAATGATCTCATTTTTTCATTTTTTTTTAATAAAACCTAGAGGATTTGAATTTCGGTCTTGTATTCATGAATGCAATGAATGATTTCTTTTTTTTTTATTTTGAATTGGTTTTGAAAAAATTAGGTTTTCTAAAATGGAATAGGTTGATTTGTTTTTAGAAAAAAGCAGAGATGAGTTTAATGAGAGAGAAAAATGTGGGATTTAATATTGTATTTTACATTTTTTTAATATTTTTTAAAAGTCAAACAAACAACCAATGAGAGAATAATGCCTCATGGTTTTATCAATGAGGCCTAAATAATGGGGCATGTGTAGCAGGACTCAAAATCAATTGGTTGTTCTCTATAGCTACGTGTTTTTTTTTATTATAAAATTTAGCTTATACATATATATATATATAATGTTGATTTTATTCAACCGTTGTTAAATAAATATCATTGTATCACACTTCTTTTTTGTAGAGATGCCTAGGTATAACCAGATGTGTGGAGCTGTGCCAACACTCACTCAAAGCGCTCTCCATACCTCTCACCACAACCCTCCTTCAAGTTGATGCCGACCATAGCCTCCCCAAGTCCATAATTGATATTGACGAGGATGTCAGAATCCCTATAGTGGGTGACGGCCTGGACAATGGCTCGAGCGTGGTGAGAAGGGTCCCCACTCTTGAAGACTCGACCCAACAAAGACACCATCACAGCCAAGCTACATCATGAGGGCCGCATCGGCGGGGGTGGCAACCTAAAAAAAAATTGTTTTTACATCGTAAGTCTAAAAAATTCAAGTTTTTAAATTTCAAACCTCAAGAAACTATCAAACCCAAGTCCTAGAAAGAAAACACAAATTTTGTTTTACTTTTACTTTTTTTTTACTTTTACTTAGGTATTTGTAATATCTTTTATTTTTCTATCATCTAATAAATCACAATTGTTCAAGCATTATATTGATATTGTCAACAATATATATTATAAAAAATTTGTTATTGGGTGCATGAAAAACTTTATATTCTAATAAAAACTTTTTTTTATTGTTAGTGAACTCTTTCATCCCTGATATTTAAAGAAGAGTATCTTGTGGTCAAAATCAATATATAATTTTAAATCAAATACATATGTTTTAATTGTAATTCATATAATAAGATAAGATTTAGAAAATCGAATTAAAATATGGGATTACTATATTTAATCTGGTTGCAGGTAAAATGAAAGTATAAATCCTAATAAGGGTTTTTTTTTTTTTTTTTCATATATACCATTGTTGGAATTCGTTTTTGCAGAATTATCTTTGTTGCATTTCCGATTGCATAAATACCCCTACTTCATTGAGAAGCAGTGCATCCGTGCCCTTGTGGCTAGTGGGTGTGAGGTCAGGTTAAAAAACTCCTGTCAGTCGCTGTTAAGTGATGCGAAAGGTCAATATTACCCCATAAGCTTTTTTTATGGACTTCTTCTTCTTCTTCCTCCTTGCACCATTTTTTTTCTTCACTTTTTTTTTTCAACTTTTCACACTAGAGAAGGGGATCCTTTCTTCCTCTTTTTTTCAAATTTTGTTTCTTCGTTTTGTTTTGACCAAACCTTGCCCTTTCATTTACTTGTTCTTTCTTCGATTTGTAGACAATGAACTGATCAAGGTTATGTTTTTATTTTGATTTGTGGACGATTTTGGTTGGATTAAACGAGTTAGGGTTTCGATTTCAAGAGTTAGAATTTGGTTGAATTAGTGAAGGGGATATTAGGGTTTTCAGAACACAAATGACTTATGATTGTTTAGGGTTACAAAAGTTAATCGGGTCAGGTTGGAGATGGTCAGGGGTAAAATAGTAAATTTTAAGGGTCTACTTAACCATGTAACCATGGTCCATTTGGGCTGTTGATGGACATTGACGGAGGGGCATAAATGCATAGTTTCTGAATGTAGGAGGGGGTAATTATGCAACTGGGAATGCAATATAGGTAATTCTGTGATACAAGTAATTCTGTAAAAATTCTAATAACTACAAGAAAAAAAAAAACCTACAAAATAAAAGAAATAGCACGTTAAAGGGGTAAAAAGTTCTTCACCAACACTTTACCTAATTTCTTTTAAAATAAATATAAATATTAGAGAGAGAAAAAAAGGGCAAACCTCTTCTCGCGTCTCCCTTTCTCAGTTCGGTGATTGTGTCCTTCGAACCACACCGGGGTAAGGTTTTTGTTTTTCTCCCGTTCTTTCAATGTTTACCCACCATTCCATCATCTTCTCTTGTACAGATTGAGCTTGTTCATCTGATATTGTTGCATCCTTTGTAGGGTTTTGGATTCAGACGGAAAATTTAGGGTTTTGAGTGTTTCTCATCCACTTTGTCGATCAAAAACAGGTACGCTCCCGTCTTTCTCCCATTGAATAAGCTGGTTACCCTTTCTCCTAGCCGCTGCAGAACATATGATAGCGGCTTGGTTTCTGATTTTGTGATTTCTCTATTTGTTGGTTTTTCGGTAGCTGGATTGTCTCCCTTTTTGTTATTGGCTTCTTCATTTGCTCTTCTTTATACTTCGATTTTTAAGGTCTAATTGGGAATTTTGGTTCATTTTTCTCTCGTTCACTTGAACAGATGAGAGTGCCAGTGATGAATGTCTGCAGAGATTTCTTCCCCCTCACGTTTTCATGATAGAAAGCCAATTAATGTTTTTTCTATTTTTTATTTAACTATAATTATTATAAACCTTAGCAAGTTTAGACCTGAAGTCAAACCACAACAAAGGTGGTGGTTTTATTGACATTAAGCTGCATGGACCTGCTTTTTGCTTGCAGAAAAATACATGACCATTTTTTCCTTTGCCTTTTCTTTTTGTATTGTGATTATTTCCAAATTTTTTGGTAACTGAATCAGGTTGGTCTGAGTACTGAATTAACTGGTTGATAATGATTGGGTTCAAATTGGTTCTGAAAATTTTTAAATGCTTTATTTATTTTCCTCAATAATCGGGTTCAAATAATCTCTATATACATGTATTTGAGAAGTGTTAACTTGAGCCTTATATGTTTGTAGTCCATCTATTATCCAAGTGATTGTGTGTTCGGTGGTGGCATCTTTGGGGAAATGGCCAGTAACCCGCAGCCATCTGGGCCACAGGTAGTGTAAACATATCATTTTGTGAGGCCTCTTTCTAAAGGACAATTTTTGTTTTTTGAGAGAGGATGGTGTTCACCACATCATGTTTTAACTTGTAAACAACAGAGGATACAAAAGAAAAGACCAAATGAGACAAGAGATATCCCCGGTTGTCTTATTGTTTATTCAAATTTTAATTAATGGTTTTATTCAAATGTTGATTAAATTACTGATAAATTTCTCTGTGGTGTGACGCAAAAGCCTCTTAGGCCTCCAATGATGGGAAATGCTGGTCCTACTCAAAATTATGGCCAACCTATGCCTATGCAGGTTAGCATTAGAGAATCAATGAAAATCTTTGTCATCAATATTTATATCTGTGATTTTTTATTCTTTGGGTTTCATATTTGATGTCCTTGATTGATTCTTCTGATATTTTGGCAACTGAAGCCATTTAGACCTGTCATCCCAATGCAACAATCACAACAATTCATTCCGGCACCTTCCCAACAGTTTCGACCCATTGGGCAAGTTGTACCCCCATCAAATGTGGGGATACCTTCAGCCCAGCCGCAGATGCCTCCATTTCCTCAGTCTGGGCAGCAGGTGCCTCAAAGGTCAGGCCCACCCGCCTCACAAGGCATACCCATGCCATACATTCAGCCAAACATGCCTATGGCATCTGGGCCTATGCAGATGCAGCAAAGCACTCATTTCCCTATTTCTTCATCATATACGGTAAACTTCTTTGCATTTTTTTGTAATTTGCTTTTTCCTTCCCTTTTTTTATTGTTATTTTAAGCAAGGTGCTTCTTTTTTGTGTAAATCGCAGTTTGCACCACCTTCTTATGGACAGCCACAAAGTAGCCTCCACTCTGCAACTCAATATCAACCTGTGTCTCAAATACATGCACCTGTTGTCCACCCTGGTGGGCAACCATGGTCATCAGGAGTTGCTCAGGGTTCTCCACTTGTCACCCCTGTGCCTCAAAGCAGTCAATCGTCCAATGCTTCTACTCTTCCTGTGGGTATCATTTTTCCATGCTTTCTTTTTATTTTTTATTTTTGGAGCACAAAATTCTAGTATCTGTTCTCTTTCTCCTTGAATGGCCAGTCTGAATATTCCTTTGCGTTTTACATGTAAATTTTAGGTGTTGACTTCACAATCTATTTCCACCCAAGTGTCTCACTCGGATTGGCAAGAGCATACCTCTGATGATGGGAAAAGGTATATCATTGTTATGGACTCATAACTTTCATATCTATCGCATTTCATTAATTATATAGTTGGTGTTCTGTCACCCAATCATTGTGTTGCATTATATTTTGGATCTTTTTTTCCTTTTGTATGTCGTTTACTTATTCCCTATTCTTTATTGACCCTCCTTATGTATTTCAGGTATTATTATAATAAAAAGACCAGGCAATCTAGTTGGGAAAAGCCAGTAGAGCTTATGACGCCTATTGAGGTGAGATATATGTTCCTAATAAATAATTCAAGTAGTATGCAAATTTTAATCATGTAGTTTTGTGAAATGGATTGGACTTTATTGTAATTGCATATATTTTCTGTTGCTGGCAAATTTAATTCATCTTTGACCATGTTGAAGCTGTTTTATGCTGCTTATATGTTCATCCGCATGTTCTTATAAGTTGATTAAAATTGTTTTATTTGGATTCTCTGTTTCCTTGCATGTTCTTCCACTGGTTTGTAGATGTCTTTTGGCACGTCAGGAGAAATAACGACTGCTATATATGCTCTCTTTTGAAGGCGGGGTTTGACTTTTCTCAAGGCAGGCAATGATTATTATTACCTCTTATTTTATTATATGAAAGGATGCTCTTTTTGGATAATGTTGGTGGTCAGACATAATATATCATGGTCAGACATTATTAGGTGATACTACCTTATCTGTTTTTAGAGGTGTTGGCACCACACCCCTTCTTTTTTTATCATCGTGATTCTCAAGATCAAAATGACACAGGTGTTATGTAAAAGATTTAAAATGCCATCAAATGTCAATGGGCAATTGCTTCTTTATTGGTTTGATTCCACGTTCTCTGAAAAATATGATTATGATTATTTTAATCATACAAAATGATGTTAGGGAGATGGCATGCACTTAGGATGAAATTGTCTCATATCAAGCTACAGGCTACCCACCGACCATTCTGTTTAACACCAAAATTATAATTATTGGACGATATGTTTCGTTAGATTTGCCTAGAAGTGAAATTAAGATCATCTGAGGTTTATCAATGGGGTTAATGGGTTATGAAAGAGGCACACATCATCCATGTGAGCATTCCTCATTTCACCACAAATTGGAGTGTACTTGAGATTAGTTACTTGTTGGTTCTCCTGGAATTCTTTTTAAATACAAAATATTTAGTGATCTTTCCTTTGATTCAGAAAAGTCATGATTCATTCCAAAGGCATTTTATTGCTAGTCATTTGTTCATTATTTATTTCCAGAAAAAGTACTTTCAGTTCATCTTCTTCACCTATAAGAAATTTTACCTGTGAAGACTCCTTGGTGCTTTCAATACCAAAACTGCTTGCTGTTAGCATCTGTTATTATTTGCTTGACATCTATAACTTAAAGCTTTCTCACAGGAGCATGACCTGCTACTCGCATGAGAGGTATGATGTATTCATTATCTGTTCACTGTCTGTCGAATCTGTCATATAATTTTAAGGGTTCCCTTTTGATTTCTGAAGAAAATAAAACACTCCTAAAAGGTGGTACACTTGATTATTTTGTTGTGACTGGTAGAGGAGCGATCTCTCATATAAATATTTACATTGATACTTGTTATTTGTTTTTGTTTTATTCTTTTTTCTTGTTGGAATTTTTGGTTTTAAATATTCCATATGTTGCGGTCATCTAGAATTGTATATTGAACAGTTCAAGGTCACTTAATATATTTCTTTCCACTTGCTATTTCATCCTTTCTTTCTGTAGCACATAGTGATCCTTTTCAATTATGCAGTTGATGCTTGTGACCATTTCTGTAGCACGTAGTGATCCTTTTCAACTATGCAATCATGGTGTACAATTCCATGTTTTCGATACTTTTTTCATCTTTTGATTGCTTTTAAAAGAGAGTGGAATGGTCTTTTTTATTTTAACACTTTTTTCGAACCTACATATTCTCTTTCAAGGTGCTCCTGGACCAAAAGTTTAAAGATTCCTGTTGGGATGGATGAGTATTTGATTTAGTTATGTAATTAATTTTTGTATAATCAGTGGTCTATCTCTATTGTTATTTGTTTTTTTTTTTAATTCTTTGGTGGTGGATGAAAATGGGGGTGGTTTTTAACGAAGTAGGCTCATTTGACAAGAAGTGTGAAGGTCATATTATTAGGAAAAGCGATTTGTCATCTGGAGAATTTGAGCCTAAAAGATTGAGTATTTGAGTAAGTTGGAAAGAAAGATTCTAGTTGCATTTTACTGTAAAAAAGTTTTCATCTGGCTTGAGTTTTTACAGAGCTTACTTCCCTTACCTTCAGCATATAACATATATAAAAGGACAGTAACATCCCTTAGCATTCTGGTGAATGCTAATAACAGTTTCTGATATTAAACATTTTCTTCCTTAGCATTCTGGTGAATTCTGGCTTGGAAAGGTAAAGAAGGTATTTGTAGCTCAAATTTGTAATCATGGTCTTATCTTTGAAGTTGAATCCTGATGCGGCATTGCATATTTCCTTTGTCGTTGTGATATTTTTTTAGTGTTTTTTTCCATATTTTTTGGGGGTACACTGCATTTTATTTTATTTTCCTTATTCTTGTCTTTATGTTGTAATGATGTTCATTTCCTGCTATTTTTTTTTTTGTGGATATTTGTTCTGCAGATAACACTATGATACTGCTCTTTCATTTTATTATTTAGTACATTAAATGTATGATCTTTAGCTTTTGAACTCACCTAGTTCTTAATATTCTTCTCAGAGGGCAGATGCATCCACTGTCTGGAAGGAGTTCACTACAGCAGAGGGAAGAAAGTGAGTGATAAGTTTTTCTAGTTTGGTTATGCATATTGTCATTTTTTAAGCATATTCTTTTTATTTTGTCAATTGTTTCTGACTTTTTAAATGACATTGACCCTTAGGTATTACTACAACAAGCTTACAAAGCAATCTAAATGGGTTATCCCAGATGAGCTCAAGGTTTCTGACAAACTCTATTAGAATCAGCGTACTTAAATAGTCATTCGTGATGAATATATATCCTGGAATTTATGTATACTGATTCTCTTTGGATTTTATATTGGCAGTTGGCTCGTGAACAAGCAGAAAACTCAGTGGCTCATCGGACTGAATCAGATAATGCAGGAACTTCTCTCACGTCAGCTGTTCCCACCTCATCTACTACCGAAATGACCACCCCTTCAGCTACTACAACCAGCTCTACCCTAGGGTTGGCACCTGGGGTAGTGTCCAGCCCTATTCTTGTTACTCCAATTGTTAACGCTGTTAATCCTTCCCACACGGTGGTTTCTGTTTCTCCGTCTGCTGCTGCTGGGTCTTCTACTGTGGCCCAGTCCAATTCTCCAAAAACATCCAATTTAGCTGGTTTGTCGAGCATAAATGCCTCTGTGTCACCCGTTGAAGCTTTATCTGCTGCTGTTTCAAGTGCTGCTGGTGTTGCTTCTGTAGCAATGGATGCTACAACAACGACAACAATGTATGGCCTCTATTATTTATGTTCAGTGTAATCTGATTCTTATAATTTCAACTGCCATTGATGCCCTCTTCTATCTTGTGTTGCTCACAGGAGTAAATTTGAGAATGCATCTCTTCCGTCTGATGGTGTTGTCGCAGATGGAGCTTCTACGCAGGATATAGAGGTATGATTTGTATAGTATTTAAAGATTTGGAGATTGTTTATAGTTTTGCATGTTAAAAGAATTGTTATTTACTACCCAACAATCCATGATTATAAATGTTTTCCGAACATGGATGGTGTTGCAAAGGTGCTTCACAGTTAATAAAACCGTGGGAATCAGTTGTAGTTTTAATCATATTTGTTATTGAACAGTTTAGTGTAGTGCATCTCCTACTTTGATCTAACTGGGAAACTTATCTTGGTTTGCTATGTTATGTGATGCTAAATCTCTTGGGGGAGCAGTAAGGTCACTTTTTTTAGTTGATGCATAATAATTTTTTTTTTATCACGTAACACAAAACATCCAAGGGTTAACCACTGTTCAGACTTCAGATATGCAGCTGAATTTGAGGTTCGGTCGGCCCAATATACGTGTCAGGCCCGCATATGCTGTCGGCATACACCTATGTGGCCGCACTTTTTTTTTGGTTGGGGGAAGGGGTGTTGGGACAAGTTTTGAACACATTTTTTTGGTGTTGAAGGGTAGGCTTTATGCTTTCTCTTGGATGTTGAGGTTTCTTTGGAAGCTTTAAATCTTGTGAAGTTTTGGCTCCCTTTCTTATTATTGTTTTTATCGTACTTTTTATTTTTCTAGGATAGGTTTTCTTTTTCTGTCATTGTAAGATATCTCTATCTACTACACTATCCACTATACATTTGATTGATACTTGTTTAATTAATTTGGGTGCTTTGTTATTCAAATTTGATGATGTCATCAACAAACATCCACATTTGTTGATGATCACCTTTTTTTCATGGGTCTGAATCTTTGCTTGGCTTTGTGGATTTGTACTTTAAAAATTATTGTAGATTGACTTTTATACCCAAATATATACTCCAATCTGTGATGAAAGGCCTTTGTATAAATTATTAATCAGGTCTGCATATTTATTTCATTATCTATTGTTTGAAAATAATCATTATATATATATATATATATATATATATATATATATATATAAAACCGCATATACTCCCGCATACCATATATACTTTATGAGTTACCCCAACCGCATTCAAATTTCATACCACATTTCTGAACATTGGGTTAACAAAGCAAAAATGAGGAATACTACTAGAGGAAGACCGGTCTTCCTTGAAGAGGAAAGAAAGGAAGAACAAAAACAAAAACCTTTTCTGCCATGAAAACACCTTCCCTTTCAATCAGCACCGTTCAGCCTCTATTATGTGTCTGCTCAAGTTAAATATTCCATTTCTTGATGTACAGTCATATTTCTTGATGCTAAGCATGTTCCATTTTTTTCATTTTATACTTCTATTTATATAACTTTTTGTAAGGAAAGAGAAGTGTAGTAGCCTTTGTCAAACTTTTGCATTGTGTGTCCATCCACTAAAGTGTTTGTCAAACTTTTGCATTGCGTGCCTATCTGCTAAGCCTCATTTACTTTTAATGGGAAAATATCTCTATAATATTTAGTCTTCAGTTCCCTTCACATGCTTAGAAGCTGTATGTATATTCATTAGTATAGTTATAAAATTTTCATTAAAGATTGCATGTGACTGGCAAAAGTTACTCACAAATCTGTCAGTGTAGGGATCATCTGATTTTGGAAGGTTATGGTACATTGGAATATTGGCCCATATTTTATAGTATTATTTACTGGTAGTAATTGTGTTTTGGCAATTTTGTGTTCGGAGCTCTCTTATTTTACCTTCCTTGCAAAATTTACATGCATCCTTTTCCTTTTATGATGTTGAACTTCTTAGTTCTGGTTTAATTTTCCATTTTAGGAAGCGAAAAAGGGCATGCCAGTTGCTGGAAAAGTCAATATTACTCCACTGGAGGAGAAAGTGGCTGATGAAGAACCTTTAATTTATGCTAATAAGATGGTACTTGGTTTTAGTTGCCTACTTAAGTAGTTTCTGTGCCATATAAGTTGGTCTCTAAATTGTTCTCTGAGTGTCTGGTTTTTTTAAATATCAGGAAGCGAAGAATGCGTTCAAGGCTCTCTTAGAGTCTGCAAATGTTGAATCTGATTGGAATTGGGAGCAGGTTAGTAGGATGTTTCTAGTATTTGCTTAGACATCTCAGTTCTGGAGATTGATATGAAGGGACAATTTCAGGCTATGAGAGTGATAATCAATGACAAGAGATACGGTGCTCTGCGAACTCTTGGAGAACGAAAACAGGCATTTAATGAGGCAAGTTTGGTACCTCGGGGCCCAAAGATTGAGCGAATTTTTGGCTGGCATTCTTTCTTCTTGTAAAATTCATTAAAAATCCTGTTCTTGCCCTTCTTTTTAATTGTCTGAGTGATTGTTGGTGCTTTGATCTTTCTTTCAGTATCTAGGCCAGAGGAAAAAACAGGAGGCAGAGGAGAAGCGAATCAAGCAGAAAAAAGCCCGAGAAGATTTTACAAAGATGCTAGAAGTAAGTTGCTTTTCACTCCAGGAATGCTATTTACATTACTGGTTACAGTTGCTTAACCTTTTTTTTCTCTTCTATCCCAGGAATCTAGAGAGCTTACGTCAACTATGCGGTGGAGGTCAGTTCTCCATGTGCACTTGGTTTATTAATGATTGGTATGAAGTTTTTAAGATCATTGTCCATATGTTTATATAACAATCTTTTGATTTTGCAGCAAGGCTATATCCTTGTTTGAAGATGATGAACGTTTTAAAGCTGTCGACCGACCTAGAGATCGTGAAGATCTTTTTGAATCCTATTTGTCTGAGCTCCAGAAGAAGGTCTGGGATTTACAAAAAAAGATTATTGCAATTTCCAAGTTATTTATTAAAGCTATTTTCTAAGAAATGCTGATGATTTTCATAAAAAAAGAAGAAAGAAAGATGAAATGATGTTTCTTCTGAGAAGGTAACATTCGCCAGTTTTTTTATAAATTGGTTGAAGATGTATAGTAAGAAAAAGAAAGATACATCAGACAAGGCAATGTATTGGCCTCATCCCTTCCCTCTCTCCTATGATACGAATGCCAAATAGATCTGCTTCGTTCACAAAATGTGCAGCCCACTCTTAACTCCTCTCTGGCAAAACATTCCCATATCACGGTCATTCTGTGCCATGGAATGTGCTTAGTCCAGTCAACACAGGAAACAATTACTCTAGTCCATGTGTTCACGAGGGACACCTTTTCTGCTCAATAGTTTTTATTTCTAGACAGCCACACAAACCCAGCACACTGCATGTGAGAGGCAGAGGAGGCTGAACTTGCTTTTTTCCCCTTTTTTATTTGATGAATAGTTAGGAGCCCTATCACTGTCATTTTACCGAATGAATTGGTGCCACAATAATTCATCACCAAATCAATTGTCCCTTTTGCCGTTGTCTCACTTTTGTTTTCTGAACCACTGTAACATCTGCTGAACAAAATTAAATACCATTCTTTTGCCCTAGGTACACCTCCTTTATCCCAAATGACCCTACTGAATCTACAAGTGGGGAATAAATGTCATGCATCTTCACTAAGTATCCATACCACATAATTCACAGGTCTGGTTCATGGGGATCATTCAGTTCATCTAGTTTTAGTGAGGATTTTGTTTAGGCACAAGGTCCACATGAATGCCTACACCTTCAATGGAGATCAAGTCTTCTAGATGATTGCAAGTTTTCAAAGATGAGCAGACAATAGGTTTTTTATCTCTTTTTTTTTTTGTATTAAAACATTCTATGATAGTATTATGAGATTCATGACAGCTTTATCTGGAAGCAGATTACTGTTTTTTTTACCCCATGGAATTGAGGGGACCTAGATCCATCCCAGCTTTTACTGTAATAGAGTATTGATAGAGGATTGTGTACATGTTTTCTTTCCCCAATGTACAGATGACCTAGCTGATTTTTAAACTGACTCGAACAACTGTAGTATGAAATCAGTTATAGAAGTTTATAATAATTCAAAAAATTCACATACTCATCTGATCAATATTAAATGGAATGTTGAGGTGCTTGTGTTCACTTAATGGGCCTATTGTGCAGGGCAGACCCTTGATGTGGCCGTGGCCCATGATGCATTTCTCTGAAATTTTTTTCATCATTATCTTTCCTTTGATACTATCCATTGCATCAATCTTCATGTTAATTATTGCCTATGTCATTTGAGGCTCATTTTCTTATTCAGATCAACTAATTAATCAATAGAGGGTTGGGGAGTTATTGACTAACTTTCGGAAAATGATGTGTTTACTAAAACAATAATAATACGATATTTATCATATTTATGGATATTTTACTTTGCTGATTTGGGCCATATAACTTAGCCACAGAGCTGCATGTATTTATCTTAACTTTTGTATACATTATTATGCTCATGTAAACTATTTGGGATCAACTAGTTGATCAACAGAAAATATAAAGAAATGTTCTGAAATTACTTTGCTTGTCAAGCTTACACTCTTCATATTTATGGTCAGTACTGGCAATGCCTGAACAGGAAACCTCTACTTGTACTAATATCCCTTATAAATTATTTTCTGGAATCCTGTGCAGGAACGAGCAAAGGCAGTGGAGGAGCATAAACGGCACATAATGGAATACAGGGCTTTTCTTGAATCTTGTGACTTTATAAAGGTGGACTTATAATTTTAAAATATTAAGCTTTGCATTAAATTGTGAATTATTAGTCATACCTTCAGGATAATGTGTTTACAATCTTCTCTTCTTCCACAGGCAAGTAGCCAGTGGCGAAAGGTACAGGATCGTTTGGAAGATGACGAAAGGTGTTCAAGGCTTGAAAAAATCGATCGACTGGAAATTTTTCAGGTAAGCTTTTTTTGTCATCCTAAATTTTAAAAGGCACTTCTTACTTACTTTGTCATTCTGCAGGAATATATTCGTGATTTGGAGAAAGAAGAGGAAGAGCAACGGAAGATACAGAAGGTATATTTATGACAGTTCTTGTGTATTTTATGTCAATTAGGTTTTATAAGTTGTGTCCTATGTTATGTAATTATTTCCATTGCAAAAAAAAATGTAGGAACAAATCAGAAGAGCAGAGAGAAAAAATCGTGATGAGTTCCGCAAGTTGATGGAAGAACATGTCTCTGCTGGCATTCTTACGGCTAAAACTCACTGGCGCGAATATTGCATGAAGGTTCCTAATTAACTTTAATTCTATAGTTGACAAAATATATACTATATCAATAATATTCTAATGAGTTCAAATGCCCAATTTTTTTTTTTTACCTTGCTACAGGTTAAAGACTTACCTCCTTACCAGGCTGTTTCATCAAACACGTCAGGATCAACTCCAAAAGATCTGTTTGAAGATGTAGCAGAGGAACTGGAGAGACAGGTTACACCTATACTCTCTCATGCTGTATGGTCCTAGTCTAGATGTATTTTAGTAAGGAAAGAGTGGCCTGGATAATATTTTCTAGATTGTTTATGCAAAATTTCTTTTGAAAACACTCACAAATCGTTAAAATGGGAAAACAAAAATTTTGAACATGATCCATGTAACTAAATGGTTTATGCAAAATCTCCTTTTTTTCCTTTATTGGGGATTTGATCATTACGTCTTTCTCCTTGTTGGAGCTACTCCTCCAGTTTATGATAAATAATTCAGGTGGTCTGTTCCTGCCTTTCTTCGAAAACAAAGGGGTATACAAAGTACAGATTACATAATGCAATCATGATAATTATTCTAAAAACTAAACATTGTTCCCAAGATATTACTTATGTATTATTTATCTCCTTGTTTGTTGCAGTATTATGATGATAAGACAAGACTTAAAGATGCATTGAAGATGACAAAGGTAAGATTCCTTTATGTTGGGTTGAATTTAATTCTCTTAATTTTTTAATTTAGAGATGAAGTATGAATGTTTTCACTTCCAGACTCCGATGACGTCAACATGGACACTTGAAAATTTTAAGGAAGCAATTCCAGAAGATGAAAGTTTGAAATCGATTTCTGAGGTCAACTTAAAGGTAATTTTTTTTTTTTTTTTTAATTAGTTTTTGAAGAAGACAATGAGACTTTAAGGTATTATTTTTGTTTGCTGAAATCAATTTAGCTTCGTAGTGCTTCTGGACTCCATTGTCGAGAGTAGAACACCTGGCTGAGGTTTACACTCATTGCTTTATAAAAATTTAACTGCTTCAATTGGCTCTAAAATGTAACTAAGAGTTTTTCCATTAGAGAAGAACCTAATGTCGACACATGTAAAGGTCAAAACATTGGCAGTTTGCATGACTAAGCCTTAAGCCCTTGTATGGGTGGCAGAATAGAGGGAGAATAGGGGTGAATAAGCCCAAAAACCAAATTTGTTTGTAAGAATTATATGGATATAGAATTGAGTTATTTCACTCAATCTATTCCACTGGTATATGGGGATCACATGTTAAATCATCTATTTATAAATCAGAAGACCCACATAGCAGATTATTTTTTCACCTTTTATAAAGTTGTATCCACATCTTATTCACCTTTTATTCACAACTATCAATGGTCAATCAAAAAACAAATCATTATTACGTTTTTTAACCAGAATAACTAAAAACACAACCAAATATGTCTTATTCCTTATTTATATTGAAATAGTTATCTATTCTAGAATAGCTTATGTCGCTACGACGCTACCCAAATGGGAGCTAACTGTTTCTCCTAACCCTCTTTTATTCCCTTTTTCTGTTTTGTCGTGAACAAGCCTCAGCTTCTGAGTTTGTTTGGATGCTTGCCATTTTAATTCAATCAGGTGGACATCCCATCTTCTTTAAAAAACAATATCTTTCAAAAAGCATGTTGAGTTTTTTCTTTTTAACTTAAGTTGTCTTTGGTGGCCCCATCAGAATTTCTTGTTTTGCACCCTACAGAATAAGATTTTCTTCCAACAAAAAAGCCACATATTATAGATAGGTCAACTCAGTAATTAATGTATTTGTGAGATTGGATATTCTAGATTTTCTTTTTCATGTTTTTGTTGCTGTCAGTTGTGACGATTGATATTTTTAATAATGATTGGCTTCACCTTATTGTTCTTCATGTGATTGGACTGATCATACCTTTGGTTTCCTATCAGAGGCCATTCCTTTGTATGAGTTTGTCTTTAATTTTTATTTATATTTTTGCCCATCCATGTGCTTGTTTGTTATGGTTTTTCCATCAATGTATATCCGAATTGCTGCCCCACAATTTTTTCCTTATAGTTTGTAATAGCCCCAGAGATAGCTTAACCAAGATCAGCTGACTTGCCCCATCCGCAAGCAGCTAATAAAGAAACAGTGCTTCAGAGTGTCTATCCTGAATTGCATCAGAAAAGTGATAACAGCTTTTCCCTGGTCCAATCTGCATCACTTTTCTGTCAAAATGCCAATGGGAAAAGCATCATGAAACTGCTCCGTCAGATCAATTCATGATCTGTTCCCAACAGCCGCTCAGAATCCTTTATAACGATGCAAGGTACTCGATCTAATATTGGATGAAATCGGTAAAATCTTTAGCTTATCCATGATAAAACAATCTGTCCTGAACTTATCATGAACATCCATAACCATAAAAAAGAGACTTGTGAGACGGGGACGAGAATGAAGTGGAAACACAGCCAGCCTGCCATTTTAAGTGCTCCAATGGGCCCTCTGAGGAGATTGCTGTAGATATTTCCAAGAACCCTTTCTGAATCCTTGTACAGGCAAAAGGATACACCTTAGTTTCCGTGAAAAGATGGAAAGCGCCCACCTTTTGCGGCAGAGCAGCCTCTTCTGCATTAACAGCTTGAATTGCTTCCCAAGTTTCTCTTGATTGGTATGAATTGGTATTAATTCATCCCAGTTGGTGTTACTTCTGAGCTCAAACCTATTCTTTGTAACGCAAAGGACGGTCAGACGGGACTTGGTAACCATGCTGCGTGTAATGAAGATTCACAATCTGATCATGAGATTTGCCATTGACAATGACAACATCAAATGATGCATCATCTTAATCTCATTTAGATTAGGTCTAGGATGCATTTGTCAACTTCCTTCTTCGTGTTACCCACTCCTGAATCTCCTTTTCCCTCAAATAATTACTTATGCTATGTATATATAGTTTTGGGTTGTCTGTAATATGCCATCACACTGGAGGTGGCTGATATAGTATACTATCTTTGACAGTGATTTTCAACTGTTGGATCTTTCTTAAACTGAATCCTTTTTTTAACACAACCAACCCCACCCCCCCCCCCCCCCCCCCCCGCCCCCTCTCTACATGTGTGTGTATTTATTTATTTATTTGAAGATTAATTATTTTTTTTATTGAAGGTTCATATCATATGCTGCAAATGCCAATAACCATCCTTGTTAACAATGATGCCCGATGCCCCATAATATTTTTGTCATGTGCAGCTTTTTTTCAATGAATCATTGGAAAAACTTAAAGAAAAGGAGGAGAAGGAAGCTAAAAAACGTCAACGTCTCGCGGATGACTTTTCTGATCTTTTATACTCCATAAAAGTAAGGAATAACCTTTATAAGTGTTATTAATGCAGTTCCACCTTCTTCACTGTCATAAATATATTGATGGTCATCATGTGCATACTCTATTGCCTATCACAGGAAATAACAGTTTCGTCAAAATGGGAGGACTGCAAGACACTTTTTGAAGATAGCCAGGAATATAGGTTGTTTTCCCATAAATGTATTTTTATTTTTCATTTTTCTGTTCAAGTTTCAAGCCGAGCTGTTGTAACTTTTCATTATTTTTGGTTTTATGGGTCTCCAGAGCCATTGCAGAAGAAAACTTTAAGAAGGAGATATTTGAAGAGTATATCATACACTTGCAAGAGAAATTGAAGGAGAAGGAACGCAAAAGAGATGAAGAAAAGGTATCAAAGTTAATGTACATCTTTTTTCAATGTGCAAGTGTTTTGCTATGGGGCTTGAACCCATGGCTCAGTGGTTGATAACAGAAATAGCAACCATGAGGTGTTGGGTTCATGTCCCACCATTTATATAACAAGTGCTTTGCCAAGTAAACATGAGATGTCAGCTGTCCCTAAAGATAACCAACCCATCACTGCCAACAAACTTTCTCCCATTTACTTTGAGTCAATTATTGACTGACATTTGTGATTACTTTCTATTACATGCACGGATGCACCCAGCCTGGCATCGATCTTTTGTGCATGTTCCCAAGTTCAATGGGAGACCGGTCCGCTGGAGTGAACCTACCATGTTAGTTTGCCATTTAAGATAATGCAACCATTTAGAAAATCTGTAACCTTAAGATTAGAAAGAGTTTAACAAGCAGAAGAACTCTGCACACTACCTCGAACATCATTTTTTTTTTTTTAACATTTCATTAGGAACATGCATGACCTTTTTGTCTGCTTACTTCTCAATTATCATATTATGTTTACACGTATTATGGTTGCTTGAATTAATATAATGAAATGAATTATATCTAATGTTGGTATCATATTTTCCAATCTTATTTATATTTTCAGGATTATCTTACTTAATATAAGAACAATTTATTGCAAGTATGGTGCCAACTGCATATGTTGTCATTGGAGGATTGCAACTTGGGTGAGTTGGGCAAGGCCTGACCCAACTCAAAGATGCAAAATATGGACCCAATTTAGTAGGGCTCAGGTCATTTTGTGGGTTCTTATAAAAATAACTCAAATTAGCATCAAATAAAAAATGAAACAAAACTTGTTTTGGAAAATGGCATAAGACCACTTTATCTAAAGCAGAAGTAGAGATTGTGGTGAATCAAGGAGGAATCAACTAGGCTGGAGTCCATTGGGTTCAGGTTGAGCCTCTGTTAATGATTTGGATGCCATTGAGGAAATAGAGGATGGAAGAGGTTAATGGGTTTAGGGTTTAGGAGATTTTGAAAAAAAGATCTTTTTTCTCCCAAGGGAAAAAAAGATCTCTGAGGGCCCTCTACTCAAGGAGAGTTTGAAAGCTTAAGATCACATATATTCTTATTTTCCCTTTGGGTAGACTTTGGGTCGAGTCAGATGATCTGCGTCAAACAGTTCATTTATATAAACCAACACATGATTTGAAGGCCATAAACAGGTACTAGAATTTATGAAAAGAACAGTTTTTCCCTATATGTTGTATGTGCTCATTCATTAGATGAGACAGGTGTGAAATGATGATATATTTTCTTTTCGTGGGTTACTATCATAAGCTGTTAATCACTTTTATTTCTCTCTCTCTCATTCACTGTTACTGCCAACTCCAATAGTAGTTTTGTTAGAAAACTTAGTGTCAATGTTTAGTTATCTAATTAGACATGTGGCTCTTCTACGCCCAACTAATAAGTCAGTTGAAAAATCTTAACATAAACTTCTAACTTGCTACTTTATGCACTCCCTTGTTCGATCCACAGGCAAAGAAAGAAAAGGAGAGAGGAGAGAAGGAAAAGAGAAAAGAGAAGGATAGAAAAGAAAAGGAGAGGGAACGTGAAAAGGAGAAAGGGAAAGAGCGGTCTAGAAAAGATGAGATAGAAACTGATAATAATGATGCAGCTGATAGCCATGGATTAAAGGACGAGAGAAAAAGGGAAAAGGAAAAGGATAGGAAGCACCGCAAGCGTCATCACAACACAGCAGATGATATAAGCTCTGAGAAAGAGGAGAAAGAGGACACTAAGAGGTCCCGTAGACATAGCAGTGACCAAAAGAAATCAAGAAAGGTATGTATAACGATCATTACTATTTGTTTTTGAAGAAAACAATCATTACTATTAAATCTTGATTCATAGTAAATGTGAGCAATGAATAATGTACATGTCCCTCTGAAATTTGAACAGCATGGATACACTACTGAATCAGACAGTGAAAACCGTCACAAGAGGCACAAGAGAGATAGAGATGGACCCCGCAGGAATGGAAATTATGAGGAGCTTGAAGATGGGGAGCTTGGGGAGGATGGTGAAATAGGTTAGATCTTCTTGTCCTTTTTGAATATTTCTCCTGTTATCAATATCTTCTTTGACTTGTGGCTTTGTGTCGTTTGCTTTCGGTATTATTCTTATGCTTTACCAATCAAATATTTAATTTAATAAAAATGTACTGCCGAAGGGTTTATAAAACAGGTCTATGTCTTTGCTGGATATGGGCTCTTTGAGCTCCCAAGTTCCATCCATTGCTGAGACATTTTGTCCAAACATTATTTGTCACGTCATATAAATTTTGAATCCCAAGCACCTTAGAAAAGCTGAGTTTTTTTTAATGCTAATGGCTGATCTGTTGGTAAGTAGGGGCTGCTAAGCAGCAAATCCTTCTTTCACAGGATGCATTTAAACTATTTTCAGATGTATATTGCACATTCAAAAAAAGGTGCTGTATAATGCCAAGAGGTGTTTGGAAAATTCTATTGGGTATAATTCTGTTTAGTGTTGAATTTCCAGGCTCTCTTACTATGTAAAAAGTCTTGATGATTTTTAAGATGCTCATGTATCACAGGTCAGTATACTGAAATAAGTAGGATGAGAATAACAAAATAGGTTATGTTATGGCTGGCAAAGCTTGTTTATGCAGGTTTATATTACCCTGATGCTGTATAGTAAATCTAGTGCCTTTTTGTCACCATGCTGTAGAGTAATGCTACATCATGATTCCTTGTTGCTCATTATTAAAATCATGATTATTTAAATAAATTTCCAGTGTAAAACAGTGGCTTATTAATTTTTGGTATCATATGGAGAAAAAAATGAATTTGACATGCAGCCGCCCATAACGTTTATTCTCAATTTTTGGTTTCCAGTTCAAAAGTCAGCAATAACCTTAAGGATAACCTTAAGGGTCTCTCTTGATTGCTCAACAAGTATTTCGGGCTTTACATCCTTAATTCTCTTTTCTAGATTTCTAATTGTCCATTTGGATATCATATCCTCTAGGTTTTCGATGGTGTCCTTCAGTCCCTTTTAGAGATTAAGGGTCACCAACCATCTTTCATTCTTCCCTTTGGATGTACACATTTCTTAATACCATGTTTTTTTCATTGATTAATATGAGAATGGGTTTGCTGAATATATTGCCTTGTGGATGTTGACATAAATTAGGCTTCTTAAAATTTAGGCCCCTGTTTGGGTAGTGACATAATCATGTCCATTGCAGTTCATTGTACTGAGAATTCTATGTAATTTATTTTGAGGTTGGTCTTATATCTGACTGGTAGCACGCATGAATTTTATGTGATATTTCAGCGTGCAGCTCCTTTTGCAAGTTACCTTTTTTATACTGGAAAATTATTGTTTCTTGCTTATGGCATTCTTGTTTTTTCTTTATACAGTTTAAGAAGCATGGGAGAATACCAGCGTAGGGATCAAGACGGATGGAATTTTGCTGCCTCTTTCTCATGTCACGCGGTACCAGCCTAACCTACACTGTGGGTGATGCAAGGTGATGTTAGTTCTCACATTGTAATGTTTTGGTGGGGGTGGCATCAAGTTTACTCAGATCGGTCCGCCTAGAGCATAGTTTAGAGTCACTTTGAATATGTAATTTGCAATTTGCCTGATATTTGTTTGAAAAGGTGGATGGTTAATCCTTTTTATCACAACCTTGATTTGTTTATTCTGAGGGTATCCATTCCTCTGCGTTTTTGTGGAACTTTCCCCAAAACCCGACTGGAGGTCTATATAACATTGTCTGGGGGGGGGGGGGGGGGGGGGGGGGGCTTTATTTCCACCCTGGTACTTAACCTAAAAAAAGTAAAATTTTGATTTTTTAAAGGGGGTGGGTTGAGTATTTGAAAGGGTGAAAATAAAGGTCCCCCTTGAATTTCCCACGGTTAGAGGTGGGCATGTCGTCCGTTAATACAATACAAGTGCTTCTCAGGAACCCGGACCAGAATGCTATAGTCTATAGAACATTGAATGTCAACATGATGATGACCGGTATTTATATGTGATGTAGCCTATAGATGCAGATATTTATTTTTGGCAGTTTAACAAGTACATAATAGTGATAAAAGATTTCTTGGTTAACAAGTACAGTGGTACCACACATGATTGCGTGCATGCATCATGCCTGTTTTCGCAGGTTTTTTGGAAGGGAAGCATCCAGGCTTGGACCTGGTTTCATGCTAAAACAAACCTTTTGTAATTCTTTTGTACTACACATATATTTCTTTTAAATTCTCGATATAAATTCTCAATTACCAAAAAAAATAGCATGTAAACGAGAGGATGTAAGAACTTTCCCCGTCCATTAACAGATGGATGGATCCCGAATTTGAGAATAAAGGTTGATTGAACATAGCTGTGCTTCTAGCACTACATCGCTTGAACATGACTGATTGGTGAATCAATGAAAAACTGCTATACTTTGCTCGAGGAGTGACTGGATCACTGAGGGGCAAGGCCACCTGTACAGTCTCTGGAAGTAGCTGACCGAGCAGGTTACCTGGATGGCATGGCATTGGGGAGGAGCCGTGGAGGCCGCATCCCAGCCAATGGATCATATTTCATTGGCTGTACCTTCTATAATAATTAGACTTCTTATAGCACATATTTCACTCTTTTTTCTTTTTTTTTCAATGGTAAAAAAACCACTGAAGATAAAAAGAACCCCTCCCCCCAGCTACGTGGATGTTTATTGAATGCTCTACATGAAATGGAAAGAAAGAGAACCACTTTCTACATAAGCTCATGTAATCCAAGGCCAAAACGAAAACACCCCACAGAAGGCTAGCTCCTCCAGATTCTTCAATGAGTGTCATTTAAGGAAACTGCTTCAGTGGATTCACAATCAGCCCTCATTAAAACATCAGCATCAACTATACATCAGAGTTGCTACATTTCAGAACCAAAAGAATGTAGAAAGACCATTCTAGCGTATTGGAAAACTTAGTCACACCTCAATGGACCTACACATATAATATCAAAAGTTACACTTTTGTAAGGAATACCCATTTTTTTACATGACATTTCCAAAACATTAAAATAAAAAATGAAAATATACTTAGAGCAGGGGAATTCAAGTGGACAACAAATCAACCGATTAAACAGGTCCCCAGTAATGGTTACACGTGAAGGGTAGCCATGAAAGTGACACAGCAACATGAGGAATCTTGACTCATCTCCTGAGAATTCAATAGCATCTCTAATCTCTCTTCTTCCGCACCTGCTGTTTCTTGTGATGATTGCTATCATCAGAAGATGAACCTGACTCTGACTCCGGCTCTGATTCAGAACTAGAAGTAGAACTATCCGATTTCTCATCAGAATCAGAAATTGGCTTTTGCTGCTGCATTATAAGGCGGGGCATATTCTTCAAGTATTCCCGTAAACTCTCGGTTATACCACCGAGGCCGATCGAGGTGAAAAAGTTGATCGAAAATCTTGTGTTCTTGGGATTATCCTTGGGGAAGATAGATTCAAACGAATCTTGCATTGATGGGTCATTCAATCGCTCATTGAGAGCCCGAATGCCAAGGTGCTCGGAAAGCTCCTATATTGGAACAAAAAAGATGACACAGTTAAAGAAAGTAACTTCTTTTAAATAAAAATAAAAATAACAGCCAACAATAATGAATAAATACCTGGAAAAGAATTTTAATAAAAATCCGAGATGATGAAGTTGTATCTTCCTCTGTCAAGCGGATATACGCCAAAACATGCCAAGGAAGGGCATTTGTTCCAAGCAAATGCGCAAAGAACTTGGCAACATTCCGTAGCTTATTAGTCTCCAGTCGGTGAATCATAGAATATTGTTGAACAAAACACTTCTCGAAGTTTTCTTGATGAACTCTGTGGATCATGCAAAAACGCTGGCCTAGGAGACCATAATACCGTAAGTATGTCCGCTCCTGGCTACAGCATTCCAGGAGCATTATGCAAAGCTCCATCTACAAAGCCACAGCAAATTTAAAGTGTCATGATCATATTTACTTCAAAGAAAGAAGATGGACGTGTTGTACAATAGTCCAATGTACCACAGAAAAAAAATAAAAGCAAGAAACAGCAATTCCTTGTTAATATAGAACAACGCAAATATGGAGGGAGGGAGCAGATAATCATATGAACTACTGAAAAAAATTCATGGCTTCCTTCTTGGCAGCCAAGACATTGGTTGCACATGGGGAGATTACCAATAAGATAAATGACAGAGCATTGAAACTATAACAATGAGATTATATAATCAAAACAAAAATTCAGAATTCTCACTTGCAAACTAATATTACATCAATGACAAAAAAATAGTTTGAAAAGGCAGCCCACGCACACACTGGGCTACTATGAGCCTATACAATGCCCCCTCTTGAGCACCTGCCTGCGCAGCTATTGATCAGCTATCTCTTATTCAAATGACTCCTTAGGGCTAGTTTGGCAATCGGTTAATGTTTTAGGAATAAGTTGTCCTAATTTTAAAGGATAACAAATTCATCAAATTTGTTCATATTTACATTTGTCAAAATTGAGACAAAAAGTTAGGATAAATGCTATCCCAGCCTTTAGGTGGAACAAAATATCCAAATTTTCATTTCAAAATTGGGACAATTTTCTGCAGTTTATCCCGATTATTTTTTATACCAAACAGGGATATGATGTCCACCCACTCATTTATCTCCATAATTACCCCTTATCCCACAATTTATCCCCTTGCCAAACTAGCCTTTAAATTTCTTTTCTCCTCTTCCTAGTTTACCTCCATTTTTCTCCCCCTCCACCTGTCTGATTGTAGGTCATATTTTTTTTTTTATTGAAAAATTGAGTGGAACATCCCCTACTTCAGTCCTCAAATATTTTTTTACTCTGAATTTATGAAACAAACATAAAACCTAGACCATGTTTTTGATCTACACTCCCTCTAACTTGGAGTCCATAGCCAAAGGGGTGTTTATATTTAGTTTCTATTTTCATGATCAGCAATGTTTTTATTTGCAGGTTGCTGAAAATGAATCCGAGCACGCAAGCAAACTGAGCAGAGACGTGCTTCATCAGAAGTTTCTGCACCCAGAAACTGAGCACACCAGAGCCCAACCCGCCTTCAGTGCAAACACCCAACATCACCCCTTGTCCTATCTTACCACAACGGCCAAAGAACTTTTTCATTTTTTTTAAAGCAATGAATTCTTTCATAAATTTCCTAATCACTATAGAAGACCAGCACAACAAAGCAGGACCAGCAATCGCTACAAAGCTAGCCCCTTCCTCATCCTATGCAGTCAAAATGTTTGAGCTTAGCTATACCTGCCACTCAGCCACCAACACAACAGCAACAACTGCATTAGCAGCAGCAGAAACAACAATAACAACCACCACCTGTCTCCTCTGTTTTTTTTCAGTCTCCGAGCAAAGACATCCTCTCACTGCACCAGTTCCTAGGCATTGAATCCCCCTCTCCATCTGATTGATCCCGCCCTCTTCCATCCAACCAGTACCATAAACCGAATCCATCAACCTTCAGCTTCACCCAGCCCACTGCATCCCTTCCATAATATGTGCCCGAATAAACATCTGCTCAATGCTTAGGTGCCAGTCCTCCCTTGTCCATCTTGAGGTCACCTACTGCCTTTTGAATAATTGACAACTATCTTACATGATCACTATCTATTCCTAGCCACTAAAAAGATCATATGACGAGCAATCATCAATTCAGTTTCACTAGATGGTAAGAATTCACAACGAGGAGCTAGGGGTACCCTTAGGTAAATAGAAACAAGATCAAATGTCCAAAATTACCCCTGGGTATGAGCCCCAAGTTTGATACCCACCATTAACCTACTCTATCAAAAACCTTCCACCCTTATTCAAATTTACAGTGTTACATCTTTCTTTGCACCAGATCATGTAAGAGGTTATCCCATCAATGTAAAATGATGATTACTAAACATATATCAAAACTAATATTCAGATGCTAGCAGGAACATCCCTATATACGTTCCCAAAACTTAAAATATATAACAACAAACTTAATACATGATCACTTTGGCCACAGGTAATCAAAGACACGCTCTTCATTCACTTTATGTTATATTCCTTGAGCCCCACGTTAGATATAAGGTGAGATGTGTGAATATAATGAGTACTATGACAATTCCGTCAGTAAACGACACAACAAAACATACATGTAAAGTCCATAAACCTTCCCAGTTGCGCAAACATGACCCATTCATATGCAAACATTTTTGAGCTGTAAGCTATCATTCTTCCTTCTGCTAATTATACATTTTATGAAAACTAATAGATTGGCAGGTTCTCACAAGGACGCTAGGAGCATTTTAAACTCGTTCAACCTTCAAAATGGCATTTCATTCTGAATTTATTTTTATTTTTATTTGTGATAGAGGTGTTTCTCATCAATTGGTTACTTCTAATTTTGAATCTTATTCCACATGTACCACTAATTTCACTATAACAGAAAAAATGGAGACCCACAGCATAAAGCCTTCAGTAATAATTATAAACAATCCACCAAAACATCACAGATATCCTGTGATGATTTTTATATTTTGAATGAGGAGCAACGTTTGGGAAACCATATGAAATTAATTAAAGCAATAATATATGATCATAGCATTTCCAGATAACACCTCCTTTTATTTTGGAAGTTTACCATATCTGTAAAATTAGGCCGACCTCCCAACTTTCATTAAAATTATGTCATAAGTGGAGGATGCAAGGAGCTGATATGAGGAGCCACTGAATAAAGTAATGATAAAATTGATTCATAAATGTTTATGCAGATCAGTATATTAAAAAAACAGAAAATCTGAAAGCTATAAGAAACTTTCTCTTTCACCAGGACAAAGTTCATTCAGTAGGATTGGGGTGGCCAAGGAAGGGTAATGATTTGGGCAGGTAGAAACTGTAGACCAGCTGTCAGGAAAACAATAAAGCCAGATCGTCATCTTTAATAACTTTTTTTGTAAACCCGGTGATACCTCATAGTTTTGTCCTTCAGCAGGTTATTTATAGCAATTGTGGAAGAAAAAGAAAATTGGAAAGAAATCTTAGAGCGTCTTATCAGCAATTGTGAAATTGAACTTCAAAATATGCCAAGTTTTCAACTATAATGACTCACCTCTTGACCTGGCTCAAGTTTGATTTTGAGTAACTTGTGTCCAGCCTCCTCAAAATCAACACTTGACATGATCGTCAAATAGATGGTTCTTCGTAGATTTACAAGATTTGTCTCTGTCTCATCCTTTATCTTCATCTCTTCTTCTCCCTCTTCATCAGATTCATCATCATCATCATCATCATCATCCTCATCATCTTCTGACCCTTCATCGGATCCTGCTTCATCTTCGGAAGATTCATCCCCAAGTATATTCTTCTTCAGATTATCATAAGCTTTCTCATCCTCCAGATACTGTGGATTTGGTCTAAAAATGTCTGCATGTTTGCAAGCCACATGTTAAAAGAGAAGAGCTGCATTAAAGCTTGAAGACAGTTCTTGATATACTGACACAAAACATATACCTAATGCAGTCTCTGGATCTATTTGATCATCAAGTGATATCTCGTGTGTAAATTGATCTTCTTGCTCCACAAGGTCCAGCTCTGGGCGAACAGCTGGGTGTCCCTGCATATTTTTTGAATTACATTTGCATGAACCAGTCAAAACAAAAATTGATGCAACTAGCTTTAACCTAAAACCAGTCATAGTTTAGATTTGAAACATACTTGAAATTTAGCTTTTCGTATTGCAAAAAGCCCCTCAATCAAGAACTGAACACGTTTGTCTATTTCCCCTTCATGAAGTATACCACGAAAGCGCTCAAAAATACCTAGATATTGAAAGTCATTGAATAACAGTTATGAGCATGGTATAGGATTGACAAGATTCTAACAAAAACAAACCGAATACCACTCCATCAAAAAGATCCTGAAATGCTGACTCATGATATAGGATTGTAATAAGAAAGAAAAATACTAACAGAAACCAACCAATTTTAAAATAAGTAAACAAAGAATAGATTTGTGCTTTACAAAGAAAAGAGTGAGAGCAAGTATACATTGCTGATAACACAGAGAACAGTCACAACCAGATGAAATGAGGTGATGATAGTCAATATCTAATAGTCAAATTTACCTATTCAACATGTAGCACAAGTTCTGCCATTAGCATATTACAATATTTAAGGTCAAACTGTCCTATTTAGCAAAGCACATCTTTTCTGTGGCTAAAACCCATCTTCTTCATCTGCTTATTAGTATCAACCCAATACCAATGGTGAGGATCACATCATGGCATCTCAGGCCTTGTTACTGCTAACAAATTTCCACACGCACAAACTTAATTTTATCAGTAATATTTAGATAATTTTATTAAAATTTCACAAGGCATCATTATAAAACAACAGAAATCATGATAAGACGAGGAGAGTAGGACAACGGGTGCAGGACAATCTTCAGAGTATGGAGTTAAAATTTAAACAAAGCATAAGTACTCATGAATTCAAATCATCAAACCCTCTCCCCAACTGTATTCTTGAATAATAGTGAAAAGTGAATTACCCAATTTTAGGGAGCCAGATTACATCAGAAATCAAAACCATGAACCATGCATGCTAATATTCTATACATCATGATACACTACAATACACATTATAAAATTCATGTAAACTAGTAACTTTTAAGGGTTGGGAGGAATAATCACCGTGTAGTCCTTGAGGTGAAAGGTCCTGAAGTATCGACCCACATTCTGTGACAAATCCAACAGCAACCTGCAATGGAAAGGGAAAAAAATAATAAGCAACTCTTAAGAAGTCAAGACATCTAACGGGGGGGAGGGGGGGGGGGGGGGGGAATCTGCAAAAGTAATGATAAACCATCGATGAATAACAGTGACACACCTCAACACTATCATCAGTAGGGTTCTCCAAAAGTAGCGTAAGTAGCTCTAGAGCAACAATCTCATGTGCTACTTGTTGATTTACAAGATGCGCGATGAACTTAGTTGCAGCAAGCAATAAAGGCTGTCAATGGAAGGTGTGAAAAGAAGAAGAAAAAAGAGAGATTATGAGTCATTGTTTTGGGTCTGACGCATCAGGGAAAATAGAGCCATTAGAAGCAATGAGAATGATACCTTGTCATTCCTCTTATAGGCCCTTCGGAGCTGCAGGACAATCCTCTTGAGAAGGAGCTTCCCAACCTCAGGGAACTTTGTATTCACGACAGCGACGAGGGCCGCAAAGACATCAGTGAACCCAGGGGAAGCCATTTGGGACTTCATACAAGAGCGGCAGAAAAGCCCCCGCGCACGGATGAGGTTCTCAGAGAAGAGCTCAGGGATTATGTTCTTGATGTTTGTGGCATTGACCTTATTGACAAGCCCATTGATGCTCTTGCGTAGGGCATCCCATGTCAATCTTTGGTATGCATCGCTGGACTTGTCCTCAATCTCCTTCATCATCCGTGCCAGCTTGAATGGGGGTATGTACACTCCACCGCTCCTGGTGAGGGCAGCGGCAGTGTTGTTGGTTCCCCCTCCCCCCCCATCCACCGCAGCAGATGCCCGTCCTCCCTCATGTGCCCTGGAGTCCACCACTGCCTCATTAAGCTGGCCCCGTCGACCGTCCCTACCAGTAGCAGAAGAATGCCTCCTCCTCTGATGATGATGATCATCATCCTCATCACTGCCCTTGGAGCCGGCTCTGATTGGGGACCGCATCCTCTTCCTATCTCGATGGTGTCCGTCGTCTCCAGTCCTCTCCTCAGAAGAGGAATCCCCACGGCGGCGTCTATGACTATGCCGATCTCTGGTGCTCCTCCTGGTCTCGTCATGACCATTCCTCCTCCGCAGTTCATCAGCCCCCCCATTGTCGGTCTGCCTCAACCCTTCCCTGTCTCCTCCAACTCGACGGCGAGCATCACTGCTCCTTCCATGATGGTGCTTGTCTCCTCCGCCATCGTCATCGCTGTCCCTGGCATGCCTCGTCCTCTGTTTCCTCGAGCGTCCTCCACCACCACCGCCTCCACTGCTTTCAGATCCAGAGGATGCCACCCTATCGGCCTTGATCCGCTGATGGCGGTCACGATGGCGTCCAGGTGAACGCTTCTCGTCCCCGCGTCTATCTCGAGGTTCGTCCTTTCTGCTCCTCGTGGAATCTCCATCCCTACGTATCTCCTCCACGACCTTCTCGGCGGCCATAATACCGTCTGAGAGAGGCTGATGACTTGATTGATGGACGAAGGGTTTATGGAATCAAACAATCGAAGTTTCTGTAAGATATCAAGAAAACCCTAATTTGAAACACCTATGACTTCCCAGTATCTCATCTCTCTCTCTCTCTCACTCTCTCTCTCAACACAAACACGTGTAATATAATATGTAGATTTTTTTTTTCTACTGCAGATTTAACAATTACGTGGATGTTATTCATTTATAATTACAAAATTTAAATATATTTTAAGATTTTAAAATCAAATTAAATCAATATATTAAAATTTTAATTTTAATAATTTAAAATGAAAGGTATTCATTTTAGATTGAGTTTTATAAAAATTTGTTATATTATGTTTAATATTGTATGGCTAGGAGCCTAGGACTACAGGTTAACCATCCTTTTTGTATTCATTGTAAAGGTCTAACTTTAAGTTAGAGCTCTTGAGGAAGCAAGCCCAAATTGAAGGGATGGAGGACAGCCTAGATTGTCTTTCTATGTTTCATTTTGTGTGTGGATTCTTCAAAAAAAACTCACATGAAAGGTTGTACAATGAGCTTCTTTTTTTGTGAAGTTTTGAATTTTTTTTTATATAGTAATACAAAATTTTGATTTTAAAAAAAAATTATATGACATACAAATTTGTTACACATATGTTAAATGGAATAAGTTTTTTAAATGATTTGATGATATACATTTTGTCTATATATTATATTGTTCATATCAATATTATAATTACTAGTAATATAATTTAGAAGTATGCATCTATTATTTTATTTAATAATTGCTGAGTTTTGTATTTTTTATTATTTTATTTATATATGTAACACGTATTATTATAACATAGTGTTTGACACTAGAGGGGTTATACTATAACACGTATTATTATAACATCGTGTTTGACACTAGAGGGGTTATATGTAACACGTATTATTATAACATCGTGTTTGACACGAGAGGGGTTATACTATACACTTATACCTCACCGTTGCAATAATTTATTCCTCCAATTTTTATTTTTTTTTTGTATAAAAGGCCCTAGACTACAATGTCTTGAACATAATAATAGGTTAAAATAACCCTGCATAACACTGAAAATGTTGAGGTGCTATTACATATACTTTTTTTTTAGTATCAATTCTAATCTACATCGATAAAAAAACATATACATATATTATTGAGGTATATACTTCAATATAAATTTTTTATATTTTCTGTAAATACATTCATACAATTCATTAATATATATGTTTCCTTTTTTTATAAAATCATGTACCTTATTAGATGGGGTATACTATTTTTAAAAAATTTAAAATATGTGTAAACTAAAATTGAGACTGAAAAATGAACCGTATGTAACATTTAAAATGTTACACTTAGTCATTTTTACCAACAAAACTCAGACCTCACATGTTTTCATTTTTTTTTAAATAGTAAACATATATATATGATTTGATAAAAAAATATAAATCGCTTTATTTTTAGTTGAATGAACTCATTTTTAATAAATATAAAAAAATATTTATCGAGACATATACATCAACTGTAAAAAAAAAAAAAAACTAAATATAACACCGTCTTTAATATAAACATGGGTCATCATGAATCCACAACAAGGGGCTAAAAGCCCATAGAGAAGTCCAAGAGGCATATTTATTCCTCCATAATTGGTTGACACTACTTCACTTGTAATCCTTGTTTGAGACTCAATTACTCATGCACTATAAAAAAAATTTATCATTTACAGCCAGTTTTTTGTGACGGTAGCTACAGAAAAACAATTTCCAATAATTATCCATACCAACAAAAAAAAAAAAAAAAAGATAATACAAATAAGACCAGTCCTGAGATTGACAAAATGAAATAGAACCCTAACATGTTTGTAAAGGGCCCTGACTTCATTTCTTTTTTTTTTCTAATTTTTATTATTATAAAAAAATTATATTTTTAAAATTTTAATTTATAATTTTTTAACAACTAAGCCTAATAAAATAGAACAAACAAAATTAAAATAATATATAGATAAGTTTTTAAAAATTAAATAAAATAATTCAAAAATAACAAATGAAAACACAAAATCCCAATTAAGTAGGTAAAAAAAATAGAAATAAAAAAAGAAGATAAAAACAAATGAAAAAAATTGACAAACAAACCTAAATAAATAATCTTAAAAAAATGTGTGAACTAAGTTTCTTCTCTGCAAATAAAAAAAACAAACAAATAAATGCTAATAAATTAGGAACAACTATAAAAGATGAAATGAATTTAAAATAAAAATTAATTACAAAATAAAATAAAATCCCATAGATTTTGGGGCCCTCAAAAAATGAGGGTCCTAGACGATTGCCTTGGTCGCCTATGCTCAGGGCCGACCCTGATGACAAACATAATAAAAATCATCATAATAAAAATGAATATTACTCGCAAAGAAGAGAAGTATATACTTTCCAGAATTAACTCACTCCCAACCATAAATTTTTAACTTCAGTCGTGCGACAAGAAATATACAAACTTTTTAGTAATGTCTTAAGAACCATGAGTGTAACAGTATCAGTTCATGTTCTCAGCAGCTTGAGAATGATATGCTCGACGTCGCAATTGGGATTCCGATGCAGGCTGCTGTAGGAAGATTTTTGTGGGGTCATTTGGATCCACGTATCTGCAGAAAAAAGAGAGATGTTAAATGAAATCATACACATCGAAGCTCAAACTACAGCAACTCTTAGATGGATATCTGCGACTATTGATCACAGCAATCTTAAGGAGATGATTGAATGCATCAACACTTACGCATGTCTCATCATCTCCTCCACAGGAGTTTGAGCAGCCTGCAGTGGGTCCACACGAGGTGCGGCATCCGGAGCTGGAACAGGGCGAGCATAGTGTTGATTGTACTGTCTCACCGATGCAATCAAGTTCAGAAAGAGGGGAATGAAGGTTCCACAGCCACCTTCCTTGAATAATATCTTGAATGAGTGAGTGGAATACAGCGCCCTGGGCTGGTCCTCCGGCACCACCTGGCATTGTCATATTGGATTGGGTCACATATAAGGAATTTGTAAGCATATACAGAAATTTAATCAAACAAGAAAAAACATCCACAGAAAATAGCCATTGACGTCATCAGATATGCTCTTGTACTTACAGGTTCCACTAGTCCTGATATGTTGTTGCAGAAAAAGATTGGCTGATTAAATTTTTCACCATGGATGTAAAGCTGTGAGGAACACCAAATATAAAGATGTCAGAGAGCAAAATGGGTAAAATTGCTCCAACTGGTACTTGGTGATAAAGAGCTTCTGTCAACTGAGTAGCTGATCAGTCCAGCTATAGAATTAATTCTAGGGAAAAATTGGTGCAGATAGCTTATAGCACAATATGATTTTACAGTATCTAAGACAAAAATAAATTTGAATATCATATGATCCTTGCTTCAGAAAATTTACATAGTATGAAATGATGGAAGCTTAGGAAATATGCATATTACTCTCATCTAAAACAAGTTATTTAGGAATGACATGCAGGATATGCATACCAGAGCACTAAGAAACATGTGCTAATGATGTCAAATGCAAGATAGTTACAAATAAAAATAAGTTGAATGAAATATAACAAAATCCGCAAGACTGTTGGTGCAATATCTTTGTTAGGAACAAAGGTACGTTCCACAGCCACTTTGGATGAACAGACAGCAACACAAAAAGAAGGCAACATGAAATCAGATCAGGAAGGACATACCAAGCACTGCACACTTGCTGACATTGCACATGCAAATAAATACATTTTCCTAATCCTCAATCACATCTCAAATGTCCTCAATAATATTAGACAATCATCTAAATACAACAAGGCCCTAATTAAAATCAATCAATCATCATGAGCCAAGTAGACATTGGCTGCTCTCCCAATCACAGACAGAAGGGCAAGGTACCATGAATATGCAAAATAAGTAGACAAAACCTCCATGAATAAGCTATACAATGCTAGTCAAAATTAAATAAAACTTGGTCAAAAGGGAAGGATCGGAAGTCTATACCAAGGGCATATCAAAGGCCACAAAGTTACCAACTGGCTTGCTGGCCACAAATACCATTCGGATGTTTGACAAGTAAACAATCCCCTTAGCTTTGACATGACCTCCACTGGAAAAATGCATGCAAAAAAAGGGACAACAACAAGTAAACATTTGATTTCCGAGCAAGAAATGAAGAATCGAAATTTATACAGTTCAATAATACATCAGTAAGCTCATTTCATCAAAAATGACATGCTACATCAAGCACAGGATTGATTTATACCAGTTTCTTCATGAACCAATTTTCATAACCAACACACTGATTCCCATTCCAGAAATATTCCAACTTGCAAAATGTGAATCAATCACTTGCTAATAATACAAAGAGGCAATAATGTGGTTTGCAAAAGATGCAATAAATACATGGGTGAAGCACAGAAAAAGAAGAAATATTAATGACAACATTAAAGATGAACCTCAATCAGTAATGAGACCAAGTGATTGATAACTTTTATATTCTTTCAAGTCAGAACATTTTTAAAAACTAATTAAAGAATTTCAGTGAACAAAGATGAAAGCAGGGATTGTAGATGTTAATTTTATAATCACTATAAAATGGATTTTCCTAGTTTTTATAGAAAACAATGTCTAGGCACCTGTAATTTCCTATGCACTGATGCCCATATAACAGGTCAACTGGCTAGCATCCTCGATCATGCAACATAATACAGAAATATGATAGACATCCCAATCACCCAAAAAGTGTCAAATACCATGTTGGTAAAAGTGACATCAAGTTTTTTCAGGGACAATTTAACTTCACTTTGTGGAATTCTCATTCATATGCCAAACATGCAACTGAGAAAAGAGATTATACAATGTTCAGTGCATTTGCCTAGGCCTCAATGACGGCGTTAGAAATTTGTCCTTGTCATTCAGATCGGCATGTAACTTGATATTGCACCTTTTTCTATCCATACAATATCTGCAAATGCCCTTTGGTCATATCAAAATATAATTTGAGATAGTCTTCTCTATTTCTCTTTTTTTTTTTTCCCTGATTTTATTTTAATTTGTTGAGCATTATAGTCCGTGTGGAGCTTTATCAAATAGATGCAGATCTTTTCGAATGAAATTTACAGACAGGTTAAAACGAAAACCATTAAATTAGATCCTTCATTGTACTCCAACACAACAAGAAACAAACATAGATCATATTATTGAACCTATCTGTATGTTTGGGGGGGATTGTTATCTGCTCTCAATCGATCGGATCCCCAATTTCATCAAACAAAATATGAAAAGCAAAGTCGTTTTGAATGAATCCTATCTCATGAAAAGGAAATAAAGATGTATGAACAATACAGCAGCAGAGGGAGGAGGAGGTGGTATGACAGACCCGGGAATTTTGTCAACCTCGAACTCGACACCATCCCTGGCGAGGACAAACATCTCCCCCACGAATGCTACGGGCATCCCGTTCGCGTACAGTTGCGGGTTCAGCGCCATCACCAGATCTGACTCCTCCTCCTCCAATTGAATTTTCAGAGAGATTATGATGATGATGATGAGAGGCTTCGGTTGAAGGAAACAGAATCAATCAATCAAGGGTCCGACTTTTGTATTTCCTAAAGAAGAAGAAGAAACGCTACCCAACCTCCTCTCCTCGCCTCGCCACGTAGACCAAAACCGCCTCTTCCCCTCGGTTAATGTTGTTTGTTGGGTCACTGCGTGTATTTTCTCCTTTTTTTTTAATACCTATCGACCCAGAGATCTCTGGGGCGAAGGCCCATTAAGAGAATGGGTCAACTTTAGTTAGTTTTTTTTTTTTTTAAGGAAAAAAAGAAAGGATTCTTTATTTTTAGGTCAACTATTAATCTATTCCTTTTTTTTTTTTTGTTTTACAGTTTTAGTCCTTGATTAAATAGATATGTTCCTTTTTAATCTCTCACAAGAACTAATAAAAAAACTAAACAATTTAATGAGAGGTCCATTCAAGAAACTAATAAAGAATATGTCATTTAGACATGGTAACTTAAATTGAGACTCAGGAAAAAAACTCTTTGAAAAAATGTTATAACTCATCCTAATAGATTTACCCTGATAGGCAGCTACATCGTATAACAATCCATGTAGAATAAACAAAATTTTGTTTTATTGTATTTTTTGTTGTTTAGTTCACCTTAAAAAAAAATTAAAAACTAAATGATGGTCAAGAGATCCTTGTTGATTGATCTATGAATTTGAAACATCTACTGTGTTTTTTTTTTTTTTGGCTAGTACATTTGCTAATTACTTTTGTTAGCTTCACCAGCAGTGCAGCTGATCTACCAAGTCTTACATAATTACATTTATAATTATGTCCTCTTACAATCTAAAAAGATTACAATAATGTATTATTCAAACGTGATTAATTGCAATAGAAGTTATAATAAGTTCATGTCCATGATGACAAGACGATTTGAATAGAAAATAAAGAACAGTGATTCAGAAGACTTGCCCAATGAATATGATCGTGCCCAGTGAAGGGTTGAAACTTGAAACACCAATTCTTCAAAATATATGTCAGCACCTCAGCAGGAAAAGCACATCATTCGGTGAGAATAACTATAAAAAAGACAATCGATGCACTCCCCTCTTCAACCACAATTGGTAGACAGTCATATGAAAGGAATCATAGTCTCTTGGAATCATATGCCATCGGAAATGTTTCCTAACTTGAAGGAGGTTCTGAAACATGTCTAGGTACAGCTCCTTGGATATGGAAGCCAGTATACTTTTCAGTAGGGGAATATCTCCATGACTAACTATAACCGAGAACTTGCTCCAGTCCAACACATTAGCAAAGGGGAGGTCGTAATGGTTGGAAACTATGACAGGAATGCAACCATAGTGCAAGGCGTCTGAGATCCTTGCTGTGTTCACCTCGTACCCCTTCACATGCAGACAGTATCTGCTGTTCCTGAAACCTTCCTCGTAAGGGAAGGGTGTGCTACCAGAAAAAATATCCATTGATGTGTCATTCCCCCATGCCGCTATCAACTCCTGCCGAACTCTGGAATTCTTCAAGCGCCCCGCAAAAAATACAAGTTTCTTCCTACAAGCCATGAGAGAGATGCTCATTAGCTAAAGAAATAAATACACATGCTATAGCCGACAACTTTATCTTAGTAGACTCCTGTAAATGGAGGTGGAATACAATAGTTTCAACTGTAGTCTCCAGTTCAGAATCAAAAGAATGATGTTGGGCCACAGATTATAACCATCTGTAATGCAGATTCGCTTACATTCCATTTCATGGATCATTATAAGCTAACAGGCATGCATATCATCAGACAAAACTAACCATCATCGTTAAGTCAATTCACATTATGTGTTAATCTATTAACCACATCTAGTGGATAAAAGAAAAATTAAGCCTCCTTTGTAAATAATTACGGGTCGAGAACCTTAATGCAGAACAGAACGAAACACCTATGGCATTTTTGTGACATAGCCTACCCAAGGAAGAATTGTACGTTCTTTTGCTAAAAGTTCAAAACTGTAAAGTTGATAACTTGATCTTTTCAAGTAATTGGATACTTAAAAAATATAAATAAAAAAATAAAAAAAAATGCAGTCTCTTGGTTGGCAATGTCTATATCACTTGAACATAGCTGACTGGTCGATCAATGAAAGGGTTTTACCTTACTTCAGGAGGAGTGATTGGATCTTCTGAAGAGCGGGGCCAGACCTGTGGGAGGGCGACATCTTTATGAGCCATGTAGAGCCTCTGGAAGTAGCTGGCCGAGCAGGTGACCTGGATGGCATTAGTGTGGAGGCCACTGTGTCTGGAGGCGGCATCTCGACCGACAGAGTGGCAACACACGTAGAAATGGTCGGAACCCCCGGACGCATTCTAAAACCCATAATCCCGCGACATAACATCTGTGTACCGGGCCACAAATTCCGAGATGGAGGCCTCGGAGCGCACGCGAGGGTCATTCCTGAGGGCGTTGATGGAGAAGGGGAGGAAGAAAAAGTGGGCCTCGCGCGGGTTGGCCGCGAGCAGGGAGCTGTTGAGGAGGCTGATCTTGAACATGTGCTCGCTGAAGTAGTTGCCTAGCCTGGGGTCGAACGGATTGCGGTGTGGGAGGAAGGCATCCTTGAAGGATTTGGAACCGTTGATCGCGTCTGGGTAGACGAAGATCTTCAGGTGCGTCATCATGTCCTCGAAGTCTGATCGGAAAAGCTCCCAATCGTGGTAGGGACCCCCTTGTCGACGTGGTGGTGGTACATGATTCTTAATTTGAGGCATGGGAATCTCCTCCTCCTCCTCCTCCTCAAAATGAGTGGATGTATTAGGGACGATGTAGAGAGTTTGATTTGGGATACTAAGGTGGACTGGTACTGGCCATAGAAATAGAAGATGAGTGTATTCGAAGAACCATGCGGCAGCCGAGGTCAGTATGAGCACCAGCAGCCCCATGAGAACAAGTGGGTGATGGAGGATCGCTCTCCTCCTACCCATCTCTCTTGTCCTGCCCATCTCGGAAGTAGAGGATAACCGCAGCAACACATCAAACACCTGCTGGGCTAGTTCTCCCTCTCTCTTTTCTCTCTCACAATAATAAATAATAATAATATAATAATACTATAAAATATGCTACATATATACCTTGTTACCATCTAATGCAGTTAGGTATACCTCGTTAGCCATCTAATAAGATATATATATCTCATTAGATAAGGTATATTGTTATTTTTTTACATTTATTGAAAATGAATCATTCAACCAAAACCATATTAACAAGATGGAGTTTTACCAATCATTATCCTATTCAAATCTTTCACCACCAGACCAGACCTCCTTTTGTTTTGATGTGGTGGTTACATTCAACCAAAAACCAAATAACAAAATGAAACAATTTCCTGTGGAATGAAGTCTTTTTCCTCAGGTCAGAAAGATGAATGTCATCTCCCAAACTGCAACACTAAAAGCAACAGGAGCTCAAACACATGATATTATCACCTGTTAAGCCTAAACATTGAATTCCTAATTGTGCTACTCATGAATTACCTTGAGGTTGTAAAGCTAGTGAATGACCCTAGACATCCATAGCACCAGATTTTACTGGGATGATTACTCAAAATTTCATTTAACCCCAAACTTGTCACCACAAAAATCATATTACAGATAAAGGCTCATTACTGCATTATTGTAAACAATATTATGATTACATTTCACTGGGTATACCTTCTATAAGTTTCATAGCACACACAGACCATGGAAGTTACAAATCACACATTAATCGGCCATAATATCTTACATCAGGTGTACACAATTGAACTAATAAAAAACAGCAAACCATGTTCTCAAAGAACACTTCTTCACAGCTACGTGGATGTTTATTGAATGCTCTGCATGAAGTGGGAAGAAAGAGAACAACTTTCTACACAAGCTCATCTTCATGAAGCAGGTATAATCCAAGGCCAAAACGAGCGCACGCCCTACAGAAAGCTATCTCCTCGGCTGCTGCAACGGCGTCTTCAATGAGAGAGTCACTTAAGGCAACTGTCCCAGTGGATTCACGATGAGCCTACATTAAAACAACAGCATCAATTATACATCAGTGTTTCTATATTTTAGAACAAAAAATGAGTAGTACAACCATCCCAGCAACATTAGTCACCCCTTAATTTGATCCTACATATAAAATCAAATTTCTTGCCAATCCACAGAGGCAGATTCTAAAAAAGCTTCCGTTTTCACTCTTCTCTTGTATGAAGAATCAGTGATCTAGGTTGGTCATTTCAGATACTTTGTCTAGCAGAGTTCAACAATCAGTACCACATGAATAACAGAAGAAGGGAAACTGTTAAAAGGCACAGTCAGTGTGATATAAAGCCACAAGTATCTAATGGAAACCAGACAAAGAAAGACCACGTGCAGGAATGCAGAAGACATCAGCATGCATCTGTGGATACTAGGATATTTTTATCAATTATGATCCCATTGTAAGAAGCATAACCATATTAGGATTTATAGAATGGCCACACCAAGGAGAGATAAATCCTTCATCACACAGTTAAGATACAGAACATAACTGTGTACTTTTTAAGGCAGAATAAAAAACTGTGTATTTTTTAAGGCAAAATTAGCAAATCCACTACTTTTTAATTTTACTTTTAAGAAAGTACACACACTAAATGTGTGCATGAAATCTACAAAAATGCCCATTTATATCTAAATTCAGAAATTAAGATTGACGGTGTATCGGCCTTAGATGTCTCCAAAGCAAACAAGCTTACAACTGAAGATTGTCACAAAAAAAAAGTGACAACTCAATATTCAACTCAGGTCCATCTTTCTTAGAGAACAGAGTGATTTATATAGGCCCCACATAGTAGAAATTCATAAAAAGATAGGCAGATTTCATTTTAAAAAAATGACTTGATTGTACCTTATAAGTTCCTTAATGATGGTAGCCTATCTCGACCAAAATCTTTTGCGATCATATATTATGCAATGTTCAAGACATTCAAAAAAATTTAAAGAAAATCATGACACCTACAGAAGCAAATTTCCATCTTTTACACTATTGCTTCTGAATTTTACCCAGATATGGATTTTCACCAAGTCATTCAGCATATCATAATTTGCACAGATGCAGAGTCTCCTCATCCATCAGTACCATAGCCATCAGCTACCAGACAAAATGGATATGTGAGGATTTCCAGAAGATACCTCTCCATCAGATCCACGCACAGTGACACGATAAACCACTGTCACGCTTCCATTATCTGTGTATATAACATCACGAATTTCTCCACACCAACCTGAAGAAAATAATAAAAAAGCTCAGTTCTGTTGCAAACACGGCACTGGATGATAGAGGAACCATCAATATTCAGACTTGAGTATATTTGCAAGGTACTAGACAGACAAGTATCGCAGACCAAAAACAGGCATGTGTACAAATTAGTGTATCCATAGGCTTTTAAAAACTAAATGATAAATCAATCTACATTCTATGAGGCCTGTTGTGAGCTTCATCTTTTTTTCTTTTTTTTTTTGGAAAATAAGAGATGTATTGTTCCATCCATCATAATACAAGGTGAGAATATTACCAACCACTATTAGTAAAAACTATCTGTAAGAGAATCTTCATATTGTATAACTGTATTTTACTAAACTACAAGTGCTTCTGCTGAAGTCAGACAATGTGACTCCATTTTTAGCTCAAAGAAACACAAAAGTTGTATGATGGCACTGTATTTGAATTGGACTACCATTCAAACATCAGATTCAGTCATAAGAATTGGACAAAATCACATAAGTGAGTAGCTATTTATAAAAGACTATGAATATCACTACCATCCTTCGTGTATTTCCGTGTCCTAAATTTTTTTAAAAAGAGCTGTACAACTCAGTCTAAACAAACATCAATCAGAAACGACTAGCATATATCTTTATCTTTGTCAATATCAGAACCTGTTGCACGACATTCACAATTTAATCTCAAAGAAGACTATCCAAATGAATTACCCTGATAAGTTGCGCAAGCCGACGAAGTATACAGATTCTTTGTGATTGACATTTTTCTTAAACATTACAAAACTCTTCTTTTTTTATAGACAGAATGCATAAAACCAGCATATGAAGATGAATAAGACAAATACTTCTTGACCTATGTCTCCTAAAGATGTATTGCATAGACTGAGTGGGTCTGCAAAAATTAAAATTGCGAGCTTTTCATCATTACTAGTTTGATTATAAAGAAACTGATTGTGATTAACCGGCCAAATTGTAGGAAAGCATGTTTCATGTATGATCGGATGGAGGCTACACGACCCCCCACGCCCAACCACCACCACCAACAAAAAAAAAAAAAGTTTTGTAGCTCCTCTCGGTAGACTATTTTACTGCTACCATTTCATCAAAAAAAAAAAAAGTTGGAATTTTTAGAACATATGAAAGTCAGACATGAAAGAGCAATTAGAAATCTGGAGGAAATGATGCTCACCTGGGGCATAGAAGCTTAGCATTCGATTGGCGTGGTACCTATGAGAACCCATAATTAGATCGATGGGCCGATCAATCATCAGAGTAGAATTTTTTTTTTTTAAAAAAAAAAAAAGGGGAAAAAAGAATACCATGGGATGGAAGAAGGGGAACCGGGGCGGAGGACGTTGTCAGGGACGCGTTTGTTGAGGTCCCTAAGGATCTCAGTGAGTGGCCTCGTTATGCACGACGAAGACGAGGAGGAGGAGGAGGAGGAGGAGGAGGAGATTGAGGAGGAAGAGTCCAGAGGCACCACGTAGTTGGCCGAGTTGATCACCTTCTTGTTCTTGTTGTCGTCCAGGCCTCCCCCGCCGATGCATAACAACGATGGAAACGAATGCAGACCTCCTCTTTCTCCACTCGTGCTCCTCTTCCTCCTCCACGCGTGCAACTCGTACTGGGGAGGACGGATACCGATGGAGGGGGAGGAGGTTCCTTTCAATGGGGACAAGTTGAAGATCGGCGCTTCCATGGCCTAATTGATGAAACCTCTCCAAACCTGTCTGTCTGGGAACTAATAAGTAGGTATTTGATTGTCCAAATGGAAAAGTCTTACCAACAACCAACCACCATCTCATCCCCGTTATTTATTTTTATTAATATTAATTCACCTGATTTTTTTATTAAAAATAAAAAAAATAGACATTATAGCTCAACAACCGAAGCAGACAAAACGCACGCCCACGCTGCCTCTCTGGTTTCCCACCCTCGTCACAGATAAAGCCTCTCAAACGGACCAATCTATATCCTAATTTTTAGATTTAGATGTTATATTAATTTTTAGATTCAGGTACGATCAGGTACGAATATTTTTTAGATAATTGATATGTTTGAATATTAACATTAATTTAGATAATCAAGTAATATATTAGAGATCCATTAAAATTAAAATGAAGATTTTAAGATTTATTATCTTTTTTAAATATCATACATTAAAAATTTAATAACATTATAATATATTATTATTATAATTAATCATACAAGATTATAATATGAACAATATATAATACAAAAAAATACGCCAACCGCACCTTGTCCCCTTCCGGCCCCAAGTTGAATACTTTTGATTGACATCCATTTCAGCAACAAATTTGCAGACCTGGTTGTAAATAATGGATTGACGTGGTTTATACGAATTATTAATTCTCTGAATTATGTAAAGTGGTTCAAGAGCGACTCAACACCGAGCCAAAAATATTAGTGAAAAATCTAAATAATCCCCTCTAAACTGCTTAAAATTCCTATGACTATGGCTTTAAAGTCATGTACCCCCTTAAAAACACCTATGTTTAAATAACCCCCTGAATTAAACTTCCATTGATAAATAAAGAATATTCTACGAATATTTATTTTTGTTAACTCTAACAGAAAACACAGTATATCAAAAATTATTTACAATTTATTAAAAATACGATTTTATCTATTCGGATAGATTATAAAACCCTATTTAGAATGATAAAATTGTCATTCACAGGTGATTTTTCACATTTTTAATACATTATAGGGTTTTTTTTTTTAATATATCATGTTCTCAACTAGAATTGACCAGACAAAATATTTACAAAATAATTATAATTTGTCAACGAAAATTTAACTCATGGCGCAATTTGGATTTACACAGATGTTTCAAAGAGTTATATAGACTTTAGGAAAAGTCATGAGTTATATGGATTTCACGCGATTTTTCATTTTTCCCAAAATACATTATTATTAAAATGTTGAATCAGGTGAAGAGCCATGCGCCCCAGGAATTTTTTTATATCGATCCCACAACAGTTAAGCTATGAGCATACAACACAAAACATCCTGACCAATTCCGACCATTTTCTATAATTAATCTGAAGATTCCATTCTCCAGGAATGGAACAATGGTTGATTTTTTTTGAGAGACTGTGGGCACATGTATCCCAATCTTACGCTCTGTTTGGTAAGACGTCCGGGGACGCTGCGTCGGAGAAAGCGTAGGTGCGTTAGGGAATCTATGTTTTGAGGTGTTGGGGAAGCGAGCAACAAATACACACTAACCGCACAAATTCGGGGCAAACGCAGAAGCTGCAAATTCTGTTTGTTTGAGCGTCTGCGTCCGCGGGCGTCCGCCACCACCAACGCGGGTGGGACGCGGATCCAAACGGTGCCTAATAAATTAAAACGGATGATGTTTGAATAGAAAACAAAGAAAAAAAGAAAACCCATCCAAGAAAATAGAAAAAATGGCGGGATCCCACATCAAACCACCCCAAAAAGGCCCATCCTGAAATTCTGAATGGAATGCAGTATCTTTTTTTTCATTCTCATTTTTCTAATAGGTGAAAAATTACCATGAGAAAGTTCACACGCATAGTAAATTCAGTTCAACCATCGCAATACATTTCTACATGAATGGAGGTTGGTCTTCATTGTGTGTTATCCATCCTGATTCCAGCAATGTGAGGATGACATAACATCTACAAAAATTAAAAGGGTCCCCATCCAAAGCAAATGAGAAGGAACATGTGACGTAACTAACCATATCCACATCGTCCAGCTAAAATGTAAAAAAATCGCATGTTCCACCTGTAGTTTCTATGGCCCAAAGTTAGAAGTCATGGTGGAAATATATTTAGAGATTGAGAAATATATTTAGAGATTGCAAAATATATTTCTAAGATTCTGGAGATTGTGAAATCTGTCTCTAAGATTCTTGAGATCACTAAATTTGTTTGTTTCTAAATTTGTTTGTTTCCTCTTTAGATTGTTTGTTTCCTCTATATATGTTCTTGAGGAAAACAAAATATGGTGAGGCACATAGACAATTCTTCTCAATAAAATCATCACCGCCGCCCGTGGATGTAGGCAATTTGCCGAACCACGTAAATTCCTTGTCTTCTGTGTGATTGCTTGTTTGATTTGTTCGTCTTCTCTCTCAAACCCTCAAACCTAGATCTATTTGGGGAGGTTTTCCGCAACAAATTGGTATCAGAGCCTAGGGTTTCCCTTGGTGAGATCTAGAGGTTCTTTGATTAGATCTGAGATTCCATTGCTCAGATCTAGGATTTCTTTGAGTGGATCTAGAATTTTTTCAAATTCTAGGGTTTTGTTCATTCAAGAAAAAATCAAAGATGGCGAGGGTTTCGAACGCGAGGTTCGATGTTGAGAAGTTCGACGGAAAGATTAACTTCGGACTCTGGCAAGTCCAAGTTAAGGATGTCTTGATCCAACAAGGTCTTCACAAGGCGTTAGACGGGAAGGAGAAAAAGCCGAGTTCGATAAAGGATGATGATTGGGATGACTTTGACCTTCAAGCGTGCAGTACCATTCGTTTGTGTCTGGCAAAGGATGTCTTACCAACGTATCGATGGAGAAGTCTGCGGCGGCAATCTGGTTGAAGCTGGAGAGTCTGTACATGACGAAGTCCTTGACTGGTCCGTCTGTACTTGAAGAGACAACTCTATACACTGCGGATGAAGGAAGGTACGTCTATTGCAGAACATCTTAATTTATTTAGTAGACTAGTTTCTGAACTAGGAAAAATAGATGACAAGATGTCTGATGAAGATCAAGCTCTAATGCTCTTATGTTCTCTTCCTAATTCCCTTGAGCATCTTGTGACGACGTTGCTCTATGGGAAGGACACTATTGAATTGGAGACCGTCACGGCGCTCTTATCGCATGAGATAAGAAAGAAGAATTCTGATAGTGACTCACAGGCGGATGGTCTGTTTGTGAGAGGAAGAACGGATGAGAGGGAATCTGGAAGGAATAAATCCAGATCCAAGTCCAGGAAGCGGGAGATCAGGTGTTATAAGTGTCAGAAGAAAGGGCACATGAGAAAGAATTGTCCTGAATTAAATCGGGACAACAAGGGAAAAGCGATTGAGGAGGCTAGTGTAGCTGAATCTGGTTCTGATGATGCGGAGAACGTCTTGTCAGTTGTTTCTGAAACACAGTCCAAATATGCGTGGATCCTAGACTCGGGGTGCTCCTACCACATGTGTCCCAATCGGGACTGGTTCGTCTCTTACCAGGAGGTCGATGGTGGTTCTGTTTTGATGGGCAACAACATGGCCTGTAAAACAGTCGGCAGGGGTTCGATCAAGGTGAAGATGCATGATGGGGTCGTGAGAACATTGACAGAGGTGCGGCATGTTCCAGAGCTGAAGAAGAACCTTATTTCCCTTGGCACCTTGGACTCTAATGGGTATAAATTCTCAGCCTATGATGGAGTCCTGAAGGTGGTTCGTGGCGCCTTGGTGGTGATGAAAGCCAACCGGGTTGGCAACTTATATATTCTCTCGGGGAGTACTGTGACTGGTGGAGCTGCGGTGTCTACATCAAGCGACAGTGGCCTCTCGCTTACACAGTTGTGGCATATGCGCCTTGGGCATATGAGCGAGAGAGGGATGTCGGAGCTAAGCAAGCAAGGCTTGTTGAAGGGTGTGAAGGCTGGGAAGATTGACTTCTGTGAACATTGCGTCTTCGGCAAGCAATGTAGAGTCAAATTCAGCACATCAATTCACACGGCCAAGGGCACTCTAGATTACATCCATTCGGATGTATGGGGTCCATCGAAGGTTCCATCGAAAGGCGGAGCAAGGTACTTTGTCACTTTTATTGATGATTATTCTCGTTATGTATGGATTTATATGATGAAGGGTAAGGATGAGGTGTTTGAGATCTTCAAGAAGTGGAAGGCGTTGTTGGAAAATCAAACGGGAAGGAAGGTCAGGCGGTTGAGGACCGACAATGGTGGAGAATACACGTATGGACCTTTCTTGGAGTTTTGTAAGGTCAACGGTATCGCTAGACATTTCACGGTGAAGAACACACCCCAACAGAATGGAGTGGCAGAGCGGATGAATAGGACCCTACTTGAAAGGGCAAGATGCATGTTATCCAACGCAGGTTTGGGTAGAGAGCTTTGGGCTGAAGCGGTCAACACGGCATGCTATCTTGTGAATAGATCTCCATCGACAGCTATAGAGTGCAAGACTCCTATTGAGAAGTGGTCGGGGAAGCCTGCAGATTACAGTGCGTTGAGGGTCTTTGGATGTCCCTCTTACTTTCACATCAGAGAAAGTAAGATTGATCCAAGGGCAAAGAAGTCAATCTTCTTGGGCTACGCAGAGGGCGTTAAGGGATACCGACTATGGTGTCCTGAGGAACGCAAGCTCGTGATCAGCAGAGATGTTACATTCGACGAGTCTGCTTTACAAACTTCTAGTAAGCAGAGTAATTCTCTAGGAGGGATGATGGATGATGCTATTGAGGTTGAGTTGGAAACTCCCACAAGTCCGTCAGCGGAGGTTGACGAAGAGGTTCAAGATTAGCAACAACCACAGCAGCAGTCCTTAGTGGAAGGCAGATCCAGAAGGACACACCGGGCACCGGTTCGATATGGGTTCGAGGACATGGTGGCATATGCACTAACCATCGATGGTGATGAACCGTCTTCATTCAGAGAAGCAGCAAAAGATTCCTTTTGCAGGGAATGGAAGACAGCCATGGAAGAGGAGATGGAGTCTCTTCACAAGAACCAGACTTGGGTACTTGCAGAACTACCCAAGGGGAAGCGAGCCATAGGGTGCAAGTGGGTGTACAAGAAGAAGGAAGGCTCTCCAGAGTGTAGTGGCACAAGGTACAAGGCGCGGTTGGTAGCCAAGGGCTATGCTCAAAAGGAAGGGATAGACTACAATGAGGTATTTTCACCTGTTGTTAAACATACTTCCATCCGTGTTTTGTTAGGTATTGTAGTACAGTTTGACTTGGAGCTTGAGCAACTCGATGTCAAAACGGCGTTTCTACACGGTGATCTGGATGAGGAAATCTTCATGAGTCAGCCCGAGGGGTTTACAGTTGCTGGAAAGGAGAACCTAGTGTGCAAACTGAAGAAGTCATTGTACGGACTGAAGCAATCGCCAAGGCAGTGGTACAAGAGGTTTGACACGTTTATGATGAACCAAGGATACACGAGGAGCGAGTATGATAGCTGCGTCTACTTCAGGAGACTCGAGGTTGGTTCATTCATTTATTTGCTCTTATATGTTGATGATATGCTCATTGCTGCTTCGAGCATGGTAGAGATCAACAAGCTGAAGTCTCAACTCAGTCAGGAGTTTGAGATGAAGGATCTTGGTTCTGCAAGAAAGATCCTAGGGATGGAGATACATAGGGAGAGACAGAAAGGCCAGTTACGCTTAGCACAGAAGAGTTATCTTGATAAAGTTCTTTCAAGATACGGTATGCAAACTTCTAAGGCGGTAAGCACACCACTGGCTGCTCATTTTCGTCTCTCGGGTAGTATGTCTCCATCAACAGATGAGGAGCGTGAGTACATGACTCATGTTCCTTATGCGAGTGCCGTTGGTAGCCTGATGTATGCAATGGTATGCACTCGGCCCGATATTTCACAGGCAGTCAGTGTGGTGAGCAAATACATGGCGAATCCTGGAAAGGAGCATTGGCAGGCAATGAAATGGATCATGAGGTATATTCGGGGTACCTTGGATGTAGGACTGGAGTTCCGCAGGACTAGTGGATTTCAAATCAGTGGATATGTTGATTCGGACTATGCAGGTGACTTGGACAAGCGACGGTCTATGACAGGATATGTGTTTACACTATCGGGAGGACCGGTGAGCTGGAGATCTATGTTACAGCCTACAGTTGCGCTTTCTACCACGGAGGCAGAGTATATGGCTGTGACAGAGGCGGTGAAGGAGGCTTTGTGGTTACGAGGCCTAGTTGGTGATTTGGGTATCTCTCAGGAGATTGTTGACGTCTACTGTGATAGTCAAAGTGCTATTCATTTAGCGAAAAACCCGGTACACCATGCCCGCACCAAGCACATTGACATACGATATCACTTTGTACGTGGAGTTATCGAAGATGGAGTTATTTCTTTGAAAAAGGTTAATACAAAGGATAATCCAGCTGATATGATGACTAAGGCGGTTCCAGGGGTCAAGTTCGAGCATTGCTTGAACTTGATCAATGTTCTACACGGATGAGCAGGCGGTGATGCGGTGATGAGGAGATGATGTGAAAGAGGAAGCTGAGTATGACTTCGGAACTTAGTGCCAGGTGGAGATTTGTAGTTTCTATGGCCCAAAGTTGAAGTCATGGTGGAAATATATTTAGAGATTATAAAATATATTTCTAAGATTCTGGAGATTGTGAAATCTGTCTCTAAGATTCTTGAGATCACTAAATCTGTTTATTTCTAAATTTGTTTGTTTCCTCTTTAGACTGTTTGTTTCCTCTATATATGTTTTTGAGGAAAACAAAATATGGTGAGGCACATAGACAATTCTTCTCAATAAAATCATCACCGCCGCCCGTGGATGTAGGCAATTTGTCGAACCACGTAAATTCCTTGTCTTCTGTGTGATTGCTTGTTTGATTTGTTCGTCTTCTCTCTCAAACCCTTAAACCTAGATCTATTTGGGGAGGTTTTCCGCAACACCACCACCTTCAAAAATGATTAAAATGCTATTTTTTTTTTTTAATTATTAGCATCACCACATGCTCATCTCAAATCCGACCTCCCATTTTATAGTTTCAAAATTATATGAAAAAGAAAGGGAAACATAAAAGGCACAGCAGGAACAGATATAGGACGCAAAAAAGCAAAACTTAACCTATAAAATCATCAATAAAAATCTGTGCGTGATGATGGGATCTCGGTCTGGGGTAAAGGCTAGGAACTTTGGGAGGCTTAAGAAGATGCAGAGGCGCAGATCCTGTCCCTTTTTTTCTTACCTTCTCTGAGGCCGACTAATCTGCTAAATGCTAATGCATGCAAACGTGAATTCAATAGTGTCCCCTCTCCCTTTTTTTTTTTTTTTTGTTTCTAGGGTTATAATACATACAATACATACCTGTCTATATGTATTATTCTGTCTCTTTGTAAGAAAGAAGTTTGAAAAAAACAACAAAACGGAACAAGAACAGAGGTGGGTGGGAGTTCAAGCCTCAAAGGACGAGTGTTCCCAAATAATAATAATAATAATAAATTTGCCTGCACGTGGTCTTGCTGCCCATCTATACATATTTTAGTCTGTTTAATTTAATTATAAACCCCCGGCATCGCTTCACATTCACATTTATCTCTGTATAGGATAGTTGTTGTTGCCGTCGTTGGCACCATCCTTTCTTGTCTGTCCGTCTGTCTATCTTCGCGGGTGCGTTCCCTTTATTGAAGCCCATAAAAAGAATAGAACCAAACCCTCCCCCATCTTTTACTATTCATCAACAGGGACAGCAACACCATTTGACGACAACAGAACAACCTGTATAGAAACCAGCGTTAGAAGAAGAAGAAGAAAGAACAGCTAGAGTGAGATGGGAGAGAAAGGAGGTTGTGGTGGGGATGATGTTGCGGATGGGATGCTCTGCAGCGAGCACCCATACAGCGGTGGTAACCCAGGTGGTATCTGTGCTTTCTGCCTCCAGGAGAAGCTCGGCAAGCTCGTCTCCTCCTCAAAGTCCAGCAACCCATTCTCCTCCTCCGCCCTCCTCCCTCCATCTTCATCCTCTTCCTCCCCATCCTTCCGCTCTGACGCCCAAGGCACTGCAGTAGGGACTGGATCCACCGCCACCATCGCTCGCTCAGGCCGATCCAGGATCCCGTTCTTCTCCAGCCATCGCAACACCAACCAGAAGACGACCGACGCCTCCGACGCGGGCATCGCCGTCCTCAAAAGGAGCAGATCGGTCGCACCAAGGCCATCACCGACGGCATTCCTTCCCGAAGCCGCCATTGACAGTCCACGCAGGAGGGGTTTCTGGTCCTTCCTCCACCTCTCCAGGGCCAAGAGGCCCACCTCCGCCACCATACCAAAGGCATCAGCGGGGAAGGTGAAGACCCAGACCCCGAAGAGGGATCATGCATCGACAGCGATGTCAGTTGAAGGAGCATCCGAAGATGGATCAGGAGGAGTTGGGGGTGAGAGGCAGCCTTCGTCGTCGTCAGCGTCTTTGGAAAGGAAAGTGGAGAGATCAAGGTCAGTGGGATGCGGTAGCAGAAGCTTCTCTGGGGACTTCTTAGAGAGAATCTCCACTGGCGCCTTTGGCGACTGCACACTCAAGAGGGTGGAGTCCCAGAGGGAATCCAAACCCAACAACTACCGAGTCTCTTCTGGCGCTGCATCGGGTGGGCGGAGGAGGAGGAGTTGGGGTTGGGCATTCGAAAGCCCCATGAGGGTATTCAGGGTCACCAACAACCACAAGTCCCACCCGCCAACCATCTCAACCGCCACCACCCCAAAGTTCGTCGGCGTTCCTTCCCTCTTGACAGTCTAACGGTTCATGGTCGTCCTGGTCCGTTTGTTTGTCCCGTTATGGGTTTTATTATTTGATTTGGCTAATTATTATTATTGTTAAATTTGCACTTAAGCATGTGATTCTGTGAGTGTAAGACTGTGTGTGTGTGAAAGAGGAAGAGATGGTTTAGGTTGTGTCGCTTAATCATATAAAAGAAATTGTTTTAATTTAATTTAGTCAATCACATATTGTCGGGTACTCGGGCGTCTTTCATTTTAATAGTAAGAAAGCAGTCTGTAGTCATGTGATGATCATGATTGTTAATATGATTCAACTATCAATTATCATGATCATCATTAGAATTTGTAAGCTTGTCATTAGTTGTCAGCTGTTATTTTAGTGGAGGAGTAATCGTTGCCAGATACAGATAACAGATATATATTACGAGACGACGACATGAAGTGAAGGATGGTGCGTATTTTCTGATTTTATCAGAACCACGAGAGAGTGACACAGAAATTTTAATGAACCTCTCTGCGTTTGGGAGATGAAAGAGACATGACAGCGGTCATCGGCACATGGTGGTGCTCGTGGTCGGACTTGAGGGGGGCGATGCCCATCGATCGCATCCAACATATATAATATATATATATTGATGGATGGCAACTTTTCATTTTCTCTCGAGCTGTACCAGCCCACCATCTATTAATCATCTATTCGTATCTTATACTTGACATCTTCTTTTAACTGTATTTGAACATGTTTCACTGTCAGAGGTCATGACTACTAATTGATATTCATCCATTTAGGAATGGACTACATGGGACATGCTACAGTGAATACGTACATTTAATAACTTGCAAGTGTGCGCTATTCAATGTAACATGCTGGTACAGAAATGAATCATCACTTGTCTGTTTAAAGACAATTTAGAAATAAACAAAAGAAATCAGAAATCTCCAGCGCTCTGGAGGACTCCGTAGGTTGGCGGAGGTTATTCAATCTTACCCCACCAATCAAAAAAAAAAAAAAAAAAAAAACGGTGTTTGACTGTTCCCACCAATCCAGATCGATCGAAATTGGTCGCCATTTTAGATTTTGGGCGACCGGACTTGGTCGCCATTTCAGGTTTTGGGCGACAGTAATTGGTCGCAATTTCAGGCTTTGGGCGACTGTAATTGGTCGAACAGGGTTCAAAACTATATCTACCTATTTTTTGTAAACAAATAAATTTTTAGGTTTACAGCTAAGGGGCCGAAAAAAATGTAAGTAGGTATACTTTCAATTAATTCAAATTTTTATAAAAAAATATCTTATTAGACAAATATATATCATTTTTAAGCTTCGTTTGAATTCGTAGTTAAGATGATTCTTGGTTTGAAAACAAAAAAAACCTATCAGTTGATCCAAACACATTATATATTTGGCTTTTGAAAATTAGTCCGTCACTTATGTAAAAAAAATTGTTCTTATATTCTACATTTAAGAATAATAATTGATTCTCCTTACATTACAACTCAGACTTGGAGTGGTATGAAGGATTCAAGGAAGATATACGTCATGGGATTATGTTTCCAAGAAAAAAATTATAAACTTTATTACAAATCCTGTTCGACCAAGTTCGGTCGTCCGAAACCTGAAATGACGACCAAGTCCGGTCGCCCAAAATCTGAAATGACGACCAAGTCCGGTCGTCCAAAACCTGAAGTGGCGACCAAATCTGGTCGACCTGACCGGATCGGTGGGAAAAGATAAAACACCGATTTTTTTTTTTCGATTGGTGGGGTAAGAAAAACCCTTGGTGGGGATAGCCGTGCCATATTCAATCCAGCCATATATGCTACTGAACAATAGATTTGGACACTCTTTGGGATATCAGATTAAGATGATACCATGATGGGAATGCTCGAGTCAGATTGAACACATATGTTGGGGAAAAAAAGAAGACAAATTTCAGTGGACAATGCTTTCAATTTCATTGACCAGAGTTGTATTCACTTGGATTTCATGATACACCCAACAAAATCAAGGAACGCCTCTTTTTTTTTTACACAATTGGTCATCACTGCTTGGACAAGCTCTATGGACAACACACGTCTTGTTGAGATGGAAAAAACTAGCTACATGAGTGAACTTAGATGCCTGTCTTTTAAGAACTTCAGCATGGCTTCTGCGGCTAATGCTTTTGCTTCCTTTTTATTTTTACCAGTCTTAGTTTCCTTGTAGATGGCCCCATCTGCTTCTACTTCTGCTGTGATCGAAGCAACACCATTTTCATGGCTCTTACTAAATGTGTATAGATACGATTTTCTCCTGCAGATATCCTCAAGTTCTTTTACTGGATGGTACTTTATGGTATCTGGGCTCACTAATGGCTCTAAGAGAGGCCTTATGCTCTTCCAAACCACATCTTTATCATAGCCGGAATCAACAAGAATTGCTCCTGCTAATGACTCAATTACATCCCCGAGAACCTGTAGGAACATGTGAAATCATTTTGATGATGCCATAAGCCATTAAAAGGGGGGTTTAGTACTGCATTAGAGAACTATACAAGTTGGTGAGAAATAGAATTATATCCTACAAGAGAATCACAACTAGAGGACTATATGCCTCGCCAATAAGAAGAGGAGGTAGGCATACAAATTTCAGAAAGCTTGCAAACATTAACACCAGAATAGTAAAAATAGGATGGCATTTTCATCACTCAAGGAGTACCTGTCAATTGAAGGAGAGACCTCAACAAAATTAAATAATATAACTTCTATTAGCAAATTACTTCAATATATAGCATAGGATTAAAAAAAAAAAAAGCACAACTATGAGATCACCATAGATGTAAAACTGAGCAACTCACCTTAGGCAAAGATGCCAAACATTGACTGGGCCTAATGGTTAAAAAAAGAACATGAAATAATAATGTGACTGCATAACTCAATTCAGTTTAATTACTTAAGAAACAAATATTAGAGAAATTAGTCTCATTTGAACACTTAATGCAGAAACATGAAAAAAAAGTAAAAGCCACAAAGAATTTCTATATCAAGGAAATGAATTCATATTGATTGCAAAAGAAATTCAACTTGCCTTGGGGGCAGCAGTACCAGCATCCCAACCATAAGATGATCCCATGAATGATTGCCCAAAATTAGAGAGGTAACTTTTTATTTGTCTATGGAGTTCAGCTGATGCATGTAGAATATGTTTGTTCAGCCCAACCTTCACAGCTGCATGTGCATAGCAACTATTGTTCACAGAGGCAGATCTAAGATCCGTTAAAAGTCCAGGAGACAACCCAGGATATTTATTGTACAAGTGAACAGTCATTAGATAGTCCAGGGCAGCATCCCCAAGGAATTCTAGTCGCTGCAAAATCATGAAAGAAAAGGAATACGCATGAGAAGCAATTCTTCTCTTCTTCTATTATCACAGAACAGCCACTCATCCACTCAAGGAAATAATTATTTCTTTATGTCGCGGGCATCGACTTCCATTTCAAACATACCAATTATTGCTCTCCGTGTGTTTCTTATTGGGACACACTCATACCAATGATATGATGCAATCTTTACCAGAAACTTGAACATAGTTATGCATTTACAATAACAAAGTACAAAAATATGAGTCTTCTATTTACATTAGAAACTTCAATGCCGAATCACTGATATTTTCATGTGAATCTAATCTGGAACAAAAAATACCATACATATTTGATAAGGGAGTCGCATGTTTTAGTCCTCTTTCTTCATGATAAAGAATGACAATGAAATCAACTCAAGGGAGTTTTATAACTGACTATCATTTGTTAGTGTTCTCTTTAATTTTATGTTTTATTGCCCAGATGTATCATTGGCACCAATACACTTCACAATTAGGAATGAAGAATATTGTGACCATAAATTGAGATAAACACTAAAAACCTTTATTGTTCCACATTCCTTAAATTGCTTTCAAAATCATGCATGAACTCAAGCTATTTTTTGTTTTCAGGAACTATTGGTATGAGCGAAACAAGTTCTCTTCTTTTGACAAACATGATGAATTGAATTAATTTGTCAAATTACTCATGAAAATCAATCAAGTGTGAAGTCTTTTTTATTCAGTATTCTTAGGAAGCAAACTGAAAAAAGTTGTTTCAAGTTATAAGCATGATGAATAGCTATATCCAAAATAAGTTCAGATTAGAACCTGATAGCATTTTGGAATGTCTTGGACTAGATATGAACCATGGGTCAGTGCCTCGACCAACAGACATGGGTTATGAAAGGAATAATTGAGCAAGGATTCAAGAAAATTAATATTTATATAGGTCTCTGGTCTCGCTAGAAATGATGCATCATCTGGTACTTTGTTACTGAAGTCAACCTCTATACCAAGCCACTTTAGAAAATACAGAGCTGCTACCTCCCCACCAGTGCTTAAATATGCTCCGATTAAAGCCTCAGCAACATCAGAAACCACTTTGTACTTGATATATTTTGTTCCCTTGTTATAAATATTCTTTGCTTTGGAAAAGATAACTATATTATCCCCGATACATCCAAGATATTCACCAGGAATAGACCAATTCTTGGGGTCAAAAGGCTCCCTACGAATGTATCCCTGCCAATAAAACCAAAAGACATTTATCTTGTAATCCAAGGGATGAAGATGCCTGAAATCTAGATATCAGTCTACTAATTATCACGAGTGGCTCATTACATGAACTAATCCTATAAACACACTAGAGATCATAAAACAAAAGAGATGGAATAACACAATAGCATGATCATCACTATAAATTTTTTGCATAATTTAAAAATTTCACAAATGTCTAGATACCGGTAATTCCCGTTCACACCCCATTTTGTAGAGGGCAATATTGAAAACCATCTGATCTTTCTTGGCACTAAGGAGACCCTCATGATGATATGGATAACTTCTGAATAATTGCTGACTTGCTGCGTATTTGAGAAAGGAATCACCAAGTGTTTCAAGTGACTCCAACGAAAATGCTTCTTGACATTTTTTTGTGGTGAGTGCTTCCAAAACCTATGAGGAGATAAAAGTCAAGTGAGAACACTTTGAGAGATTTGTAACTATAAATACGTCACCAACTACAACAAAAAAATCAACTGCGGACACTCACGGATTTATAATTAATATTATTCTTCAACTCGGAGGAAAAATTGAAAGAATTGAACTTGGATTTATAAATCTCAGTTGAAACTGAAAAATCATGGAAGAACATAAAAAAAGAAGGGAAAAGTGGTATATTACAAAGCTTAAGTTGTTATAATGAAACATTGGATGCATACCACTAAAAGTGGTCTATAACAAATGATTCTGTTGTAGGAGGTTGTGGAAGGGTGTGTCTACATTTGAGATTAAGGATTGAATTCTTCAACTTCAGATTGGAAACTGTCCCACTCTGGACAGATTTTACAAAGGAAAAAGTGTTAGGGTAAGATAAGCTAGATGTGGTGGCTGTATATCTGAGAACTGTAAAGAGCTTAAAAAAAGTATAGTACTTCCTTCCCATTAAAACCAAAGACTTTTCTATTATACCAAAATGACTGATCAGTTTCTTAACTTTTGTAACTTAAAGCAGAATCAGAAACATAAGAAAGCAAAGCATACACTACCATAAGTGTAGGGATATCATTTTGCATGTAGTGATCCAACTGCAACTTCTTCAATCCAAAAGCAAGTAGTACAGACTCTAATCGGTGCATGATAGATGGGACGAATGAAAATGAGTACAAAGTGCTAATGGATAATGGGGACATGATAATAACACAAAGCTCTGGAGGCAACTCAACACTACTATCAGTTGAATCTGAAACAGGAAAACACAAAATTTGATTAGGAATCAATATCATTAAATAAAAGAAAATAAATCATCTACAAATATTAACCATGAATTGAATGAAACCATTCCTTGTTGCTTTATTGGTACAATCCAATCATATAAAGAAACTGTGGTACATAAACTAAATAGAAAGCTCCAAATACCAAACATGCCAAAACAAGACTCACAGCCCACTTCTTTTTTGATAAGTGAAAGGCATTTCTTTAATTAGAAGAAATCCCTATTGATTAAACAGGAATGCAATATCATAATGTAATCAACCAACAAGCTGCCAATGTCCTCACTTCAGGGATCATTGGGCAATCCCGCATATTACGTAGAACCATGCCACCATGTCCCGATACTCTTCAGAGGAAGTAGTAGAAAAGTATTTATACTTCATTTAATGCCCAAATTAATTAGTGAGTATATAAGATTTTATTAATTCTTTCCTGAGATGATAATGTATAAACATATCAGATCCAATGCTTATACTGAATAGAAATACACAAGTGACCTATTCCAACAGCCAACTTTAACCAAACACATCAGTAAATGTTTTAGACCTTTCTCTTTCTTGAATGGATGCCTATGAAGCCAATTTTGCACAGGAAAAATGTGCCTCCCAGCAAGTAGTGATTCACCTTCATGGGATAAGATGATACCATGCCTGCATTATTTTTAACAATGACATGAAGATTAGTTTTCTTGTATATGCAAAAATTCAAAAGGGATAATCCAAGCAACATCTGACAAAAGGTAAACTAGATCACCTTTCTTCGTAGTATTCTTTATATGTAAGCTCATTTCCTCCTCTCAATTTCAAAGTCGATTTACCATTCAAGTTATCGAGAATGCCAGTAACACAGTACATGCGTCCGCTATGAGGAGTGTACACTATAGAATTCTTAATCATGCAATGGCACCAGAAGCCATTTTTCATCCTTATCTGATGACCTTCACTGTGGATAGAACAGTGTTCAGTAGCATGGCATCCCACCATGCCATTAGAATGTGGCACTTCCAATGAGAACAATGCCAACCTAACACAAGCCCAATCAATGGTACTACCATGTTTGCCTCTGGCAGAAGGAAGTAGTAAATAGGCAGTGATAGTATTGTGTTCTCCCTGATCTACCCCATTTAAGGCATCCATTACTTTACTATGATCATGTGTCATAAGTATCTTAAGAATACAAACTTGATATCTCCTTGCCATGGATACCTGGAAATTTTGTTAAAAGTGTGTGAACCCAAGTTTTCAAACGTCAACAAGCACAAAAGTAAACCACATGATAGCATACCTGTTCAACACTGAGGTGAATTACACCATCATACTCCACATTTACAGAAACTTCCCCCCTGTCAGTTTGCAAAAAAAGTTCCACACTCGTAAAATCAGATCCCAGATCTGATTTTACAACTAGGAGAATGTCAGAAAAGGAAATATCATATTCATAGTTACGATTCATATGGACCCTGTAGCAATAGTATGATCCCATAGCACAGAAAGATTGCCAAGAGTCCATTAATTCTCCAGGGAAAAAGTTGACATGTTCAACTGAACGGGGATAATCATCTACATTAAAAACATAAGATTCTACATGAGTCAAAAGAGTACTAAGATGTGATCCAATGTGCCTTGATACCAGAAATAAAAATGTGCACACTAAAATATTTATAATCAAGTAAAATAACTGTGTTTAAAATAAGAAAGGAGCAAGTGTAAGTGCAAATCAAACCATGAGTTGAACCAAAAAGTTAGTTGTCATGAGGGAAGAAAATTACTGATTTCTTGAATAGTAGCTTCGGATTCAACACCAAACTCAGGTAAGAGATTATCTGTTAATGCACCTATTTGATGAAGCCTTTTGCAAGCTTCAAGGCATGCAATTTGCTTCAACATTTTGCCATGCCCTTCTACATGAATATGTTGGAGAGGACAAGATTTTGGAAGATAGAGTGAGCATATATTGTACTCTTTGTTAAAGACAAATCGAGGGGCTGATTTGAAATACCTATAAACAGAAAAAATTAATCCAAAGGAGCAAATATAAACTCTTAAAGCATCCAAAATAATATATAATATATAAGAACTAACCCATCAGATGGGAGTCTTGAGCAGTAGAAATATAACAAAGTTACGCTGGAGCTAAGGGTAACAATTGCTCCAGTGGATTCAACACAATAGCACTCCTCATCTGACATCTGGTTATCCAAAGGTGCACAAGGAAGGGAAGCTTGTCCAAGAGACTCTTTTCTCATAATATCGCCACTTGCAAGATAGTTCATAACCCTTGAAAGAGTAGAAGAATCACCACTGATACACACAAATGAAAAATAAGAAGATTACATGAAGGCAGAAAAAAACAGTTTCGAAACATGGGCATGTCAAATTTTATTTAATATCTGCTTTCAGAACTGCTTCAGAGCACAGCTCCATTGCAGATAAACAATTCTGATTTACACACATCAGAATATGCATGCTTGAGACAATTGACCAAATAAACATCGTCTTCTCTCCAAATTGTTTAAATAACTATAATAGTTTCTCTCAATGTAAATTACTTGTAGATCTCATATATATTCAAATCCACCAACATATTTTATTTTTTTGAAGTTATCAAACATGTTAAATTTTCAAGGGGAAATGATATTGCACAGATTACTGAAGCCAGAACATAGAAGTCAACCAGGATACATAAATGAACAGGATGATTAAGAAAAATAAGAGAAAAATATTTGGGGTGAAAATCACAGAACATGAGGCTATAAGGAGTGAATACCAATTGTTAAGAAAGCAACAAACAGAAAATTCTGCAATCAATTTGACCTAATGGATAATACACTGCTTGTAAGTTTTTCACAAGAAAGGCTCTACTCCTGATCTTATGTATCTTCAAAAAGAGTGAACTTTTTTTTTTGTGTGTAGTCCATATTCAATTTTAAGCACATTATGTTTTTTAAATGCAGAAAAATCGGATGTTAACAAATCATACTAATTCGGCAACAACCCACCAAGTCTTCAAAATAGAGATCAAATATCAAGGAATATAAAGAATAGTAAATGGAAGAATATCACCTCTTCACAATTAATATATAATCTGAACCCTGCATCCGAGCACGACCACGTGACTGAATAAAACTGCAAACACTAGTTGATGGATCAAATCTTATCACTAAATTGCAGCTTTGGACATCAAGACCCTCTTCCAAAATTTGTGTTGCTACAATGATATTCACCTATAAAGAATTCAACATTACTTAGGATTGGCTGCACCAAATTTTTTGGAGTGGAGGGGGATGAAAGACTAAACAAAAGTAATCAGATGGAAAACACACTTTTCCTTCGCGGAATGCATCAACGATGTTTATCTGTTCTCTCCTACTTTGGCACTGCAAACCAGAATGATTGCCTGCCGTGTATTTTGTTTTCCAGTGGAGCAACTCTTGAACCTGGCTCAGCAGGGACTGAAGAACAATGGCTGTAATGACTCTTTCAACAAATATTATGCATCTCAAGTCCTTCACTCCCCTGATAAGATATCAAAAAATTCAGAAAGGCACAAAAATCAAATTTTCGGTCACACATATATATCATATATTCTAAGCAAGGTAAATTGGGGCTGAGCACTGTGCCTTCTCTCAGATGCGATTTTTTTTGGTTAAGTGGAGGCATTTTTCAATTATGTGAGAATATTTTGAGAAACATTATTAATAGTGCCATATGATTTACTTGACATCATAGTAGCATTTTAAAGGATGTCACAACACACCAAATTAAATTTTCTTGAAAATCAGCTTTCTCTCCATTCAAGCAAATGCGGAGCGCGTGCCTTTTACTATGTAATGCTAAAAGGCCTTAAGTCAAATATCAAAACAGATAATGCTAGCTGAAAAAGAAATCTCATGCACAATTCCGATCCAAAGACACTCACTACAGCTCGTTTTAGTTCATTCAACCACTGCCTATAACCTACATCCTCATAATACATCATGTTTCATCACATAAAACAACTCATATGGTAAATCTACAATTGCATTAAGAACTATAACATAGATAATGGATCATATGACTTTTGAATGGAATGCTTCCTGTTCAGAGTGACCCGTGCTTATCACTACATATAATTCTATGCAAGAATAATTGCACAAAACATTTGCAACTACCAATATCCATAGGAAAATCCTAGTTTTGAGGATCCATACTCTTAACAATAACATAGAATCACACAGGCGGAGGTAGTCTACCCATCTTGACCGAAAGGACAGCTCCAGGAAGTCCCTCCAATATCAAAAAAATAATAATAACATAGAAAAAGCCCTAAATAATAGCCATGTCCTACAGATGTTCATATACAATGTATTGATACTTGGCATGGTTGGCCCAAAAAAAAAATGTAACAAAGGAGGTTAAAAGACTACAAGATAACAAGAACAATCGTAGTTTTGCAATTTAAAGGCTGTCATCATCCAACTCACCCAATATAACATAACATGAGAGTACGACCACAAATCTGACAGTAATAATAAGAATCATACCCGTATTCTATAAGTGATCGAACAAGACATTCAATTTTGGAAGAAAGAAAGCCAGCATCCAGATCTGCTTCAAGATCTCTACCAACAAGCCACTCTAATCAGAGTAGGAACACAAAAGAAAAGGGATCAGAAACAAATATGAACGTCAATTAATGATGGAATAGACATATTCGACCTCAACAGGAAGGAATGATATTTTAGTTGCTAGATGACAAAATTTCAAATGCTAATACGGAACTAGATCTATTAGAAGTTGATTTATGAATCCAAAACCACCCAATAAGAAATCTAAAACTTTGTAAGTCCAGCCTAACACATTCTGGATTATTTAACTATATCAATCAATCAATTGTATAACTCTTATTATTTGAATGGCAACTTCAGAACATCTATCTATAAAACGAAATCATGATGTGTGTGTTGCACTCAAATGGGAAAGTGTTAATGTTATCCAAATTCGGTTTCAAGATTTAATATCTGATTAGATGACGCAGACTTTTCAAATCTATGTAGAATGATGCAGACTACAATATGAAGTCATAAACATGTAATGACTTGTGATTTAGACTCTAGTTTAGATTATTCTTATGTTTTGATATTCAAGATTGGATTAAATTATCCAAAACAATCATACAACCTGAGCTGTTGAAACTGAATAGTACCAGATGGCATGTGTTTCGAGAAATCTTTAAATACATCTTTACTAAATTCTCTCACAATTCTGTCAGTAATATGATCCTTGTCTTCACCCCAGAAGAAAATATCATTTTCTCTACAAGATAATGCCTCAGCTGCCTGTTAGAAAAGCAAGAATAAGTTCTTGAAACACTGTCAAACTTCTCAACAACTAGCATCAATCTCATACACATGTATAAAAACAGATACCTTTATAGTCATCCAAATTCCCAGCTCTGACAAGCAATACGAGAAAGTACCATGCAACTTTGAGATTCTCCTCTTTGCACCCTCCTCATTCAGACCATCAAGTCCTAATTCTTGCAGAGCACGTGAATACTGGAAAACAGCACAGCAGAAAAGCTTCACACTTTCTATAGCAGAAGACTAAATAACCATTCAATTTAAGATTTTTATTTCTTATTATTATTATACTTATTGTGAATAGAAAAATAAACAAAATAAAAGAACTGTTCATAGAAAAGTCAGATGTTCACAGAAAACCCACGAGGACATAAAACATCACGGGAAAAATAGTAGAGTGCCCGGACTAACATGATAAAGTCCTGGGTTTGAGTCCTAGCGTCATTGTGTTAAAAAATGTCAAAAGGTTAAGACCGTATCCAATATCTCGACACCCCACACCCAGCTATACACAGGGACCATTCTGAGTGATGCCCTTATAAGTGTTGAAACACCTATGGAGCCACTCCCAAGCAATATTAAATGGATTGAATCACCTCAGGTGCCATAAGAGATGGGACGAGACAAAAAGGAGCACTGGAACTACATGAGAAAATTTGAGAAAAAGTATGACAAGGGAGTGATCAAGACTCAAGACAAACTGAACAGTGGGCGAAAAAAAAACAATAAAAAAATTTGTAGACCCCCCTGAATTATGAACAGCCAAGACCAGAAGATTGTAAAATAAGAAAAGGAAGGAGAAACAAACATAGAATAAACTATCATAAAATGGAAGAATTTAATACAGAATGAGGTAAGGTAAAGAAGGGCAGTGTGTGAGAAAATACCTTAAGTTTCAAAAGTTTCAGGTTATACGCGAGATGCGAATACTGGTCAAATGATGCATCCACATGTTTATAAAACTTGATCTTTGGTGTAGGAAATGGCACATATTGAGCCAAGACAGATTCATTGTCAACTGTGTATACCTTCAAACAGATGGAATACAAATAAAAAGCCAATGTTAGATTGTCGTTACATCAACATACAAGGAGATATCATTCCACAGTGGATTACTACCAAAGCACCATTTCAGCTAGGAAAAAAAAGTGATTAAATATTAACATACTATAACAGTTCATTGACTTAGAGTTTAAAAAGGGAAGAAAATTCGAAAAACACAATGGAATGATGCAATGTCAAAATATGGGATCAAAAAAAGGAAATGAGCATGCAATGATGTAGGATAAGCATCATGTAGAAAGAAAACAACTGTGATATTCATGCAACATGACAGAAATAATTGCAGCACCTTTACCTATGTTTTATTTCCTAACCACTGCCAATAAGATAACTTCACAATTTTATCTCAATTGAACTTCTGTCATCTAAAAATAAGTTTATCAACTCTGTCTGTGCACAACAAGAAGAAGCACAATAAAAAGAGGGATAAAGAGCAACAGTAGATTATAATCCTGTAACAAAAGGAAGGTAGAATGCTTATAATCTCTTTTTATGAGCCAACTTCAATGGGTATAATTCTAAAATAAGTCATCTAATATTATGTACTAGCTCCGAAATTCAAAAATAAAAAGAGCTAAATGCCAAAAATTTAACTCTAGAATTTAAAAATGAAGCGAAGAAATTCACTCCGTCTTCTGTTGATCACAATTCCTGAGTCGTGCAACTTAACAACATTTGGCATTTTGATACGATTGAAGTTTTCAGCACCTTAAAAGAATTAAATAGTACAGAATTTTACTACTAATACTGACCATGAACACAAAACAAATGGAAACTATATGATTACCTTGGAATTTAAGAGCGTCTCAATCTCTGATATTTTTTTCTTGTAGGCAATCTGAGAGCTAGATCCTATGAACAAAATCAAATTAAAAAAGAACGGCTATCACATATCTTACATTTTGTCATGGATTTTCATATAATCGGACATATATGCTGTCAGTCAAATCCAGCAGAAAAAAAAAGGATTTCCTGATCGATGTTAAAATAGACACAAAAAAGTAAGTCTCACTAGATATTATATTAATAAAATTGATGATGATTATCAGGGTCAAACCTTTGTCATTTACAAGTGATGCAGTCATCCCAAGTATCCTCGGAAGATTTCCAGAATTCAGACATAATTGAGGATGATAGTACTCCTGAACAATGAGCTCAGTAAGAATATAAATATTTTCACAAAATTAAACTAAAATATTCATATGCATGAGAACTTAGACAAAAAAAAGACTTCTTAGAAAATAGTTCATGAAGATATTCATCTATAAGTCAAAGGGAATAACAAATAATAATAATAATAATAATTAAACCCACCCCGCAAAGGTTGTTATGGGTAGTCTATCATGGCGATGAACTGTAAGACTACCCAAAAAAAACAACTCACCCTCATAATGCACGCATAGGGGCTTTTGCCTCGTGCATTGTGGCATTCATCCAATATCAGCAGCTTTATGATGCCAATCTTGAAAAAACTGTGTTGCAAATTGTTGAGCAGAATAGCAGGTGTCATTACGAATACCTGCAACAAAGGGGTGCAAGTTTGCCTCAGTTGGTGACTGGATTCAATAAATGTTACTCAGGACAATAGGTTGGACTGAACATTTACATTCAAATTATGAGGACAACATGTTACTGGAACTAAAGAGGGATAGATAACTCACATATTAGCGGCCCTATATGAACCATGTGGAGTTCAAAAACAAAATCATGGCACATCTTGAAACTTATAAAAGTGGTGCAGAACTAGAAAGAGTTTACAAGATGGGAACATCTCTTCCCCCGAACCGAATACCCAATTCCACCAACCAAAAATTGGCTGTGGTTGGTGTGGTTGGGAACTTGGGCGAGGGAAGGGGGAAGAGAATGAGAATAAGAGGAAGATATAAAAAATAGAGACAGAGAGAGAGAGAAGGGTAGAAGGGGTGTCGGGCAGAGCGAGCAGCGGGCGGTGGACGCCCCCCCCCCCCCCCCCCCTCCATCTCTCCGGCATCTTCCGCCACCCTCCTTTCTTTCTCTTTCTATCTCTTCCCCTCCTCTCTCCCATGTGCCCTAACCCATCATCAAAAAACAAATTAATGGGATTAAATATTTGGTTGGGGGAGAGTGGTCATTCCATCACAAGATGAGTAGAAAACCAAGCGCGAAGAAAAATTTGAACGCTTTAAGAGATGAAAAGTCCCTGTCAGAGGACAGCTGCTTGATCAATGAATTATTAAAAGCATCTCCGATGTAAGGACAAAGTTCACAAGTCACAACAGCCTCAACAGGTGTGATGATGTTGGTTGGGTGAAAGACAGGAATCGGACTGATCAATCACCGCTTTTACCCAAGTGAATAGTTGGTATCGTTAAATACAGAAAGTGATTTTTTTCAGACAGAGAAAAAGAAAATTTATGACATCACCAGATAACAATTATGTATAATTTTTTTTTGATAAATGATAGACACAGATAATAATATATTAATGAAGAAACAGATCAGAAAAATGCAATAATGACGGAATGTAAGAAAAGGAGAGATGTTAATAATAAGAAAATAATAAAAGAAGACCAAAGCGGGGGGAGGGAGGGACGAAGAGCGAGCCCGAACCTCAAATTCTTGCAGTTTCTGATTCCAGGTTGACTCACTCCAGAAATCGACTCCCATCTCACCCCAGAACCTCCCCACCTTCAAGTCAGTGTGCATCTCCAACACATCCGCTTGCTTCACCACAATTAACCATACAAAAACTTATTTTCTTTTTTATAATTACCCATGAAAACATTACAGAACAATATATAGACCATCAAAGGACATAATATAAGCATATCAAAGAAGAAACAAACAGGGTAAACAGAGTAAGTATTAGAGTGTACCTGAGAGACGAGATGGACGGCTGGGGCGAGGAAGACGGCGATGTGTTGGGACGGCTTCCTGATCATATGGGCGTAGCTCTTGAGAAGCATCACAGCAATGAGAGTCTTACCGGAGCCGGTCTCCAAGAACACGATGGTGTTCTCTTTCTTTGCCTTCTCCAATGCTTCCAGCTGATATCTGCGTCATACACACAAACCAAACCAAATCAAATCAAATCAACAACAACAAAGAATTAATGAAATATTGAAGCCTCACCCTCGAGCGATGGTGTGTGGGTCACGATACGACTCCTCGACATTGTCCGGTGGAGCTCTTCCTCCTCCTCCTTGCATTCTCGTCTACTTATTTAATTTCTTCCACAGGCAAGACGCTATGATTTTCTTTGTGTGTATTAAAGAAGTCTGTCGAGTGTCGACAGATATATATAGATAGAGATAGAGACGAGGGTGATAAACAAACAACGTATGCAAAAATGTGTGTATGAGTGCAGTTGTGCACAGTCATACGGCCTTTACTACCTTAGCGATGAAGGAAATAAATCAGACAATGGTGGTGGGGGCCGATTCAGATGGTGGGGAGCCAAAATTAAAAAGGAATCACTTTTGCCTTCCTTTTTTTTTTATAATTTATTATGCAGGGGGGGGGGGGGCACTATTTTTGTAGGAGAGATAAAAAAAAAGAAAAAAGGAAGGGTGGAGGAGAGGAGGGTAAGGGATTGGACTCTGATTCGCCAAACTGATGATGCTTTAACAAGTTCGGCTGTTTTCTTCTTTTGTTTTTCTCTGTGGCTTCGTCATCCAGGCACTTTTTAATTTATTATTATTCTGATGTTCATTAATTATTTTTGTATGTTTATTTATTATAGTTAATTAGATACATTAATGAGACTTGAAACAAAATTACATGAACAATAACACGCCTGTAGGATTGATGATACAATATTGGTGACATTAAAAGTAAATGAAAAATAGGAATAGGAAACTAAGTTTTTATTTTAATTAAATTTTACATTATTTTATTATAAAAAAGTTATATTTTATTAGATAGGGTACATAATTTACATACTGTAAATAAACTCCAAAAAAAAAAAAAAAAAAAGAGAGAGAAAGAACTGCATCTGGTTTATCCTATCTATGTAATGTGATGCAAAAGACGAGGGAGAGCCTCGGAAATTTTGAATTGACGGAACTCTCAAGATCGCGTTCGCCGTTTGATTGATTTTAGGAACAACCGCATTCGACACCGTTCAAATTCCAACGAATTCATTACAGTTGGACTGGCTTATTGACTGATTCTCACGTCCAGAAGGAGATCCTATCCGTCCATGAGAGGGAAAAGCAACTCGATTAATATGAAATAACACTTACATGCCTGACCATGACCGATCTTCTTTTTCTATAGAATTACAAGTAATTATAGTAAAATGTTTCTCTGTTTTCGGAATTTATTTACCAGCAATTAATAGTAACAATTACAGTTTACAAGTAATAAAAGTTTTTAGGAAAAATATTAAACTCAATTATTTTTATTTTTACAATACAAAATTTAAAACCACACGTGTTTTTATTTTTTTTATAAATAATATAAAATAAACATCAAAGAGATATATATGTTGATTAAAAGTGTATATTGTTCAATTCATTGTTCTAAAAAGTGCCATAAAGCGGTGCCTAGACGGCGATTTAGGCAGAGGCAGGCATTACCCGCCTCACCTAAGCCCTAGCCGGCCTGCCTAGGCGGATTGGCCTAATCGGTGCTCCCAAACTTTTGCTACTGCTCTTGTTTGTTCAAGAGGTTATGGAGTCGGGGCCGATTGGTGTCGGGAGGGGTGACGGAGTTGGGACAGGGTCCGATCAACGCCAGAAGGGGTGACGGTGAGAAGGGGAAGAGAGAACAGGAAGTGATGGTGAACGGGGAGGAGGATTTGGTGCTTTGGTTTGTGGTTTTTGAAAGGGAAGAGAGAGTTGATGGTGGAGAAAAACTGAGGGTGTGTGGAAGGGGAAGGGAATGTTTTTTTAGGGGGTTAAGTTTGTTAATTTTTTATTTTTTTTTAAGATTTGTGTGTGTTAAGTATTTTTCCGGTGTAGACACGTGTGTGTTAAGTTTATACCCCGTATGTCATAGCTTTTGTTTTTAAAATGTTTCAAAATCAATTAAATAAAAAATCAACCTGTGGCTTCTATGTAAGAACAAAAAAATTGAGTAAATTTTAATAAAATGTTTTTATAAAAATAATAATTCCAATGAAAATCATAATTTTTTTTTAATAATAAAAGAATAATTTTTTATTTGAGAACTCATTTTTTGGGTTGTTATAAAATTATGACAATGATTGAACATTCAAAATATAAATATTTAAAATTTCAATCATATTATGATTAGATAAATTTTTTATATTTTTATATTTATCTTAAAAATCTCTCATTCAATTTTTAAATCAGTATTCATAAACGAATTAACAATTCATGCATAATATTGATGATTCTTCATTTATTATATTAGTGATTGAAACAATAGCACGTGTTCGATTTTTTTTTCATTTTTATTACTAAAAATTGTGATTTATATTTTATTTATGTGTGTGTGTGTAATCTGAAAAGCTAGCTCGCACGCGTATAATAACTAGTATATGTATACATATATATGTATTATTTTGTATTATTAAAATAGTGACCGATTAATCCCCAATTAATCTCCGCTTAGTCGATTAATCCATAGTCCTCTCTCAACCGTTTGACTAGCGCATATCGTTTTTTAAAACATTGGTTCAATTTCAAGTCAAATAAACCTATATTTAATAAGTGTATTAAAAAATTTAATGAGATATACATCGTCTAACGGTGTGTATGATTCACTAGATTTCTAATTGTTAAGTTTGTGTCACTCTTGGAGGCGGTCAAATACTGTATTTTTGTTTATTACTAGAGTTTAAGCATTCAGTTCAAAAATCTATCTACATATCTATTGTCATGGTATTCGCATTGGTCTATATAGAAATTTTTACCATATTTTAACGTCATTTTAAAAAATTTCACAGTTCTCATTAGTAGTATCTGATTTTTTTACCTTTACTTGATTGGGGCAGTGGGATATGTTGGAAAAGAGGGATATCTCAACTTGGCCACCAAGTCTTCTCAACTTGGCCACCAAGTCTTCTAAGGGAGAATATTTTTGTTAGTGGGTGAGTGAAGCTTTGTCTTCCCGGGCCCCAATCCCCATCTCATGTTCTCAACCCCACCGAGTGAGTTTTCTCAGTCTCCCTCTCTCACTTTTCTACTCTCTCTCTCTCTCTCTCTCTCATTCAATACTCAAATCACATACGTGTGACGCACGGCCGGTTGAGGGGGAGAACCCAATAGTTCCAAGAGGCTCATGAATTGAGTGAGGGTAAGAGTTTAGTGTTTAGTTCCATATATGAACACAACTCTTACACACCAAGACGCGTTTTAAAGCCGTGAGTCTATTTAGGAGTAAAGAGAACAATTTTTTACTATTTAAGAGGCGTTACAATATGTTTTCATTTTTTATAAATAATAAATATCATTTAATGAAATATATGTTTTAATTAAAAGTGTATATCGTTCTATTTCAAGTTAAATAAATCTATTTTTTATAAAGTGTAATAAAAAATTTAATGAGATATATATATCGTTTAATAGTCTATATGCTTTACTAAATTTTTAACAGTTAAATTTGTGTTATTTTTAGAGGCAGTCAAATATAGTGTTTTTGTTAATTATTAGAGTTTTAGGTATTTAGTTCAAAAATCTATCTGCATAGATTTATTGTGTTATTTGGACTGGTCTACATGAAAATTTTCGTTTCACAGTTCGGATTGGGGTTTGTGGGATGTTTTAGACGAGTGGGGTATCTGGACTTGGCCACCGAGTCTTCTGAAAGAGATATTTTTGTTAGTGGGTAAGTGAAGCCTTAAGTTCACCCCCACCCTGTCTCATGCTCACTGAGTGAGTTTTCTCATAGTCTCCCTCTCACTCTCTCGTTTACTGTCTTTGGGCAGCTCGGCCTAGTGAGGAAAGAAGGGGAAAACCTGAAGAAGAAGAAGAAGGCAAGGAAGTGAAGACGTGAAGTAAATGAAAGTAAGGATGCTTGTGTTTGTGGCTTGGCCTCCCTTTCAAGCTCTCTCAAGCCCTCTCTCCTGTCCTCTCTTTGTGTGTTTTGGATCAGCAAAGGAAAGAAAGGTGGAGGTGAAGACGGAGTGAATGTGAGGGAGGGAAAACAGAGAAGGTGTTGGAGGAGGAGGTGTGTGTGTGTTGGGTGCGACTGTGTGAGCTTGTGAACCCCTCCTCTTCCACTCCTTCCCTAAGGTGCTCACTCTTTCCCCTCCATGTGTTGCTGCTTTTGGTGGCTGCGGATGTGTATTTGTATGTGTTGTTGCTGCTTTGGGTGTGTTTGAATGGTTGTGTTTGCAGGTTGGCCTTGGGGGATGCAAGGGGGGGTTGGCGTGCGTGCCCTGGACTGCGTCGCGCGCTACCTGTGCAGTCTGTCACGCCCCGCGCGTGGTCTGGCCCAGAACAGTGGATCGCGCGTGTCCGCACACGTTGTTCCGCGAGCAGATTGTCGCGCGTCTCGTCTACCCGTCTATCCCGTGGTTGATCTTACGATCAAGCTAGGAAGTCTACCTCCGCCTGTTTATTCTGGTTCCACGGAAAATTCTTTTGAATAATCGCCAACAAACAGGTGGGGAAGTCAGCGTCAAAACTCGAACCCAAGACTTATCCTTAACACATGTAAACTCTAAACCGTTGTGCTATGACCACTGAGGACGACGTCTTAATATATGTTTTTCATCCTTTTGCAAATTTATTTGTCACTTTACTTATCTGTTTTATTCATTTGCAATTCTCAAGGAGCAAGATGTCTTGTATTCTAGTATGAATAACATGTTTGTAAAGGCCTAGGGTCAGGCCACCTGACCCAAATTTTTATAGGAGCATTTTTATAGTTTTTGTTAATTGCAGTTTATTTAATTAGTTTCTTTCTTGTTATAGTTAATTAAAAGACTAATTTCTATGAGAGTCGATCATTTTAGGGTGTGTTATCTGAGAGAAAGGAACGAAGTTGGGAGGGACAAGTTGGAAATTTTTGTACTCTAATTACTTGATATAATGAATCATTTTTTACTTTCCTTTGTGGACATAGACATATTTTATCAAACTATGTAAATACGTATGTTCTTTGTGTGGAATTTTATTCTCTTGATAGTTCTGTAAGTATTGAGATCTAATCTACACGCAGTGGCGGAGTCACCATAGGACCAGGGGGGCATGGGACCCCCCCTGGATTTTTTAAATTTATTTCTAGATCCTTTTAATTTTTTCTATGTCCTTTTTTATGGTAAATTGATTTTAATTAGGACCCATAGATCATGGGCTCCATCTACATATTAAATTTCTTAAACAGCGGCAGCTTAGAACTAAAAAAAAATAAAACAACCATCCATTGTCCATCTCGATCATTCACATGTGTGTTGTGCTCTCACCCATTCTTTTAATTAACCCTCCCCCCTCTGCATAAAACAAAAGCCATTTTTTACTCTCTTTTTTCATTTACCATCAAGCCTCCTTTTATTCATATCTCACAAATAGCCATGGATCCCACTCCTCGACATCCCCACCTAGGCGTCCATCTTGAAAAAATTTATTTTTGAATTTTTTTTTTATATTTCGTATCTCAATTTTTTCCTAATATCAATTCTCATCTCTAAAAAAATCTATAATTTTTTACTTTTTGTTCCATTTTTTTTTTGAGAAAATACTTTTTGTCCCATTAACTGTCCTAATCAGGAATCTACAATATGTAATCATCTCCTCTTCTCCATCAACACTTTGAAGGTATATAATTTTTTCATTTTACCTTATCGTTATTGTTACTAATTTATTTAAAGTTTAAAATATTTGTGTAAATATCTAAAATAATCAAATCATTCAACATTTTCATAATATAAAACCTCTTAACATATGAAACGCTACAAGAAACAAGACGAAGAAGAACAACGTCAACTTCGTAAAACCCTTTTCGTAGGACGGAAGAAGGAATAAAAGAAACAACTCTCAAAATAATTAAAAAAACTCAAAATATTATTAATTGATTATTTGCACAACCCCTTAACATGTTTAAATAGGGTGATGTGACTTGCAAAGCAAAAAACCTAAGAAAAAAAAAGAAAAATATATAAATTCGGATCCCTATAATGGAGCCAATAAAACATCATTAAAACTTACTAAAATAACTCATAACCTACCATATATTGCTCCTAAATAAATACTCAAATAATAGGTGACTTCATACCTAAGTTATAAGTAATTAATGTGACTAAAAATAAGGAGAATTCAATGTAAATTTGATTCTCCAAATTTTGCTCCAAATTTATATCACATTAATTGTTTCCTGTTTTGTTTTCTTTCCTTCCATGACAGTGGTAGACTTTAATCTCCAAAGGCACTACATCAGTCTCCCCCACTTGAAGCGAACTTGTCCTCGAGTTCGTTGTAGTTGTTGCTGGATTAACCTCATTGTAGAATTCATACAGATCAGACACATTGAAGGTCTTTGAGATCCCCACCTCGTTTGGCAAATCCATTACAAAAGCATTATCATTAATCTTCTTAAGGATTTTGTATGGCCCAATCTTCTTTTGTTTGAGCTTGTTGTATGTGCCAACCGGGAAGCGTTCTTTCCTCAAGTAGACCATCACCTCATCTCCCTCTTCGAAAGTCTTAAAACGTCGCCTTTTATCTACAGCCACTTTATACTTGGCATTTGACTCCTCCAACTTCTTCTTGACACTCTGCTGAATTCGAAACATGTGTTCAACTATGTTCTCCACTTTCTTATTTGCGCTCGCAAGACTTGGTAAAGGTACCAAATCTAACGTATGCTTGGGTAGTCGTCCATACATGATCTCAAAAGGTGACTTATCCGTGGAACGGTTCCTCATGTTGTTGAATGCAAACTCTGCCTGAGCTAGTGCTAAGTCCCATTGCTTGGGATGTTCGCTCACCAAACACCGGAGCATGTTGCCAAGCGTTCGATTTACAACCTCAGTCTGTCCATCAGATTGGGGATGGTATGCACTGTTGTATTGCAAAGACATGTTAAATCGTCGCCACAATGTCTTCCAGAATAAGCTAAAGAACTTGGTGTCACGGTCTGATGTGATGGACTTCGGTATGCCATGAAGCCGCACAATCTCTCGAAAGAAGAGATTCGCAACATAAGCCACATCTTTCGCCTTTTTGCAATGGATAAAGTGTGCCATTTTAGAAAACCTATCAACAACCACAAAAACAGAATCCAAACCTCGTTGAGTCCGTGGAAGACCCAACACAAAGTCCATAGAAATATCCTCCCAAGGCCCATCAGGAACTGGTAATGGCATGTACAACCTTATGTTTTAGGATTAACCATTAGAAGTTTGACAAACCCTGCACTGCTGAACAAATCTAGCCACATCTCTCTTCAATTGAGGCCAAAAATATCGTTCCTCCACCACCGAAATTGTCTTGTCACGTCCAAGATGTCCACCAAGCCCACCACCATGTAACTCAGATATAAGAGTTTGTCGGAGTGCACATTTGGGAATGCACAATCGGCTACCTTTGAACAAATATCCATCTTGAAGAACATAATCACCGGTGGGTGCATCCTTGCAATCCATCCAAGTCTCCTGAAAGTCGTCGTCTATTGCGTATAATGCCTTGAGGAAGTCAAAGCCCTTCGCCTCCGTAGCCATAGTAGTGAGTAGAGACACTCGTCTACTAAGAGCATCTGCCACCTTGTTTTGTTGGCCTAGTTTATGATTAAGTACAAAATTGTACCCCTGCAAATAAGATATCCACCCAGCATGCATATGACTAATAACAGGTTGATCGTTAATATATTTCAAAGCATGATGGTTAGTATATAAAACAAATTCCCTCTAGATAAGATACTATCTCCAATGCTTCAAGGCCTGCACGACGGCATAAAACTTAAGCTGATAAGTAGACCGTTTCTTCCTGGCATCACTCAACTTCTCACTGTAATATGCAATAGGTCGGCCTTCTTGAGATAGCACTGCTCCGATGCCAACTCCAGATGCATCACATTCTACCTCAAATAACTTCTCAAAATCTGGTAAAGCTAAAACATGTGCTTTTGTCAACTTTTTCTTTATCAACTGGAATGCTCTTTCAGCACCATCAGTCCATACAAACTTTTCCTTCTTCATACACTCTGTCACTGGAGCCATAATAGTGTTGAAATTTCTCACAAACCTCCTATAAAAGGTAGCGAGCCCATGGAAGCTCCTAACCTCCCCCACATTTTGTGGTGTAGGCCAATTTTGGATGGCTTGGATCTTCTCTATATCAACATGAATGCCTTCTTCACCAACCACAAAGCCGAGGAACACCAACTGATTGGTCATGAAGCTACACTTTTTAAGATGGGAATTTTGCATTTATACCCCTGTTAAATATGGTATTTTGCATTATACCCCCCTTAAAAAGCTAATTGCATCTATACCCCTGAAAAAATCTTTCATGTTGCAACTGTGCCCCTGGGGTTAAGTTCCGTCGGATGAGAGTGGAATATACTGGGAATATTTCATCAACGGCGATAAATGTAAAATGAATTGACCAAACCACCCTTTGGACCGTAGGGGCTTGAAAATTGCATTTATACCTCTGTGTCTGTCTGAAATTGCATCTATGTTCCTGTGTCTGCCTTATGCTTATAAAACCCCTTTTTCTCATCTTCTTCAATGATTGATTGAAAACCTTATAATTATTCAAAAGACTAAGATAGATAGTGTTTATTTGGGTTTCACTTACAGATTTTATTTTCCATAACAAAAAATCTATTAACAAACACTATTTCAATCATATAACCATACAAGAAAATAATCACAAAATTCATTTTGAAATAAAAAGGCAATGACTAATTGCCCTTCAAAAATTATGAAGTGTTAACTGCAGTTCCTTTCATTCTTTTTGAAACCAGAAGTTAGGTATTTCATTCTAAAGTGAAAAACAAAAGAAAAAACACTACTAAAGTAAAATAAAAAATTGTTATGGTTGTTAATTTAAATTAAAAACATATTACAAAAAATAACATAATACAAAACTTTAACTATTAGGATTTCTATTTATTTATTTGATCTTTTGTATAAATGACACAATAGTATTAAATAGGAATTAAATGAAATAATCAAAATTACATGTTACAAAAAAAAAAAAAACATAACGTGTTTGAAGACTTTTAATATCAAATTATATCTTCAATTTTATGTGAACATCATGTCAAGAGTGAGTTTTGCAACCTCGAGACCTATTGAAACTCTTTTTTCTCATCTTCTTCAACATAAAAACAAAATATACTAGGATTTAGCTAAATTCTTCATGTTGAAAACCTTAAAATTATTCAAAAGACTAAGATAGATAGTGTTTATTTGGGTTTCATTGATAGATATTATTTTTCATAACAGAAACTATTAACAAATACTCTTTCAATCATATAATCATACCAAAAAATAAGGCATAATCATCTTGACTATCACAGTGAAAAAAATATAAAAATATTGATTGACAAAATTTTCATGTCAGATGATCATCAACATGTAGAATAAGCACCAATTAGCATAATGCACCACATGGCTACTTATTTTTGCTGTTTAATAAATAAGATCACAATGATATGTGAAATATTTAAGCATTGAAAAATACAACAAGACATATGTTCTTATATGTTCTTTTTACTGAGCCTTTATCAATCTTCCAAAACCCTCCATACCTAAAAATTAGATCAACATGAGTGTCATATTCTAACTGCAATACAAAACAACATAACTTATATGTTCAACCTTGGTAACGGAGACAGACGGAGGGGCACGGTTGTAACACGAAAGAAGTTTTTAGGGGTATAGAGGCAATTAGCTTTTCAATGGGGGTATAACGCAAAATACCATATTTAACAGAGGTATAAATGCAAAATTTTGTGGGGGTAAAAGAGACATTTTGTGAGGTAGAGTTAGGTTCGTAACTATGGTTGGTTCAGCCTTGGTAACGGAGACAGACGGAGGGGCACAGTTGCAACACGAAAGATTTTTTCAGGGGTATAGATGCAATTAGCCTTTTAAGGGGGGTATAACGCAAAATACCATATTTAACAGGGGTATAAATGCAAAATTCCCTTTTAAGATTTAAGTATAACTTCTCATTTTGTAAAATTGATAGTACTTCCCTCAAGTGCTTCATATGCTCTTCCTCAGTCTGACTATATATCAAGACATCATCAAAATAGACTACAACAAATTTGCCAATAAAGGGCCTCAGCATCTGGTTCATCACTCTCATAAAGGTACTAGGTGCATTTGTCAACCCAAATGGCATGACCATCCATTCGTATAATCCCTCCTTGGCCTTGAATGCAGTCTTCCATTCATCCCCAGGTCTGATCCTAATCTGATGATACCCACTCCTCAAATCAAGCTTGGAAAAGATTTTGGATCCAGCCAACATGTCAAGCATATCATCCAATCTAGGTATTGAGAACCTATATTTGACTGTGATTTTATTAATGGCTCTACTATCAACACACATCCTCCAACTTCCATCTTTCTTGGGAATGATCAAGGCTGGAACGGCACACGGGATCATACTAACTCTCACAAACCCCTTTTGTAACAACTCCTCTACCTTCCCTTGTAATATCTCATGCTCCTTAGGGCTCATTCTATAATGGGGTCGATTAGGTAGGCTAGCTTCTGGGATAAGGTCTATATTATGCTGAATATCCCTCATTGGTGGCAGATTATCGGGCAAGTCTTCAGCTGTAATATCCTGAAATTCCTTTATTAAGAGTACCATCTCCTTTGGCGCATTAGTTGGCTGTATTTCTTCCCCTTTGTGCACTAGCATAAGTACCTCCCCTCCATCCTTGGATTCTTTCAAAAATTCCTTTATGGAAAGATAAGAGAGTCCCTCTACTTTAGAAGCTTTGGGAGTACCCTCATCTATCATAGGAATAAGAGCAATATTTTTGTTGTTTTGATGTACAACATAGACATTGTCATTGCCCCTATGGTAGGAATTTCGATCGAATTTCCAAGGTTTACTTAAAAGTAAATGACATGCATCCATTTCCGCTACATCGCACATAATATCATCTTTATATGGACCGATGGAAAAGGGAATTTGATAACGTTCAGTTACCTTAGTCTCTCCGCCTTTCTTGATTCACCCAATCTGGTAGGGTGAAGGATGCTTTTCAGTCTTCAACTTTAGTTTGTTCACCATGTACCTTGATACGAGGTTCTCACTGCTGCCACTGTCAATGATGAGATTGCACACCTTCTGTTGCACCATGCATCTAGTCCGGAAGATGTTGTTACGCTGAGAGGGCTCCTTCACTTTGGGTGTGTACATCAGCCGCCTAACCACCAGGGATTCTCCTTGAGGGCAAATGGCCGGAATTTCCTCCTCAACGTCCCTATCTTCTACTTCATCACCAACATTATCATAGTAATGGGCATCCACCTCTTTTTCGTCTTCACCGACAACTAGATTCACGGGACGACGGTTGCCTTGGGGACATTGGTTGGATCGGTGCCCCTGCTGCCCACAACGATAGCAAACTATCCTCTGCTCGAATTGGGACTCATACGGATCCCTTCGAGCCATCGTAGGAACCGTGGTGGTTGAAGGTGGAACTTCTCCACCTCGTCCTCTGCCTCATCCTTGGAAAGCCTGAGGAGTTTTGCTTGTTCTAGTATTTGGAACAAACTTGCTTCCTGAGGATGTTGCCAAAGATCAAAAAGTATCGATAACAGACTTGCCATAATGCATATTCCTCATAGTTGATCGACTTTGAAGAGTCTGCACCCTCTCCGCCATCTTTACTGCATCTGACAACGTCCAAATAGGGTGTAAAGACACCGAATCATGGATCGTTAGCTTCAACCCACCGATGTAGCGGTCCACTCGTTGTGCCTCTGTTTCTACAATGTCGTTTCAGGATGACAGTCGATAGAACTCTTCTGTATAGTCCCTCACAGTCCTATTGCCTTGACGACAATTTTGGTACTGTTGGTACAAAACTTGATCATAGTCGATAGTCGATAAGAAGCTGCTTCATCCGGTACCACGTCTGAAATGGACGCTTACCCACCATGCTGATGCACCACCTTTGAGCTTGATTGCTACAAGCTTTGTTTTCTTTGCATCAAGCACCTCCATGTAGTCGAAGAAGCGTTCAACTGTTGCAATCCAATCGAGAAAATCCTCGATGTGAAGTTGGCCGTTGAATTCAGACAAATCGACCTTCACCCAGAAGTCGTGGACACGACCCGCCGCATGCGGTAGTTGATGACCACCACGTGCTTGTCCAGGCTCGAGAAACTCATCGAGTTCTTCTTCAGAGAAGTCATCCTCGTCATGTCGAGGGACTTGAGGATTTTGAGTCCTCCGTGGAACAGTTTCATCGACCACCAGACGCTCCCGATCTTGACGAACCGTCACACGCTCCATCACCTCCGTCAGCCGTTGAACGGCAGCCTCCAATGCTTGAAACCGCTCGGGAGTGACGAGGTTTTGGTTTCCTTGTTCTCCTTTCGTCGTCATGGAGTGTAGCTGTAGCTCTGATACCACTTGACGTAGTCGGAAGCGCGAAACACTGCGAGAAACAAGATGAAGACGAACAACGTCGACTTCGTAAAACCCTTTCCTTAGGACGGAAGAAGGAATAAAAGAAACAGCTCTCAAAATAATTGGCGCCGTTGCCGGGGAGGCAAGGTAAGTAACGGTAAAAGTTGAAGGTATCAATTTTTTTTCCTTTTCTTTAAAAAATTTAAAAAAATAAAAAAACAAAAAAAATTTAAAAAAAAAATTTATTTTTCTTTTATTTGTTTTGCAAGAAGAAGAGAGAAGGATGATGAACATAAAGCTCAAGACTCATTGATCTAATTCCGGAGTGAACATACTCCGTAGGTAAGTTCTCCATTGACAAAAGCTCTTGTTTTAGTTTTTGTGCATTTAGCCTATTCATTTACATAAATCAACTTAAGGGTAAAACCCATTAAAAAAAAGAAGAAGATAAGGTCAGTATTTCATCAATCCTCCTTGGCCCAAAAATCACTACAATACATGATTATCCCAAGCCAATTAAAATAAAATCAATTAGATGTTGGCCTTAGGATTCTTGAGCTCATTAAGGCGAAGACCACCAAAAGTTTCACCAATTGCGCTCTTTGATCATGTTGATGTCTAGGAAAGCTTTATCCCTCTAAGGGAGACACTTTGTGTTCTAGGAGGGTGGTACTTAAGGGACTACCTCTTCTATAAGGGACTACCTCACACACATAGGAACATGATTAAATCCATGCACAAGGGTAACTCATGGATCAGACCCCTGATGAAGCCTATGAGTTCCTTATAGATTTAGCTGAGAATGCCCAGAATTGGAGTAGCTATGACAATGAAGTTGATGATAGAGGATCTAGAAAGTCAGGTATTTATGAAATAAAAGCAGATCCAGATCTTAAATATGTCATGACCAACTTAGTGGATGGGGTGAACAAATTGAGCAAGAAGTTCGATACTTTTGCGATAACAACAAATCAGAACTCACAGAGAGATCCAAACCCCATAATGAATGTGGAACATGAGCCACACAACATATGTCTCATTTTTTATAGTTCAGAGCATCTAGTGCAGTGTTGCCCTAGTTTGCCCACCATCAAGGCCGAGCAGGCAAACTCGATTAATTCATATAATGCCTTCAAAAAGCCCACCCCCAATTCTTTTGGCCCAGTCTACCATCCTGATAATATGTTTCATCCAAACTTCTCTTATAGGCAGAATGAACCTATCCAATATCAAGGTGGTCCACCAGGGTATCAAAGAAATTTTTCCAGGTCGGGCCCATCACAAGCTCCTCAAGTAAACCAACCTTTGGTTCCACCTCATCCTCCTTATGTTGCTCCCACTCCTCAACAACCCTCACATCTGGAAGCCATGATGGCTAACATGATGAAGCAACAACAAGAATTCATCCATCAGCAGCAGCAAATCAATCTGTCCCAGCCCACACTAATCAAATCCATGAACAAGCAACTGCAAAACTTGAAGTTAGTCTAAGCCAAATAGCCAGTTCTCTAGGAGATAGGAAGAAGGGTGAATTACCTAGTCAGCCAGTGCCTAATCCTAATAGACAACAGAGTCAAGGCCCAATAGGGCACTATCAGGTTAACTCTAATGAAAACTCATCTTATGAAATCCAGGCCAATGAGACCTAATGTTAGACTTTAGGGAAGAAAGAATAATGAGACCTAATTCATTAAGAGAGGGATCAAGCCCTATATATAATAGTACAAGACCTAATACACGTGTAATACAGTAATACACGTGTAACACAGTAATAATATAATACACATGTAATTTAACACCCCCGCTCAAACTCAAGGTGGATCAAACAGTGTGAGTTTGTGAATTAGAGATTAAAATCTAGGAACTGGATAAGACTTCGTGAAGAAGTCTGCGATCTGTTCAGTAGAGGAAATGTGCGGAAGCGTAAGTGTCTGAGCAAGGAAGTGTTGACGGACAAAATGACAGTCAATCTCAATATGTTTAGTCCTCTTATGAAAAACTAGATTACTGACAATCTGAATAGCACTCCAATTATCACAGTAAAGTGGAGTAGGACTTGTAACAACTCCAAGATCGACTAAGAGACGTCTGAGATCAGCGATCTCTTTAGTCGTGATGGTCATAGCTCGATACTCGGCTTCTGTGCTAGAAAGAGAAACGACATCTTGTTTCTTGCTGCGCCAGGAAATAAGAGAATCTCCAAGAAATATGCAAAAGCCAGTAGTGGATCGACGAGTAGTCGGATCTCCCGCCCAGTCAGCGTCAGAGTAAGCTCGAAGAACAAGAGATGAAGATGATGACAGATAGAGTGATCTAGTAATAGTCCCACGTAAATATCTGAGGATCCTCACGAGAGCACTATAGTGAACCGAACGAGGAGCGGAGACGAACTGACTAACGATGCTGATTGCATGAGCAATATCAGGTATGGTGATGCAAAGATACACTAGCTGACCCACGATCTGCCTGTATCGTGTAGGATCTGAAAGAAGCTCTCCATCAATAGGACAGAGCTTTACATTAAGCTCAAGGGGAGTATCAGCACTACGAGTGTCAGATATAACGGCACAATCAATAGTATCTACTGTGTACTTCTGTTGAGAGAGAAGAATCCCCTGCTTACTCTGAGCAATCTATAGCCCTAAAAAGTAGCGAAGAGTACCGAGATCTTTCATTTGAAACTGACTACTGAGGTGACGCTGAACAAGAGTAATACCAGCTGAATCGTCACCAGTGATGATCATATCATCTACATATAGAAGTAGAATCACACGACCCTGCGACGATGATCGCACAAACAAATAGTGATCCTGAGAGCTCTCAACGAAACCAGCTGATAGAATAACATTGCAAAAATGCTCAAACCATGTACGAGGAGCCTTCTTGAGACCATATATAGCACACCGGAGACGACAGACATGTTGTGGGTGAGTACGAAGACCAAGAGGTGGTTGCATGTAGACCATTTCTGATAAATCCCCGTGAAAAAAGGCATTCTTCACATCCATCTGAAAGAGAGGCCAGTGACGAATCGCAGCAACTGCAAGAAGTGTGCGAATAGTGGTCATATGTGCAACCGGGGTGAAAGTCTCCTCATAATCGATCCCATATTCCTGTGTGAAACCGCGAGCAACTAGACGAGCCTTGTGTCATTCTATGGATCCATCAGGTCGATGTTTGATCATAAAAATTCATTTGCAACTGATAGGCTCAACACCGACAAGAAGAGGAACAATATTCCATGTATGAGTCTCCAGGAACACCTGAAACTCCTCATCCATGGCCTGGTGCCACTCAGGGTGCTGAACTGCCTCTTGATATGACCTAGGTTCCCAATGTGTATGAATAAATGCAAGAAAAGCCTGAAGTTGTGGAGAATAAGAGCTTACTGTGACAAAATCAAACTGATTAGAGGGTACACTATCAAAACTGAAATGGGCAGGCGGACGACGCTCACACTGAGGATAGCGAGTGACGCAACTCGGATCCACAGTCGGGAGAGGGGCGTCAGGCGCAGGAGGCGGAACACCTTGAGAATTATCTGTAGTAACAAGGGGAGGACTAGGAGAGGGTAAAGACACAGAAGATGATGGAGGAAGGGGAAAAGACTCAATAACAGGACATGGTCGACCAGAAGGAGACGTAGGAGAGGTGGGCTCATGGGATGCAAATGAAAAATAGGGAACATCCTCAACAAAGAACACATGACGAGCGAACCAAAAACGATGACCCACGGGATCATAACAACGATACCCCTTATGCTCGAAACTTATTCCTAAGAAAACACATCGAACTGATCGAGCAAAGAGCTTGGTGCGAGCATGAGGAGGAAGAAGAACATAACACGTACAACCAAAAACTCGAAGATGATTATAATCAGGACGAGAAGAGTAGAGGCGTTCATGAGGAGACATGCCAGAGAGAACGGTGGAGGGAGTGATATTAATGAGGTGAACAGAAAGAAGGGCAGCCTCAGCCCAAAAGTGTTGTGGAACAGACGAGGATAGTAAGAGAGAGCGAGTTGTCTCAAGAATGTGACGATGTTTACGTTCTGCAACACCATTCTGTTCATGAGTGTAGAGACAAGACTACTAAAAGATTGTACCATGAGACTGGATCAGAGAGTGCATTGTAGATGATATATATTCCTTAGCACAATCAGATCGAAAGGTTTTGATTCGAGCCTGAAATTGGGTGTGAATCATGGTGGTAAAAACTTCATAGATGTGAGCAACCTCAGAGCGATTACATAGTAAATAAATCCACGTAAAGCGAGAATAATCATCAATGAAGCTAATATAATAAGAAAAATCACTCAGAGAATGTACGGGAGCAGGGCCCCAAATGTCAGAATGCACTAACTCAAAAGGACTGGTGGACTGATTATTACTAGAACTAAAAGGTAGGGCCACAGGTTTGGCCAATTTACAGCCCACACACCCAGACAAAGAAGAAAAAGAAGTAGATCCTAACACACCAGACTCAAAAAGGCCTTTAAGGCGAGACTCAGAGACATGACCTAATCTTCTATGCCACAGATCGACATTAGAAGTGACTACCACAAAAGACAGAAGGGTCTGGAACTGGGAGATGCAGATACTCCATGAAGTAATTCGTCGACTCTACGCCTAACGCCAATCCTCCGCCCCAAGTGTGGATCCTGCACAAAACAACTAGAGGAAGTGAAAGAAACGGTCAGACCAGAATCACAAAGTCGACTAATGGAAATAAGATTCATGCAGAGACCCGGCGCATGTAAAACAAATGGAATGGAAAGACGACCAGTTGGATCAGAGGTGGTGGTGATAGATCCACACTGGGGATAACTAAAGTGGAATCATCAGCAATATGAATTGGAGGCAAATGAGCAGGCGCATGTGAACATGCAGTAAGTATGGAACTATCAGGTGTCATGTGATGGGATGCACCAGAATAAAAAATCCCAGAAACTGAATTATCCGGAGTAGAAGAGAAGGCTGAGGGAGCAGTAGTGTTATATATGTGTCACTTTTAGCCTGCTAGTAACCGTTGGAGCGTTCTGGCAGTTTTTCATTTTTTTTCAGTTTTCGATCGGAACCGCTAATTTTTGGACTGTTAGCTATCGTCCTGAGTTAGAGGACTCCGATTGGAAATCTAACTGCATATTTGGTGTCCTGGTGCCATTTTAGGCCTCTCACGAAAATTTCATCGAATTCCGGTAACGTTTCCAAAATTTCACAGTTCCGGGGCGTATCCGGGTTTTTAAGTGACTTGCTATATAAGTGAGATCTAATTTTTGTTTGCCACTATTCATCATCCCTACCAAATGAAATCTCTCTCTCCCCTCTCTCCTTTTCTTTGATTTGAGCCCCTTAGAGCCCTCAAAGCTTAAAACCTAAAGCATAGGAAGTGTAGATCGGGTCCCGATCTACACCCCGGTGCTTTCAAATCCGGATTCCGGTGAGTTTTGCCCCTTCTCCCCCTCTCTTTTCTCCTCTGTTTTGGGCCATTTCGAGGGCCAAGGGAGATCCCGACGGTGGAGGCCTTTGGGGAAAGGTTTTGGTGCGCGGAGAGCAACCGGACATCCCTTCCTCCCCTTGGTAAGCCCTTTTTCATCTCTTTTTCTTGCTTAGATGTATGTTAGGGGGGGGGATTTGAGGTTGGCTGGTGGCCGGCGGCTGTGGGTGGCTGTCGGAGGTGGTTGGGGGCGGTCGGAGGCCATGGGTGGCCGGCGGTTGGTGGTGGAGGTGCTCGGACAGAGGGGGGTTGCTGTCCCGGGCAGCAGGCGCTCAGGCAGGCGCAGCAGGCGTGCAGGGTTAGGGCGAGCGCGCGCGTGCGGGCGGACGTGCGCTCGGGTTGGCGTTGGGCGTGCTGGGTGCTGGGCGTGCGGGGCTAGCTGGGTAGGCTGGCAGGGCTAGCTCGGGTAGGATGGCTGGGCGGTGCGCGCTGGCAGGCCGGGCAGGCAGGCTGAGCGCGCAGGCGAGCAGGGCAGGCAGTGCTCGGGCATCAGGCGGGCAGTGGCTGGGCGTGCAGGCGAGCGGTGCTCGGGCCACTCGGCGATGCGCGCAGGCAGGCAGTGCGGGCAGGCTGGTAGGCGCGCTGGGCGCGTTTTGCGCGGGCGTGCGCGTGGGTGCTGGGTGAGGGTTACGGGTGCTGGGCGCTGAGCGTTGGGAGCTGGTCGCAGGTGCTGAGCGCTGGGCACCCAGAGGAGCATGCGCGCGGGGTGCTGGGCAGAAGCGCAGGCGTGCGCGCGGTGAGGAGGGCAGTGGGTGCGAGCGGGTGGTGCGCGCGTGATGCGCGCGGGGCGAGGCTGGTGGTGCGCGCGGAGTGCGCGCGGAGCGGGGCTGGAGGTGCGCGCGGGGTGCGTGCGGGGCGAGGCACTGGGCGGGGCGTGCGGTGTGCTCGCGGGTCAGCGCGGGGCGTGCGGGGTGCGCACGGGCTGCTGCGGCGGGGCGCAGTGGGCACGCGGTGCACCCGGGGAGCTCGGCGGCGTGTCCAGGCATGCGGGCAGGGGCTCGGCAGGGCGCCTGGGTGTGCGGGCGGAGGCGCGGCGGCGCATCCGAGGGCGGGTGGCAGTGCGGGTGGTTGCCAGTGGGGCGGGAGTGAGTCGGGATGCTCGGGCTAGCGGGCGTACGGGCCGTATGTACGTTTGCCCGGGTGTTGGGTATTTTTAGAGTATTTTTAATGTATTTTGGGGTATTTGTGGATTTTACTCACCAAGTTAAATACCTGTCTTGCAGATCTTGACGGACGGTCGCGCGACGACCCAGATACCGATGAGTGGGACAATCCAACCCAGTTGGGAGGCGCTATACGCACTTGGGCGTGTACCGTCCTCCCCTGGGGCACCATGGATTTATATTAACTGTTGTAATGTATAATCCATGAGATTCATGATTAAATGTAGTATGCATGCTACCCTAGACTTGTATGTTAGGGACTTGCACCCTTAGGGATTATGTGTAAGAGCCATGCACCATGTTCCCATGCTAAAAAGCCTCGGCCTATGCATGCGTCCTATTAGTTTGATTATTAAATTAAATGTTAGCATGCCTTGTATAATATTATAGGGAGGGGCCTTGCGAGGTCAACATTGAGACCCGGGTTAGGGTACTCCGTGTTCCTTGTTTGGTTGTCAAGATGTCCTGTATCGGGACCTCATGTTGCCCTCCCAAGGTTTCTTATCCCAATAATATTATAACTCTTGTTGATAATTAATATGACATCCCTTGATAGTAAATGTCATTATGCATATTCCCCGCATCTTGGTTATGCGCCCTGGAGGAATTCTGAAGAATTCATGACACCAGAGTTGTTAGGATGTGTTGTCTGCGGATCCGAGTGGATCATATGCGATGGATAGGCCTTTCTGTTCCCTTCGTTGGATCCGTGTAGAGACTACCCCGGCGTTGGAAAGGTCGTCCCGTGCAGGGGCTCCCATCAGTAGGCGCCTCCTGATTTGGTAGAAGGACTGTGCTGAATGTGGGAGTGGCCAAACGACCTACGGAGTGGGGAGAGACTATCGGTGGACCAAGGGTGACCAACAGCCTAGTCAGTCCCAAGAGCCTAGTCACCTATTGGAGGGTGAGGGTGAGGGTATGGTGGGCCGACGATGTGGCGACCCACTGGATTGTGTAAGGATGATTATCAGCCTAGTCAGTCCCAAGAGCCTAGGTCACCCATTGAGGGGTGAGGGTGAGGGTGTAGCGGGTGGCGGTAGCGACCCGCTGGTTTTGTGTAATTAGTCCCAATATCCTTGGTCACCCATTGAGAGGTGAGGGTGAGGGTGTAGTGGGTTGGCGGTAGCGACCCACTGGATTGCAGAGTTGCTGCCATTTTTGTGGCTTGAGTAATGTGATTGTGGATTAATAATATCTGGTTGTGGTTAATATAAGCTGTGATGCATGGGTTGTGCTGTTCACTGAGCGTGTGGCTCACCCCTCGCATAATATTTTTCTCCAGTGTCATCTGAGTCGGATCTGGAGGAGGAGCTCCTCGAGGGACTTCATCAGTAGCGGAGTAGCGCCACGTCACGCGAGTATCAGAGGCTATCAGCATCCCTTTCGCTTGTATGTATTATATTCCGTGCTTGGGCACGTGTTTGTATATTATTTGGATGTCTTTGTATATATTGGCTCTCACAGGACAGTTGATTATGTATCGAGTCTGTAATATGTTTTTGGATAACTAAAGTGGAATCATCAGCAATATGAATTGGAGGCAAATGAGCAGGCGCATGTGAACATGCAGTAAGTATGGAACTATCAGGTGTCATGTGATGGGATGCACCAGAATAAAAAATCCCAGAAACTGAATTATCCGGAGTAGAAGAGAAGGCTGAGGGAGCAGTAGACTCAGACTGAGGTGGATGCTGTAAGAGCTGCGCAAGATGCTGATTGATTAGGGTGTCAATATGATCAGAGGTAGGCAAGCCTGGTGCAGTGGTGGTAGCAACAACAGCTGTAGTAGGACGACGATGAACTAGACCACGACCACGACCATTAGAAGCTTGCAGACGAGAACCCTGACATTTCTCTGGATGAAGATCCCAGCAGTAATTAATGCTATGTCCTGGCTTTTTGCAGTGCGCACAAAGAATTGTAGAACGTGATGAAGTTGCAGGAGCAATAGTAGGAGACGTAGCAACTAGAACTCCAGAATACATGGTCAAGGAAGTAGTCTGTAGAGATGCCACAGTGCGAAGAAGAATCTCCTAGGCAACAATCTCGGCTAGAGCAACCTCTAAGCGTGGTAAAGGATCCTGATGAATCAACTGTCCAGCCAAAGCTGAAAATTCAGGACGAAGAGCCATAAGGAACTGGTACAGCTCACGACGTTCACGAAAGACAACTCGCTCAGCTGTCGATGCATGTGGACCGGGCTCAAGATTATGTAGCTCACGAAAACAAGTGCGCATGCAATTGTATAGGTCTGTGACAGACATATCTCCTTGAACAATTGTTTGAACCTCAACAAGTAACTGGTACTCTCAAGCACCGCTTTTCTCCACAAAGCGTTCAAGAAGAGATGCCCAAAGCTCTGCTGCTGTATCGAAGACACTAAGATCAGCCCGAAGAGAGCGATCAACGGAGTTAATCACATATGAAGAGGCACGTTGATCACGTCTGTGCCACAATGCATACGTCGGAGCGCTAGGCAATGGAGCAACAGAAGTACCATCAAGGTGACCGAATAAATCACGTGGACTGAGGGTGCTCTTTACGGTGGCGCGCCAGGGCGGCCAATCATCCACAAAGCTCAGAAGAAAGTCAGTCGAGTTCGGAAGAACATCATGAAATGACTCAAATGAGTCCACAGGAACAGATTGTTGAAGATCAGTGGTGACCGTCATCGAAGGTTCCGTATTAGTAAGATCATCGGACAAAGTCATGATCAAGATTTCTCAAATGATGCCAAATTATATATGAATGCGTAGAGGATGAAAAACTGAACAAAATGAGTACTCGGATGACTAGATTCGGAGTCCGAACGAAGTCGTAATAGTCCAGGAAAGAAATACGAGAACACAGGGCCGACGGTCGACGGGCGGTGGTCTGACGGTGCCGGACGGTGACTGACGGCTGCCAGACAGTGGCCGGACGGTCGCCGAAAGTCGTCGGACGGTTGCCGAAAAGCTGCCTGACGGTTGTCGAACGTTGCCGGACGGTCGCCGGACGGCTACAGTTGCCGGCAGAGGAACACCGACAAACGGGTATTCGGATCCGAGTCCGACTGTCGGGTCCGGATGCGGGCGGATCCGGATGTGGGCGGGCGCGTTTGGGCGGGTCGAACAGATTCAGGTCGCAGTCGGATCCGGATGCAGGTCGATCAGATCAGGGGCGCGGGGTCCGCGTATGAGCACGCGTGAAATCCTGGACGACGCGGGATCTCGCGCGGATTCTCCGACATCGCATGCGCAGGGACAAACGGCGTGATCTGGTGATGGACTAAGACGAACAGCGCTCAGGCGCGACGACGACAGCGCACGAACGGGATCGGTGCGCGAACATGGTTGCGCAAACGGGCTGCGCGGCTGGGGCTGCGTGGCTGGGGCAGCGCGGACGGATACGGACAACGGTGCGATGAAGACGACGATAACGCGAAGAAGACGATGGCGCGAACAACAACGGCACAATGACGATGTAACAAGCGTCGAATCTCAACGAAGATCCGCACAAAAAAAAATTGAGGTCTGAAAAAGGCTCTGATACCATGTTAAATTTTAGGGAAGAAAGAATAATGAGACCTAATTCATTAAGAGATGGATCAAGCTCTATATATAATAGTACAAGATCTAATACACGTGTAATACAGTAATACACGTATAACACAGTAATAATATAATACACATGTAATCTAACAGAAGGTATATAATTTTTTAACAGAAGGTATATAATTTTTTCATTTTACCTTATCGTTATTGTTACTAATTTATTTAAAGTTTAAAATATTTGTGTAAATATCTAAAATAATCAAATCATTTAACATTTTCATAATATAAAACCTCGTCGATGTCAAATTTAAAGGTATGTATTGCTTATTAGATTTTTTTATTTTGACATATCATTCTAAAATATGATAATTAAGTTTTAGGTCCCCACAAACCATCATATTTAGTGATCGATCCCTCCCTTCTTCGTATTGAGGTTTTAGTCCCCAGATTTAAATGATAGTTCCTTTTTAGTCCCTGAGAGGGACCTGTCCATAAATTATTTAATTTACTTTTTAATCCATACGAGGGACCTATCCATGAATTATTCTTTAAATCAGGGAACTAAAACCTAAATACGAAGAAATGAGGGATTTTTTATAATTATTTAATGATATGCTTTATATGAATGTTTTTATTTTATTTTATATATATTTTTAATATGCTATTAAAATAAAAAAAACATAATAATATAATTTTAAAAAATATTTACGTAAGATAAATTCGATCTTCTTTTTATAAAAATTTTGACTATGCCACTGCACGAAACATTGCATCTACACAAAACAAAAACAAAAAAATACTGTAGATAAAACTTGCAACTCATAATAATAAATGAAACTTCCGAAAGGAACCACAAAACAACCACATTTCCATCCATCCATCACCACGTTCGGTGAGTGGTCCATCCCCGTCCCTACCGAATTTGATTTACTATTTATATTAAGAAGAAAGAATCAACCCCCACCAGATCCACTTCTTCACACGGACAGGGAGGGGAGGGGAGGGCTCTTTCAATTCTTCAATTCCCCTAATTTGCTTTAACAATAAAAATAAAAATAAAAATGGTGAAGATCTGCTGCATCGGGGCCGGGTACGTCGGTGGTCCGACTATGGCGATGATCGCCTACAAGTGCCCCGACATCCAGGTTGTCGTCGTCGACATCTCCACCTCCCGCATCAACGCCTGGAACAGCGACCGCCTCCCCATCTTCGAACCCGGCCTCGACGACGTCGTCCGCTCCTGCCGCGGCGTCAACCTCCATTTCAGCTCCGACGTCGAGTCCCACGTCGCCGACTCCGACATCGTCTTCGTCTCCGTCAACACCCCCACCAAGACCCGCGGCCTCGGCGCAGGCAAGGCCGCCGATCTCACCTACTGGGAGAGTGCCGCCCGCATGATCGCCGACGTCTCCACCTCCGACAAGATCGTCGTCGAGAAGTCCACCGTCCCCGTCAAGACCGCCGAGGCCATAGAGAAGATCCTCACGCACAACAACCCGGGCAAGCACGACTTCCAGATCCTCTCCAATCCCGAGTTCCTCGCCGAGGGCACCGCCATCGCGGACCTCGCCAGCCCCGACCGCGTCCTCATCGGCGGGAGAGGGGACACCGAGGGCGGGCGGAAGGCGATCGCCGCGCTCAAGGCGGTCTACGCGCACTGGGTCCCGGAGGACCGCATCCTCACCATGAACCTCTGGTCGGCGGAGCTGTCGAAGCTGGCGGCGAACGCGCTCCTCGCACAGAGGATCTCGTCCGTCAACGCCATGTCGGCGCTCTGCGAGGCCACGGGAGCCGACGTGTCGGAGGTGGCGTACGCCGTGGGAAAGGACAGTCGGATCGGTCCGAAGTTCCTGAACGCGAGCGTGGGATTCGGGGGGTCGTGCTTCCAGAAGGACATACTGAACCTGGTGTACATATGCGAGTGCAACGGACTCCCGGAGGTGGCGAATTACTGGAAGCAGGTGGTGCAGATCAACGACTACCAGAAGGCGAGGTTCGTGCAGAGGGTCGTCTCCTCCATGTTCAACACCGTCTCAGGGAAGAGAATCGCCATACTCGGCTTTGCGTTCAAGAAGGACACGGGGGACACGCGTGAGACGGCGGCCATCGACGTCTGCCATGGACTTCTTGGGGACAAGGCGCAGCTGTCGATCTACGATCCCCAGGTCACGGAGGAACAGATCCGGAGGGACCTGGCGACGGCCAAGTTCGACTGGGACCATCCGCAGCACCTGGTGCCGAGCAGCCCCACCGCCGCATCCAAGCAGGTGGTGATGGCATGGGACGCGTACGCGGCGGCGAAGGGGGCGCACGCGGTGTGCGTGCTGACGGAGTGGGACGAGTTCAAGAAGTTGGATTACCAGCGCATCTACGACGCCATGGAGAAGCCGGCATTCTTCTTTGACGGGCGCAATGTCGTGGATGTAGACGCGTTAAGGAAGATCGGGTTCATTGTCTACTCGGTGGGGAAGCCCCTGGATCCATGGATCAAGGACCTCCCAGCCGCACCGTCGTGCTGAAATCACCAGCGTCCATCGACCCAGAATCAGGTAATGATGATAATAATATATATAAAATGGTAACAAACGAAGTAATCAACGGATTGTTTTTAATTTGAGATTTTAGTTTGATCATATGGGGGGCTTGATTAGTTGCTATGTCTCTTCTTTTGTTTTGTTTTCCTTGGTATTGATTGGCATTTGGGGCATGAACTCAACTCGGTCAGTTCTAATATTATGAGATTTTTTATTTTTAAGTGTAATGGAGATAGCTGATGGTGAATCTGGTGATTTGTTGCGATTCCAAAATTAGTTCTATGGGTCTGTGTTTTGTATTTATTATCATGGTCTCTCTTTAATTCTATCTATCTCTGATGCGTCCGGAGAAAAATATGAATTGATTGAAAATTTGTTTCGTCAGACTGACTAGGAATGAAACATGAGCATCTCCAAACAAAGTTCTCTATTCTTTCTCTAGTTTCGGGTGAACAAGGCTCTCCAGAAAAAAAAAAAAAAAAAGGTGAGGAGGCTGTTTATTAGGATGGCAAATGAGCTGTTTATAGAGTCTGTTGGAGATGCTGTAACATGAGACAGCCCCATTCCTGGACATTACTAAACTGATGTTTTGGGCACTACGCGCACACCTGCAGGAATGATATTTTTTAATTGGGCCAACGGACAAAAGCAAAGTTTTTAACTTTTTCTTCTTTTGGATGGAGATCTATTCTCCAAACACGTTTGACAAAGACTTTTCTATATCATACCAAAATAACTGATCACTTAACTTTTGTAACTTAAAGCAGTATCAGAAACACAAGAAAGTAAAGCCTACAATCCGATAAGTGTAGGGATATCATTTTGCATGTAGTGATCCAACTGCAACTTCTTCAATCCAAAAGCAAGTAGTACAGAATCCACTCAGTGCATGATAGATGGGATGAATGAAAATGAGTACAGAGTGCCAATGGATAATGGGGACATGATAATAACACAAAGCTCTGAAGGCAACTCAACACTACTATTAGTTGAATCTGAAATAGGAAAACAGAGAATTTGATTAGGAATCAATTTCAATAAATAAAAGAAAATAAAACATTTATCTTCAAAAATAAACCGTGAATTGAATGAAAGCATTCCTTGTTGCTTTATTGGTACAATCCAATCATGTAAAGAAACTGTGGTATAAGTAGAAAGCTCCAAATACCAAACATGCCAAAATAAGATTCACAACCGACTTCTTTTTTGATAAGTGAAATGCATTTCTTTAATTAGAAGCAATCTCTATTGATTAAACAGGAGAATGTCAGTAAAGGAAATATCATATTCATAGTTGCGATTCATATGGACCCTGTAGCAATAGTATGATCCCATAGCAGAAAAAGATAGCCAAGTTTCCATCAATTCTCCAGGGAAAAAGTTAAATGTTCAACTGAATGGGGATAATCATCTACATCAAAAACATAAGATTCTACATGAGTCAAAAGAGTACCAAGATGTGATCGAATGTGCCTTGATACCAAAAAGAAAAATGTGCACACTAAAATATTTATAATCAAAGATATCTGTGTTTAAAATAAAAAAGGAGCAAGTGGAAGTGCAAATCAAACCATGAGTTGAACCGAAAAGTTAGTTATCGTGAGAGAAGAAAATGACTGATTTCTTGAATAGTAGCTTCAGATTTGACACCAAACTCAGGTAAGAGATTATCTGTTAATGCACCTATTTGATGAAGCCTTTTGCAAGCTCCAAGGCATGCAATTTGCTTCAACATTTTGCTATGCCCTTCTACACGAATATGTTGGAGAGGACAAGTTTTCGGAAGATAGAGTGAGCATATATTGTACCCTTTGTTAATGACAAATTGAGGGGATGATTTGAAATACCTATAGACAGAAGGAATTATTAAGCTACTACAAAAGAACCCAAAGGAGCAAACATTAACTGTTAAAGCATACAAAATAATGTATAGTATATAAGAACTACCCCATCAGATGGGAGTCGTGAGCAGTAGAAATATATCAAAGGTACACTGGAGCTAAGGATAACAATTGCTCCAGTAGATACAACACAATAGTACTCCTCATCCGACATTTGGTTATCCAATGGTGCGCAAGGAAGGGAAGCTTGTCCAAGAGACTCTTTTCTCATAATAGGCCACTTGCAAAATAGTTCACAACCCTTGAAAGAGTAGAAGAATCACCCCTGATACACACAAATGAAGATAAGAAGATTACATGAAGGCAGACAAAAACAGTTTCAAAACATGGGCATCTCAAATTTTACTTAAGATCTGCTTTCAGAACTGCTTCAGAGCACAGCTCCATTAAAGAAAAACAATTCTGATTTACATACATCAGAATATGCATGCTTGAGACAATTGATCAAATAAACATCATCTTCTCTCCGAATTGTTTAAATAACAATAATAGTTTCTCTTAATGTAAATTATTACTTGTAGATCTCATGTATATTCAAATCCACCTACATATTTTACTTTTTTCAAGTTACCAAACATGTTAAATTTTCAGGGGGAAATGATGTTGCACAAATTACTAAAGCGAGATAATAGAAATTAACCAGGATACATAAAATGAACAGGATGAATAAGAAAAAGAAGAGAAAATATTTGGGCTGAAAATCACAGAACAGGAGGCTATAAGGAGTGAATACCAATTGTTAAGAAAGCAACAATCAGAAAATTCTGCAATCAATTTGACCTAATGGATTATACAGTATTTGTAAGTTTTTTTTTGTGTAGTGCAAATTCAATTATAAGCGCATCATGTTTTTTTTAATAGAAATACGGAAAAATTGGTAGTTACAATAAGCAATACTACATTTCGGTAACAACCCAGCAAGTTTTCTAAGTAGAGATCAAATATCAAGGAATTAAAAGACTAAAAAATGGATGAACATTACCTCTTCACAATTAATATATATTATGAACCCTGCATTTGAGCGTGACCGTGTGACTGAATAAAACTGCAAATGCCAGTTGATGGATCAAATCTGATCACTACTAAATTGTAGCTTTGGACATCAAGACCCTCTTCCAAATTTGAGTTGCTACAATGATGTTCACCTATGAAGAGTTGATTCAACAATGTTTAGGATTAGCAACACAAAATCTTTTGTAGTGGAGGGGGATGGAAGACTAAACAAAAGTAATGAGATGGAAAACACACTTTCCTTCACAGAATGCATCAACGATATTTATCTGTTCTCTCCTACTTTGAGACTGCAAACCAGAATGATTTCCTGCCGTGTATTTTGTCTTCCAGCGGAGCAACTCTTGAACCTGACTCAGCAGGGACCGAAGAACAATGGCTGTAATGACTCTTTCAACAAATATTATGCATCTCAAGTCCTTCACTCCCCTGATAAGATATCAAAAAATTCAGAAAGGTACAAAAATCAAATTTTTATTCACATGTATATCACATATGCTTAGCAAGGTAAATTGGCTGAGCACTGTGCCTACTCTCAGATGAGAATAAGTGGTGGCATTTTTTGAATTATGTGAGAATAGTTTAGGAAAAGTTATTGATAGTGCCATATGATTTTACTTGACATCATGGTTGTGTTTTAAAGGATGTCACAACACACCAAATTAAATTTTCTTGAAAATCAGCTTCAGCTTTCTCTGCTTCCAAGCACATGCAGAGCACGTGCTTTTTTACTATGTAGTGATAAAAGGCATTTAGTCAAGACTCAAAACAAATAACGCTAGATGAAAAAAAAAATATCATGCTACAAGACACTCACTACAGCGCGTTTTAGTTCATTCAATCACTGCCTATAAACTACGTCTTCATGATATATCATGTTTCATCACATAAAACAACTCATATGGTAAATCTACCATTAAGAATTATATCATAGCTAAACATGGATAATAGGACTTTTGAATGAAATGCTTCCTGTTCAGAGTGACCCATGCTTATCACTATTCACTACACAAATATTAAAATGTTACACAAATCAGTCCTCTCTTATCAAATGTTACACATTTATCAGAAGTTACATGAATTCATATGCTTGGGAATTGAAGGCCTATGTATGATGAAAAAAATAAAGACAAAACAGGACTGATTCTAAAGTAGTTTGGGACATTAATTGCATGAGGTGATGTTTTCTACGGAGATGAAACTTAACCATGATGGCTTGGTTTCTATGTTATTCTTATGAGTAACTGATCCTCAGAACTAGGATTTTCCTATGGACCCTAAATAATAGCCATGTCTTACATATGTTCATATACAAGGTATTGATACTTGGCATCGCAACGAAAATAAAAATGCAATAAAGTATATTAAAGGACTATACAATAACAAGAACAATTGTAATTCTGCAAATTTAAAGGCTATCATCATCCAACTCATCCAATTTAATCATTAGCTATCAACAAGAAAAAAACATAGCATGAGACGACAGATCACTGACAGTAACAATAAGAATCATACCTGTATTCTATAATTTACTTACAGTGGGTTTCTTAGCTCATAGGACATTTTCACTCCCTTGAAGTGGATATTTTGTTCCCTTGGAAGCATGACATCATCTCTGTTACATGGATGCACATACCATCATAGGAAAATGCTAATTCCTGTAGTCACTCTTGTACATTTTCAACTTTTTTTTTTTGAATGTATAATTGTTTGATGAAATATCTTCACAAAGAATGAAGTATATAATTGAATGAATCCAATGCATAGTAGCATACCTATTGCATTTTCTCTAATCAAGTATATAAAACTCTATCTAAATATATACTTGATTAGAGATCTCATATACTCAAGTTATGGATGCAGGAATGGAAGTGTATCAGTGGTCATCATGATGATCTAAGAGAATTTTTAGTAATATCATATCTCTGGATGGAGCCGTTGCTGGTGCCAGAATCAGGATCACCACACTGGATTTGAACATTCAGAAATTCAACAAACAGCTTAACCAAAATCAGCATGGTGGAGATTGTAAGAAACTCATAGCAACAAAGGACAGAGCATATATTAAAACACTTGGATCTCCCTAAGCGGTACATCAACTAAAAGTTATAACAGTTTAACAATCCCATTATGATACCTAGCGAATAAATACTAGGTACATGATGTACATCTTAACAAACCAAAGAGAAAAAACAAAGAAAAAAGAGTAGAAAAGAGAAAAAGAATTGTTATAGCAAATTATAAAAAAGGGAATGACACATCTGCTTCAAGCAAATTTGAATCTCAACTCGTTTATTGTTTCTCTACCCCTGCTGAAACTGAATCTAATTAACAAAACTATCTTTACCTACAAAAAACTTTTTCTCTCACACTAATACAGTTCGAAAAAACGCTGTTATCGAATAGAATATATATTCTCCTTCCATTGGGTGGCAACGTTTCCCTGGATAAGGAAGTTTAACTTCAACAGAGAGAAGACATGGTTTGAGGAGAATGAATGTGTTAGAATAAGTATTTCTTCTTAGTATAGGTGGCAACACTTGCCCCAGCGTGTGATCACCTACCAAGTACCTCCTCCAGATGTTCTCCTGCATGCTGGTGATTTTCACTGCAGAGTCGACCAACCAGTGAATGACAGAGTGAAGTACCTAGCACATAACCGGCCTTATACATTGCATCCAATACGCGGAGAGCGTCCCCTGCTCGGTCTGCCAAGCTCAACGACTCCACCAAATTTTCAAACGTAGCACATCTTGGTCTCATCTTGCCTTTCAACATCTTCCACAGCAACCCCATGGCAGTGCAAGCATCGCCCCGCCGGCAGTGTCCGGATATCATGTAATCATGAGTGATCACCAAAGGCTCCAGACCCCTACTCACCATATCATTCAAAATCTCTGTTGCCATGCTCACATTCCCCTCTTCACAGAACGCCTGAATCATCCGCGTATAAAAAGCAACCCTTGGCTGCAACCCCACCTCGAGTAAATTGTAGTACAGATCCAAAGCCTCTTTCATCCTCCCACCCTGGCAAAATCCCTGAATCATGATGCTATAGGTGTTAGAGTCCCGATCAATGCCCCTATCGGGCATTCGCTCAAACCATTCCCAGGCTTCGTCGATCCTGCCATTCGAACACAGGCCACCAATCATCGTGTTGCAGCTCACGATGCTCTCTTTGCAACCTCTACTGAGCATCTCCTCATACATCTTCTTTGCCTCGTCCATATCGCCCATCTTGCAATACCCATAGACTACGACATTGTATGTATACTCATTGGGAACCAATCCGTTCCTCATCATCTCCTGCCACACGTCTCGTGCATGCTCCACCTGACCCATCTTGCAGAGACCGTCAATCATCATCGTGTAGCTAAAGACATTATGGACATACCCCCTATACTTGATATCATTGAACACCCGGTAGGCCTCTCCGGCCATCCCGTTCCGACATAGCCCGTAGATGACCTCCTGGTAGGTGAAGATGGTGGGCTTGCAACCTATCTGTATCATCAGGTGGAGCGTCTCGGAGACCTTCTCGTAGTTCTTGGCCCGACAGAACCCAGAGACCAATTTGTTGAAGGTGAATGCATCCGGTGTCATGACACCCCCTTTGGAGATATCACGGAGGAGCTCCAGAGCTTCGGACATCTTACCCTCCTTGCAGAAGGCCTGCGCAATGCATCTGATGGTGGTGGCGTCCCCTGCGATGCCGCAATTAATCATCTCTTCGTAAAAACGCCAGACAAGGTCGGTCCTACCGATCCTCAAAGACCGTGAGAGCGCAGTGTTCCAAGTGAGCAGCAGGGACGGGGAGAAGTCAAGGACCCGCTTCAGCTCCAGAATCGTTTCAAGGGATTCCTCCAAGTCGTTGCCTTCCTCGCAGAGGCGGGCGGCAAAGGATTCCAATGAAGACGTTTGGGGTCGGCATTTCGTCGAGCGAAGGAAGTGCAGGGAGGCCTTCCACGCCTTAGCTTTGGAGAGGGCGGAAAGGATGGCTTCGGGGGAGAAGCGGTTGGCGCCTTGGTGGGAGGAGAGCCAGAGGTAGAAGCGCAGAGTGAGGAGGGCGTTTCCGCTCTGGCGGCGGAAGATCTCGGCGATGCAGGAGGGGTGGAGGAGGTCCTCCTGGGGGAACTCGGAAAGGAGGGTGCTTTCCCATGTGGGTCGCCTCCGAATGACGTCGCACACCCTCCTCGCCACCTCCTTCAGCTTCTTCTGCCGTTTGACGCCGCACGTTGAGTGGTCGAGCGTGGCGTCTGCAGTAGCGATGCGTCGGATTTGATGGGTGGAGAAGCAGTAGAGATAGCCGTTGTTGTTGGAACGTAAAAGATGACGCATTGCTGCCATCCCTTTCTACCGCATCGGATTTGCCTTCTGTATAATTGAGAATCACAAAATCAGATTTGTGAGGCTTTTTTTATCTTCTAATAAAAAAAAAGACATCTTTGACGGAATTTTTAAAAAAGACATCGATCCCCTCTAGATTCCAGTGATCGTAAAAAAATAAAAACCAATTCGGGGAACTGTTAATGTTACAAATCAAGTAGCAATAATCGAACACATCTTTGACGGAATTATTACAATCCGACAGTTCGTTTGTCAGGACTTACTGAAAATGTTAATGTTAAAAAAAAAGAAGAATGTCAAGAATGGGATTCGAACCCATGCCCTTTCGGACCAGTACCTGAAACTGGCGCCTTAGACCAACTCGGCCATCTTGACTTTGGTATCCTTTGTATCATCTTATTTAATTTATTCTAATTTTTAAAAACAATTTTAGTGACACATTTTTATCATTATATATATGTGTAGATGAAATGAACGTGTATGTATGTGTGTATATATATATATATATATTTTTTGTAATGCACACAACAATACATGTCCTGGGTAATCTCTAAATGCTCATTTCTTTCTCAATCTCTAACAAGCATGCAAAATGAAGATTTACAGTCAACCGGAATCATTAGGCTGCAACTCAGGCAGGTTAAATTCAGGTTGACTCCAACCTGAACCTAACCCGAATTCTAAACTACTCAACCCTAATCCGACCCAACCCGATTTTCAACCCGAATTGGACCAATCCGAACCCAACCCGTAATTAAATAAACCAACCCGACCCAACCCGATTTTCAACCCGAATTGGACTAACTTGACCCAACCCAAATTTTTAACATGATGTGCAAAATAAATAAATCAACCCGACTTAACGTATAAGATTAGCTAGGTTTACTAAAATTTGGACTATCATATTAGAATCTACAGAATGAACGGTCATAATCTTTTTTTTTTAACTATTAGTTTACAGGTTCGGGTTGGGTCGGGTTGTGAGTGAGGCCAACCCGAACCCGATTTGATCAACCCAACCCATGTAAAATCGGGTTCAACCTGTCGAGTTCGGGTTCAATCTGACCCAAGTTATAGCCCTAGGAATCATCTTCATTTTGAATTTTACATATATTATAAATTTATATATGTTACTATGATATACTATTCATATTCATTATCTGACATGATTAATTACAATTATGAAAATAATTAAATTATATATATTTTCTTATATTTGATTCTGAAATGGTAAGCCCTAAAAACTCGATTATAATTCTCATAGCCATCTAATATATCACTTAATCATCAAATTTGTATTTACACCTGGATGTATTGATTATCAAAAAAATATCCATATCCGGTGCGAATAAGAAGATATTTGAATAAAAAAATTGATAACCCATGTGAATGATTTAGAATAAAATATGAAATCAATGTATTTGATTTATTGACAAGCTTACAATATGTCGGCCTGTTGGTGAAATCTGACCTCTACCGTTCGAAATGTTAAATACAATCATGATTACAGCATCTAGATAGACCTTGAATCCAGCCTTGGGGTTTTCGGTGAAGAGCTGCTACGAGTGGCGGCGACAAGGCTTGGCACAGGTTTCACTCTCATGCGGACCCCAGTGCACATTTGACAATAAAAAAATCCCACGGAAGATCAAGGTCTTCTCATCAAAGGTTAGAGGGTTAAGTGGCATGCGAACATGTCTATTCTCTGCTCACTTTGTGGGGAGGAGCTGGAAACAATGCCGCACTTATTCTGCCAGTGTCGTGTAGTGGGAAGCGGGCGCGGCAACTTCGGTCTCATTGTGGCGGGAAGCGGGTGCGACAACTTTGCTCAGGGCGTTTCAATTGCTCTGGGCAACAGGGCGTCGCTGTGCACAAGCATAGCTCCGGGTCCATCCAAACACATAGCACGGTCGGTTATTCCTGTCGGTACATGGGTCATATGGCAAACATAAACTGAAGTGTTGGTTTCTGGTGTGCACGTTTACGTTGAGAACATGTGCGTGTTCATGGCAATGCTCATTCGAGATTGGACGCGCGAGTTGGCTAGTTTGTCGGAGGGGCCATCATTGTTTCAACGTAGCCAGCAATGGAGGCGTGTTGGCTTCCGGTGGGTAGATGTCGCATCTGCCCTTGTCTGATCCTCTCGCCTTGTATTATCCATCTTTTCTTCATTTCTCCTCATCCCCAATTCAATTCATACCCTATACTAATCTATATTATGAATGAAATCAATTGGTGGCCTGTGTCTACTTTTATTTTTTTTAAAAATCATCTGTTTTGATATTTTTTAAAATAATATAATCTTTCTAATAAGATATATATTTTTCTTTTAGATAAAATATATATTATAATAAACTAGATAAATTTATTTTTAAAATATAAAAATTATCAACAACATGTAAACTTCGCTTAATGGAGAACAAATGGATAAGAAAAGGTTGACAACTAACAGTGAAACCAGCCAAAGGAACAAGTGACTCAATATGGATGACAAGTATTCTCTAATTATTTTTTACTTTAAAAAAAATAAATACTTCAATTAATTTTTGTGACATTCATATGTAATGATTTTCAATATGTTATTTTAAAATGATAAAATCAAACGGTCACAAACATATTCGACAATCAATATTGTTGAAAATACCAAAAAAGGGACCATCCAAATATTGTTGAATATAACCAAAAAGTGTATTTCAGTGCATGACAAAAGCAGCCGACCAGGAATTGTTGAAAGAAAAAAGTTGAACAAACTACAATGTTAGGCACAAGAAGCAATTGTTGAAAAAAAATCACTCATCAATAGCATAACTTGCATGGTTGTTGAATTCGAGAATGAATTATTCAGATTTACGTGAATTATATTGATCTCAATTTCTTTCAAATCAATGCAAAAAAATGTAAACTTTAATTTTTACCATCTTAATCAGCAAGACGATTCTCATAAAGTTTGATCATGTCTAGTTCACATATGTCATGTTAAGTTTGGATCATGATTTGTTCAATTCAATTTATAAATTATTCAAACTAAATTTAACTCACTACAAGGTAATTGCAATTCAATTTAAGTCATTAAGTCGTATTTAATAATAACAAAAAAATTATTTTATTGTCATTAATGAAATTTAGTTTAATTTCAATTTAAAGTAAAAAAAAATAATGGAAAAAAAAAACACTTCACGTGAACTGTTGCAACTATCCAGAGCAAGCATTCAAATTAGGTTTGAAGCCACCTACGAGAGTATCTCGTAGGTGGAGCTTTACTCCTAATAAATGAGGTTCTTGTATTCACTATTCACATAATTTTTATTTTGCTATTACCATTACAAAGCGTTTTTGAACAATTTTAAAATAACCCAATATTAAAAAAAAACTCAACCTAAAAAAGTAAAATTTCATTAAAATAAGAATAAAGAAAAATAAATAATAAACAAAATTAATAAGGGATAATAATACATCCGCTAAAAAAAATTTATAAAAAATAACACATAAACCCAATAAGATTATCTTCTTTTTCAATAAAAGAATAAACAAATAAAAATTTCAATAAAATAGGAACAATATAAATATGTAACAAAAATGGAAAAATAGATAGTTACTAAAAAAGAAACAAAAATCTAAAGAAAGAACGTTTATCTTTCATACGTAAAAACAAAAGTGATAACATTTAAAGAAAGAAAGATACCAATAAAAAAAAACCATATAAAGAAAGGACCAACCATCAACCATATTTTCATGTATCACTCATCAGTCTTTAATGTATCAGACTTCCCACGTAAAAACGAAAAAGGACCCACGACAAACAGAGACACCAATGTTTGATATTTTTAAATGAATAAGAAAGAAAACTCCAGTAACCTGAGCGAGTGACACGCACAAAAAAAAGTCACCGAGAATATGCTGGAACAGGATCTTTTTACGATCACAATTGCTCATAGTGGCGAATCTATTGGAAAAATCTATGCTCGTGCCTTGATGATTACATAAAGCTTAGCCCCCTCAGGAGTCAGGAGGCCATCATTTTGAAGTTGGGAACTTGGGACAGCAGCAGCAAAGAAGAGATGGAGAGAATTCCCTGTGAAAATATTGTTCTCCATCTCCTGATCCTCCTAGCGAGCCTGGCTTTCCACTTGGTCTCCTGTGCCAAGATCACCACTTCTTTGAGCAGGCATGAATTCCCTCCTGGCTTCGTCTTCGGCGCCGGCTCCTCTGCTTATCAGGTCTCTTTTTTCGTAGAACATAATCCAATTGGGCTCTGGTACATCTGGGTATCTCATCTTCTGATGGAGTGAGTGACGTTCGCAGATTGAAGGAGCTGCTGCAGAGGATGGAAGGACACCCAGTGTTTGGGACACGTATGCGCATGAAGGTCTGTTACTGAATGCTATTTTCACTTTGATGACTAACAAATGAATCCTATACATGAATATATGTGATGAAGGGAAAGGATTTCTAATCTCATTGACAGGGAAAAACATGGATAAGAGTACCGCAGATGTAACTGCCGATCAATATCACAAGTACAAGGTAAGGCTTGGCAAAGCAAGAGCTCAACTAGTCTGTAACGATAGTGGTGAGTAAGATAAGATGTTGTGAGTTGCTTGTGAATGGCAGGAAGATGTGAAGCTGATGCACGATATGGGACTCGACGCCTATAGATTTTCCATCTCGTGGTCTAGGCTCATTCCAGGTATGATGTCCCCTCTTCAATTATTCCCACTTCATTCAATTCTGTTCCAGTGATGTGTCAAAGTTTAGCACATATCTCTGTTTGCAATGGCATCACAGGGGGGCGTGGACCTATCAATCCAAAAGGCTTGGAATACTACAATAACCTCATCAACGAGCTCCTCAAATACGGTAATACAACCTGCCTCTTGTGATCACTGATATTTACAACATTGATAGCTCAACTGTTAGTAGAACAGCATAATAGTTGGATAACAATTTATTGAGATCTTCCATAAACATATTGTCAGATTGCACATAATGACATCTTGGCAGACCCTCTTCATTACGGGTCCTGAGTTCAAGTCTCTCTCCTATTCACAGGAGAAGATTTAAACAGTAAACACTTACCAAGAATTAGTGTGAGCCTGCATCAATAAATTTCTTCTTTTCTTTTCCAAAGATAAAAATAGAGATGCATAACTTCAATCAGGCAAAGTATCATATGTCTATAAAATCTCAATTTCAAGAATGCGTTGAAGTCTAATAGGTAGCTAGCTTCACCTCCATTTTCGTCACTAAGACTGTTTTCCTCGAGTTTTGCAGGAATAGATGCTCATGTCACTCTAAACCACTTTGATCTTCCCCAAGCACTTGAAGATGAATATGAGGGGACACTCAGCCCCCAGATAACGTAAATTCCTGCTTCGTTTTCTAGCCAAGCAATCTTGGTATTCTGTATAGACTTTGGCCAGGAAGGTTTTGTCATTCTCCTTTTCTTTCTAATTTTCAGAGAGGACTTCACTGCATATGCAGATGTTTGCTTTAGAGAATTCGGTGATAGGGTGAAATATTGGATAACCTTCAACGAACCGAACATTGAAACTGTCCTCGGCCGTGATTTGGGACAATTCCCACCTGCTCGTTGCTCACTTCGTTCTCTCTGTGCAAAGGGAAACTCTTCAACAGAGCCATATATTTCTGCCCACAATATACTATTGTCACATGCAGCAGCAGTCCAACTCTACAGAGAAAAATATCAGGTTTTGACAAAGTCCTGCCTTTGATTTTCTAAGCTCACGATACTTTTTCGCATTCCCGAAGTTTCCAATAATTTTCTGCTCCCTGTGATCCAATCTTCCTACTGTGTGTTATCAAGCTAACTGGACTGATGTATGGATTGGTGTCAACAGTCACAAAATGAAGTCTAACATCAAAGAATATGTTATACACTTGCAGGCAGCGCAAAAAGGCCAAATAGGACTCACCATTCTAGCATTTTGGATCGAAAATCAGACGGACTCAGCAAGGGATATAGCAGCGGCACAGAGAGCAAGAGATTTTCATCTTGGCTGGTCAGACACAGGACAATCCATTTATTTTCAGTACTTAGTTGAAGACTGTACTTGTGCTACTATCTCTCTCTCTTCCTATCCAACACATGCAATTCAAAATTACAATTGACAAAAAATCAGTATTTGAGTGATCTAGGTTTCTGGATCCTCTGATGTATGGGGACTACCCTGCTGTCATGCGGAAGAACGTTGGGTCTCGACTACCATCATTTAGACCGGATGAATCAGAGCAGCTTAAGGGGTCATTTGATTTCATTGGTCTTAATCATTACACAGTAATGTACATGAAAGACGTCACTGGTAGCTCAGACACGTATGGAAGTGCCTATTTTGCAGATATCTCCGCTACAATAGCTTGTAAGTGTTCAAAGAACACAATTTAGACTGCTGATCTAACAGGTCTCTAGCTTGTAATTGTGCTAAGATATAACACACTTTAGATTGCCTATCTCTCTCTCTCTCTCTCTCTCTCTCTCACACACACACTCACACACACACAAGCACAAAAAAGAACATGTTGATGCACATTGCACACATGAATACGAAAAAGAAAATGTACCTTCCACTTGAAACTATTCTAAATTTCTTATTGTCCTTTTTCTGTGACCATCATCTTGTAAACTATCTCATTATTTTTATTTATAGAGCTCTGTAACTTCTTGTTGCTCCTACAGGCTACAGCATCTGTTTATTACTCAAAATTATAGCTCACATTTTAGTTTCCTATATTTACTTTACATTGATATAACTTGGCACCCTTTTTTTAAAAAAAGCATTGTCAACTTCAATTCAGTTTCATTAAATTTTTAAGCTCCACTTGCATTTTTGTATTGCTCTCTTCAATTCGGTGACATATTTTCAACATCTCACTTGTGGCAATGCTGCAATATTATATTGCATCTCATGACACCATTAGTCTCCATTGTATAAATGCTGAAAACATTATCTGTGTGCTTGCAATGCAGTTCCAGGCTTACCCAGACTGTTCAGAGAGGTAATCTATTAGAAACCTGATTATCTAAAAGTTTATAATCGGTTTCCTAGTTACAGTAATCTGATTCACGGCTGTGCCTTACCAGAATCAGTTGGGTATCAAAGGTACTTTAATGCCTGCAGCTCCCTGGGCTCTGCAACAGCTGTTGGAGTATGTCAAACTAAATTACCAAAACATTGCTGTCATGATCCATGAGAACGGTAGTTTCAAGGACTTATTTCATCAACTACATTGTATTGAGGATCTCTTGCCAAAAGACAAAAGACAGAGAACAACTTATATGATGATTATTAAGGAATTTGATGGCATCCATGTTCTTATGTTTCCTCAGGTTATGGAGAATTAAATCTCAACTCTACTAATGATGCTGACGAAGGCATTGATGACACTGAGCGGACAGACTACTTAGAAGCGTACATAAAATCCATGCTTCCATCAATAAGGTATTGGCATTTTCATGAATAATTTACAAAGAGGTCTCATCACTCCTACAACTGATTATGCAAGTATATCTTAATATAATATCAGACAATAAAAGAAATTTAATTCTTAGTCCTTTAAAATCTGTCAAAAACATGTTTTAATAACTGGGAATTTCATTGGACTTCATGAATAAGCAAACTCATGAAAAGCACAAAGAACTTTCGTCCTGGTCATGTCAAGATAATTGGAGACTGCTTTCATTTTGATTAGGCATTGGTTGTGCAGGGATGGATCAAATATCAAGGGATATTTTGTGTGGTCCATGTTAGACAGTTTTGAACTTATATTTGGCTACACGAGCCATTTTGGTCTCTACCACATTGACTTCAGCGGACAAGATCGGCAAAGACAGCCCAGGCAGTCTGCTCATTGGTATACCAACTTCCTCAAGAATAGTGGAAGGGGAGGATCCAGGAACTCAGACAGCATATAAAAAAATACCATAATCTTCAGGATCCATTGCAATTATAATATATACGAAATTTTGTATTTTTCAGCTGTGCATGTTTATTTAAGGAAAGAGCAAGTACTAAATCAAAGATGTATCATCTATATAGGTGCCAACGCTATCTTGTATAAGCATTGGAAACTATTGCAATGGACAGGTTGAGAAACTAATAATGTTATAATTATAGTAAAGAAACTGAAGCATGTTGGGCTGAACTGGAACTTGCATGAACTCTGGGAGGAAAAAAGTTTCTACAGCATATAATCACCGTCTGTCAGTTTTTTAAAAAGTAGTTAATATGTCAGCAATAATGTTCGTGAAAATCAGTTGAAGATGTAAGTGTATGCTCTAACTTTCATGTGTTTCCAATAAAAATAAGGATATATTCCAAATCAGCGCTACCAACATCTTAATGTTTACCGGTTAGTATTTTATCTGTCGTGATACATCCATCAGGGGTGGTTATTCAGTTAAACATCAAAAATTGAAACCAACACGGATGATCAATAATATCATTGCTATTGGAAACCCGAATGGTGGTTACATTTGAAATATAGAATGTCACAATATGAGATCAGATACAGAAGTGTCTCACAGATAATAAGATGTAATGCAACCAACAATCATGGAGGCTCCACCACCCAGAACAACAATTAACTATCTAGAATCTCAAGCAATTGTTACCAAGAAAATCCATCAAGAACACATTGCTTTCTCCAGCTCTTCCTGCAATTGCCCATTATTGTATGCTTCTGTAAAAAAATTATAAAAAAAAAAACAATATATCAAGAGATTAAAAAAAAAAAAGGGGGGGGGGGGGGGGGTGGGAAGCCCCAATCTTAAGAGTGAGCAATTCAATGTTTACCAACAGTGATGTCGCATCCACCGAAGAACTCGCCGTCGATGTAGAGCTGGGGGAAGGTGGGCCAGCTGGAGTAATCCTTGAGGGCCTGGCGGAGGAACTCGTTCTCGAGCACGTCAAGGGTCTCGAAGGGGACGTTGAGCGACTTCAGTATCTGGACCACTGTGTTCGAGAACCCGCACTGTGGGAAGTCCTTCGTCCCCTTCATGAACAGCACCACCTTGTGCGACGTCACCACCTTGTCAAGCGTCGATTTCAGCTCCGGCGTCAACGCTGACAGCGCGTATTTCGATCAGAACCAAATCCAAAAAGGTCCGAGAAAAAAAGGGCAGTAAGAGAGGTGTGTTTTGCTTACCGGAGGAGCACCGGACGGAGAAAGTCGGGGCGGCAGCGGATCCCGTCCTGAGGCGGCGGAGGAGGCTCAGATCACGGTGTGGAGGGTGGCGGAGGGATGGGGATCTGGGGTTGAAGACGGCCGTCGTGATCCGGCGGTGTTCCTTTGATGGGATTCCTAAACGCGCGAAAGCGTGTGATGTAGCAACGGCGGCGGATGAAGAAGAAGCCATCGCCATAAAAAAAAAAGGGAATAGAAGTTGGGTTGTTATTATGCTACTCGCGCGCGAGAGAGACGCACGCGCGGGTCCCCCTTTTTTGGGAGAGAAGTCATAATAAAGCCAACAAATCCATCGCAGCCGTCCATCAAAAGAATCGACGGCTCCCAACGCATGAGTCCCATATACAGAGCCAAAGAGGTAAGAGCCGAGTTGATAAACATTGAATGACTCTGGCTTCAGCACAGTGAACATATAGCCTATGAATAAAATTTTTACCATAGCAGAGTGAACATATATCCAACAACTAATTGCTTAGTTCAATTAATAGAATATATAATTCGATTAATGAGCTGAGCAATTCAAACTGATAGGACTCAGGACTGAGCCCTGTCCAGATCTGAACTCATAAACATTGTAGTAACATAAAAAACAGCACCACTAAATCAACCAACTCAAATAAATATATAGTATCTCAAACCCACAAATTTTATGGGTTCTTTCAGTAACTTTATAATAACAGCAGCAGCGCTTCCAGCACCACAGTTTCAAGGGAGGGAAAAAAATTTAAATTATAAGATCCCACACAAGGATAAACTGCAGATTGCTTGGAAAAAGTTTCCCACCCAGAGGGAGAGATAGAGCCCAGCAAATGTTAACCAGCAGCATTTGGGGGGGGATTCACAACATCAAACAACAAAAAATTATGTTCCTTTTTTTTTTGTGTTCCATTTTCATCACAGGAACGGCAACATGCGGGGGAAAGGGACGCCGCGAGGATGCACGCCGCCCTGAGAGACTCTCTCACCGACCACTCTCTGCGGGTAATAACTCCTGGCTGCGGAATCCCCGTTCCCCAATTGGGGATTCTGGTTGGGGTGGACAGGCCCCCACCAGTGGGGATCCCCTTCAATGGGGATCCATGGGAAAGGCGACGCGGCAATGCCCTCCTGGCCACCCCACCCGTAGAGCCGATCCATCGTCGGCCTCCCCATGCTCTCACCATCTAAATGTGCAGCCCTGTTCAGGGAGAATCCATAGTACCCACCACCACCACCGCCAGGTTCTGATGATGAAGCAGCCTCAGTCACCGAGGAAACGAAAGCCACTCCCCCTGGTCTCGCCCTTCTAACTTGAGCAAAGTGCGCCCCGCGGTGTGTCATCGAGGAAGTTGATGCCGATTGTGAATACATGTGGCCTCCATGCCCACGACTGTGGCCCCTAACATCGCCTACCACAGGTGGCTGTGGCTGTACTGATGCAAATATACTGCCACCAGCACGAGCCATCGCCCTGCAAGCAAGACACCACATAGAACCACATTAACATCAGTACATATAGTGGCTACTATGTTTGGGTACAGGGGAACTCAATAAAATTTAAACTCACCCACGAGGGAAAGGAATGGGGAGAACCAAGGATCCAAACCTCAGATGAGCACTAGTGTCATTCCTAGATAACCTTGCAGGAAGCAGAGGCCCGGACTGGTCAGAATTGATTAACGAGGTGGGGAAAGGAAGCGACTGTGACCAGTTGTGATGATGCCTTGGTGGGTCGGATGCGGGAAATCCATGGGAACTGAGAACATCACTTGACGATGGCACACCCGACCCACCAGGATGCTGATGATATGGGCTGGAATCAGGCACCGATTCCACTGCATTTGACGGTGCAGGAAGCATAGCACGGGTATACCCATGCAGAGCAAGGTATGGGCATGCATGCGCACCTGTTGAAGCACCTGGATGGTCCCCATATGCTGCACCTCCTAATAGATCATGATCTTTGTTGGGAGATTGACACAAAAAAAAAAAGAAAAAAAGAAGAAGAAAATGAAACATGAAAATAAGAAATCATCACTATATTATTAATATACAAATATCAAATCACAATCAGCTTTGGGAAGCATGGAATACTCACAAGCATTTGGCCGGTGTTCTGCTTCCCTGCATTTTAAAGAACAAACAAAAAAAGCTTTGCATCACAATAATGCCATATAAAATCTCATCCTATGATCTAGATGGCACAGTACTATATAACCAGTGCAAATGAAATCATATAACAGACATTTTAACACTATCTGCATTTCTGAAATTAAGTACGGCATTCAATGCTATTATAAGACCAAGGAATCCGTATAATAAACAAATCCTGTACGTTAACATGCCGGCGGCTCATAGGCAGTGACTTGGTTGAGGGAACTCCAGATGGAACATATATTCAATGGACGGCAGTATTTACATAACCAGAAAATAACCTTACAGTCCATATAATACCCACTTGCTTGGAAATTTGTTCATGTGCCGATTTTAGTTTAAATTCAGATATATATTGACAACCACACTATTGAACTACAAGCTATTAGATCAAGTCAAAAAGTGATGGACTAGGGTGCTTCCCTCCACTTCCAGTGCTCCTCTTACAACATGATGGTTCTTAATAGTAGGATCCTAATCATACATGGATATGAGATGACCATCTGCCCACTATGTCAATAGACCATAAAGTGCCTTAAACCAGAGACGACCCAATGATCATAAAGAAGCAAATGAACACTCAAATTCATCCAGCTTTCATTTAGGATTTTTGGAGTTTCCAAGCATTTGCAATAACACAGTAAGCCAGAAAACAATGAAAATACCAGAGGAACAAAACCATTTTTTTTGATAGGGCAAGTTTTCAAATGGTTCTTAATGTAAAAAGTAAAAACATATTCACCTGAGATGAACTGTAGTAGCCACACTATCATTTAAAAATATGTAAATATGTAGACATTTAAAAAACTTGCCATTCAACTATCATTGAAATATGAAATCAGACTGAAGGGATTTTTTTTTTCTATTTTGTGAGGATAAAACTGTATAATGCCATAAAGTTTTCCACAAAAAGAAGTTACTGAACTTACTCAAACAATGATGCTAGTTGCGCAAATCCACCAAAAGGGCACCACGGAATTCCAAATGGCTGCGAAAAATAAGCATCACTGAGTATAAAAAATCTCCTAATTCACTATAGATGCAATGCAACAATAGCGATGACCATGCAATATCATATCCTTGACAAACAATATGAAATGATCAAATTCTACAAAATACCAACACATGGCAATTAGTTCATAAATATTTATTAAGACGTGGCAGCAAATAAATCCATTATCTTTTTCTCCGATTTCCTCCAAAAAAAAAGTAACCACTATCCAGATAACATCTTCACTCCCGTGATTTGAGAATTATAGTTGGACATTCACTTTTTGCTTGGTATAGGTAAGTAACATAGGTATGAGCTGCTAGATATTAGATAATAAATCTAAGCATCCACTTTCCAAATTATCTTTTTTTATATAATAAAAATCACAAAGGATATGAAAATTTTCATTGAACAAGTCAGCACATAAATATAGACAAATACCAACCATTTGAGAAATCATTAGCATATACCGATGATGGTGAACCAAGCCTCACTTGGATAGCACCACCACCCCCACCCCCACATAAGGAGGACTTTGGTTCAAATCCTATCTCTGTTTTTTCTTTTTCTTTTTATTGTGTGTGTGTGTGTGTGGGGGGGGGGGGGGGGGGTGGTAATTCAAAAACAAATATAGAATACCCATGATGGATATAGAATAACAAATCCGCAACTTGACTTGAAATCAAATTTTCATTTTTTTCCTTTCTTTTCACTTTTCTCTTAAAATGTAGCAATCTGGAAGAAGCATGTCAGTTAACTTCTCATTTCTTTTTTCCAAAAGCACCTCATAATTTTAACTTTTCCTCAAACAAAATTGAAATTTAAAACATTTCCCAAAAAAGATATAGATTGACCATGAGCATCCACTAAAAACATGTTAACCTTGCACATTTTCAATAAATATAGCACTTCAATGGTTACAATAGTGAGAACCCGCATCCAACCACAAAAATCAGGGTGGGCTTGGATGCACATAAAAAAATAAAATAAAAATCCTGTGGTGCCAGCTACAGACACAAAAAGGAAAGTAACCTCATGCAAGCATCTCCGAGCTAGTTACAAACTTACAATAATTCATGCACAGAAATAAAATTTAAATGAAAGAAAAACAATCTTCATGCAGGAGTAGGATTTTTTTGTTAATAAAAGAAAACAACTTTGTGTGGGAACTTACCATCTCTGGATAACCTAAGTCATAGAGTTCTTCATTCACCAAGTCATCCACATTAAATTCGGGAAATGAACAATATCCATTTGCATATAACCATCGGCCTTTCTCCACTTTTCGGCAATTTGGGCACTGCATAGCTCCCTTTGCATTGAATGCCGAACCAATGCAATCTGTAAACAAAAAGAAAATTCTTCAAAATATTAAAATGTCAATCAACTTAATTTTCATAAAGTTAATTGTTACTCAATAAGGAAGTTTCATAGAAAATAGAAGCTTAGATCAACCGCTTATGATTTTCATAAAGTTAATTGTTGCTAAATAAGAAGATTAATATATTGTAAGTTTTGTAAATCGGCTCAAACATTATCTGAACTCTCTCTTCTCTCTCATCCAGTTTTATAAAGTTACTTTTTCTTTTTTGGAGGGGGGGGGGAAGCATTGAACCAAATACCATACGTCTAGGGGAAAAATGAATCTGGCTTTACAAATATATAATTACAACTTTAAATTGGTTACCTATTGTATAGTTAAAAAAAAAAAATAGTTAATCACATCATCCAACCCATATATGAAGTTTGACGCATACCACAACTGTTGCAGTTGTCCACGAACCACTTAAGAAATTAATTTAGAGCCCAGTAAGAGACAAGCACTGAATATATATCTTTCATTCCTAACACACCCATATCCTCATTTGCCATTCCACAACGCTAGGATATAGTTGTGATGGCATTGCAATATAAAAAGCCCATTTACTAACAACTGATAAATAAAATAGAATTCTAATGTCAGTATAGGAAACTGGACGAACAAATAAAGTGAAAATATGCATCTAACTACTTATTGGTTATCACCGATATTTGTTAGCAACTCCCTGCTTTTAATTTGTCCTACCCTGATCAAAATTCTCTTCAGTTTGAGTACGCATTTCTCCCCTATCCAAAAACGATCAAAATGCTTCATGGCCAAATGAAGGCTATTAGATTTTGAATCAGATCATGAGTCGGAGTACAATCCCACTCCCAGATAGGAAACACAGATCTCCATACCTGCATCTCACGTGAATTTAAAGCTCTAACACGTGAAGCAGCCCACCATCCAGGGAATTGGTAATCAAAATTTGGCAAATAAATGCAAATCATGGATGGAAAGATCAGTGGCTCATCAATTTTAGATCCTACTTGATTGCCATCAGAGGTCCAAATGGGTTCCTTGAAAGAAAAAAAAATGCAAATGCACATCATCTGTTATCAATGCAAACAAGATCGTAGCTTCTCATCCCTTCTCTAATACATAATTGTCCATCTTAAAAATCCATCACAGAGGAGAAAAAAAAAAAAAACATTAAACAAATAAACTTAGTAGGATAATAACAGATCATTGGGCACAGATTAAATCAACCCCACATCCCTCCCAAATACCAAAAAATCACGGATGGAATCCAATCAGATATAAACAGTATAACAATGAAACAACCGAGGCAATTGAACACTCATACGATCATATAATTCAACCAAAAATAAAACATACAATTCCAATTATGAAAGGCAAAAATCCGATCTTTATAATAAGAGCCCCTCGTCGGATCCCCAAACTAGTCAGATCTTAAGTGAAAAAGAGAAATGGAAAGCGAGAAGACATGATTGATGAAAAGAAAAGGCCTCACCTAGGTGGAATTCGTGACCGCATTGGAGTTTGGCGATGGATCTCTCCCCGCCTCGACAGACCACCGATTCGAGGCAAATCGAGCACGGCACGGAAGAAAACCCCTTCCCTTCCCCTGAAAAATCCGTCTTGTCATCGTCCATGGATCCTCCTCTCCTCCTCCTCCTCCTCACTTTTTGCTACTGTTTCATGTAATGGGAAAGATTTGTTTCAACGATTAAATGAGCAGTTCGAGCGGATCGGGTGAGTATCTCTCAACAAAAATTAAACAAGGAAATTAAGAGAAAATGATTCTGAAACAGAAAGAGAGAGGAAGTTATTAAAAAAGATTTATTATTAATTGTTAGAAGAGAAACAGTTTATTTTTGGTTAAATTATTATATCTATGAATGGACAATAGAAAGAGAGACGGAGACATAGTATCCAATCCTATTAATTATACGGACCGCGGATTCTGCGAGACTTCTAATCGCATCCCTTCCTTACTTCACACATGTGCTTCTCATCTTCACACGTTACCATCACGTCTTTACCACCTTTAACAAAACCGCATGGCATTGGCACGTGCTGCGCGAGATGCAGGTGAAAAATGATCCAAGCCCTAACCCCATCGGATAGTTATATTAGGATAGATAACAATCTAGGTTGAATAATCAATTTTTTGTTTGGTTGTCTTTTTTGTTATTCTCATTAGAAAATGTAAAAATGATTTTTTTGTTGTTTGGTTCACCTTGGATAAAGTGATGATAAATGGTTGATAAGTGATGAATAAGAGTTTATGATTTCTTAAATGATAATTATACCCCCTAGGAATAGTGTGAGAGATATATGATTGATTTGATAGATGTGACAGTTTTTGGAATCTGTGTGAGTCTGTTAGGTGAGATAAATTTTTTAAAATGACAGAGAAGGGTATTTTTATCCATTGGCATAGATAAGCTTTGATAAGCAATTCTACCATTTTTTTAGAATAGTTATCAAGCTTTATCTTAGTTTATCCAGACATAACTATCAGGGTTTATTCTATCAAAACAAACAATTTTTTTTAGCTATTCTCATCTATTCTTTATTATTCTTGCCTTATGTTTCACGCCATACGGGGTAAAAAAAAACAAGAAAAAATTCACGCCATCAACGGTGGATGAACGATTAAAAAAAAATGTAAAATAGATGCACCTCACTTTTACCGTGACTAAACGTGTCATAAGGTGAAGAGTTTCTCTTTTTATTTTTTTTTCTCCTTAAACCATCAACGGTTGACCATCGCCGCAGCCTTTGGCAACGTATTTGTGTGCGTTGAGCATGTCCTTCTTGTATGTTTTTTTAGTGAAAGAAATAAAATAATTAATATGCACAAATTTTATGATGTATATAGTAGTATAGATATATATATTCTCTAATGAAAGAGATCCGATTAATGGATTATGAATTAGATATAATTATGGTTTATTATATTTTACTTCATGTGCAGCTATGACTCCTTTTGTTGTAGGATGGGTGGTGGTGGTCCAGCACCATGAGATTCAAGAATTTTTTTTTTAATGAAAATACACTGTATAAATGACAACTATCTCAAAATCCCATAAAATTTGGTGTTCCTTATAAATCTTTCTAATTAGTTGTTACACAACATATTATAAGCAAATTTTGTTCAAAATGATATATTTTGGTGAAATTACATTTTACATTATTCCCAAGTGACATGATAGTAAAAAAAAAAAAAAATAAAGTCAGCCAAATAAGGCGGCCTAGAAATTAAAATGAACTAATGTGTCCATCACATATACATTCATCATCATTACAACGTGAATCCCAATCGTTCTGAACAAAAAAAATTTGCCTTAAAATGAGTTTCTGTTTCCAGTCTAGAAGAAATTAATGAAGAATGTGTACGTATACACCCATCATCATTTTGTAAAGATAAATATACAAAAGAAAAAAAAAGGGATATTTTAGTCTTTCTTTAATGACAAAGAAATTTAGAAAATTTTGATGTAATTATACTACATTAGTAAATAAGTAAAATATCTTATTATATTTCAATGTATAAAATAAATAGATATGGAGATTGACGGAAAGAAGACCCCAAAATTCACATAAATTTTTAAAATTTATTATAATAAAAAATTGAATAGTTTTTTTAATTTTATTTTTTAATTATTTAAAACCTAACAAAAAAAACAAAAAAAAAAATGGAATGACAAAGAGAAAATACAGATAAATTTTGAAAAACAAAATACAATAATTAAAAACAAAACAAAAATTTCAATTAAAATTTAAAAAATAAATTAGAGTAAAAAAAAGAGAAAATGTTAATAACAAAAAATGAAAATAAATAAAAATATGATATAAAAAATAACAAGTGAATCAAATAATAATTAAAATAAAATATAAAAAAATAGGAACAAATAGATATTACCCAAAAATAATTCACAAAACCGCAGTAAAATAAAATTAAAAAGAAGATAATAGCAAACGAAAAAAGATAATAATTAAACAAAACATTACCGAAAATAATTTTTAAAAATATGTTAGCCGAGTTTCTCATCTCACTAAAATAGGAAAAAAACATAACTAAAATGACAGATAGTCAAATGGATTAGTTTTAAAAAATAAAATAAAATCATTCAAAAATAATACAAAATCCCATATATATTAGAGGAGCTTTGCTACATAGGCCTCATCGTATAGGCCCCTCCCACAGGTCTTATGAGTTGTCAAAATGTCATTGACTGTCTTGTTGACTTTTATAAAAGTGCAAAAAAGCTAAATACCAAAGTACCCCTCATTAATGTCACGCCCCAGGCGTCCCCGGGACGCGACAAGTGTATATATAATATCAGAATCTACACAGGAGTCAATAATATATCATACACAAGCAATCATGACACACAGACAATAAAAGCAGGGCTGACATGATATATACACCAAATGCGGAAGCTAAGACTGAATCTGTAATCAAAACACACTACAGATTCCATACATAATCACATGTCCTGTGAGAGCCAATATACATACAAAGACATCCAAATACAACCAAACGCGTGCCCAAGCACGGAAAATAATACATACTGGCACAAGGGATGCTGATAGTCTCAGAAACTCACGGGACGTGGCGCTACTCCGCTACTGATGAAATCCCTCGGGGAGCTCCTCCTCCAGATCCGACTCAGATGACACTGTAGAAAATATTATGCGAGGGGTGAGCCACACGCTCAGTGAACAGCACAACCCATGCATCACAGACAATATTGACCACAACCAGATAACCCTTATCATCCACAATACCATAGCCACAATTAACAACAATTCCTCAACTAGTGGGTCGCTAACGCCAACCCACTACACCCTCACCCTCACCCTCAATGGGTGACCAAGGATATTGGGACTAATCAACACAAAACCAGCGGTCGCTTCAGCCAACCCGCTACACCCTCACCCTCACCCTTCAATGGGTGACATAGGATTTTGGGACTTACAATCCAGTGGGTCGCCACATCGCCGGCCCACCATACCCTCACCCTCACCCTCACCTTCAATAGGTGACCTAGGATGTTGGGACTTAACGGGCAGATAATCATCCATACACAATCCTGTGGGCCGTCGCATCGCCGGCCCACCATACCCTCACCCTCACCTTCAACAGGTGACCCAGGCTCTTGGGACTGGCTAGGCTGTTGGTCACCCTTGGTCCACCGATAGTCTCTCCTCACTCCGTATGTCGTTTGGCCACTCCCACGTTCAGCACAGTCCTTCACCAAATCAGGAGGCGCCTACTACTGGGAGCCCCTGCACGGGACAACCTGTCTAACGCTGAGGTAGTCTCTAAAGGATCCAACGAAGGGAACAGATAGTCTATCCATCGCATATGATCCACTCGGATCCGCAGACAACACATCATAACAACACTAATGTTCTGAATTCCTCAGAACCCACCAGGGCGCATAACTACGATGCGGGGAACATGCATAAGGTTATAACAAGGTGGAATATCGTTGGGCAAAGAAACTCGGGAGGGCAGCGTGAGTTCCCGCTATAGGACACCCCGACAACCAAACAAGGAACACGGTGTACCCTAACCCGGGTCTCACCGCTGTCCTCGCAAGGCCCCTCCCCTATAATATTCACTATAACATGCAATTTAACAAGTACTAGCATTTAATTTAATAAATAAACTAGTAGGGCACATGCATCGGCCGGGCTTCCTAACATGGAACCAGGGGACATGCTGCATGGCTCATATACATATCCTAAGGGTGCAAGTCCCTAACATGCAAGGTCTAGGGTAACATGCATTCTACAATTAAATCATATTACACATGTCAATATTTATCCATGGTGCCCCAGGAGAGGTCGGTATACGCCCAAGTGCGTATAACACCTCTCTACTGGGTTGGATTGTCCCACTCACCAGTATCTGGGTCGTCGCGCGACCGTCCGTCTAGATCTGCAAGACAGACATTCAATATGGTGAGAATAATACATAAATACTCTAAATACCCCAAACACATAAAACCCACAACTAAACACCTAACACTCGGGCAAACGTGCATACGACCCGCACGCACGCTAACCCGAGCACTCCGGCTACCACCCGCACGGCCGACAACCACCCGCACGGCCGGCAACCACCCGCACGGCCGCTCGACCGCCCGGGTGCACCGCCGCGCCTCAGCCAACGCACCCCGCGCACCGCCTAACCTCCCGGGTGCACCGCGCGACCCCTGCGCCCCAGCGCAGCCGCCCGCGCGCACCCTGCACGCCTCGCGCTGGCCCGCGAGCACCCCGCACGCCCCGCGCGCAGCGCCTCGCCCCGCGCGCACCCCGCGCGCACCACCTGCTTCTACCCGCACGCACCACGCGCGCACCGCCAGCTCCGCCCCCACGCGCACACCGCGCGCACCGCCAACTCCGCCCCGCGCGCACCACCAGCCGCCTCGCCGCGCCCCGCGCGCACGCCTGCCTCTGCCCAGCGCCCGCGCGCACGCCCCCCAGCGGTGCCCAGCGCCCAGCACCCTCGGCCAGCACCCGGTACCCGCGACCCAGCACCCAGCGCTCAGCGCCCAGCACCCGGGACCCTCACCCAGCGTCCACGCGCACACACGCGCAACACGCGCCCAGCGCGCCTGGCATCACGCGCCCAGCGCGCCTGCCAGCCTGCCCGCGCTGCTGCCCGCGTTGCCTGCCTGCGCGCGTCGCCGAGTGGCCCGAGCACTGCTCGCCTGCACGCCCGGGGCACTGCCCGCCTGATACCCGAGCGCCCCTGCCCTGCTCGCCTGCGCGCCCAGCCTGCTCGCCCGGCCTGCCAGCGCGCACAGCCCAGCTAGCCTACCCGCATGCATCTCCCTGCACCCCCCGAGCGCACGCCCGCGCGCGCACCCGCGCGCACGCGCTCGCGCGCCCAGCAAACTGGTGCACCTGCTCCCAGCCTACCCGAGCTAGCCCTGCCAGCCTGCCCAGCGCGCACGCCCAGCCTTGCTGGCCTCCAGCGCCAGCCGAGCGCCCGCACGCCCAGCCCTGCTGGCCCCCAGCACCGCCCGAGCGCACGCACGCGCGCACGCGCGCGCGCGCCCGCGCCAACCACTGCGCCTGCACCCCCCCCGCGCTGCTGCCCTGCCCGAGACAGCAGCCTCCTAGCCCGAGCTGCAAGCCTGCCAGCCCGAGCTCCTCTTCCACCCTCCTCCGACCACCCCCACAGCCTCCGACCGCCTCCCACAGCCCTCCGACGGCCACCCACCGCCGCCAACCTCCACCCAACCCCATTTCCACCCTCCTAGCATACATCTAGGCAAGAAAGAGAGGAAAAAGAGGCTTACCAAGGGGAGGAAGGGAAGTCCGGACGCTCTCCACGCACCGAAACCTCTCCCAAAGGGTCTACAACGCCCGGATCTACCTCCACCACCGAAATGGCTCAAAACAGAGGCGAAGAGAGGGCGGACGGACGGCCAAAACTTGCCGGAATTGGGATTTGAAACCACCGGGGTGTAGATCGGGACCCGATCTACACTTCCTAGGTTTTAACTTTTAAGTTTTGAGGGGTCTAAGGGCCTCAAACGGAAGAAAAACGGAGGAGAGGAGAGAGAGGGCTCAAGGTAGGGGATGATGAATAGTGCCAGGATATTTTATGCTTTCACTTATATAGCGAGCGACTTAAAAACCCAGATACGCCCTGAAACTGCAAAATTTCATAAACGTTACAAGAATTCGATGAAATTTTTGTGAGAGGCCTAAAATGGCACCAGGACACCAAATATGCACTTAGATTTTCAATCGAAGTCCTCTTCTAACTCAGGACGATAGCTAACAGTCCAAAAATTAGCGGTTCCGATCGAAAACCCTAAAAATTTTAAAAACTGCCAGAACGCTCCAACGGTTACCAGCAGGCTAAAAGTGACACAAGTATAACAATTAATACACACTTTCTCTACTAGGTGTTTTAAAAACAATAATAGTGTTTTAAAAAAGAAATGAACTATTGATTATGGATGTATAAATAATTCAATTGGAATGAATAAAAAAACCAAAAAAGAAACATGAATTATAAATGGAAAAGATTTATTGTCATCGTCACTACTCTATAAATAGAAAAGATTTATTACCCCTCATTTCAAAACCCTTTTTTGGTATTTGAAAAAACCACTTTGTTATTTTTCAAAATCTTATATATGATTACATGAATATGATGTTTTTGTTTTTTTTTTCGAATGGATAAAAAAAGTAACTGACTTTTTTTTTCTTTTTACAGATAATTGAAATGTATGTCCAATTTCTGTTATTATTTGCAATAAAATGTAACTGACAATCAAATGAATGTAACCAAATTTAAGTAATTTGTATTTTCAGTTTGTTCAATGTTACTGCTATGCGCAATGTAACTATATTTAAATGTAACTAATTGTAAATGAACACTGGTGTATATAAGTGCTCAGTAAATGTAACTAACTATTAGAAGAATCTAAATTTTATTCAGTTTTGCATGTATAGATATCATGATTTATGTTTCTTTAACATTATATATTTTTTGTTGTTATTGATATGCACAAAGTACCTCACATCTCTTCATATTAATTATGTTATGTTAATGTAAATTTCTTTGTATTTATTTTTTTAATTAATATGTATTTTCAGTTTGTTTCATATTACTGCCATGCAAAATGTAATTATCTTTGAAATGTAACTAATTGAAAATAACTGCACAACAAATGTAACTAACTATTTGAGTTACGTGCAGGTAGATTTTTCCCGTGAATCTTTGCAATGCCAAAACTTTGACTACAAGCAAAATTGTTATAAAACAATCGCACATCTTTTTCTATATCAAATGTCATTTCAACACTTGACGCAATTGCTTCTGTAAATTGCTACTCAACTTCAATAATGAAATCTTTCTGAGGACCGTCTTCCACAAAAAATATAACTGAGTCCACTGTATTTCCTACATTCAAATGCAAAAAAAAGTATCATTAAAATTAATATATTGTTGTAATCACTAAAAATCAGATAAACATAAAAAACTAAAAATGGAATAATGACTCATGGTTCCACTAAGATCATATGAAAAGTCGTTCATGTTTTAAAATGAAATTTTCTTTCACAATTATATTGTTTTAAAGTTAGTTACATTTATTTGCAGAAAAATTTAATAAGTTCGTTACATTTACAAAAATATAACCAAAATCACAAAAAACCGCATAGAAGTCCAGAAAGAGTATAAATATGTAACTAACATTCAAATGTTAAACAACTGATATACCATTATTCAAAGCCACGTTTCACATAAAAAAAAACCATAATTAATCTAAAAAATTGAAAAATAAATTGAAATAATTGAAAAAACATACAATAAATAGACACCACACATGAATCGACGGATGTTTAAATGGTAGCCAAAAGAATTCAATTGTTATTTTTCGATCAAATAAAAAACTTAGATTGTCGTTTAAAGAACAAATCCAATTCTGAACGGCCTCAACAAAAAAAACTCTCAAATTTTATCGTGTAAATAAATGCACGATTCAAAAAATGAAATTCAAAAAAGGAAAAAAATAGAATTAAATGCCTCCTCCACGCGTGATTCCAGTAGCAGCAATAATAACTATCCCATTAATTACGTTAAAAATTAACAAACTTATTTAAGGGTAAAATTGATAATTCAAATCATACCATGTCATGGGGCTTACGAGGTCATACAAAATGGGGCTTGTCAATCATTTTCCATATTAAATATAGATATATATTTTTTTAGTTGTAGGGTTTTCTTAATGTAAGGCATGTTCAATTGCCTTAATTTCCTATACTTAGGATTGTCCTTGAATAAACAAAAACTCTTTTCCCCTATATGGCTAGAGAAATAAACCCAGAATAAGGAAGAATACAGGAGAATAGTAAAAAAAAACTGTTTGTTTTGACAGAATAAACCCTGATAGTTATGTCTGGATAAGCTAGGATAAGACTTGATAACTATTCTAAGAAAATTGTGGAATTGTTTATTAAGGCTTATCTATACCAATGGATAAAAATACCATTATCTGTTATTTTAAAAAATTTATCTCACCTAACAGACTCACACAGATTCTAAAAACTGTCACATCTATCAAATCAATCATATATCTCTCACACTATTCCCAGAGGGTATAATTGTCATTTAAAAAATCATAAACTCTTATTCATCCCTTATCAACCATTTATCATCACTTTATCCAAGGTGAACCAAACAACAAAAAAGTCATTTTTACGTTTCCCAATGAATAATAAAAAAAAACAACCAAATAAAAAGTTGTTTATTCAGCGTGGATTGTTATCTATTTCAGTATAGCTATCGAGAACGAATAACCTAAGTCACACCACATAAGGGAGGTTTTAGAATAAAAGCAAAATAAAATAACACCAAGTAAACCGAATCAGCAACTTCATTTAAAATGAATTTACAATCCAACATGGAAATTAAAAATACGTACATGTTTATCTATCCATGTTTATCTATCACGGCAACCCAAGAAAACATAAAAAGGTCCGTCATTAGACCTTGGAAGTCCAGACAGTGGGTCAGCCCCATTTTCAATCTCAATTTCAGTCTATATATGTTTCAAATTTTTTAAAAATAATATACCTCATCTAATAAATTACATATTTTTATAAAAAAATAAAGCATATATCCAATAAATTGCATGGATACATTTATAAAAAATGTAAAAAAATTCTTTTGAAGCATATGTCTTGTTAACGTGAGCATGTGCGTCGATAGAAATTTATTAACGCATATAGGGTTATAATTAAAACTGGAAATTGATCTGGGTGTTACAACGCCCATAAAAATTACTCACCCCTTTATCATTTCCCACATCGCCTAATCCCACAAACTAAAAATAATCTCTTAAAATCAATTACAATTAAAATCTTATCCAATGTATCTATATTTTACTCACCATATATATAATCGTAACTAATTAATTTATATTTTACATTGGTGCGTTGGGTTACGCGATTGTGCAGCGTTTGCGATTGTAGGAAGCTTCGTTTGCAATCGTGCAATCAAACAGTTTTACTATAACAGTTTCCTGCACACAGATTTCGGATAAATAGTGCTTAAAAGTTGCGATTTTAAAAAACTGAGGGAGGTGAGCTTTCTGCAGAATCAGTTTTAAAACTCAAATTCCTGCAAAATCAGTTTTACAATCGCGCAACCAAAAGCACCCTTAAAATTTGGATAACTTCAAGAAAGAAAGCCAACCGACATGTATGATCCTCTAACCCAATCAATCCTTTCGAGTATTCATATAGCTAGAGAGACTCAAAGAAGATATTGCCCACCATCATGAGTAGAAACGAAGAGTTTATATGCTCTGAAATTTATGCTAAAAGAAAGGAAATGCTTGTGGCTGTAGGAGAGGACAACAACAACATTCAACATTCAATTAGAAAAATGGTCTTTTTAGTTTCCACCCCCTCTAAAACTAATGAATTATTGAAAACCCCTATAAAACTAATGAATTTATTATTAACCCCCTACAAAATTATTGCATCTTATTAAAAACCAATTGTCTAGTTTCTACCCCTTCTAAATAAATAAATTATTTAAAAATCCTTCCAAATACACATTATTATTTTAGGACCCTTCAAATACAAATTGTAACTCAACTTTTAGAAGAATTTCTTGATAATATGCTTGTTTCTAGGGGGTGGAAACTAAATAACCCTTAGAAAAAAAAAAGGTGCTATCTCCATTTCTGTTGTCTCCGAGCACCTCTCATTTTTTGTGCCGCGGCTGTCCGACGATGGAGTGGTACTTATTAGTCCTGGATTTTGGAGGCCACATTTAATTTTTGGGAAAGATCCATACATATCCTTGTAAACTTACTAAAATTCATATAACCCTCTGATTTTTCATGAAATCCAAATATATATTAATAAATAATAAATATTTTATAAATATTTTATTTAATTAATTCTAGATAAAAACACAGTATATATAAAAATCAAGGGTTAACGAAACAAAATATTCATCTCCTGTCAACAGAAATTTCATTCAAGGGGTTATTTGAATTTACTAGGTGTTTTCAAGAGGTTATATGGATTTCAATAAAAGTCAGGGGGTTATGAGGATTTCAGTCAGTTTATAAGGGGGTTATTTGGATTTTTCCCTCAATTTTTCTATCGAGGTCCAAAGGTTGGTGTCACTGATGTCGAGCATCAGATGTAAATTTCACAACAAAAAATTATTATCAAATATATATATAACTCAAGATATTATAACACATGCTCTAACACATGTATAAAACACCACCCTCATCTGCCGGCCCTACCCCCAATCTCTCCCGCTCCCACACCCCCCTCTTCTGGTACCTCCAAATCACACTACCTTCTTAGTTAAATCTTCCTCTATCAAAAAAGACAAAAAAACTTGAATCCATGTCTCCTCCGTAACAAAAGGATATTTCAGTCATCTTAGATGTTCAATTCTCACCAAACTTCACTCACCCTTGAATCGATATTGATGCATCCAAATAACACTAGTACACACACCACATCACCTCCAACATGCATTAGCTGACAATCAGTAGTACAAAAGTTTGTTGTGTTATGTGAAACAATACAACACCAATAAGTATCTCATTCAAAACTTGATGCCTTAATTTAAAGTAAAGAATGGTTACTGCCTCAGAACATAACTTTATATCAACAGCTTGTATTCTCAGACAAGGCTGAAACTAAATAAGTGTTCAATCACTGGGAGCTCCATATCAAAGAAAAATTTAAAAAAGCAAATCTTGAAAAATGTCTCTTCAGTTCAGGTCTCCATAGATCTTCCTCATGGAATGCCTCGGAAGAACGAAAGTCATGCTTTTTAATCATCATTAGAGAACAATTTGGAAAGAAGAAACTTTTGAAGACCAAAAAAAAAAAGAAAACAAACAAACAAACAAACTAATGGTATAGCAGACTCAAAATTTGATACTTTCTTCAGTTTAGGTCTCCAAAAAAAAAAATCTTCCTCATAGAATGCCTCGGAAGAACGAAAGTTATGATTTTTGGTCATCCACAGAGACACACAAGCGTGATTTAAAAGAAAACAAGCTTTAAAGAACAAAAATCCTTTTATATAACAAGCAAGGTTAGATCTTCAAATGTCCCTTCAGTTCAGGTCTCCATAAAACTTTCCGCATCGGTTAAACCTCGGAAGAACGAAAGTTTTGCATTTGATCATCATCAGAGACATAAAGAGAACCCACAAAAATCATTGACCAAGAAACGAGAAAATGAAATCCAAAACACATGAACAAGAAATAAATATGAAATCTTTTGATAACAAATGGAGAGACGAGGATCAAATGAACGATCCGCTTCCGCCCCCGATTGAATGCGCCGTCTCCGAAGAACACAATGGGTCCGGCCTTTTATAGAGACTGGTTTTGATCTAACCCTAAAAATCCCATTTTTATATGTTATTTGTGGACCATCTGATCAATCCGAGCAATCAGGATCGTCCCCTTCTTTCACACATCAAGTTGACGGAAATGCCCCTGCATCGGAAGTTCGATGCCCCCCCTGTCCCGTTTCTCCCCCCCTCCCCCCTCTCTCTCTCTCTCTGAAAGAGCGATTTAGGTTCAATCGATCTGTAGAGGAAGAGATGGCGTGGAGGGGTCATCTTTCGAAGAACCTGAGAGAGCTTCGCTTTCTTTACTGCCAGACTTCCCCTGTAAGCGCTCAAACAAGGTAACCCCCCCCCTTTTTTTTGTCTCGATTGGTGCTATTGATGATTTTAAGTTTGCTGTATTGACTTGAATCGGATATTTGGACTGAATCTCTGAAAACCCACAAATTGTTTTATTCATCAGTTTTTTTTATAATGGTTGGGGGTTATGACGGATCCTATGGTCTCCAAGGTCTTTCCTTTCCGCGAATGAATGTTGTGTGTTTTGTGTGTTTGGTGGCAGAGAATTTGTGAACAGGAACTACAAGGACTTGAAGACATTGAATCCTTTGTTCCCTATATTAATCCGTGAATGCAGCGGAGTCGAGCCTCAGATTTGGGCAAGATATGGTACCTCTCTATGTCTCTCCCTTCTCTATGTTATCCTTGTCTTCGGAATTTTGTTTGGAAGTTATTTTTACAGTTTCTTGAGAGAGAGAAAAAAAGAACCAACCCTGTTGAAAGATTCTTAATTTTAGCCTGCTGTTAATGAAATGTGTGGGTTTTAACATGATTGATTCATCACTAGAAGAACTAGAGAATTTGTTTTTGGTAATCAACTAGAAGAACCCCACATATAGAGGTGTTGGGAGGGGAGAAACTGGAGACAGTGACATTTTTGGCACATAAATGATCACTCAAGTCTTGAGACTCACTGAGGAATTTATCCTGTTAGCCTGAGCATTTTATCATTGCTACAAGCATTGGCCCCCCCTGGAAAAAAATAAATAGAGAAATGACATTAAAATTTAGAATTCTCAATCATCTGAAGTGTGATCAATTCATTGAACTATTGAAGAATGTCTTGGAGCTGAGATAGAACCTGATTTTCAGATGCAATTCATAGTTTGGGTTTTCTGCATGCAGCAAATAAACCAAACTAAGAACATTTGAGGGATTGTTTTCCAAAGGTTTTCAGGAAGAATAGAGAACTTCTCATAGTCGTTGACAACAAAACCTTGCTTGAATTTGAGTACCCACAACTCCACAAGCTTATGCCAGCCATGGAGATCTTTATTCATCTCTATGATGATCACTGTTATATCATCTTTGGAAGAATTTTTCTTATCAAAATTGTAGACTGATTGGATAAATCCCATCCCCCCTCCATGCTTTAACGAGTCCTATTTTAAGTAGTGTGTCAAAGATGAGATGGTTGTATGCATGCACTATAGGTTTAGAATAAATTTTCCAGTCCAAATTTAGCTATGCACCAAGAGTATGCTTCAATTTAATGTAATCACGTTGATAAGTGGGATACTGCCATACAGGCTGAAGCTTATAAATTGACTAATGTGGATCCATGATAAATAAGATGATATAGAAAAACTTTGTTGTACTTTATGATCCTCATAAATTTGAGACCCCGAGGGCAGATCCCTCATGTACCCCTTTACCTTACCCATATTCTTTTCCTGAATTAATGAATTCAAATGATACATTAGCTGGTGGTTTAATGTGGGGAATCAATCTGATATCATAAAGTTCACACGACTCCAAAGAGGCAAAGATGTTGGTCATTGTAGTTATGGAAATTTCAACAAAGTTTTTGTCTAGGAAAATGATACGTCCAGCCCTCATTGCAGCCCCAATTGCAGTCCACACCGGTTTTCTTTTTTTTTTAAATTATACACTCTCCAATTGAAGTACATGCCATTATATGAAATGAAGTATATATTGAGATATATTAGTATATTTTTTTTTATGTTGAAAAAAATGAAAAAAAAAATTGCGTCATACACTATGATAAAACCCATACACTATGATAACGTAGTATATACTACGCTATCATAGTATATAGGGCTGCAAAACGGACTCAGTGTATCAACGCTTTTTTGTCTGCCATTGTATGTAGAGGAGAAACCATTGGAGACTCAAAGACCATTTTTCATGGCATACTTATCGTCCTCAACGCAACACTAAAGTTGGCACTTTGTATGGTGACATGTTTTCTTTTTACCTATTTGAAGTTCTTAATTAGATAATCAACCCTCTAATGGATGGGTGGCATGTCATCTGACAATTTTTGTTGCATCTCCAACTTCATACTCTCTCATTCAGATATGGATTAAAGCTTTGTCTTTGTTGACCTAGACATGGGCTTGAGTATTATTGCGTAACATGGCTGTTTTTGGATCTGTAATTGTTTGATTTATCTATCATTCATATTATATGCATGTTCCCCTCTTCTTTTTTTCTTTTTGTTGTTGTTGTTTGTTGCTAATACCACTTTTTCATTCAAATATAAATCTAACCTTTTTTTGGTGGTTCTAGACATGGGTGTGGAGAGGTATGTCCGTTTGGATGGTTTGACCGAACCACAGATCACCAAAAAACTTGAGGAGCTTGTCAAAGCAGGAGCGCCGCTTAAAGCTTAATGCTTTTGAACAAATGTCAGACTCTGCGTGAATTTCTGGTTGAAATAAAGGACTTGTATTCACTGAAATTGTATTCAAGGATGATTTGGACCTCTCTTTGATTTGCTGGTTTATGAGAATGATTTTCTTAAGATTTGATACATGAAACAGTAAATGTCATTATGTCATAAATTTAACTATCATGGCAAATCAATTCTAGAGGAAATTTCGCTGAATCGACAAGCTGAAGAAAGTTACCCAAGACTTATGACTTGCATTCATGTTTTTGTAATTCAGCGATGATTCCATTAAAGCTGTGCCATGCAGTAGATAGTTTGGAGTATTGTATTATAACCTTGACATGAATAGTGGACTGATTTTGGATAATCTTGAAACGACATAAACAATCTTCACATGCTCTCTCCAGATGTGCATTTGTTTCTGAAAAACATTCACATGGCAAACTTCCAACCATTATAAATGCTGGATGCTCACTGAACTTTATGATATACATGTAAGACATCTTTTCTCTCTAAGCTGTTGTGTCAGCTTGATGTTCTGACCTTGTCTGGAGCACCATCTTAACATATTTAACAACATAATCATCTTTCAGAACTTAAGTTCCTAAATTATGCACTTTTTCATAAAGTTCATCTAGAAATTCAGCATAATTTTGTTAACACAAATTGGCTCTGTTAGCTTGCAAATTTCGATACTGCATTTCAGTACATTTCCATGCTTATTCAATAGGCACAGTCCATAATCAATTGGAAGTATTGAATGAGTGCATAATACAACTCATCAACAAATAAAATACAAATAAAAATAAAGAAAAGAGAGACATGGACAACCTCAACTACCCATAGATAACAAGCATTATACATAAGTGATGACATGCCTGTCTCACATGAATCAAAAATAATTCCTCGAGTCTTAACTGCTGCACTGTCTCATGCCTGTCCAAAACTTCAAAAATGGGACCATAAGATTTCTCATATATTGCTTTCCCATCCACTTATTCTCATCTATTAAATACAGCCAATAATGCAATGAGGCCTAAGATGAGTACTGGAGTATTCTCTCAGCTGCTGTTGTATGTTGGTCAGAGTGTGTATCACAGTATCAGCCCTTGGAAACCTCATGGGAGGTAAGTTAGCTCCGGTGGCAGAAGTACAGGTATTCTAGAAGTTCCCCATACAGAGTTTCAGATGAATACCACTGAATTCCAAAATTTTGCTGCATGTCTTCAATGTACAATATACTTACAGGAACAGCCAGCAACTGAAGGAGAGCCTACAATGTCATTTTGACAGAGGAAACCATAATCTTTTGCACGAGATCACGTCAAATTGGGAATATTTCTATGGGTATCTGCAAAGTCTCGGATGATTCGTTTCAGAGCCTTTCCCCCCTTGCCCTTCATGTGTCCATGATCATCTTTTGCTCCATTACAAGTCTTGCTTTCGAGGTAATCTGAAGCTGCGCTTGCAAGGACCTTCAACCATGTCGGGACAATAAAATCCGCTTCTCCCTGCTTCAAGTACTCCACAGGCAAAGCTTGCACCTAATAATAGTCAAATAAAGAATTATCCCCCTACACCAACATAAGCACAGATTGATACAAAATGCATGATCAACACAAGGACCAACATCATGTGTGGCACAAATGTATAAAATTTCCATGCACCATTCCATCCATATAATGCGCGTGCGCGTGTGTGTGTGAGAGAGAGAGAGACCGTTGAGTGCAGCCATCCATGAAGAGACTCCCAACAAAGAATTGCTTTCCAGGTTGTCCTCTCACTTAGACTGCATATAGCTGCTACTTGTTGCAAGATGGTTGCAGATTTGTGGACCTATTAAAGATCAGGTAGATGTAGATGATTAGCTGAAGTGATGACAGGCCTGTATGGTATCTTCAGTTTCTACTGGCAAGGGCCAAGAGAACTATACAACTAAAAATTATTTACGAAAATGCACTGGATGTAAGGATAAGTTGTGTGGAATATATGTGGCAAGGTAGCAAAACTTTAAGCATATGCACACATCTATGGTTATGAATAAAAGCTCCGAATTCCATATCTGGCTAAACCTTTGAATGCTTATTGTTGACACACCCAAGTCAAGTTGAAAGTTGCCTAGGCCAAGGCACAAGCCCATGAGTTCAAGTTGGGCAAGGGAATAAGGATGGAATTAGGACACCCATGAATGTTTGTATCCTGAGTTTGAATGATTGTATCTCACAAAATGTTTAGCAAATTGATTTAGGTTTTTTTTATTGTGTGTTTCCAGTATCCTTCTTCGAGGGTTAGAAGTCTTAAATAGATAAATGCATCAATGTTAGCAGATAAACACCTTGTAAAAAAAGAGGATTCAATTGTGATGAATAGAGTCATAATTTCCACAGTACTACAAATTTTTTATACTGTTTTAGTTGAAGTTTCTATAGGTGATCACAATGATACAAATATAACATACCAACACCAAACAAGGTTACAGCCATATTTATTATGTGATCGATCTAAATGGTCCCTATATATAGAGTCATGCAGATAGATCAGACAAATATCCTTTACTTGTGCCTCAGGTATCCTTATTTATAACGAGAATGACAATGATTTTAGACAGCTTAGACCAATATAAATAACTTTACCCTTGACATAGCTGATACACCAAGAAGGGCATACACAACATTAGATATCAGCCCTTCTCCACTGTGAGACAATACTTGAATAGTGGCAGCACTTAGAGAATCTTCATTACTGCAAGCCAGAGTTTCCAACAGCGAGGTGAGCCCAACCTCTAGAAAACCTGCAGAATACAAGAGTAGACCTGAACTATAATAAGAAAAGATCACTAAGCATACCAAAAATAAATGTTTTCTTGACCTATAAGCATAAAATGACATGTTAAATAAATAAGCTTCAATGCGTATGTGCACATCACACTTATTCCTCCAACAATGAACATTTCTCCAAATAACACATTAAGGTTTTGTAAATCATTAATGCCGAGACACAAGTAAATAATTTTTTGATTATTCAAGACATAAAGGATATCACAATTAAGCTTGATATCAAGATAAACAAACAAGCAAAAAAAAGAAGAAAAGAAACTAAACACGCAGAAAACGACCAGCAAATTAAATTCAATCGAGTGGAGAGAGTGAAAATGAATTTTGTAGCTCTAGAGGAAAGAGTGTAAAGGAAAAATCAGTGTTCAAGTTAAATATAATCATAATTAGTCAAAAGAAGTTGATGAAAAATTGCATATTTTTGACAAATAAAGGGACAGCACAGCTGACAGGGCCGCCACTGCAACATGATAATATATTCCTAATTCTATGAAGCTGGGACTACTGGATACAGGTGTCTATAAGAATAATAGAAATTGACTATAAGTGAAAACTACTGGATCCATTGCATGGTAACAGCACATAAATGATTGTAATCTTATATTGAATTCAAGAATGTGTGTTTTAAAAGTAAAGAAGCAAAAAGAGAATATGACACCTATTCTGCTTACAGGACATATATGACATTGCAGCTAGTGCTGCTCCACGATGCATAGCTGTGCAGCAAATAGCCGCCTTTTGGAATGACATCTCAATAAGCGAACAAGATGCAGCAACAACTTCCTGGTTATAATTAAATGTTTAACAACAATTTTATCAGCTTTTTCAGAAAACTGAATGAAGGAAGAATAAAAAAGGAACAGTAATTTATTAAACTAGGCTATGAAGCCATAAAATCCAAAACCTTAGGGCAGCAGCGAATAAACGTAGAAGTGAAGTTTGTGTATGCCTCCACCAGATCAGGCTCTTGATCACATATGTAAGAAGAATTAAGAGCCACTACTGAGGAAGCTGAGGTGAATCTTTCAAAGGTGCTAATAAACAGAGGTCCATATTCTTCCCTGTGACCAAATTCTTCAATGACAACAGCAGCTGGCATAGATTTTTAATGTACATTGATGAGATATAATGAAAGTGGTGAAGTAATGCATGGAACTGTTCAATTGGTAGGAGAAACCTTTGTAGAAAAAAAAAAAAAAAAAATGTTTGAAGAGTTTAGGGAAAGCAAGAATGCTTCATCAGAATGGACTGAACCAATCATAATAGACATTCTGAATGAAGGAAAATACCCACCTGTCCTAATATAACACTCATGGTTTTGGAAAGACAAAAAGTTTGTAGACAAGCAATCTAGCACTTTGGGTAATAACAATAGGAAGTGCTGGCCTGCATTCAAGAAAATTAAAATTTAACTATGAAACTAATCACAACATCAGGTGATTGAAAAATCATGCTTGAAAAATAAGAAAAAAAAAGTATCATGCTTGAATAATAAATTACTACCTGAGGATTGAATAGCCTGAGAAAGAGAACGGCAGGCTGCTGTGGATAGACTGCCATTTTCCATGTGTACAGACCTAAAAAGAGTCTCGAGGGGTGGCCAGAATACTCCCAATAGAGCCAGAATGGTGTCATCTATGATATTATCAGCTGGAACAGGGGCCGCAAGATGAGTAAATACAGCTCCCATCCTGAAGGAGAATATTGATAAGCTGTTTTAATAGAGAGCATTGTATTGCAATTGATATCTATTACACATAATCCATTGAAGTATACTCACAAGTGGAGCTAAAAACAGTGTTAATGTATAATTGTATTGTAATTATTTCAGTTTCATGAACACACATGGTTGGTCGAACAATACTACAATATCTAGTGGATACATTAAATCATGTCAGAATTCAACCAGTAAAATTATTTGTCTGATTTTTCACAAGTCTACAGCTGACTATGTTTAATTCTGACAAGAGGAGCTAAAAACAAGGTTAATGCATAACTGAATTGTAATTTAATTTTCAGTTACAAGAAGCCACATGGTTGGTTGAACCAGACTATAATATCTAGTGGATATATTAAAGCATGTTCGGAATTCCATCTTGTAAAATTTGTGTCTGTTTTTTTTCACATGTCCACAACTGACTATGCTTAATTTTAACTTCACTGCATCAGTGATTGAATGACATTTGAATCAATGTTCTCCATTGCTTACAAAAATTAAGTGGTGTCATAATCAATTTCAATGCATCATTAACAGATGCAAAAATTTACAATATTTGAAAACCAACCTATACAGACCCCTGACAGCAGAGTTTAAAGCTTGTGTATAGGCAGCAGGATCTCTCCTCGGAGAATGCTCGCTCTCCGCATTAATCTGAAAGGAAAGATATAAAACTTCAATATATTTACCAGAAATTTACATTCTATATAGTGAAAATTTGTTCACCCAAAAAGTCTTTTGACATCAAGAAAGTCTTTAACCAACAGTGATGCCACAATGATGAGGTCGGATCCAGATTCCAAATCCCACTATTCACCAAGAAAAGAAAAAATTCCATTCTACTTTTGGAAATGCATATATTAGGAAGATGGAAAATGGGGTAATTGAGGTTGCAAGATCAGAGTGCAAAACATCACAGAGGCAACCTAGAAGAAGTGATACAAATGAATAAGCATCCCGAGGAATCCCTGGTCGGGGAAGATGTATGATTGCACAAAAAAGTATAAATTAGAAACAAGGGACAGATCACAGGAAGAAACGCACGCAGCAAGGGATGCAGACATTTTTCCTCTACCTTGAAATTAAATATCTAAGACATCTTAATCTTCACAACCATTTAGATCAAGACTAACCAGCATATAAAAACAGGGGCTACCAACCAACAGCCAAAAGAGAGATTATGGCATTAGTTTCAAAAAGCCCAGCCTCCTCACATTTCATGTCAAGATTTAAAAAAACCCAGGACAATCAAGGGGACATCAACATCAACAAGGACTGCTTCCCAATAGGTTGAGATGTAAATCTTATGCAATACACTTCTTTCAGAAGCAATACTGTCTACAGCTAACCCTTCACAAAGCCGTATTCTTGAGTTGATTTTCTTCTTGAACAACTAATTATAGCTTGACTTAAACAATTTGAGCAATGTGTATTGATCGTTGAGTACCTCAGGAACAAGACCAATTTTTTTTGTTCAAGGAAACATGTTAATTCATAGATAGAAGAGTTAAGATTGCGAACTAGACAACTTACAAGAGCTTCAATGGTACCATAGCTTGAAGAAAGCAGCCTTGCTAAGTAGTTTTTCTTTAGCTCATTATTGGGCACTGAATTAATAATGAGAGTTATCGCAGTTACAATCTCTTCTTCTTCTTGCAAAGGTAAATTCCTTTTGTCCAATCCCTGAAAATAATTTGTTAAATTGGCATCTAAAGCCAAAACAGTTTCACTTGAGTCACAAATATACTTCAATGGCTGGTCTTGCAAAATGATGTGAAGCTGAGAATCAACAAATATGAGTTCAATTAAGAAGTTTCACTTAAATGAAGCGAGATATTACATTGACTGAAGAAAAAGAAATTCTTGGATCACCAACAACAAAAAAGAAAAAGAAAAGATAGATATCGAACTAAGTTAGCATCATCCATGCAAAAATTATATAGTATTACAGTTTAGCATAACAGATAAAAATTTCACAAACTGAAATGCTGAAATCTGTCAGGTCAACTGGACCTAAACAAACATATTTAATACAAATATTAAGAACAAGTCTCAACTTCGAAAAGCTCATCAGAATGAAAGAGCACAATTTCTTCATTACAATGAATCTGCATACCGAAAAGGGGCTCTGTATGTTTGCAGGTACTGTATACATACCTATCACATAGTTGTTCCAGGCACACCGCCTATAGAGATGAGTAACAAAAACTTGATTCCCAGATGTTTGAAATATCTCAATGTTTAATATCCCATGACAAGCTTGCATCATATTCGTATCATAATATAGATAGTTGATGGATATAGCTACAACTCTGACAGCATTTACACCTTGATCTTGAGGATATGTAAGAGGCGTTTGTGTGAGGTTGAAACAACATGATATGCACAAATGACATCAGAAGAACTAAGTGAAATTGGCCTTGTAGTACAAGTTAGGCTGACAGAAGAAGTGAATGAAAAATGTCTCTTACAATAAAATAATGCAAAAAAAAAGAAGAACTATACACACTCAAGACAATTAACCAATCCTCACACAATATTTCTTGAAAGAGATAACAGCATATTAAAGAATAAACAAAAGGGATTGAAAGGCAATATTACCTCCCCTATCCATATTAATATTTCCAAATTTGATGGTTCGTGATTTATTGCAGAAGCATCTTCACAAATTTTACGCAAGGCTGAGGAGCAAGCATGTGAAGACATAGACTCAGAGATCCCAGAAGCACAGAATATGCTGAAAGCAATGAGTTTAGCTAGGATGGAAATAAAAACGATCAAAAACTTAACTAGAAACAAAATTTACATGCTGACTAATGCCTTGTATTCCTAAATATTCCCATATGATCCAATCAAAAGAATATCGGGTGAGAATCACGTACAGCAAAGGCCGTATGTTACTTTGGGATGAAGATATCCACTTGGAATATGATCCGACAACATCGGCCACAGATTTATACACCTAGGTAATGAAAAATATTAAAAATAAAGTAAAAGTGGGAAAATGTATTGGGATACAAGTTAAAGTGGAAATAAAAAAGATAATAATGTTGATGATCGAAAAAATCATTTAACTTGCATTAGATACAGCAGCAATTATGCCCTTAAATTTCTTTTATGTAATTACTAAATTGCGCAACTGTACAGATAAAACAGCTTGAAATAGCTACCGATCTCAGGAGATAAATGTACTCAAGAGACTTACAAAGCCCATGAAGCCCCTAAGCTCGTCAGGTACTTTGCTTGATAATATTGTTATCAACCGCGTGATCACAGAAAAATCAAATGGATGACCATCTTGTAATACTGATTCTGCAACCTGCAGCATTAATAATGAAGATTATATTTGGGAAAAATATGGAGTATAACAATTATGGAGGTACCCACAAAAATTTATGGGGGCAGCATTTGGAAAATAAACAGAAAGCAAAATAATCAATGCCCACCGTATTGAGAGCGAACATTCTGGTTTCTACCACCACCCATGGAATTGACATATTTTCTGAAGCCCACACTCCATAGAATATCTACAACAAATATTTAGACACATAAGAGTTCAATAAAGAAAAATATTCCGACTAGAACAGTAGGATTTCCAAATATACCTTCTGCACAAATGTGGTAGACCCTAATAGATGATAAATATCTACAAAAAGTTCCTCCAAATTTGCTCTAAAATGAGTAAGACTGTTAGGTATGTCAAGGGCTCCACTATTGTCATCGAAATCAGGATCATCAATCTGTCAAGAGTAATGATATTACTTGTGTAATATTAAACAAACAAAAAAAAAACTCAAGCATTACCCATTATAAAGGGATCACATATGAAGATCATCTTGAAGAAACTGAAAGGCATTAAAGCAAGAATAACATAGTTTTACAAGCAGTATTCATATGTCAACTCTCTAAAGATAAAAATCAAATTCCCAGAACTCCAGCTTGTGGATGAAGGAGGGATCTGCAATAAAATATCGTCAACACTAATGGCGGATAGAAAAAACAACCTAAATATTAAATAGTTTAAGCTGCTGCAACCAAGAAGCAACCCTTGATGGGATAAGGGTGTACTAAATGGGCACCTATTTTTAAAGAAAAATAAAAGCGCCTGACCACCCACAATTGGAAAGCATCTAGAGGAGATTGTAAGATGCATTTATATAGGGTTGACATTCATCTCTGAGGAATACCATCACCCAAAGACAAACCAAAGTACTGCCCATATGAGGAGAGGTATTTCCAGTGCATAAAACAAACTGATGCCCCATATGATAAACTTAGACTATACGTGATTAATACCTCCCACAACACCTAATCCTCACTCATCTTCTTTTATAACCACTCCCTCCATACCTGTTTAGATTTCATTATTTTATATTGAAATGCAGATATGTATGGAAAGGGTGTGTAAGAAGAAAAGCTCACAACAGTGAGAATTAATTTAAAAGTTGTAAACTGCCAACAGACTGCCATGTGTCCAAATACTACATGTTGATAATTAATCAATTTTTTGTTAAACAATGATTGAAGTTATTGGTGTTTGATAGCGTGAAGGTTGCATGATTTAGTTGCCGATGTCGCGCCATCAAATTTAAGTACTATTTTCTTTATATGTGTAGTTCAATCAACTTAACATACAATGTGTCAACAAGGAGGATTTCTAATATTTCATGAAAAGATATCCCTAGCAAGTTAATAAGACCCTTACAACAAGCTAAACAAAAGTTTTACTTATTTTGGCACTTCACAGATACTTTATGTACATCAGAAGAAATGACTCGCATCCAGAAAATAAAAAACAATTTAACAGACGGCATCACATCAATGATCTACTGCAAAACAAGTATAGACATCAAAGCCATTGGTGCATCATTGCACTGACATTAATAAACTAAAACAAGATAGAGTAAATCAGCAAACTGTCTCTATCACAGTGGTTCTTCCACAATTTTCCATAGGATCATAAAGGAAAACTCCGGGATTCCCCTTTGAACACTTCAAGTTTCATTTTTACATTGAGAAAGTTTTTACACTTCAGTGAGGGACAATAATAAACAATCAAACCTCTTCAAGGAGAAATTGTCTATTTTGATTTGCTCGTTAATGGGAATAGATATGACCACATTTCGCTCAAAAAAAAAAAAATTGTGTAGTGAAATGTGGCATCACTTGCAAATATATTAAAACAGGGAAAAATAAAACTATCTGAAAGAGTATGAGTGAAACCTGGGCACGTAATAAAAGAGCATCCAATAATGCTGAAAATACAGGAGAAAACACATCTTCCACAACCTTTCTATTGTTTTCCTCATCCAATTCTAAACCCAAAAGATAGTTCACCAAACTACACCTGAAAATGAAAATACGAAAAGCTACATCAATTAAACTACGTACATTCACATTCATTTGTGCACAATGTGAATGAGTGAGAAAGAGTGAGTTCAGACAAATGTGTCAGAGAGAGACAGAGACACAAAGAGAGTAAGAATCCTCTGCTCTGGGCAATATTGCATCTCTCAGGACAAGAGAAAGGTAACCCTTGTATGATAACAAATATATAGGACAGATCAAGTGATCTTGATGCATATGAAATAGTTATCTTGTTGCAGGGAAAAGATACTCAAATAAACATTTCTTTGGAATCTATTATTACCAAAATTGCAAAGTGGAATCCACTATCTCCCAGTCTTCACTTGGAAATGCAACACAACTGCCATGATGTAATGCCACATTCTTAGTTTTGGGCTGTCATATCATCGAAAATATTACATAATATAATTATGTAGCAATGAATGTTGATGAATTTCAAGAGGAGGGTCCTTGTGCAGTATTAAACTACATCTCTTATTAGTTAAAGAATAAAACAATTATACCACCTTAAAAGTGCATCTGCAAGCACAAGTGCCTCGGTACCGCCTTCTGCAATCAATGCTGGTGCCTAGTACATAGAGAAAAGACAACAACATGACTTAGAAGGCATCCAATAAACTACTAGACAATAACAGCTTTTGATTTTTTTCTTTCCGATTGTTTTCTCTTTTGCTGAATAGCAGACAGCTGTCACAAGCCAAAACATCAAGTTTGAAGTTTCAACACCGCCCTTATGGGACTTGGTAAAATCATATATGCTGTGAGAAAACCTCGCACTTTCATAAGAAACATGAACTTACTGCCTGTCCAATTTCTGACATCAAGCATGCCAGGCCACCGATTACTTGTTCATCTCTATTACCAAGGGCAGGTACAAGAAGTACTTCTTTCAGGAAAGGTATCCTCAATAGCAACACCTGTGGTAAACCCTGCGAAAGCAATTAAGATGTAATCGACTAGACAGTGGAAATAGATCATCTATTAATAATTAGGAAATAAACTTAAACTGTGTAACTGTCTCTAAAGCTATAGACGAGTGAAAGAGGAGATCTGAGATACTTTACTTTTGTGAAAACATGGGAGCGCATCAACCTGAAATCTATTAAAATAGAGGTATAGCTCCAAAGAACATGAAGGCATGGGGGAAAAAATCTAGCCACCAAAACAAAATAGGAGATGAAGAATTTCCAAAATAGATAAAAGAACAAAAGGAAAATATCTCCAGAGCAATTTCACTAGTATTGTAGAGAATGTTATAGAGAATTCACTGGAGTGTCCAATAGCTAATTTACTAGTGTTATTCATAAACCGTCGTCTCATTTCATGTATTATATGTTCATGACAACAAAAGCCACCATTGTTAAAACTTAAAACAATATTACTGTGGCATGATACAAACAATGCATTGGACATGCAACTACAGGTGAAAATTTAAATTTCACAACATCCGGACTATTGGAATTAATTGACTCATATGTACCTCGTACCGGCTGACAAGTTCAGTGAGAACTTCAATGGCCACATCAAATGAGGAGGAGACCTTGCCCACAAATACAGAACAAACAACCATGGATCAGCAGACGATTTTGATGTGAAAATGAAACCACTACGAAACACTGATAACACACCTGTAATGCATTGAATACAAAGTTGAGAATAGGGTGTGTTGGCAATAAAGATTGTGGTGTCTCTGAAAAGCAGCCAGCTCGAACCTGGAAAGACATAAAAATCAGTCAGTCGAAGCATCGAAACTGAGCATCTACTGATGTAGCTGATGCATGAAACAGCATATAATTCCTTAGAAAGCAGGAAAAGATGCCAAGTTTATCACTTCCTCTTGGATTCATCTTAATAAGTTGTGATGAGGCACGGATAATGATTGGAAGATGTACAGATACATAACAGACCACGCAAAGCTTTATGTAGCTAAAGTTCATATCTCACCCAACTCAACAAACACCGCAACATTTTGCGATTCCTCTCCTGCAGTTGAATTCCATTTTCGACCTGTGGCTCAGTTTGTTGCATCAGGAATGCAAGAACAGTAGGGGTGTGCGAGAGAAGCTACATGAAAAAAAAAAATGTAAAAAACCCTGCATTTTTCAAGCTTATATATATATATATATATATATATATATAGCAAGTTACTGATTGCTCTAGCTGACCTCCCGAGCAAACTGGCTCCTATGATCAGCATTGACGGTCCTATCGATGTTGTGCTCTTCAATCACCTCCTCTGGCAGGACCGTCAGCATCTCCAGCACGGCAAGATCACCGTGCTCCTGCCCCTGCAACTTGTGCAAGCTCAAGAACAACTGCTCAATAGGCTTCTTATACTCCACTGCACGCAGGATCAACGCCGACAACGCGAGACAAATCTGCGTCAGTAGCTGCCCAGACAAATCACACAACAGTCAGCCAACATCCCCAGCATTTCAACGGACACACCCACTTTGAATGAGAAGAACCTGAGGAGGACCGGAACAGAAACGCTTAGCAGCGACGAGGAGGGCGTTCAGTAGGGCATCTTTGGCCGCCAATTGGAGGTAATACCCTTCATTTTGGATCTGTGAAGATTAAAAAAAAAAATTCATTTTCGAATGGAAATGATCAATATATGATATTTGTGTGTGAATGCGAGCTAGAGAGAGAGAGAGAGGATGCAAAGGACCTTGCGTTTGAGTATTTGAGCGGAGAAGAATTCGAGCTCGAAATTTGGCGGAGAAGAGGGGGGAGAATCGGGGGATGCGAGGACGGAAGTGACGACCTCCCAAGCGGCATCGGACTTCTGGAACTGCACGAGCCACTGGTTCGCCGCAACACGGTTGCAGGACTCCGAATCGTGGTTCAGCACGTGCACCGCCTGCGCCACCTTCATCACCTCCATCTCCATCTCTCGCTTTTCAATGGAGAGAGACGGATCAGAAAAAGCGAGGCCTGAAAGGGGATCCGTCCATCAACGCAGATCGGACGGCTACGGAGGGCATCCTGAGAAAGGCCGAATGTCCGCTTTTCTTTGCTCGGAATCGGCCAAAATCAATAAAAAAAATTAAAAATTAAAAAAAAAAAATGATGATCACGATCACCTTACGCCGTCCGCCGAGGGAGGATACGTGAGATTTTTGAGGGGCGAAGGCGAGGGACCACCATAAGTACTGGGGTCCACCACGAAATATATGGACGGGTACGATCGGATGGCCAAAAATAATCCGAGTGAAAAGCAGAGAAAAAAAAAGAAGAAAAAAGCAGAGTCAAATCTTAAAACCCTAATTAAAACCCCCGTCACGGACCCTCTCAAAGCCGCCGAAGCCATGGCCGACCCACCGAAGCCGCCGGTGGAGGTGGCGGAGATCCCAGGCAGGGGCCGAGGGATCATCGCCACCCGCGACATCAAAGCGGGCGAGGTCCTCCTCCGCGATTCACCCATCCTCTCGTACACCGCCGCCTCTGCCCCCTGCTACTACTGCTTCCGAATCCCAGCCACAGCAGCCATAACCTGCTCTTCCTGCTGGATCTCCTTCTGCTCCATCGGATGCGCGTCCCTCGCCGCCTCCTCCTCGTCCTCCCACACCCCCTGGTCCTGCCGAGCCCTAGCCCACCTCCGCACCTTCACCATCGCCGACACGGACATCCTCTTCCAGGCCAACTTCCTCATCGCCGCCCTAAACCTCGCCGCAGTCTCCAGCCCCTCCTTCCTCCGCCTTATGTCCCTCCAAGGCCTTCCTTCTGAGAACCCCTCCCCCGAAACCCTGAATTTGCATTCTTTCATTTCCTCGGTCCCCCCTCCAAAGGGGTTGGAGTGCGGTGTTTCTCTCGAGATGACGTCGGCGCTTCTCGCCAAGGACAAGCAGAACGCTTTTGGGCTGATGGAGCCGTTCCGCGAGGACAAGGAGAGGTCGGTGAGGGGTTACGGGATCTACCCGACCGCATCATTCTTCAACCATGATTGCCTCCCGAATGCTTGCAGGTTCGACTACTTGGACGGTCTGGATGGGAAGAATACGGACATCATCATCAGAGCAATCCACGATATCCCACAGGGGAGGGAGGTCTGTCTAAGTTACTTCCCTGTGAATTGGGTGTACGCAGACAGGCAGAGGAGGTTGAGTGAAGATTACGGGTTTGTTTGTAAGTGCGACCGATGTGAGGTTGAGAAGAATTGGAAGGATGATGATGATGATGCAGGCGAGGAGGAGGGCATGGAAGAAGAAGATGGTGATGATAGCGATGAGCGAATGGATGGTTCGGATGATGGGGATTTCCCGCACGCATATTTCTTTGTAAGGTATCTCTGTGATAGGGAGAACTGCGGAGGGACATTGGCTCCTCTGCCAGCTTCACCGGATGGGATGCCTTCAGATGTTATGGAGTGTAATGTTTGTGGGCGGCTCAGGAAGGAGGAGGATCTGGACGGGGATGGTGCAGAGGACAATTGATGGATCGGACTGAGTGAGCCCTCACCCCTGGTTTCTTATGGGTAATGGTCAGCTCATCTCTTCATTTCTTTTGTTCATACCGTGGTCGCGCTTGAAATGTTTCTACCATGTTGTAGTTTGATGGTTTTTCAAATTGTTTCTTCACATGATTGAAGCTTGAATGAACCTTTTACATGGAACAATGGCTGGCTGACTGAAAATTACCCCTTTTTACTTTGATTTTCGCTTCCAAATAATAGAATGTTTGTTGTAGGTGATGATGTCTTCTCAAACTATTACAACTTCTGCATTACTAATTGTTATGAAAATTCATAAATATGTTGAGCATTGTGACACGTGCAGTCCATGACTAAGGTATTCTCTTATAGTGACTGACAAAAATCATGACAGAGAGTACTATAAATTTAGTCCCCTCTGTTGTCATCCTTGAACCTCGAGGTAAGCTGAAGGAAGTTCCATTTAGAAAAGGATGTAGTATTTTGTTTGTCTGTCATATAATTGAGCCATGAAAACTCTTCCACAATTGTGATGTATGTCGAAATTATCAGTGGATGGCAGTTTATATTCAAGACTGTAGTATTACATGTTTACTGCTAAGCCAAACAAAGAAAATATATTGTAATATATAACTTTGGAAACAACATGACTGTGCAATTTGCAATTTGATGCTATCTTCATTTTAACTTTGATGTTATCTTCAATTTAATCCTGAAACTCGTACCTCCCAACTCATATATGCTGCTGTCTAACATCATCAGAAATAGGCCAATCAGTCTTGCATATGACTGCCAACTATAAGGAGTTATTCATTATTCATTATCTATACTGGAATAATTATCCATCCCGGAATAGCTTATGTCGCTACTCAAATGGGGGCTTCTAGTATCTAAGCCACATGTTGTCTACTCTTGTGATGGGAAGTGCAAATTTAGATGATTTTGCTGCTTAAAATATCTTTCTTGTTATAGTATTTTGAGTAGCATATCCTTGTAATCTACCTCCCATGCAATTTTTTGTTTGCAAATAAATACACATTGGTTTGAGATTTATGGATAAATGGATTGGTTTCTAGCTGTAATTTACACACTGGTGGCTGTGTAGATGAATCAATCAAAACTGCATGTGTCATTCTTGCTCCCGCGCTCCCGCATTTCACCATATTATGCATGATGCATGTGACGTTTCATTTCAAATTCTCAGTGAACCTGGTTTGTTCTCCAACGATCTCACAATTGTCCATTATGAAGCTTACACTGGATTGGTTATGAGAGCTATTTGAAGTCAGAACACCACCCCTCTTCCTTTGGGCTGCACATGTTGGATTGGGGCTTTTGAACTTCACAGACGTCTGCATGCACATAGTTTACATGGTACAACTCATTGGGGGGCGCATATATATATTCTAATTAAAAGGCTTATTTTCTTTTTATCTGCTTAAAATCTTCACCTGACAATGACATCTTTTCTGAGACCGACAGTGGATCTGAATATTTGCTGATCAGACAGACATTAGTTTGTTAGTACTAAATATGGCTAAATTCTTCCAAGAGGATAGTTATGTTTGATGCCTGATAAAATTGAAAAATGTGACACAAAAAACTGAGCTTTCCATATTGACTTTCCATTTAAGTTTGATAAAGAGAGATGAGATCAAACTTAATTGTGAATCAACCCACTGACCTTTGAACTATGGGTCTACACGTATTTATACATTGTCTTTGCAGAAAAAGAAAATAAATTCATGACACTATAGTCTTTATGTATCCCAATTCCCAACCCTTAAATAAATTCATGACACTACAGTCTTTATGTATCCCAATTTCCAACCCTTAGCCCCCGTTTAGAACGGGGATATGATTTATTCTTAGGTATACATTTATTCGAGTATAAATGAGTATAAATAAGGATAAATTGATTTTGTGTTTGGTTGTGTTTTGAATTATTCTCTAAAAAAAATAAAGATAGTTGATTTGACATGTGATTTATAAGAGGTGATGACATTTGATTTGACAGTGGATCCATATATTCTTTGGGTGGAATAACCTAGGATAACTTTTATTCTAGGGGTTGATTGGAATCCATATACTATTTTATATCAGTTTATTTTGGTATATTTTATTTGGGGTTATTCGGGCTTTTCAAACATAATAAATTTTTATCCGAGATTATCCGTGGTTATCTGAGGGTTTATTCTCATTTCAATCATAAGCCTTATGATTTGACGGGGTTGGAGGGGAAGGTGGCCTCAATAGATTTCCTTTCCCATGATTCCACGTGTTTTGTTTTTTTTTACACTTATTTTTCTGATTTTGTATATTTACTTCCTGTCCGCTCATTTTCAGGGTTTGTAATTCAATTATCAGTATTGAAATTGGATAGCAAATATTTATATTTTCTTTAAAAAAAACGTTTTTTTATGTTTTATAAAAAAAATAAAATGCTTATTTTATAAACTTAAAATATACATTTTTGAAGTTTTTATAGACGTAGTTTTAAATTTGTAAAAATATTGAATCTCTTTTTAAGTGGACGTGTGATCACATTCATTATAATTAAAAAGCAACTCAAGACATGAATACATTCGAGTTGATAGATTTTGTCCAGATGCTGCGTGCGGACTAAAAGGGGCCTCGGAGAGGGTGATGTGCCACTTGTCCGTTTCAATTCCGGAGCCTCTGATGAGCATGATAAATCATGCACAACCGTCCAAAAAAAAATAACAGAAATAATAATTATTTTTAATAAGAGCTTTTGAAAGAACAATATACTGTGGTTGATCATGAAAACAGAACACGAAACAAATCAAATCTATAAGATGTCTAATTATTGTTAAATCCATAACTCTCAAATCATCAGTCTCCCTCTCATCGTTCGCTTACAGATTCATGATCTCCTCGTGTTCCTCCTCAATCAAACGCATCAAATGAATCAGCACCGTCAGATCGATATTCCCCTCCCCTTTCCCTTCCCTATCCCACTCCAACTCAGCTTCCACTGTCTCCCACGTCTATCCAACCAGACGACAAAATCATATTTTCTTCGACGAACCAACCCATGACGACGCCTCTCCATCTGCACCGTTAGATCCTCTCGTGATCTCCCCCTTCGCACTGGTTCAGAATTGCTGGGGTTAGGGTTTCGGATTTTATCAACCAGGGTTCGATTTTTATTACAATCCCCCCAAAAAGTTGGGAGCTTTTTCGGTTTTTTGAGAGATCAAGAGAGAGAGAATGTTGAAAAATGCGACGACAGCTCGTGGAGTGACCAACAGGTCTAACAGTGGTAACCCTAACCCTAGCGGGGATCTGAGCGTAAAGTCTCTGAAAGCGGTCTCGTCTGCTGTGACGGATTCTCGCTCCAATCCCGGTGGGAAGAAGCGGCCGGAGACGGGCTCGACATCCACGGCCAGGTCTAAGGAGACCAAGCTCAGCAACCAGTCCCCTCCTGGTAATTTATTTAAATACATTAAAATCGTATAATCTTCTGATCTGATCAGTCCATTGCGTTGGTAATGAAATGATAGTAAAGTTTTGCAAGATTTAGGTACAGGATTGATACTGTGTTCAAATTTTATGACTTGATTTGATTGGTCTATGCTTTTGCATGATAGAGTGATCTATTGGTCTTTGGAGTCTTAAATATTGGTATATCTATAGTAGAATCTTAAACATGGAGAATTGGATTTGTACGGTTGGGCTTTGGCTTGTTACTTGTTAGAGGCTTAGATGATCATGTAAAACGTCAGTGTTGAAGATGAGATATATAGCAGTTCTTTTAAATAGTTCAACTAGAAGCTTCAACAATGAGGATACTGATAAGAAATTGTGTGAGTTTTCATGATTCTCTGTCTTATCAATTTGCAACCACTTCCTGTTGTGAGTGGTGTTATGCCCCGGAGCGGCCGTCCCTGGATCGTAACAATATATAAAATATCAGGTGATCAATACAAGAGGTCAATAATGACTCCAAGGGATGCATCGATGATTCAACATATGATATATCTGATTTAACAAAGCAATAATAATAGATAGCTTATCAAAAAGTGCGGAAGCGTAAAACGACATGAATCTGTAATCCAAAGTAATATTACAGATCCAATTAACACAATTACTGTCCTATGAGAGTCAAGTCTAGTCAAAATCAACTAAAAATAACGACATGTGCCTCAAGCACGAATACCATAACATACAAGTAAGAGGAATGCTGACGGCCTCACGCTCGAAGAACCAAAAGACTAGATGCTGCAACAACTACTGAAATCCCACCTCGCGGAGCTCCTCCTTCAAGATCAACTCAACCCCTGGTGGAGGAACAATACACAAGGGGTGAGCTACAAGCTCAGTGAATGGTAAGAAACTACACACCGCATCTATATCACATTAATAGTACAATAATAGTTCCAACCAAGACATAGAATAACTTATAATAACAGAACATCACACAATGACGTGCCCTCACTGTGCCCTTACTACGCCCTCACTCTTGCCCATAGGGATGACAAGAGACTTTTGGGAGAAATCAATACACTAACGCCCTACATCATCCGGTAGCCCTCTTTCAAGTAGCCCTCTTCCTGGCGGCATCATGCAGGAAAGTTTCAACGCTAGACAACTTCAACGCATGATGATGTGTAAAAGAAACACTCTACACTCATAATATAACATTTGTAAATCTTCCACCATCGGTTAGCCACTACCAATACGCTATCGAATTCTCGTGAATTCCCATAAAGTTGCATCCCTCAGATGCGAGAAGATTAACTATATTCACAACTGAATAATGTCGTAGCATGACCCCAAAGGCGGGTCCTACACATGCCTATAACTGATAGGCAAGGTTTAATATTCAAGTATTTAGTTTTAACATTCCATAATATGTCAAAACCAAGTATGGAACCATACAACTTAATGATAAATAGCATACCACATATTTAACTAATCATGAAGCAAATTCAATATACGAATATCCTATGGCATACCATATTCAATTATATTAAATACATAATATACAATATCATGCTAGCATTAAATGTATAAAAATATGGTTATTTATGCATGTATTATGGTGGACAAACAAGTAATGGGTACGATATAAATTGTCTACGCAAAAAACAAATTATAAATATATATAATATGCGTTATCTAACATGATAAGTTATAATCCTAATAATACGTCTATTATACGAATACTACATAACTACGGCGCTCTTAGAATACACAGAGCACGCACGGCTACGTGTATTACGCGCTTCCAGAGTGGGTGGGTCGAACCACTCACCGTTATCCCGGATCGTCGCGCGCCAACGAAAGCTGCAAAACACAATCAATAGTGCTCAATTAAAATATGAAGTCTCCTGACACACATACAAGCCAACTTCATGAAGACACCAACTCTTGATGGTTCTCACATCATGCATAATAGCTCTTTGACACACAATCAAGTAAAACTGGTACATCTACTACAACCAGCCCTAACTTTAATTTCCACAGCACCAAATACACATCCAATAATTATGAAATAAATCATACACGTTATTTGACATGTTAGGATCATAATCCGTGAAGACATCATAATCTGATTTGGCCTCTACATATCTGAAAAAAAATATTTTCAGAAACTGGTTATTTCCTACGCGAATCTGTACAGTCCATGCAAATCAGGTTCTAACATACAACACAAATAATATTATGATACCAAATTTTATATATAGAATCTAGACATATGGATGATTATATCATATGAAGACACAATTTTAAAAATATGTCTCTAAGTACTCGTTTCACAAGGATTGTTATAGGACAGAAATCTGCCTTATTATAACACAAAGCTCCCAACAACAAAAAAAGGGGAAAAACACATACAACAGCACCTATGCATCCTTGCTGACCATCTAAAGCACTAGATAACAACACTCATACTTCATTAAAGCATAAACACAAACACCTACATGACACAAAGGGGAAACAAACATACAATGAGAAGAAGAGGGGAAAAGGATGTACACAAGGGATTCCACCACCACCACCACCACCTCAAGCAATCAAGTCATCACACATGCATAGCCATAACCACCACTAGGTCAATACCCTCATATAAGCCAAAACAAACAATAAGATCAAAGAATGCCATGGAAAAGAAGAGGAAGGTGGGGGAAATACAAGGTTCACACACATACTCACCATCCTTTTTACTCTTCCTTCATTTTCTTCTCTTCATCTTCACTTGCACTACCAAAAATCACACACAAAGGGGGCTGCCTTAGAGAGAATGAAAGGGGGAAAGAGGGACAGAGAGATTAAATTTAATTTAGGGTTTTGAGTGTGAGATGGGGGCAAAACAGGTACAAATGGGCTTGGTGTGATGAGGTAAGGAGAGGGTATATTTAGACTTACACTCACCTCTAATAGAGATATTAGGAACCAAGGGTTGAAGAATGGGTGATACTTGCCTAGAGTCACCACCCACTCAATCAAAGAACCAACCAAAACCCAATAACAGCTAAACACGGATACCATTTGGAACTGTATAATTTTTAAAATGATGTCAGAACGCGATGAAAATTTACAAGTAAGTCAAAGCAGATACTAGGATCACTGATATACGGTTATATTTTTAAATCGAGCGCCTAAACTTTTAAAAATAAATAAAACATGATATTAATCACTTAAAAGTAACACAAACGTAACAAGTGGTGCAGGGATATTCCACCGTTTGATAGCCCCCTGAGCAAGTGCCTTTGTACTCAGCACAAAATGCAATTTAACCAGAATAGAGCTATTTATTCAAAAAATAAAATCCCAGAATAGAGCTAGAATCTTTCACGCCAATGGGAAAACTGAGGACGTATATGAGGTCTTGCATTCAGTTCCACTTGGAACACTCGCAATTCTGGTTGACCACTGAGGACTTCCCCATTATGTTGTGGTTTGTATATTTTAAATTGTTCACAGGTGTAAAGAATTGATTTATTTTGGTACTTCCCATACTAAAGGAGCTGCAAATAGGTTATTTGTTGTAGTTAATGCAACTCAATAAACACAATGAAACTTGGAGGTTTTGAAAAGACTGGTATGGACTTGCTCTTGGGGTTGAGTACATCTGAATCTTTGTACTGCTGGGTTGGTTTATTTATGTCTGATACGCTGCTTCAAGATGGCTAAGAATATAATATTTTGTGGAACTAAAATCTTTCTCATATACTTTGGTTATGTATTTTGGTAGCAAATGTACATATTTAGTGGTTCCAACAACATTGAACAGGTTTATGACTTGGGATTTTCTTTATCTAGAATGATTACAGTTGATGTCATCTTGTGGTCCCTTAAGGTGTTTGTTGTTTCTGGTTCTAAGCATTGGTTTCAGTAACTTTTCTGCAGCATAAATTTTCTTGACTTCCAAGATCGCATTTTTGTTTTTCCTCCTACAAGAAATCTGAATCACTGGATGCTAGTTGCTTTGTCAAATAGTGTGTTTTTCAGGTGGTTAGAATTGTTAAGCTCCTTACTACTTAGATATCTATCTCATCGGGCATTTGCTTCTGTAACAAGTCAAATTATTTATCATTCTTGATTTGTCACAGATCTTTCAGATACAGGAAGCGAGGAGACAGATCTTAGCAGTTCTGACGGGGATGATTCTTCATGGATCTCTTGGTTCTGTGGGTTGAGAGGGAATGAGCTACTATGTGAGGTTGATGAGGATTATATACAAGATGATTTCAATTTGTGTGGACTCCAGGGACAAGTTCCCTATTATGACTATGCCCTCGACATGATTCTAGATAATGACTCTCTAAGTGGTAGGCCTTTTCTTTTATATATCTCTTCGACTGTCCATTTGATGAGTTTCATATCAGCTTTGATGAATTAGGAAGCTTAGTTGTATAGATGAACAAAAAGATGCTCAGGGAATTATGTTTCGATTGAAATAATACATCACATATTTTATCACTGAATTGAAATCATGCTACCCATTTTTATCTAGATTCTGTACACATACGATGGTGTCAATGTGCGACCGCATGTTCAGTACATGCGGCCGCACATACCTGTTGGACTCCAACCGCACATGCGGACCGCATCTTATTGAAACATTGATTCTATGCAATACATTCCAGGTGAAGTTGATGGTGAAGAACATAGTGAGATTGAATCTGCTGCAGAGCTACTATATGGTCTCATTCATGCACGCTATATCTTGACCAGTAAAGGTTTAAATGCAATGGTAAATCCTGTTCCATATGCTGACCTTGTTACAGATGTATTTCATTTTACTTCTTGAGGTATAACTTCCTCGGTTGGATGCTTTGACAGCATGAGAAATTTAAGAGGGTGGATTTTGGACGGTGCCCTCGAGTTTTTTGTGCAGGACAACCATGCTTGCCAGTCAGCTCATCAGACATTCCTCGCAGTGGTTCTGTGAAGATATACTGCCCAAAATGTGAAGATTTATATTTTCCTAGGTGCAAGTACCAAAGCAGTATCCTTTATTTAGTGGTTCATTTTTTGTTTTTCTAAGTCTGCAATGCATTCCTTTTTATTATTTTCTTTATGCTTTTATGAACCAGAGAACTGTCACCTTTGTGAGGAGCACTCCTTTGCTTCTGCATGAATGAATAATAGATCAATCCTGAAATCTACAGCAGTTGATTGTGTCTGTTGACAATGAAACATGATTATTTTAACAATAAGAAACAATGTTGCCTGTAAAATTATTGTGTGATGATACTTTAGGACACTTCATATTAGTTGGTGGCTTTTGCCGTCTATGTTAACAGATAGATGTACTATGTGAATTATCAGATCTGTTATCTTCTTTGACATTTTGTTCAGATATGGATGGTGCTTACATTGGTTCTACATTCCCACACCTGTACTTGATGACTTACTCTTCGTCAAAACCTGCAAAGCCTGTCCAGAGTTATGTGCCAAGAGTTTTTGGGTTCAAATTGCACAAGAGCTCTAGATAATGCCATTTTTGGAATCACTGTAATTTTAGTAGTTGTTATCAATGAAATTCCAAGGAGTGGAAATTAATCATGTTATTGAAAATCACATGTTTTTTGAGCTGTATTATCAGGAGATAGAGCAGGTCTCATTAAACGAATGATGGCATTCATATTACACATCTATTAATTTGTAATATCAGCCACCCATATTTGTATTGGTGATAATTATATATTCCGCCATTTGTGGACTATGTAATATGGGTTCTCTCAACTCCCAACTACAGATCTAATGATAATGGCGGAGGTTTATTTCATAAATGTGTGATTTCCTTTTTCCTTCTGTTATGAGAAATCTTTCTTATAAACTTAAAAGTGGGTGATGTAAATGTGATCTTCATATATTCCCTTTGAGAGGAATTCAATGTGACATAACATGGCAGAGGAGTTGCGAATCATCAGATCCAGAAAAACAGAGAAAAAAATCCTTGCATGATAAATGTTTCATCAGATTGCAAAATGATTATAAAGAGATAAAAACCCCTCATATGGTTTATTTCGGCAGATGGTGCAGATCCATAGCTACACAACTGGGAGTTTACATCTGATGTATGTATTTACACTATAATCACTCCAATCTATACAAAAGAATGTAACCCTATTGGGCAAAAGAATCTATATTGCAATCAGAAAAGAGACCAATCACTCAGAATGTGGATGCTGCATCAATTAGGTGAACAGTACTGTCTGATTGATGAGATACAAAAGGTTTTCCTGAAGCATCAACATCAATTACTGCAACATCACCTGGCTGATACTCTTCACTCAGCATTGATTCACTTATTACATCTTCAATCAACTGGGTAATAGCTCTCCTGAGTGGCCGAGCACCGTAGCTCTTATCATAACCTTGGTGAGACACAAGATCCATAACTGCATCAGACACCTCTAGGCTGACACCATGAGCCAAAAGCCTGCTTTTTACGTCTTGAAGCATTATATTCAAAATTTGGAGCATCTGGAAACAAACGTTAAATATGACAATATCAGTATATTGACTATCTGGATTCCAAAAGTTTATCTTCAAGAATTGTGTCAGTTCATAACTGTTACAACAATGCAGAGGTGTGGAAATTGAAATTAAGCATGTAAGACTAATTGGCCTTAAATTCTTTTTAGTAACACAAGCAAGATGCCAAACCTGTGATTGCTCAAGGGGACGGAAGACAACCACCTCATCTATCCTGTTGAGCAACTCTGGCTGAAAATATGCTTTCAATTCTTCCATTACAAGGGCTTTCATTCCCAAGTAACTCGAGTCCACCTCATCAGCAATAAAGAAACCAATGTTGTTGCGCCTACCTTTTGCAATAGCTGTAGAGCCAATATTTGATGTCATGACGATCAACGTATTTTTAAAGCACACTTTCCGCCCCTGTTGATCCCAAGATTTGTCAAGTCAGCTAAAACATTTATAAGTGCTGCTGCTCAATGAGTATACATGAAACTGGAATTAAAATCTATTTTTACATGATGCAGGTATGACCTTGTCAGGTAACATTACCACAGCCATTCAATACGTCCCTCTAGGGATGGATAGTAATGAGTGTCTTGTATAAACAAAATAATAATAATAATAATAACAATAATAAGACTTTAAGTTTTACAAAATTATTACGTACCAGTTTAACTGTTTAAGTTTAAGAATATGGAAATTCACCAAGTCCAACACAGAAATGGACATATATAAAGGTAGTTCTCGGTCACAATGGCTTTATATATTCCATTTAAACCCATAGGTTTTCACTCAATTCACTTATTAATTTCAGTACACATCAGAAATTATTATACAGAAATGCTCAAAGATAAATTATGCACCTGAGAATCGGTGAGATGTCCATCTTCAAACACTTGGAGGAGAATGTTAAAAATATCAGGGTGAGCCTTCTCAACTTCATCAAGGAGAAGCACTGTGAAAGGTCTTCTTCTGATTGCTTCAGTTAAAGTGCCACCATCCCCATAACCTACATACCCCGGGGGAGACCCTATCAACTTACTCACTGTATGCCGCTCCATGTATTCACTCATATCCAATCTTAGCATAGCATTCTCCTGGAATAGTTTGTAGCATTGGTTATAGGCCAGAATAAGCAATTAAGAATGTGGAATCAGGTCAATATGAGCATGTATGAGAGATATACCGATCCAAAATAGCAAGCTGCCAAAGCTTTTGTGAGTTCAGTTTTCCCAACTCCCGTCGGGCCACAGAACAGCATGGCCGCGATGGGCCTGTCTGGGTCCTTCAGGCCGACACGTGATCTTTTAACAGCCCGAGAAATTGCAATGACAGCATCATCCTGCCCAACAACCCGTTCCTTAAGTTGCTCATCGAGATCCACTAAGAGGTTTGCTTCATCTGCAGTCAGCTGCTGAACTGGGATGCCTGACCATAGTGAAGCGACTGTAGCTATTTCATTTGTTCCTACCACAACATCTCTGCACGAAAAATGGGCCGATTAGGCACTTGAACATTGAGGTAAGCTGATACTAATAATCAATCCACTACTGAAAAATGAACACGCATATCATACTCTTCATCTTCACTTGTTGAAGGCATAGGAAAGTCCATTATGAGCTTGGCATCACCTACATCTCCAGAAACACCGTCATCATCTACACTACTCTGATCTAGGGAGTACTTCAGTTTATCTGCCAATGTCTGTGTACAAGATTCAGATGGATCCATTTTTATAAATTTGAAACCAGTAGAATTTTTGTAAAAGAATAGGAGATGATTTGAATAAAAAATAGTGAAATAACCAGTATTCAACACTTGGGTGTGAGGATAAATGGACATATACATTTAATAACATCCCACATCTAATGGCTCAAATTTATCATTCACATACATAATTAATGGAAAATAAGGTAAAATGTACTTAGTTGAGTTTTTTTAATATAAATTCCAGTTAAAACAGATTTTACAGGGTTTGGTAAAGATATGTCATTTTGAGTTCAATTTGGTGTGGTTCACCTTAATTGTTATTCAAACAGAAATATCACAATAAACTTCTGTTAAAATTTACAATAAAGGTTATGTCTTGGTCCAAGCCAGCAAATCTAGCAATTGAAGAAGCATTAATCTCATTAATTGTTCAATTCTTCGCAATAGTGTGAGCCCCTTACCACTTCATGCATAGCCTGAACAGCTCTTATTTCCCGCCAATATTCATTTGGAGTCTTCGAAAGGATACAAATCTCTTGTTCCTTCTTCTTTTTGAATGAATCCATGCGTGCTCTGCTACCAGCCTCATCAATCAGATCAATGGCTTTATCAGGAAGATACCTATCTGGAATATATCTTGCTGAGAGATAGACTGCAGCATTAATGGCATCCAAATTGAATTGGCATCTATGGTAAGCTTCGTATTTCTCACGCAACCCCAGTAGTATCTTCACAGCATCCTCCTGCCAAGTGATACCAAAAAGACTTGAGCAACAAGTAAAACATACACAGGGCACATTACCAATCAAGGGAAACACAATTTATGATCATTAATCACCTGGCTAGGTTCATTTATCAAAACAGGCTGGAATCGACGAGCCAACGCTTTATCTTTTTCAAAGTGCAATCTGTGTTCATCTATGGTCGTAGAAGCTATACACTGGCAAGAAGAATATTATTAGTGCCCATTAGTTATAAAAATCCTAAATGCAAAATGGACTATTGCAAAGAAAATGTCATATATGAATTATGAGGCAGAGAGAGAGCTAGGGTACTTGCAGCACAGGGTTTTCTTCCTGCTTTCCAAGGGACGGTATATGATAGAATAAGCGACAAGGCATATCATATATTTTTGGATAAACTAATATGGATGCACAGTGAAAAACGTAAAATCAGAATAGAGCATTGCCTGTAATTCTCCTCGACCAAGGGAAGGTTTGAGTAGGTTGGCAATGTCAAGACCAGAGCCCGTGTTCTCTCTACCAGTTGTGCCAGACCCGAGGAGTGTATGAACCTCATCGATAAAAAGGATGACATTACCTGAGTTTTTGATGCAACAGGTGAGATATATAAAATTAAAAGAAACATAGTGAATAAACTGCCTAAAGTTTTTACATGGATAATTTTGACAACCTGATCTCTTCACTTCAGATATTAAACCAGTAACACGTGCTTCTAACTCTCCCCTTTCCTTTGCACCAGCCATCAATAATCCAACATCTAAAGACATTATTTTCTTTCCCTGAATGAGAGATGGCAGAACTAAGTAAGGTGGCAGCATGCACATTGATTAAAAAAAAAAAGTGCCTGTGTCAACACTTAAACAAAAATAAATGCATTGAGAAAAGAATTCATTGTAATCATCAAAAAGGAGTGAAAATTTTCACCATCAGAAATATGGGAACATCCCCATTTGCAATGTTGTTTGCCATCCCTTCAGCTATTGCTGTTTTTCCTACCCCAGGATCCCCCAGAAGAATTGGGTTGTTCTTCGTTCTTCGGCAAAGGATCTGGATGACTCTCTGAACTTCATTATCACGACCGATGACTGGATCAATGAGTCCTTCACTGGCTCGAGCGGTGAGATCCACACAGAATTGAGCCAGTGCACTTTTATCTGATATAAATATTCGACGAGTCAACAAATATGTACAATTCATGACGTTCATTTCGGCAGCAGGAATCGAAAAGATAAATCAAAACACATCAATCTCAAAATACCAAACCACATACCTTCTTTCTTCTCAGGGGACTTCAAGATGGTGGTTTTCCAACGAGGAGATTTTTCGCGAACCTTTTCAGATAAAGCTGCAGGAGGTAGTTCTCTGCCATCCTTGGCAAGTTCCCCTTGAAGTCTGGAGAGGGCCACGGATGCCAGGTGATTCACATTCACTCCCAAACTGTAACACACATTAATCAAACCCATTACATCAAATTACGATTACACCAATTGCAAACACAACCCAATTCAGATAATGAAACATACAGTCCAAAGATCACATCTTTCCTTCTCAAAAATACCCAAAAAAAAAAAAATCACCTTTCGAGGACCTGGTCGGCGCTCCCGTTATCCACGTCGAAGAGACCAAGAACGATGTGCTCGGGAGAGATGAAGTTGCACTTCAAGGTCCTCGACCGCTCCACGGCCGCCTCGAAAACCCTCTTCGTGCTCTTCGAGAACGGCATGCTCGTCGCCAACCCATCTCCGCTCTCCTCCCCATCGCCGAGACCCCAGATGGAGAGGACGGCCTCCCTGGCCCGGTCGATGGTGATCCCGGACCCGAGAAACCCGTCGGGAGACCGGTCCTCGGCGACGAGACCGAGGAGGAGGTGCTGAGTGAAAACCATGGCCCTGCCGAGTGCCTTGGCTTCCTTTTGCGAGAAAACCACCGCCTTGATCGCACGCTCTGTGAACCTCTCAAAAACCGCCGACACGGTGAACCCACGATGCGACGACCGTCTGAGAGACGGAACAGGAGCGCGGTTGGTCCTCCCGGTCAGGAACGAGAGGGGGCGGTAATGGCGGAGGGAAGCGGAGGAGATGGTGCGGGGGCGGGAGTGGGTGTCGGAGAAGGGTAGGCGGGGTTTGATGGAGTGGACAGAGAGGGATGTCGACGGTGACGAACAACAACAGACCTCCATTTCTGTTATTCTTGGAATGGGTAAAGAGGTTTTGATTGGAGGAGACAGAGGAGTCTGCAGAGGTGGAGATTGATAGTGAATTTGTGTTCGATTTATAACGGAAAAGAAGAAGAAGGAATGAATGGAGTGAGACCGAAGAAACCCGTCACGTTGCGTGAAGGCTTGATTATATTTAAGTATCTATACAAGTATCAATGAATGATTCCATCTTATTAGGCCATTCCAAATTTGTAGGGGCCAAGTGAGGAAGAAGACATGAAGTGGGTCAAAAATTGGAGGGAGATAATTCTGTTTTTGTTTGGTTTCATTTTTATTTTATTTTTTTCAAGTGGTTGGTTTGTCCCGTCACATTTATTTAAGAGTTCGTTAGTTGTTCGGTTTCCAATGGCCAACTCTAGAAGGTGGAGGGCGGATTTATTTTCTCATTCAGCTTTAGGCCCCGTTTGGTTGCGCCGTGGGGCATATTTTTGTTTTTTAAAAAGTTAAAAAACTAATAGCGTGCAGCTAAACGGGGCAGCTTTTTGTAGAATCGGAAGCTGGATTCCTTTTAATTTTTCCCTCGAAATCTGTGTTTTAAAAAGCTCAGAAACAACGTTTTTTTATCGGAATCGATTTTTTGAATTGAAAAGCAACTTTCTCTGCCAAACATTAAACTCCTTTCAAATATTGATTCCTGATTTTAAAAAAAATATCCTAAAAAAGTCAATGTCTAAAATCATCTTAAAAAGCAGCTTTATTCCAAAAGTTACTTTTCAATCTGTGTTTTCAAACGGACCCTTAGACCATGACTTTATTTTAAAATCAAGAAAAATAGTTCACATGTATTTTAATTTTTTTTTTAAATAATATACTCCATCTAAATCGGATAAGGTTTAAGTTTTTATTAAAAAATAAAGTATATATTTCAATTAATTAAATAATTTCTTATTTATAGAAAATAAAAAAAAATTAATAAGATTTTTACTCTGATATAATAAGTGGAGGGTGTTAACGAAGTATGTGAAACTGCATTTGAGATTGTAAATGGAATTTAGGACTCGTTTGAATGTATGGTGAGTAACCCTGCGTTTGGTGAACGCAGCAATGGACATGGTATAAGCACTTTGCGCTCGTTTTGTTGTCACTCGTCGATATTTTTTATCCCTTGTTTGGATGGAATGAGGCGTTTCGGACAAGTGGAGGGTTGATTACATTTCCATTCCTCGTTTATATAATTGTCCCAGTCCAGTAAAGGCAAGCCCTACTCGATTTGCCCCCCTTTCGATGGTCGTAGTAGGATGATATTTCATTAAACTTGTAGGGTTATACTTGTAAAACACTCATAGTGCCTCGTCCAACCAATCCAATGCGTTGTGAGAAGCTTGTTTTGGGGCGACAAACAACACATTTTTTTTTACACTATCAACGCATAAATGAGTTTCTCAAGTTCTCGATGCCAATGGGTGTTTGGATGGGGGGTTTGTGCATTTGAGTGCGTCAAAGCCACAATTACATCAAAAACGCTGAGTCAAACGGGCCTTTAGTATAATAGACACATAGAGAGACAGTGAGAACCGCAACTGTGTAGCTGAAGTTGGCGTCAAGAAAGGAAAGGACAGCACAATTATACCGGTGCGTCTCGGCGTCTACAGGTGGACTTTCTTTTTAAATTTTAGCTGATGAGTCAAGTCTACTACTTTCATAAGAAGCATCGAGTAATATAAGGATTGGTATAATAATAAAAATAAAATCAAACTTCTTGAGGCTTGGTGTATCAAATTTCTTGAGGCTAGTTTGATATTAAAAATTGACTTGAGTTGTTATTCAATCACTTTATCTCATATTTAATCATTTATCCTACTACCACTTGTTTCCTTGTAAGTCCAGTCTTTTTTTTTCTTTTTCTTTTTTTTGTTAATGTAATGATGTGAAGTTTCACTTATAATCCACAATGAGTTTTCTCATTATAATGAAATATTTTATTTTGCTTATTTCTGTAATTCCTACTGTAATCAGAACAAATTACAATTGCTAACTATTAATGAACATGCTTGAAAACAAAATGTTTTAGGAACTCTATAAATAGACTATAATCATAACAAATATTCCTAAAGCATGTTCCTTGCATTGGTGAAATGTTGATTCAAATACTAAAACAATTAATCAGAACAAATGATAAAAATTTATTAATTTTAAAAAAATCTATTTTAATTTTTATAAGTTTTAACCCTTCGTATGGGGTGTGACTTAGGTTATTCGCTTCCGATAGCTATACTAGGATAGATAACAATCCAGGCTGAATAAACAACTTTTTGTTTGATTGTTTTTTTTTGTTATTCTCATTGGGAAACGTAAAAATGACTTTTTTGTTGTTTGGTTCTCCTTGGATAAAGTGATGATAAATGGTTGATAAGGGATGAATAAAAGTTTATGATTTTTTACATGACAATTATACCCCCTCCCCCCGTATGACATGGAACATAAGGCAAGAATAATGAAGAATAGATGAGAATAACTAAAAAAAATTGTTTGTTTTGATAGAATAAACCCCGATAGTTATGTCTGGATAAGCTAGAATAAGGCCTAATAACTATTCTAAGGAAATTGTGGAATTGCTTATCAAGGCTTATCTATGCTAATGGATAAAAATACCCTTCTCTGTCATTTTAAAAAATTTATCTCACCTAACAGACTCATACAGATTCCAAAAACTGTCACATCTATCAAATCAATCATATACCTCTCACACTATTCCCAGGTGGTATAATTGTTATTTAAAAAATCATAAACTCTTATTCATCCCTTATCAACCATTTATCATCACTTTATCCAAGATGAACCAAACAACAAAAAAATCATTTTTACGTTTCCCAATGAGAATAACAAAAAAGACAACCAAACAAAAAGTTGTTTATTCAGCCTAGATTGTTATCTATTCCAGTATAGCTATCGGGAGCGAATAACCTAATGTCACACCCCATACAGGGGGCCTAGGAATAGTGTGAAAGATATATGATTTGATTTGATAGATGTGACAGTTTTTAGAATCTGTGTGAATCTGTTATGTGAGATAATTTTTTTAAAAATGACAGAGAAATGTATTTTTATCCATTGGTATAGATAAGCCTTGATAAGCAATTCCACAATTTAATTAAAATAGTTATCAGGCCTTATCCTAGTTTATCTAGACATAACTATCAGGGTTTATTCTGTCAAAACAAATAATTTTTTTTTACTATTTTTTTATATTCTTTTTTATTTTAGATTGATTTTTTTAACCATACAAGGGTAAGAGAATCATATTAAAATATCAAATAGAGATTGAGAACCACATGGAATTGCATGGCTGAAGTTGGCGGCAAGGACAGCGCAAACATATGACGCGACGCATAATAGTGCGTCTACAGGTGTACGATTTATATATAGTCTACTTTTTTTTATTAAGATGCATGAATTCCTACCTTTCCATTGTTCCTGAACCACCCCGTTCACCACAATAGGGCCCCCACACCTGACTTGTCCCTTTCCTTCCTTTTCCTTCTCCTAAACAAACAGACAAAAATAGGTTTAACACAAATATCATAATTATGATCCAAGGAACTGACTTATTTGCTATGCATTGTTACACGTAGTTCTCATAATCCTGTCAAATCTACGGAAAAAAAAAATTCAAATCCAATCTATCCAAAATATTAGATATTTAAAAATCTGGAGTGCGGATATGAATATCAGTATATCTGATTTAAAAAATATTTGACATATATTATAAAAATTTATATATATATTTTTATTTATTGTTCATATTTTTTATCTTATAAATTTAATCATAATCATGATATATTATATTACTATTAAATTTTTAATGTATGACATGTAAGAGAAAATAAACTTTAAAATCTCAATTTTAATTTTTATATATCTCTAATATCATTTGATAAACATGGTAATTATTCAAAGCATATTCATATTCGATCCGAATCTAAAAATTAATATCTGAATTCGATCTGTATTTATCCAATTAACATGCTTATCTATAGCATCATGGATGAATTCAAATTTTCAAACAATGTACTAAAAAAAAAAATTTCAGACAATATGTAATTTTTTTAACTTTTTTTTAATAAATTGGTTACATACCATTTATTTTTTATTTGAAAATGAATGAAGTATATATTTTTAATAAAATGGTCATTTGTGTCATTTTAGATCATGAGAATGTAAATAAGTTTTTTCAGTAGAATTTTTTAAAAACTTTTATGGTTGTTTTCTAAAAAAAAATATGTAGTCAGGATTGCGTGTGATGTCCACATTGGACTGTCCTCAATATTTCAAACTAATGACGATGTTAAGATCTAAAAGCTTCCAGGCGAGTAATCCAATCAAAAGAACAAAATTTTGAAAAGTCAAACAAGTAAATTCGTTTTTATTTATTTGTTTTTAAAGCATTATAGAACATGATTGCCAGTTCAAGAGATGAATGGGTACTTTGTATAGTTGGTAATAGCGACATCATAGTTTGAGTAGAAGCATAACGAGAGTGGAATATTTGGAATAGAGTGGATTAAATTCATAAATGTCGTTCGGATCATTGGAATAAGATCGAATTTAGATTTCAGAATCAGCAAGAATAAAAGGATATAACAATACCATCCTGGAATTTTATTATTCCAGCCAAGTGTATAAATGGGCCCCTAGGTTTTGTCATATTTTTTATTGAAAAAATATTAGACTTAATCATCATCTAATGAAATATATACTTTGATAAAAAAAAATGTATATTATTCCATTTCGAGTTAAATAAACTCATTTTTTATAAATGTAAGAAAAAATTTAACGACATATATACATCATCTAACGATGTATATGATTCACTGGATTTCTAACAAGGTATATAGAACTGCATTTAAATTGTAAAAAACCTGAGTGTAACCACGCCCTTTTCATTGTTTACCCTTATATTAGTGCATAGGCCCTTAGGCCTTGCCTTCTTTTTTCTATGGAAAAAGATACACACAGCTCCTGTTGCAGTCCCAATTGTAGTCCATCCCGTTTTTCTTTTTTAAAAAAAAACCATACACTCACCTCTTGAAGTTATGCTGTTATATGAAATGAAGTATATACTAAGGTACATTAGTGTATTTTTTTTCATAATGAAAAATGAAAAAAAAAATTAGGTCATAGTATGATAGGACCCATACACTATGATAGTGCAGTATACACTATGTTTTCATAACGTATGAGACTGTAAAATGGACTGCAAAAAGGACTGCGTGTATCAGCGCTCATTTTCTATTCCATTGAATATAAAGCTAAAAAAGTCTTTTTAAAAATTATAATATTTATCCATATTTTCTCCATGGAGGCGTGCAAAGGTTTCCTCGGGCCGGACGGAGATTGGCCCTCGAGTGCAAAGGCAGAAGGGAGCTTGACTGCAAGACCCACCCGTCGAGCAGGGACGAAAGTCGGCCTTAGTGATCCGACGGTGCCGAGTGGAAGGGCCGTCGCTCAACGGATAAAAGTTACTCTAGGGATAACAGGCTGATCTTCCCCAAGAGATCACATCGACGGGAAGGTTTGGCACCTCGATGTCAACTCTTCGTGTGTGTATGTATTTTTTGAGAGAGGTAGTGTGTGTGTAGATATATCTCACATCTATAAAATGACAACCAGGCCAGGAGGAGTGTTGGGGCATACTTGCTTCTATAATGCATGAACTCATCCTCCGAGATGCAATGAAAGCATCTCCTTTTTTTTTTTCTTTATATTTCAAAGTGGTGAATATAAATTTTCAAAAAAAAGCAGCCGGGGCAGGCACCCTTGATGGACCAATGACCAGTGGCACCTAAACTGGTCCTTAATTGGTGTCACATTTCTTTGATTTCAAATCAAATCAAAAGATAGTTCATTGTCGGGTTACTGCACGTGATGTTAACCAGAGGTCTATTCTATTTCCATTTGGGAAAGCTAGCTTTCTTTATTCGACATAAATCCTGGATTTCTAAACTTGACTTTTCCAGGAATCCCCTTACCTTACGGTATGTGGGTCTCATCTCACATATATAATTTTTATAATGAAGCATATATGATACTTTCATATACTTTATTAATGCAGATTATACGGTGTTTATAGAAATTATTATAGAATTATTTGAGCATAACAAAACCATTTTCTAGTTGTTTTCTTATCAATACTCAGATCATTAATTATTCTGTATTAAAAACATTCTCCTCTCTTTTTGTGGAGATCTCCAATAAGAATTGGTATGTAGATCATTCACATGTTAGGCATGTCAAATAATTTTTAAAGAAGGTCAAATTAAATTTTTGTATTGAATTAGATAATATATGAAATAAACTTAACAACTTCAAACTAAATGACCGATAAATCAAATTGGACAGCCTAATAACAACAATATGAAGTAAAAAAGAAAAACTCTTTTGAGCATTAAATTGAGCTGACTCTTCTTGCATGGGGCTCAGACAAACATTATTTTGAACTAACCAATTAATGAAATGAGTTGAGCCATTCATGAAAAATCCACCACTTCAAACAAAAATAATAATGAAATAAAAAAACCTCATCCATTTAATAACGAACAATATACATTTTTTTTTATTAAAACATATATCTCATTAGATGATGTTTATTATTTAAAAAATAATAAAAATCTGTGTAGTTTGTGTTTTAGACTATCAAAATGACTAAACATAACACTTTCCATTTAACAAATAAACGAGGTTCCATGTGTGAGTGCCTTTGTCAGGGCATTTACAAGCCATGATGGATATGACTGAATCCAGGCCCCTTTTCCATATTGTTGGATCACGGTTCAAATAGGGCGGCTATATATATTATGAGGCCTAAGGCATATGCGATCGCACAGAATATTTTTGCCCATAGCAAACAGGAAGTTTAAAGAGGTTTTTTTTATACAAAGAATAAGTAGAGTGAGAGGAAGTTTTTTTAATAATGATTTAGGATTTTTTTTTTTTTTAAAGCAATTAATTCAATTGAATACCAGAAAAATAAGATTTATATATTTTTATTTAGATTGATATGTGAAAAAAATATCGAATTCAGTTTTGGTGGGGATCGGAAGAGAAGATTATAATTACTCTAGTAATTTTTTTTTATTTGCTATCGATTGTGGTGCAAACAATGACGATCCATTCAGGTTAAGCTTTTCAATCTGAATAAAACATATTGTTCTGATTTTACATTCATCTTTGAATCATCAATACATTTTTTAGATCGAATTTAATTTAAATTCAGATACATTGCCACTGTATCTGAATTTTTAGCCTTGCATAGTATTATTCAGTACGATTTTTGAGATCTGAATAAGTACGATTTGTATAATCATTTTTGTTGTTGTGTATGTGTATAAGTATTCATGTTGAGTCGTTCTGTATATTTTTAGCCTTGCATGATCATTATTTAAAAATAAGAATAAATAAAAAATTAAATAAAAAATATAATGAGATTTATTTTTAAAAAAATTAAAGAAAAAGTAATCACTTTCAAAACTATTGGTCTAGTTTAGTAACGTTGGGGATGGGGATAAAGGGTGGGATAATACTTTAGAATACAAACAATTACATGAATAATGATTTTTAAGCCTTAATTGGTAGACCCATCTCAAGCCTGGTAAGATTAAATTATCCATTTTACCCTTCATATATAAATGGAGAAGTTTTTTCCATAACCAATTCCTTAAATCTCTAGGTGATTATGATTTAGGATATTCTCTCTCTTTTTAAAGTAATTAATTCAATTGAATACCAAAAAAATAAGATTTATATTTTTTTATTCAGATTGATATGTGAAAAAAATATCGAATTCAGTTTTGGTGTGGATTGGAGAAGAAGATTATAATTACTCTAGTAATTTTTTTTTTATTTGCGATCTGATTGTGGTGCAAACAATGACGATCCATTCAGGTTAATAAAACATATTATTCTGATTTTACATTCATCTTTGAATTATCAATACATTTTTTAGATCGAATTTAATTTAAATTCAGATACATTGCCACTGTATCTGAATTTTTAGCCTTGCATAATATTATTCAGTACGATTTTTGAGATCTGAATAAGTACGATTTGTATAATCGTTTTTGTTGTTGTGTATGTGTATAAGTATGCATATTGAGTCGTTCAGTATATTTTTAACCTTGCATGATCATTATTTAACTCATTCGGATTCAAGATACATTGTTATCTAATGTAAAGTTGTTAATTCAGATTCCAGATACATGTGTATCTTAATTATTTATCCACCCCAATTTGTTGTTTGTTATTTTTCTTTTGGTGGATTTGATTAATGTGTATCTGAATAATATTTAATTATTTTTTGACATTTATATTTAAATACTTTTATTAATCATCTATGCAATGTCTCATTAGCATATAAACCATAATTGTTTCATTTTTAAACTCATTCAGATTCCAGATACACTTGTATCTAATGTAAAGTTGTTATTTCAGATTTCAGATACACGTGTATCTGAATTATTTACCCAGCTCAATTTGTTGTTTGTTATTTTTCTTTTTAATGGATTTGATTAATATGTATCTGAATAATATTTAATTGTTTTGTCATGTATATTTAAATATTTTTATTAATCATCTAAGCAATGATTCATTAACAGGTAGAATATAATTGTTTCATATGAATATACTCATCTGTATCTGAAATTCTAATATATTCATTTGTAGCTGTATCTGAAAAAAATGGAGCTAGAGGTCGGAGGAGATTGAGGTCGGAGGAGTGCTCGAAAGGTAGTCGATCCACCACTCATATGATAGAGGGCGACGAGAGCAATCCAAAGGTAGTGATGCCGATCGCCGGAGATGAGAAGGCCGACCAGAATGAATTTTTGAAGTAGTGAATGCTTTATGAGGATAAAAATGAAATTTTTTTAAAAAAAGAGAGCTAAAGACAGTTATTTGATTGTTTTTTATAACGAAAAATTCAAATATAAAGGAAGGATAGTATTGTCTCTCCACTTTTTACCTTTAAAAATAAGTCAAGGGACTAATAAATTAATGACACCTATTGGGGTTTCTCAATAAAGCTCAAATTTTAAAATCCATGTAGCAAGACCCAAGTTTTTTTTTTAAATAAAGAATAAATAAAGTGAAAAGAATAAAAGAAAAGAGTGTGAAGAGACACCTTACTAGGCTTTGCCGTTTTACATTCCTATTTTTTTATAGTAAAAAAAACCCTTAAATTAATTTTTTTTTTGTTATTTTTTAAGTATCATAAAATGTTGTCAATATTTTGAATTGATTATTTTTTTAATAATATCAAAATTACTATTAATTTTTTAAAAAAATAAATGTTTTTTGCAATGTGTTATGTTATTATTAGTCAATATCTAGAGCTCCTTATAAAAAATAATAATTTGGAGGCATTTGTGCATTTAGGTTAGGTGTCTTAGACAATTGTCTAACTTGCTTAATAAAAGAGTTTAACTAGAGGTTCAAATAATAATTTTTTTTATTTGCTATCTGGTTGTGGTGCAAACAATGACGATCCATTCAGGTTAAGCTTTTCGATCTGAATAAAACATATTGTTCTGATTTTACATTCATCTTTGAATCATCAATACATTTTTTAGATCGAATTTAATTTAAATTCAGATACATTGCCACTGTATCTGAATTTTTAGCCTTGCATAGTATTATTCAGTACGATTTTTGAGATCTGAATAAGTACGATTTGTATAATCATTTTTGTTGTTGTGTATGTGTATAAGTATTCATGTTGAGTCGTTCTGTATATTTTTAGCCTTGCATGATCATTATTTAACTCATTCGGATTCAAGATACATTGTTATCTAATGTAAAATTGTTAATTCATATTCCAGATACATGTGTATCTTAATTATTTATCCACCCAATTTGTTGTTTGTTATTTTTCTTTTGGTGGATTTGATTAATGTGTATCTGAATAATATTTAATTATTTTTTGACATTTATATTTAAATACTTTTATTAATCATCTATGCAATGTCTCATTAGCATATAAATCATAATTGTTTCATTTTTAAACTCATTTAGATTCCAGATACACTTGTATCTAATGTAAAGTTGTTATTTCAGATTTCAGATACACGTGTATCTGAATTATTTACCCAGCTCAATTTGTTGTTTGTTATTTTTCTTTTTAATGGATTTGATTAATATGTATCTGAATAATATTTAATTGTTTTGTCATGTATATTTAAATATTTTTATTAATCATCTAAGCAATGATTCATTAACAGGTAGAATATAATTGTTTCATATGAATATACTCATCTGTATCTGAAATTCTAATATATTCATTTGTAGCTGTATCTGAAAAAAATGGAGATAGAGGTCGGAGGAGTGCTCGAAAGGTAGTTGATCCACCTCTCATATGATAGAGGGTGACGAGAGCAATCCAAAGGTAGTGATGCCGATCGCCGGAGATGAGAAGGCCGGCCAGAATGAATTTTTAAAGTAGTGAATACTTTATGAGGGTAAAAAAGAAATTTTTTCAAACAGGAGGGCTAGAGACGGTTATTTGATTGTTTTTTAGAATGAAAAATTCAAATATAAAAGAAGGGTAGTATTATCTCTCCACTTTTTACCTTTAAAAAAGGTTTAAGGGGACTAATAAATTAACAATAATGACACCTACTGGGTTTCTCAATGCAACTCAAATTTTGAAATCCATGTAGTAAGACCCAAGTTTTTTTTAAAATAAAGAATAAATAAAGTGAAAAGAATAAAAGAAAAGAGTGTGAAGAGACACCTTACTAGGCTTTGCTGTTTTACATTCCTATTTTTTTGTAGTAAAAAAAACCCTTAAATCAATTTTTTTTTTGTTATTTTTTAGGTATCATAAAATATTGTCAATATTTTGAATTGATTATTTTTTTAATAATATCAAAATTACTATTAATTTTTTTGAAAAATAAATGTTTTTTACAATGTGTTATGTTATTATTAGTCAATATCGAGCTCCTTATAAAAAATAATAATTTGGAGGCCTCTGTGCATTTAGGTGTCTTAGATAATTTTCTAACCTGTTTAATAAAAGAGTTTAACTCTAGGTTCAAATGTCATTATGACGTTAGCTTGATTAGTTTGTCAATAGATTAGCTAGCTCGATTGGCTTTTGAGCGTGGGGGGTGAACTTTGAAAAGATCTCGATTAGCTAGCTCGTTTGGCTTTTGAACTTTGAATAGATTAGCTAGCTCGATTGGCTTTTATACCCTAGTTTTGTTTGTTTATTTTGCTTTTCGTTTTTATTCTCTCTATCTATCTATGTTCCATTCAGACATTTGTGTTATTCGATTTACATAATCGGCATAGCAGGGTCAACATTATCCTAAAAACATTCCCTTAGTTAGCCCGACCCAAACTTTTCCAAGGGCTTAATTGTTGTATCATGGGCCTAAGTCGGGCATGGCAATATATTGCAATTGGGCCTTGAGACATGGTACTGTTTAAAATCAATTGTCAAATATATACTGCTTTGACACAATTTTTCTCTCTTTATGTTCAATCATATTTACAATTCCATTTATAGTATGCACGCAATTTGGTTTTTTTTTTTTAATTATTTGCTTTATTAATAAAATACATTCTTATGAAAAAAGATATATATACTTATATGAAGTAAGGGCAACGGCCCGGCCCAGCCCGTTGAAACAGGCTCAGGCCCGCGGGCCTGCTTGGCTAGCGGACCTGGGCTTCGGGCCCACAGGCTCAGATTTTAAACATTTTATTTCTTTCATTTTTTAATATTAAATTGTTCATTTATACATAAATGTTAAAATAACATGAAATTGAAGTATAATATTGAAAAAATATATTTACATTTATTGAATTTTTAAAAATAAAAATATTAAATGAATTAATTACTTGAAAACCATATACATACGTGTACCTAACTAGGTTGGCACATACATAAATGTCAATGATTTGTATAATTCAATAACAATTCAAATAAAAATTACATAAAATTACATGTGACGCATTTATTGTATTGCCACCTACGGACTTACGGGCCGAGCCTGTGGATGGGCCTGTGGGCCAACCCAAATGGACCTAGCTCGGGCCTGTGTGCCAGGCCCACTCCAGGCCCGAACCCGGCCCACCTTAAAAACGGGCTGACCCGTCCTGAGAACGTGGCCGAGCCGGCTTTCGGGCCTCAAGCTTTTTAGGGAACCTTAATATTTGGATATGTTTAAGCTTTTAATTTCATACATTTGTTTTTGTGTTTTTAAAAATGAACAAAATAGTTTACATTTGAAAATTCATCCCATATAGGACACTGGAGAGCTCATTTTAAAGCATGTTCAAATGGTGTACATTAACACAAAACTTTTTATTTTTTTTTAAATACAAACTTATTAACTACTATATTAACTACAAAAGGGCACAAGTACATGAATTGGAGTTAATATATGCTTTAAAACATAAAAGACCTGAGTTTTAGATTGTACAAAAGATTGAGTGTAACATTTTCCTATTAACAAGGGACTTGTAGCTGCAGGGTCTTGGATTTCCTATTGGGCTTTAGCCAGCAATACAAATTTCGGCTTCTCTTAGGGTGGATGATTAGAGTGCTGTTACACTCAATTTTTTTCTCAGTCTAAAACACAGTTACACAGTTCTATATATCACATTAAAAATTAAATGAAGTATATACCTCATTAAATGTTGTATATATCTCATTAGATTTTTTTTACATTTTCTAAAAATGGATTCATTCAGCTCGAAATGGAACGATATGCACTTTTTATCAAAGTATATACCTCATCATTAGATGATGCTTATTATTTAAAAAAAATAAATGTGAAGTCTGAGTTTCGATTGGTGAATATGACTGAGTAAGGCCTTTGGACCTGACCCATCTATCACTTAAAACTCCCAACTGTTATTTTCAGTTGGATTGAACAAAGCCTTCTGCTCAGGCTTCCATTATTTGCGAGGTTACTATACCGTTTACCAGGATAGATATATTATCACTCAAAACACTTTTATGTTTATTTATATAGAAAGCACGTCATTTAACGTAATATATGAAATCAACTAAACAATACACACAATCTATTTTCAGTCTATATATATGAAAAATATAGTAATCTATGCTTCCAGTTTATTCAAATATTTTATTATTTTATAAAAATGTGCAATTCATTATATAAATGCATACTTAAAAAAGATCAAATTGTGGCGCCAGTGCGCAGTCTGATCGCATGAATGAGTGGATATATATATATATATATATACTATTTTTCTTAAATGTAATGACCAATAAAAAAATGGGATAAATTTCATGACATGTCATCGAAAATCTCCGGGCCAATGTGGGATCGAAAGGTATGCAAACACTAACCTCATAAACTTATCGTTTAGCTTGCAAGACTGTTTCGACCAATCCAATAGCTTTCGAGGAGTCATTTGCTTGTAAGATTCAGTGAAAACTACAGCATTCCGCAACCAACCACAAGCACCTCATGTGGTCCTATTCACTTGTACAAGATATATTTATATATACTGCATTTTATACTTGGGATAACGTTGGCCGGTCACCAAATCCACTCATGTATTTTTAGTGGTCTTGGAATTTAAGATTTACTATATATGTATTACGTGATTGTGGGGGGAGCACGATATATAAATATCCGAAAGCGATTCTGTGATGCATGGTTAAATAAAACCTGTAGATCATATTTATATGGAACACATTTTCTCTCTTTCAATTCGATCGGTTTGAAATAGTTCAATTAATTGTATGTTCATCAGATGATGAACAGAGAGGTCGTCTCTCATTGGCGCATTCATTAGTACCTCACAAGTTCTTAATGAGCTAGGTTATTTTATTTTATTTTTATTTTTATTCCATGGGCACATGCATTTCATTTATATAGACCAAGTAAAAGAAAAAGAGATAAAGAATACAAATCAAGATGTCACCACTATCCCAGTAGACTTTAAAAACTTACTTGGAGCAGCTCCGATGGATCTCTTATATGAAGACGGGACATGCACCTGAAGACCACCGACTCCAACTGAACGGGCATAACGAAGACTAGACGTCTCAATTTCCAAAAAAAGCTCCATATTTAGAGACCCGTTATTTGGGTTTCATATGTCACATCAAAGAAAAATAATACCACAAATGACTTTGTTAACTTATAATAACTTTTGATAAATGATATTTAACTCCTACAAAATTATAAATTCATAATTTTCTATTTGTATTTAATAAAAATATAGAATTTTGAAAAAAAAATTTACAAAAATTTTTTTATTTTAAAAAATATGGAGATTGAAACTATGTGAAGAGTAGTGATTCTGATAGAGAGAAAATGATCTATTTATAACTTACAAAATTGAGTTATATTATATGTATAAAAGATATAAGAATCCAATGTCATTGGATATGACTTGATAGACGTGCATTGTCCGATCATCATTGGATTTTTTCATAGTTTGAAAGAATAAACATTTAATGTTATGAGACATGATAATACAGAGATGTTTTATCCCATCAGCAATATTGGATTCTTTTACATAAAGGAAGGATAAACATTCAAAGCTATGAGACATGATAGTACAGTACAGAGATGTCTTATTCTATCAGGTCAGAGAACTGGATTAGATACAAGTCCACTTGCAATTTTACACATATATATTAATTTTTTTTATATGTAAATATAGAGTTAATATAATTTGATTATTTACATTAAAATTAGGATATAAATGTCAATAAACAATAAAGATGAAATAAACAAATGGTAGAATGAGAATTTTAATAAATAAAAATAGTGATTTGAAGACCTATAAAAAAAATAAAGATCTACCATTAGAGTTGATTGGTCTTCAAAACAGCAAAATCTTCAAAATGAAGACTCCATTAGAGTTCAAAGGTCTTCATTTGTCTAAGATCTCCAATGGGGAGTCTTCAAAATGAAAACCTCCATTGGAGATGCTCTTAATGCACGCTTCAACTAAAAAAAAAGTTATATTGACTGTTCTATTTCACTTTGCTCACTTGAAGAACATCACTAGAATTGTTTCAATATTATTAATAATGGGAATTATTAATTCAAAAAAATAAGTCAGAGGAATACAAAAGATGTTTAGTTTTATAAGTTCAATATCGGAAATCCACTAGTTTTAAGCATTGTTTTAATATTATCAATAATGGGAATTATTAATTCAAAAAAAAAAAAAAAGAGGAATGCAAAAGATGTCCCGTTTTATAAGTTAAATATATGAAATCCCCATGTTTTAAAAGAGAAAGTGTAAGTAAACTACAAGAAAATTAGTCCATCGGTTTTCAACCGTCACTAAAACCAACCTTCAAACCGCAGCTATAACATTTTCGACGGTTTGAAACCCGCCCTTATATACATCGTTGTTTTAATTTTTAGCGACGGTCTGTGAACCCGCGGCTGCGGTTCATTTAGCGGCGGATGTAGAAACCGCCACTAATGGTTCTCCCCGACTTTCTATTTTTTTTATATTCTTCCGACGGTTGAGGGAGGTTTAGGGATATTTTTGAAAGCATAGCCAAATGTACACCCATAAACACCCCTAAATTTCTGCTTTTATTATTTTTGTCAATTACAACACGCGTATTAACTAAAATGTGCACAAAATATTTTTTTAAATATGTTTTTTTTTTATATCGATAAGACTCTCTGTAGCTGATCTTATGATTAAGCTGAGAAAGCTACCTTCGCATGTTTGTCCTTGGTCCCACAGAAAATTCTTTTGAATATGTTTATGTTGCATTTATTTAGAAAAATAAAATGCAATTTAAATTTGTAACTCTAGATAGTATTGGGGCACAAGAAAAATGAAATTTAGATATAAAATATAAAATTCTAAAACTAAAATACATCTGAATTTACAAAAAAAAAAAAAAAAAAATACAAAACAAAAGTAAATATCACTATCTAAAACAAAAAAAAAATATGAATTCTAAAAAAATTGATTATTATTCTTGTATCTCTTGCATCTTTTTCTGCATCTTCTCCTCCTTTTCATCCTACAACTTTTTCTTGCATTTGTTACATGCATCCGTTGTATATTCCGCTGCTCCATGCAATAAATCCTCTTGGTATTGTATCCAAGCTTAGGTTTTGATCCTTGTCGTCGTGTATTCTGAAAAAAATGCAAAAAAAGAAAAAGAAAAAAGAATTTACTTTAAAAGATCACATTTTCCAGCTAATCATAAAAATAAACTTCAAAAAATCATAAGATCAAAATTATAATTGCTGATTCATACTCTAGAACCTAAAAAAAATAAAAAATGGTAATCCAAACTCTAAAAATATTTAAAAAATTGCACAAGGAAAAAAACAGAGGGATCTTTACTAGTTCTACGTATTCAAAGGGAATATGATTCGAGCTGGTTTGATTGTTCTTCATGGAGTTATGTGGAAGATGATGGGAACGACTTGATCAATAGAGTTCAAAGAGGACCCGTGGAGCTTTATGGAGATACAATGATTTTTCTAAGGGATTTTTATTTTTAAGTCCCTGTAAACATGCATATTTAGGGATCGGTCCCTCACTTCTTGATATTTCTTTTTTAGTCCTCATATTCAACCGCCTATTTGGTTTTTAGTCCCTCCGTCAAACGTCCGTCCATACACCGTTAATTTGTGAAATATGATTTATTTTTAAGTCCCTGTAAACTATGTTATTTAGTGAGTAGTCCCTCCATTCTTCATATTTTACAGGGACTAATCACTAAATAACATAGTTTACAGGGACTGATCACTAAATAACATAGTTTATAGGGACTAAAAATAAAATCACATTTTACAAATCAACGGTGTATGGACGGACGTTTGACAGAGGGACTAAAAACCAAATAGGCGGTTGAATATGAGGACTAAAAAAGAAATATCAAGAAGTGAGGGATTGATCCTTAAATAAACATATTTACATGGACTTAAAACTAAAAAGCCCTTTTTCTAATGGAAAGATATTTTTTAAGAGATTGAAAGTTATGAAAAAATTGCAATGGAGAAGGAGGATTTACAGCATTAATTAATTTGTCAGCAATTTTTCAATGAATATAAATCATTAATGATCCTTGATTGCTGCAATTTTTAAAAATTTGTCAACATTAATTAATTCACTTGTTATGCTTTCCAGAAAAGGCAGCATTAAATTAATTATATTACGACGGTTTCTAGAAAATCATAGGCATATATATCACCATAACTCCCACCATAACCCATAGATTTGGCTCCCAATTAATTTTTTTTTAGGATTTTTAGTTTTAAGTCCCCACAAACCATCATATTTAGTGATCAATCCCTCCCTTCTTCGTATTTAGGTTTTAGTCCCCCGATTTAAAGGATAATTCATGGATAGGTCCCTCACAGGGACTAAAAAGTAAATTAAATAATTTATAGATAGGTCCCTCTCAGGGACTAAAAAGGAACTATCATTTAAATCTGGGGATTAAAACCTAAATACGAAGAAGGGAGAGATCGATCACTAAATATGATGGTTTGTGGGGACTTAAAACTAAAAATCTCTTTTTTTTATATAACTACGATTTTACTCACAAAAAAAAAAAATTTATTTGGGGAGCATTCAAAATAATGCTACGGTTTTCTTTAAACTGTAGTTATATCATGTATATACCTACGGTTCACAAAACTGTAGCAAAAAAACAACCAACGTAACCCATATTTCTTGTAATGCTAGATTCATTGAATAATTCATTAATTTAAAGTGTTACCCTAGAAAGTATACTATTACTAAAACTTAAAGTTGACCCATTGGCCGTGATTAATTTAATTTATCTCTTACATAGATCACGTAAATTAAACCTAAAATGAGATCAAATGTTATATATTAACGATCCCCAATACTTTAGATCAAATGGCATTCTATATACAATTCATAAAGAAAATTAGAAAAGGGAGACAGAGATGTTAACATTAACACTAATCGAAAATGTAACGTAACGAAAAACTAAACAAAGATCCAACAAGCGTTAGGATCTTTCAACAAACTCACAATTATCAAAAGAGAAATAAAACTTAAAAGGGTTTTTTTATTTTTAAGTCCCCACGAACCATCATATTAGTGATCGATCCCTCACTTCTTCGTATTTAGGTTTTAGTCCCCAGATTTAAAGGATAATTTCTTTTTAGTCCCCCTCAGGGACTAAAAAGAAAAATAAATAATTTATGGATAGGTCCCTCTCAGGGACTAAAAATGAATCATCCTTTAAATCTGGGACTAAAACCCAAATACGAAGAAGTGAGGGATCGATCACTAAATATGATGGTTTGTGGGGACTTAAAAATAAAAAACCCAACTTAAAAATATATTAATTAAAAGCTCAAAACCAAAGATTAAGTCTCCCTTTTATACTAATAAAAAAATTACTAAAAAATGTAAAAACGAAAGTTTGTTATAATTAGATCTAGGGAATCCTAGAAAATCCTCGGAATTGATAAAAATTAAATTCAAGTTGTTATGATAAAGAGTGATAGACCCACCACATTGACTACAAATCGCAAGAGAACTTGAAAAAAGTTTTGTCCAAAAACTCCCAACTTGTCCAAAATAAAAAATAAAAATAGAATAATGTTAGGACAGTCCTAAAGATAGTATGTATATGTTTTAAATTTTTAAAAATAGTAAATTTCATCTAATGAAGTATATGTTTTGAGGACTGTAAAAAAAATTGAATGTAACAACATTAATTTTTTAAAAAATAGTAAGCATCACCTAATGAGGTATATGTTGTAATAAAAAGTATACATTGCTCCATTTTGAATTGAATAAATTCATTTTTAATAAGGGTAAGAAAAAATTTAACGAGATATATACATTGTTTAACGAGGTATATATTCCACTGAATTTATAATAAAGTATATATAACTGTATTATGTATACCTGGAGTCTTCTCTTCTAAAAGTGCATCCATGGCGGTGTTAGTTCAGGTCATGCTGGGTAAAGATATTAAAAATCTTAAAAATTACTAAAAATAGCAAAAATATCATTTTGAAGGAATAAAAATAGGAAAAATAGAAAAATATGTACGCGTTGTGGCATAGGAACAACTTTTGAAGATCTCTTCGATATTTAGCTATAATAAAAATTTTAGATGATTCCGAGTTTAAGACGTCTTTTATTTCTAAGTCAGTTTTTTTTATAAATACTTAAAAATTTCAAAATGGATTTTTTGAAATTCATTGCTCCAAAAACATGTCAGCTACCCGGGCTTCATCAATTTTACAAAGCTATTAAAACAACAGACCACGTCACCGAAGGTGGACTCCCTCTTCCAGCAAAGAGGTTGATGGAGACTATAATAATAATAATAATAATTATATTATTATTATTTGGAAATAATTGCCTATGTTATCTGCTAATGGACGTGGAGTTCCACATATGCCTACACCCAATGGGAGTGGGATCAAATAAACATTTCAATCACCCTTTAATAAGCGTTTCAATAATAAACATTTCACCCAAAACTTATGAGGATAATATTTTTTATTTTTTTTTGGTGTATTATGAGGAGAATAGTTGACCTTTTCAGTTCTACGGGACAAAGTGAGTGTGGTCCCATACATATATAATTATTAAAATTATGAATGCCCATTCGATACATAATAAGTTATCATGAGTTAGTCCTCTCTAAAATCTAATAGGTTGATCTGAATTTTTTTTTCTATTCCAAGTGACATGCATATACACTGATGTAACTGTACCATTAAAATGTGAAAAAAAAAATGAGGGAGTCTACTGCCATCCATGCGATTATTTTATTCCATCTGAGTGGTAATACACCAAGTACCATTTGCAAACTCTATCTACAATTCAAAAGTAATTCATTAGTCAATCATACACTTTACTGATGAAACATATATATTTTACATTAGAATAATATATATATTACTATACTAAAACAATATTTAACTCTTAATTTTTTCTTTACAAAGTGTGTGCCATGTTATATAAACTTGGGTCATGAAAATTCATTTATCATTTATATATTTTTCATAAAAAGATATATATACACTAATAATTAAAAACAAAATTAAAAACATGATGGGAGATATTTGTCAGTTGTGCCCTTTTTTTTAGTGAAAAAAAAAAAGTTTCAAAAGAGTCGCTTTCTTTGAGAAAGGAGGGCCTGAACATGGCCGCCCCCAACCCAACAAAAAACCCACACCGGCCCTGTTCAGGCTTCCCTTGCCTTTTAACAAGTCTAGCAGGCTTTGGATTATTAATCATCAGTTATAGATTTCAGGAGGCAGCTTATCAAGGGAGCCCCACGTGAACATCACACATGCATCTCCCGAACCATGTTTGGCGTTTTATGATGCTAGACTAGACAGTCATCAATTGATATTTATATACATATACATCATATGTAGTTATTTATGTATAAAATTCCAATAGGGGCATCAATTCCTTTTACCAAAAGGGTAAAGTGGGAGGGAGGGGGGGGGGGGGATCAATTCAAATATTTTATTCGTTTAAGTTTATAGGTTTCTCTTGTGTCAACACCAAAAGTGCTAAACTTTAATTTAATTTGATGCAGAGGTTAAACCACTTTCTCCAATGAGACATCTAAAATGAGATTACAAAAAGTTGATGATAAAATACAACAAGTTTTTTTTTTTTGTTTTCCCATTTGAAAAGTTGAAAAGAGAGGTTGAGGCCAGGCGTACGTGGTTTCTCATTCTTTGGTAAATTAAAAAGTACACCATCAATACTATTTTTCATGATATATGTACAGATCACAATTCACAAGCACATTAATGGCCATTGATGCTACATTAATTTACGGTCATAATTAACATCAATATATTTTCTGTCACGTATAGTTGTCAATGTGAATCATTTTGAAATTTTGTTGATCCTCCCGCCGCTCTAACTACACGAGACGTTGAGGGTCAGTCTTTCGATTTTTTTTTTTACCCATCTAATTTTTTTTTCGTTGCCCTTCGAGATGAATGACATAAGAGCATCATCAATTTTATATTTAAATCTTTATTCAAATTAAAATTTGAGTAAAAATCACTTAAAACATTCTCCAACCATTTACCTGTACTCATACTAAATCAAATTTTTACTCAAATCTTTATCCAAATCAAGAAATACTCAAATCTTTATCCAAATTTTCAACATCTTTTTTTCCCTTTATCTCCACATTTTCTTTCAATATAACATATTTTTTTTCTTTCAACTCCACCTTTAGTTGAATTATATTAAATGCTTTCCCACCCCTCAAATTTTTCACTCCATTGAAACCCAAAAAAAAAATAAAAAAATAAATGTGGTCTTCTTTCTTAACTTTTTATCTTTTGTTTTTGGGAAAATTAATTAGGGGTCCCTAGGGATACCCATCTATTAATCATTAGTCCCTGAACTATTTTAAGTTTTTTTTAAGTCCCTCAGTTAGTGGTGGCATTTTGTTTAGGTCCTTTCATCCAACTTCCATCCAATTTATTTTTTTTTTCCTCTTTTACCCCCAATTCAACATTTAATGGGTTTTTTCCTCTCTTTTTACCCCCAAACACTCTCTCTCCCCCAAAAATCTGAGAAGGTGAGACCACCTCCACCAATGCCCCCCAACCACCCCCGACGCCGATCGGGCTCTCCATCGCGCCCCCGACGCATAATAGTGTATATACAGTGTATAACCGTGTACACAATAGAGTCCATATAACATGTTTAACAGTATACACATAGTGCGTAACAGTGTACACAGTCAAGTCCATATATCATGTTTAACCTATTAAACTTTCAAACATCATCTTCTGTTCAAACATCAATATTTGCTGTTCAAACATTGAAATTTGTTGTTAACATTAACATTTACCGTTCTAACATTAACATCATGTAAAACACCACCACCACCAATATAAAACACCACAAATTAACATCATGTACACATTACATTTGCTATTTATATGTATTACTCTCTTCTTGTATGTTCTTTATGCGATGCTCAATCTCTCTAGCTCTTTGAATGCCTTTGGCTGCGTACTCCCCTCTTGGAATGCCTTTTTGCTCAAAATCTATGTTGGTTATATGAGAGCTTCAGCTGTCAATGTGATCGGCCTTCCACCAATCTCAAAATAATCTCCATCAGGGTTGTTGTAGCTATTGACTATGACGTCAACCAACTATGTTGGAACTGCACCTTATGAATGTTCGCTAATATATTGAATGGATTCTTCTTGAACAACCTCTTGTGGCGGTCTCTAATTGTCATCCCATCCATCGCGCTTTTGTAGTAGATTGGAAAACATCTATGCCGCACTAGCATAGATTTGGGGAGGAAGGGCATCACATCCCTATTATAAGAGTGTACAAAAATTGATTAACAATGTACAAAGAATTTTAACAGTGAACACAGAAAGGTTAATGGTGTACTTAGTCAATATTGGATAAAAAAATTAAGTCACCGGATTTCAACTCTAAATGTAAAAGGGTACTCAACCCACAAGTCCAAGAGGCACAATAACCCATTGAAACAAGTTCTCTCCCCCCAATACTAATGAATGCATCCTAATAAATTCCAGTAGGGAACAAATATACATCCTGTTAAAGGTGTTAGAATATATTTTAGTTTGTTATTATATTAGTTCCTATTTATCAGTGAATTTTGGAGTTCTTTTGTTATGTGGATACCTCTATAACTACAAGAGTACAAGCAAAACTAGCAAGTTAGAGTCCTGAATACTAAGATGACCAATATTAAGCTATTTTTTATATCATATTATGAGCATAACAGTGTACAAGAATAGCCTAATAGTGTACAAAAGAAGCATAACAATGTACACAAATAGCATAACAATGTACATAGAGTTTGACTGCTCTCTATCTTCTAAAATATACACAAAATTATATATACTTGAAAAAACAAACAATCACACATAATTATATATGTAGACCCACCACCAAGACAGAACAACAAGAAGATATGTTTGTGCATATTCCACATAAATTTTTAGAGAGTATATGCATATTCCACAAGATAACAGCAAGATACACAATTTTATTACTTTTATGCATATTCCACATAAATCAAGATATTCGGTTTTCATAAAAAATTTGGAGATGCACGTGATCTCTCCACCCCCATTTACAAAGAAACCTGAATAATAGAGAGTATATGGGCATTGACACCGTAAGCATGAAGTGCTCCTTCTTATTTTAAGAAGTGTTCCTTCTTAATTTAAAATTTTCAAATAAATTTATACACTACATCTCATCAACCCTTTAGATTTATATTCACAAACCTCATAAGCCTTAAATTTTAAGTTCTACTACACCACTCTATCTACAAACATGACTTTTTAACTCATTTCAAATATATATATAAATTGTAAAGTCATCTAGGGTTAGAGATATAAAATCAAAAGAGGCTATAGGTATATAGATAAAGCATAACAATGTAGAATCAAAAGAAGTTAAGGATGTACATATGAAGTATAAGAGGTTAATCAAAAGATCAATACGGAGCATTGCTTCTTGATACAACCCAAAACCAGAGAAATTTTAAATTTCTGATAAGAGAATATACATAATACATGGATAAAAAAGGGATTCATGCATATCATCAATTGCACTAATAAGTCAGAGTTTAAAACCATGGTAGTCCAAAGACAATTTAGATCAATTCAAAATCCAAATTTAGGATTTACAAAATGAACAAATTTTCACCTTTTTCCCTCTCAAGCAAACCCATGATTGTGTTAGAATCAATAAAATTCACTTATAGATTACACTAATGTCATAATTTGAAAGTAAGATAGCCAAAAATATAATGTGAATGGTTCCATAATTCAAGATAAAAATTCCAATGAACAATTACTTTCCTCTTTTTCCATCATCATAAAACATCTACACTTTGAGTCAGAGTTGGGAATTGAAACCACCCTTTGAAGCCATTTGATCATAGCAATTTTTCAAATTAAATAGATATCAGAATATTCAAACCAAAAGACAATATTTTCATCCTTCAAACAAGCTCTTCCAAGCAAGCTAAAAGAACCCGTTTGACACAGAAAACTCTTTTGCCTACTAACTTTCCAAACAAATTCATACAAAGAACGATAAATATATAAATAAATAAATAGATCAAATGCTTCTTTTGCTTTTTCTTCTACCTCTCATCATTTGGTAGTAAAAATATCCAATCCCTTCCATTGGGTTCAACATTCAAATTTTCAAGAATCCAAAACAAGAATTTTTTTGAGGAGTGCAAAACCCAACAAGAAAATCAAAAACAAAAAAACCAAACAATTCAAAACCCTACAAAAAATATCTTAGTTTCTCTGTACCTTTGTGTATATATATGTGATGACGGCGTAGTGAATGTGGCCGACGGCGAAGTTGTTGGCCTACTTCGCGGCGTGGATCGGCGAACCTCGTCGATTGGGCAGTGGACCGAGTGGACCTCGTAGATTGGTGGAGAGGGGAGGCCGGCGTTGGTGGAGATCGTCGAGGCGGCCAGTGGATCTCATCGAGGGGTCCGGCGTTGGTGGAGATAGTCGAAGGTTTCATTAGGGGGAGTCGTAGGGTTTTTTGTTGGGGGAGAAAGAGAAGGCTTGTTTAGGGGGTAGAATAGGAAAAAATAATGTTAGTTAGGGGTCAGTTTGGGGTCTGTTAGTAGGCCTGTCAACGGGTCGGGTCCAGACCCGGACCCGACCCGACCCGGACCCAATTACACGTGTAATATACCCGACCTGATTTGGACCCGACCCGAGTTAGACCCGACCCGGCGGACCCGAACAAACAAACGGGTCGGGTCCGGGTCCACCCCGCCCCGACCCGTTGGACCCAAGACCCGATTGTTTTATTAAAATATGCTCATATATTATAAGACCATTAGTATTAGTTGATACATAATTTTATTTCTTACTTAACTTATTTTTGTATCCACAAGTTCATAAATCATAATCATAACAAACCCATAAATCATAAGTCATAATCATAATCATAACATTTTTTTTGTTGTGTTGATGTTGCAACTTGCAAGAATTTGATTGTTTAATATGTAATAAACTTAATAATGTATTGTCATCGGTTTGTTTTGGACAATTAACTTATTAGCTTTTGAATTTGTATGATTAATTAGTTTGTTGCATGATTTATGTTTATTATTTAGGTTAATATGTTAGTGTTTATTATTTTGAATGTTGTTTAGGTTAATATTGTTTTGAATGTTTGTATAATTAGTTATGTTTATTATTTAGGTTAATATGTTTTTATGTTAGTGATTATTGTTTTGGATGTTGTTTAATAATTCATTTACTTCTTTTGAATTGTATAAAATTATATTCAAACATAGTCTCATTAATAATAATGTTTTATTACAAAAAATTTTAAATAGAATGATAAGGCAAACAAATACATGAGCTCTTCTTGTTTTTTTTTTTTACCAACCAACTGGGTCCGGTCAGACCCGGACCCGACCCGAGTCCGACGGGTCCGGGTCCACATTTCCCAGGACCCGCCGGGTCCTGGGTTGGACCCGGACCCGCCGGGTCTTGTCACGGGTTGGGTCCGGGTCCACCCCGACCCGACCCGGACCCGACCCGTTGACAGGCCTATCTGTTAGTGATAGGGACCTAAAGATAATTGGTTTAAGTACTTGGGGACTTATTGTTAGAGTACAAAGTTGCCGGGACTAATGGTTAATAGATAGGTATCTCAAGGGACCCTTAATTAATTTTTCATTTGTTTTTTAACTTCTTATTTTTACTCTAATAAAAAAAAATTACCTTTTTTTTTTCAAAAAATTGAATGATTATAATTTATATATTTGAATATTTTGAAAAAAAGATAAATTGAGTAGAAAAAATGTTTGGGGAAATGACTTTGAAAATGTTTATAAGAAATAATTAGAAAACGTATGTGAAATTTTTAAAAGATTTGAATAAAATACAAAGTGATGGTTTAAGGGCTGGAGATAGCCTAAGAGCAGCTCTAATAGAGCTTCAAAACGAAAATTTGAAGACTGAATTTGTGGGTTTAGCTCTAATGGAGCTTCATTTTGAAAACTCCATATTTGGACCAATTTTGAGTCTTCAAACGTCAAATCACCATGTAAAAATACCTCAAATATAATACCCTCAACATCTTTTGTATAAATGACATTTAATTCCTATGTTATTACAAATCCTCAATTATCCTTTGTATTTAATAAAAAGTTAGAATTAATGATCAAATATGTGTTAATTTTTGCACAAATTTTTTTTTTAATGTTTAAAAGTAATGTTTTAAAATCGAATCATTTATTGAACAGAAAAAAATGAATAGTTTAAGAGTCATCGTTTCAATCGTTAGGTTAACAAGATCTGAACAAGGTATATACCTCGTTGAAGTAGGTATATATTTCGTTAAACGATATATACGCTTCACTGGATTTTTAATAAGGTATATAAGACTGTATTTTGGACTATAAAAAAACTAGGTGTAATAGCGCCCGGAAGGAAAAATTCAATTGGTTGGGCCGGATTTGATTTTTTTAATGTGAGTATAGGTTTGATAACAAATTGGATATTTGAACATAAATTTCACTAAACAATAAAGATGAAAGAAACAAAGAGTGAATTTGGGTATTTTACAATCTAAATTAGTGATTTAAAGATCCATATAATAAAATTTAAAAACCCACAATTGGAGTTGATAGGTATTTAAAACAGTAAAATCTTCAAATTGAAGACCAATTATAATTCAAGGGTTTTCAAAAATTCAAAATCTTCGATAGGAGTATTCAAAATGAAGACCTCAATTGGAGATGCTCTAAATGATAAAAAATGAAATTCCAAGATAGTTACCCTGTGTTTGATAGTATATTATTGAAAATCTACACCTTGTATACTATCATTTGTATGTCATGCGTATGTAAATGACATGGGGTCAAAAAGCCAAAATGGCTTGTCCATGGAGGGGCCAGAAACATTTACGCAAATGTAGTCCATAAATATAGACCAACAAATGATTAAAATCATCCTTGAAGAGGAAATTTCACAATGATAATGTATATGCATCCGTGTTTTTTTTTCTTTGGCTATGTAGAGCACGAAAAATCGAGAAAAATGGATTCCTGGATCACCTTAATCGGACTTCCGGAGAGGAAGTTATAACCGATTTAGTGATTCGAAGTCTCAAGGAGGTGCCGGAGGTGGCGGAGAGCGGCCGGTGGCGGCAGGGGGCGGCCGGAGTTGACTTGAGGTCGGACTCGGGTCGGGTGCCGGGCCGGGTTCGCGGATCCAGGTCGGGTCCGGGTCGGATGCCAAGCCGGGTTCGCGGATCCAAGCCGCTAGGTAGGGTCCGGGTCGGGTCGTTGGGCAGCGCCCGGGTCAGGCCGGGTTCGCTGGGCAGGGTCCGGGTCAGGTTGTTGGGCAGTGTCCGGGTCGGGTGCCAGGTCGGGCGCTCGAGACAGGCTGACACGAGCTGTCCCAGCAGATCCCGGGAAATCCAGGCAGAATCAGCGGATCGGTGCCCGGGCAGATTTCTCGGGCGCGACAGATCCCGGGTAATCCGGGCAGTTTCAGACGCGCTGCAGGGCGCGTGGCAGGGCACGACGCTGCAGGGCGCGCGGCAGGGCGCGCGGCAGGGCAGGGCGACGCAAGGCAGGGCGCGCGGTAGGGCAGGGTGGCAGGGCGCGTGACAGGGGCGGCACGCGCACGGTAGGGCATGCGGCAAGGCGCAGCAGGGCACGCGGCACGGCAGGGCACGCGGCAGGGCTGGACGCGGCACTGCAGGGCGGCGCGCGTCAGCGGCAGGGCGGCACGCGCAGCGGCAGGGGCACGACGGCAACGGCGACGGCGACGGCGAAGGATTCCAAAAAAAAATTAGGGTTTTTGAGGTGGTTGTTCTGATACCATGTTAGATGTTAGAATGAGATAATGAAATAATGAGAATCCTTGTATTCCACTTAGGGGTTAATCCCTTTATATATACAAATGTCTAGGAGTTACACGTGTAATACACTACACACATTATAAGATAACACATATAATCTAACATATATATATATAGTTGCCATGCACATACCAAAGCACGTGGTATTACATTCTAAATTACATATAAATAAATAATAATAATTATGTAAAAATAAATAATCATTAAATAAAAAAATAAAAATTTGTTTATATATAGATAATGGTAAGAAGAATGTGCTATTATAATAGAAAGACAACATGTACATATCTTAAATGAAATTTAGATGCTTAAAATAAGGACATGATACTGATAAATAATCAAATCTTTTAATAAATCCTAAACAACCCTAAAAATCTCTTAATGTATCTACACCAAATGTACTCACAAAGAAAAAACAGTAATTTATTTTACCCCAGCTTAGCATTTCATAAAACACATTTTAACCAAAAAATAAATAAATCTAAACTAACTCCCTATAAATCGAGGAAATATGTTTTTACTTCATATCATACATAAATAAAAGTTACATTAAATATTTCTACAAATGATTTATCAGGGAATTTGAGTTCTTAAATATTAATTTTTTTTGTACCTACAAAGAACTAATGAATTTTATTCTTTAATATTACATACAAATTTTGTGGTTGTAATCCAAATATTCTATGAGAATACAATTTTGTGGTTGAAGGATATTTTCTAAATAATTATTTAATTAAGAAACCTTAAGAATATTAATTAGATTATAAAAATAAAATTAAAATATTGAAAAGAACAACTTACTCTTTTATCGAACTTTGTGTATGCAATGATCAATTCTCCTGAAATATAAAAACATTCAGCCAAAAAAATGATTAGAACTTTTTTTTGTTAAGCAATTCCCAATAAAAAAAAATTAAAAATATTCAAAATAAAACACATTATTCATCCTTAAAAAAATAATCTCAAAGCAAATACAAAACCTAATTTTTTAATCTAATTATTGAAACATAAGAAAACATAAATCATAAAACATAAAAAATAGATCCTTTTCAAAATAGACCAAGACAAAAAAAAAAGAAAAAAGAATGAACTTAATAGAAATGGTAGGTCATTTTTAAAAATATTTTCAGGTGGATTTTATCCTAAAATTAAGGGAGTATAGGTTAGTGTATTTATCCTGAAATAAAAACTAATTATTATATTTATGATATATTTAAATTTAAAAACATTAAAACCGATTTTAATTTTTATATTATTTATTTTAATACATTTTTATCAATCATGAAATTCAAATTTATAAATAAAAATAGATTTTACATCCAATATTTATTTAATTTTAAATTATCTGTCAAGTTTCTTAATTTTAAATAATTAACATGTTTTTTTCTTTGTTTTCAATTCCCCATAACAAAAAACAAAGAAAATATGGATCAGTTTTTTTTAAAAAAATGTAAATATTTATTAAATAAGAATGACAAAAATATAGGGATTAAAAAAAAAGAAAATAAAAGAAGATACAGATAAATGAAAATGAATTAAACATATGAGTAAAAAACAACAAACAAAGAGAAAAATATAGATAATCTAAAAAATCCCAATAACATGGCAAATGCATCCAAAATCAAATATTATTTAAATCTTGTATACCACTAAATAATTTTAAATTTTAAATGAAATTTAGATATGAAAAAATAAAATCCAATCCAAATATTATTTAAATATGTTGTATCATTGAATGATTTGAAAATTTTAAAATTCAAATATATATATATATATATATATATATATATGTAATTAATCAATATTTAAAGGATAAAAAAGAAAATGAAAATATTTATAATCCCATTTATATCTATTATGTATTTATCCATTGTATATCTGAAAATTTAAAATTTAAATAAATATATATATTATTAATTAATCAACGATTTAAAGGATAAAAATGCAAATGAAAATACTGGGTCAGAATCCTTTTAATAAATAAGTAATAGATATATCTATTATGTATTTATCCATTGTATATCTGAAAATTTTAAAATTTAAATAAATATATATATTAATAATTAATCAATTATTTAAAAGATAAAAAGACAAATGAAATCCTTTTAATAAGTAAATAATAGATATATATATTATTTTCAATTAATTGTTGAAAACTACCATGAATATCATCAATGACCGAACCCGGCCAATACGAGTGGGTGGTATGGTTCGGTCACTGACTCCCACCACAACAACATCCAACCCAACCCAACCCCTTCAATCCAATCAGAGGGCGTGGTTCGCTATTCCGGGGGATCTTTTAACCCCACCAATTGTAATACGACACGTGTACGAACAAAAGAAAAGAAAAGAAAAGAAAAGAAAAGAAAGGGTTCGTAAAACGAAACGATGCGACGTAAAAGAAGAACCGTCCGATCTCTCTCAATTTAAGGCCCGTATCATGTGATGGCACCTTCCTCGAGAGCTACATCGTAACTAATATTTTGGTGGTCCGCCCGATCATATCATCAGACGCGTCCATATATTATACGTTTATATATATAAAAACATGTTATTATTCGTGATATTCCGTAAAAAATAACATTTGTTCGTTAACCGAGACTCTCGGAATTCCCAATCTGCCCCCCATTCCAACTTATTATAAACTTCTCTTCTCATCCCCTGTATAAAATGCCAACGACAGAGAGGGAAAACAGGGGAGATATATATATAGACACATTATAGATAAGAAAGCAATACAGAGAGAGAGAGAGAGAGAGCGGTTATAAAGTAAAAGAGGAGAGACTCTCTCTCCTCATTTTCTAAAAGAACTCTCTCTGTTTCTTTCTTTTTTTTCTCTGTCTCCGAATCCTTCGTTGAAGGGCCTCGGATTTGGAGACAGAGACTGCCTCTCTCGTTAGATATGGGGATGTACGAGCTCATCAAGGGAGAGGACAACGGGATCCCCGATCCCAACAAGAACTCCGTCTCTATCGAGGATGGGTTCATCGAGGAAGAACTCCGCTTGACGACCGTCGCTAAAGATGAGACCGTCACCAAAGTTCCGTCTCCGCCTTGTAAACAGAGGCTCGTCTCCCTCGACGTCTTCCGCGGAATCACCGTGGCGGTACGTTTCCTTTCTCAGAAACTTTATTTTTATTATTTTGAGTGAGATTTGATTTTCTTATTTATTTACGTTTGAAGCATTTTTTAATTAATTATTATATTATATGCATGGTGAAGATTGGATCTGTCATTTTTTTTGTTGTCATTAATGGTTTTTATACGCTTTTATTAAGATCGTTTTATTCCGCCATCAAAATAATTCATTTTTTTTTCTTTTATTGTGCTCTGGTATTGAATGTGGTCTGCTGTCATGGTCGTATTATATTTTGAATGAATGCTATATTTTTAATGAGGATATGTATTTCTATATATTTTTTTGTAGTTATGTTTTTGTGCTGACATTAATGGATTTAATTTAATGAGATGAATTATAATAATGACTTTCCATGCAGCATCAATCAAAAGAATAAAAAAATGGTCTTTCTTTTTATAAATTTTACACGGGAGATTTTCTCTCTCGCTTTCTAAAATAAGGTCTATCTTGATCCGCACGTACAATCTGTCAAATTAAATTTTTTTAAATGACAGGTCTAAGCCTAAGTCAGTTTTTATTGCAAAACTTACCGGATTAGTCCTGTCATAAAAATAAAATCTTCGGTTAGTTTATCTGTTATTATTTATCTTTCCTTGGTTGTGATTTCCATGCGGGGTTTTGACACAACTTTCTTGACAAAGTCATATAGATTTGGACTTTGCGTCTCTTACAGTCTCTGTGTGGTCGTCTCGTGTCAACAGTCCCCGGTGAGAGGGGATTGTTGTAGATTTGTTTTGAGAGGGGATTTTTCAATCCTACTACACCCAGGTGAAGCTGCCTCTCTGTCTTTCTTTAGAAGAGTGAACGCATAATAAAAGAGTGGCTTTAAAACTACGGCTAAAACTTTTAATTACTTTATTAAGGTTCACCACCCAATCCCATCTCTTTTAAAAGGTGTGGGTAGTGACAAAGATGGTTAACCAGATCTTGCCTTATTTTTGTTCGATGTCGAGTTTGGACAGTTGTCCGCGCGTTAGAGATGTATGGCCGTTATTCCCGCCACGGAACCCACTAACCGACATGAGAAGCCATGATTGAGAGAGAGAGAGACTCTTTTGACATGTATGGTAATTAATATTATATTGTATAATTGATGGATGGTAGTGCGACGAGATAAATGAAAAACCCACCTGATCTTACTCTAGAGTTTGATCTTGAACCTACGAAGATACGATACATGTTTGAAATTCAAGTAAAAAAACTCATCACGCCCCGTTTATCTGTTCAAATCATTTATATCATTTAAAATTAATAGAATACACAAAGAAAACCAATTTATCATATATATAATATTATTGTTACAATTGATAAAATACTTAAACATGTAATAAGTAATATTATTTTCTAACATAATGAATAAAGATTAAAAAAATTTAAAAACATTTAAAAAATTGATATTCATAAATAAGTTCATTGTTTTGTTAGAGTTTTAAAAAAACCCGTTGGGACGAGTATGAGACGGAGTAGTCAAACCTGTCACAGATTTGTGACATGTTTGAAACGAGATTTTATTAACAGGTTTGAGATTGAGATTGATTAAATCCGTTTCAATCTGTGCCGTTTTCATCCCTAGTATATAATAATAATATATATATTAATTAATGTAATTGTAAAATTGGAGATTAAATTCTTTGAGTGATAAACACGTATTCACTCTGAACGTGGGAGACCCACTTTTCTTTAAAGCAAGGGGCACTCACCGAAGTTGGCTGCCCATTTGAATGAATGCGTGAATGAGTGATAGATAGGTCCTTTTGTTAGGTATAGAGTGGGAGGGGGAAGCCGTACGGGACATATGGGTCGGTTGACCTCACAGTAGTTTTGATGTGTGTTCCTTTTTAAATAAGTTTTTTTTAAAACAAAAAACAAAAAAAAAAAACTTTCCCATATGCCAAGGATGGGAAAGTTACAGAACAGGTAAGAAGAAGAGGACAACGGGGTATGGGTGGATGCAACATTACTGATTGATAATGGATGTATTAACTGATTTCGTAAATAGTTTTTGTTGATCAATTTTGTACACAATGAACAGTTTGGGAAATGAAAAAGCTGGTTGGTGGGAAGAGTTACATTAGTGGCCTGCACGACACGAATTTTTCGTGTTTTGTTTCTGAGACCGATTTCTTTTACAATGTAACCCTCCGTATGGGGTGTGACATTAGGTTATTCGCTTTCGATAGCTATACTGGGATAGATAACAATCCAGGCTGAATAAGCAATTTTTTGTTTGGTTATTTTTTTTGTTATTCTCATTGGGAAACGTAAAAATGACTTTTTGTTGTTTAGTTCACCTTGGATAAAGTGATGATAAATGGTTGATAAGGGATGAATAAGAGTTTATGATTTTTTAAATGACAATTATACCCCCTGGGAATAGTGTGAGAGATATATGATTGATTTGATAGATGTGACAGTTTTTGAAATCTGTGTGAGTCTGTTAGGTGAGATAAATTTTTTAAAATGACAGAGAAGAGTATTTTTATCCATTGGTATAGATAAGCCTTGATAAGCAATTCCACAATTTTCTTAGAATAGTTATCAGGCCTTATCCTAATTTATCAAGACATAACTATCGGAGTTTATTCTGTCAAAACAAACAGCTTTTTTTTACTATTCTCTTGTATTCTTCCTTATTCTGGGTTTATGTCTCTAGACATACGGGGGGTAAAAGTTTATGTGGTCACAGATTATACACACTGACGATCAACTCGGGTCCACTTTCTCATTTATTAACCTTTTATTTATTTATTTTTCCATTTTCTCATAACAATCTAAGCAAGATATTTTAAAAAAAATAACAATACGATTTTTTTTTATAAAAAAGATAACAATATATTTTGCTGTACTGACTAGTACACACGGTTTCATGTTACTGCAGCTCATGATATTGGTGGATGACGCTGGTGGATTATTTCCTGCGATAAACCATTCACCATGGAATGGTGTATCCTTGGCTGATTTTGTCATGCCATTTTTCCTCTTTATTGTTGGAGTATCTCTTGCACTTGCTTATAAGGTATGCTTCCTTTACATATATTTGTGGGTAGACTGGGCTTTAGAATCCTTGAATTTCCCTTTTCAACTAATTAACATGCCACACTTGCAGCGAGTGTCAGGCAGGGCAAATGCAACTAAAAAGGCTGCACTCCGGGCAATCAAGCTATCAATTTTAGGTCTTATTCTTCAAGGTAAACTATATGATGATTTACTTAAGATCTTTTGCATATATATTTATTATTTTTATCTATCATGTATCATTGCTTGTCAGAAAAATCTATCAACCATTGTGTTCCAGTTATTGAATTTTATGCTGTTGTGCCTCTGCTTATACCTAGGTGGGTACTTTCACGGTATTAACAATCTAACTTTTGGAGTTGATATAACAAGAATTCGATGGATGGGTATACTGCAGGTATATAATCTGAATTTCAAAGTTAGCCAAGTCTAAGACTTGTTGAATGGATTATATATGTTAAATCAAAGACAACTCTCCTCGCAGAGAATAGCGGTAGCATATCTTTTTGCAGCAGTATGTGAGATCTGGCTTAAAGGTGATGACGATGTGAAGTCTGGGTTTTCCTTGATGAGAAAATATCGATTTCAGATGTAAGATTATATATTTATTTATATTATATGCTTCCATACACCAATGGCCAAAGGGAATGCTTTTATTTTGTAGTAGCTGAGTGACATAATATCTTTAATGGCATCTTATAAATAAGCTTATCTTGATTTTTTTTTTTGTCATATCATTTAGGATGGTAGCCTTATCACTTACAATCATGTACATGGCCCTCTTCTATGGTTTATATGTTCCTGACTGGGAATACCAAATATCAAGTGAGAGTTCTACTGACTCACTGAAGACATACTCAGTGAGTTTTTATTTTTTTTTGCTCCTTTTCAGTTGCAGTTAGAATGAGTGTGATGAGATGCTAATATTCAACATTGCGCAGGTGAAATGTGGTGTTAGTGGTGATACTGGGCCAGGCTGCAATGCTGTTGGAATGATTGATCGCAAACTATTAGGCATTCAACATCTTTATAGGCGACCGGTCTATGCTCGAACAAAGGTTCTGATTCAATTCTTTCAGTATTGCTTTTTACTTATTATTTTTCAATGTACTGCATTTCTTATGGATCTGGCTTTCTATGTTATTTACAGGAATGCAGCATTAACTCTCCAGACCATGGCCCACTTCCGGCCGATGCTCCTTCTTGGTGTCAAGCTCCTTTTGATCCAGAAGGAATCTTAAGGTTGTCCATCATACATATATGTTTTCTATAGCAGTCTTTTATGCATCCAGACGATATTTTATCCTATATTTATTCTTGTGTTCTGGGTAATTTTTTTTTTAAAGTACTGATTATTGAATTTTATTTTTTGATATTGCAGTTCAGTTATGGCCATTGTCACATGCTTGATCGGATTACATTTTGGTCATGTCATAGTACATTTTATGGTAATATTTTCCCATCTTTTCATGAGTTTTTGACTGAAAAATTCAGATCTTTATTTAACAAAATGTTCTTCCAAATTGCTTACAGGATCACAAGGACAGAATTCTGCAGTGGATGATACCTTCTACATTTTTTGTTGTGGTAGGGTTCTTGCTGGACATTTCAGGTAAGGATCCTCACTTATGCTTGCCTTAACCGGAGCCTACCTGTTTGGATCAAACTTCATTGATGTTGAATCTTGATGAATCAAATTCTCTCATTATAGGAATGCATGTGAATAAGGTTCTTTACACCTTCAGTTACACATGTGTCACTGCGGGGGCAGCTGGTCTTTTATTTGCTGGAACCTATATTCTGGTAAGCTCACTTCATCTCTCTTTGTTTAAATGCTATGCTTTTGTTTCAAGCAACAAAGAACTCTGGCATCTCAAATTTTTTTTTTGGTTGTCATACATCTTGTATAGGTCGACGTATATGGTTTTAGGCGCCCAACTATGATATTTGAATGGATGGGGATGCATGCGCTGATAATATATATACTAGCAGCCTGCAATATCTTTCCAATTCTAATTCAGGGGTTCTACTGGAAGCAACCTCAGAATAATGTGGCAAGTCTCCTGTCCCCCTCTCAAGCTATAATATGTTCTAGCTTTGAATTACTTGCTTCTTGACAGAGTGTCCTGTTCTTCCTTCTGACAGTTGAGCTTAATTGGGATTGGGTCTTGAAGATTGATCTGCTTGGAGAAATGAAATGTTATCAAACTCAAATTGCCTTATAAGTGTTGGCTCGGGGCTCATGTTGATTGATGCCTCCTCTAACCATTGTTGGGCGGATAAGGAAGTGCTTTTTACGGTCAGCAATATTTGGTTTTTGTACTTGTAAAGGGAGGGGTTTATGGCATGCCAATTCTGATGATCACTTTTCTTTAATTGATGGGTGGAATTCCTTCATCCTGGTTAACTCTTTATATATATTTAGATATATATTTGTATATAAGCAATCTAATGTAAAGTGCTGTTTTATGCCATTAATAGAAAAACAGTTGCAGCAATGCATTTATTATGTTCTTTGATTGCCTGATCATATTCATCTGCATGTGGTGGATGAAAACCATTCCATTGCAATACCATTGAGAAGCAGAGTATCTGTTAAAACAAATGAGATTTTCACATGCAGGGATATCTTTCCATGAAAAGATAAGGCTGTTTATATCCCAAATTTATTACATATATATGAAAATATGGATGTTGTATTATTGAAAAACAAAACATGGCACAAGTTTTATGGACTCAACAACAGTCAAGAAACCTTGACATGGAAACGGTATATCTCAGGCTCAACACACTGAAGATTGAAAAGCCTCAAAAAGAAAACAAAACCAAACTCAAAATAAAAAGAAACAGATGCGCAATCCAAACCACAAGTACGACATGAAGGATAAAACAAACAGGCACACTGAGAGACAGGGGAACTCAAAAGGGAGACGAAGCCGGAGGCGGTGGAAAAATAGGCGGAGACTGAGGGGGTGCAGAGTTACTGTTATTATAGTAAGGAAGGATGGTGTAGACAGTCTGCGCAATAGTGAGCGCCAATAGGAATATCGCGGCGGCGAGCGACAGGAACGCCCACGGACTCCTGAAGTAGGTGTGGATGAGGTTGGCCCTCCACATGTTCCAACTCTTCCTGCAGTACTTATTCACCCTCCGGTGCACCTAAACAATAAGAATAACAATAAGAATAATAGCAATAGCCATGACAATCAACTTCTACTTCGAAAACCTTTGGGAGATGACAAGGCAAAATGTTAAAGATTGGGGCACATGTATTAGGGGCATGACGTGCATTCAGCTAGAGGATGTGTTTGTGATTGTGACGTGAGGATGGGGGTTCTTGGGGCGGGGAAATGGTAGAAACTTTTTCTACAAGTTCTCATTTGCTTTCCCCTCCTTTCCGGCATGTTTTTATTGTTTTGTTTGGTTTTGCTTTTTTCTCTTCTATTCCTCTCATCCGCAATTCAATCATGTTCTTTTGGAATTTTCAAAATGAAATGCTCACATTTGCCTAAAAAAAAAACAATAAGAACAAAAATAAGAATAACAATACCTCGTCCAGGGGGCCATCCTGGTCGAGCGTGACGTCTTTAGAGAGACTGTTGAAGATCTTGGCCACGGCCTTGTCGCTCCCCACCGCGTTTTGTATGATCCCTTTAGCGTTGAGCAGGGCGACGTCTTTTGATGAGTCGATGATGTTGTCCATGAAGAACACGTAGGATGTAACCTGGTTTTCGGCGCCAACGTGCAGGCGCTCAAAGGCCATCAGATTCAAGAACATGGACTCAGTGGCGTCGTCGACCACGATGGGCGGTAGGTAAAGCACGCCATGGTGGAAAGAGATGTCCTCAAGGCTGTCGGAGCGGCTGGTCTTAAAGCGAATGCCGGCCTCGTTGAGCTCCATCGCAGATCGCACGATGTCGTTTGCATCGTTGCTCGGGTAGTTGTAGGATGGGTGGGCAGAGCGTTTGCTTGGGCCTTGGAGGAAGCTCTTTCGAAACACGTCGAGCACGTGGAGGCTCAACACTGTGGTCGCTGGTGTGGACCTCTTCGGTGCATAGAATCGGAGGATGAGTCGGTGTATCTGATCGACGTGCTGTATGCGTCACATAGAATATTATTAGAACAACACAAACCTCAACCACCAAATGTACAGGTTTTTTAGTCCGTCGGTAAATAGTGCAACATTTACCGACAGTTACAATGACAAGAAGGGCTTTGTTTCGTAATGGCTACAGATATAAATGTGGCAAATGCACAATAGTAAATCATTTGCGACAATTATAATTAACTTTTTACGTTTTACTAACATGGTAAACCATGCTTATTTAGTACTACAATTTAGAACATTCCGGAAAGTTACTTTGTGAACATGCTTATCACTATATGGATAGATTGAATTTAAGGAACTACCTTGGATTTGCCACCCTCAACAGTGATACCACTCTCAACAGTGATCAACCTTTCGAGGACCTGCAGAGGAAGCTGGTTCTCAAGCATCAACATGTCCCTCTTAATATAAGGCACCATGTGGAGCGTCCCATGAGGGCTGAATATGGGGTCATTCTCAGCATAGTCAGGATTGGAAAAACTATCGGTGGCGGTCCTCAATATCTCCAGCATGAAACACCCGTCCAGGATCATCAGCTGCAGGAACCGACCACGATCTGTCCACCGCTCGTCAAGCCTCTCATAGGCTTCAAAGAGATCCCCAGCCACCTCTTCCATGGCCTTCACGAAGTCCTCGAAGGGTTTCTTGCACCTCCTTAGGAACTGGAGCAGGGCCCTCTGTTTGTGCTCCTCCATCGGCATTAGCTGGTCCTCGCCGTGGTGGTATGGGCCGAATGACACCACCTGAGGCTTGTAGGCTTTGCTGTTGAGGTCTCTTACGCAGGCGGGGACTCTGTATATCGATCTCTTCTTCCATAGCTGGGATTCCTCGGAGTGTTTGAGCTTCTCATTGATTTGGACGACCCAACTCTTGTCTCCCATTGTTATCACAGCTTACTGAGCACTGCTTCAATTGGGTTGAGAACTGGTCTGTTTTTAAGATGGATGGAAGTCCTTTCGCATTGGTTGGTTGTCAGTTTATTCTTTTCTTTTTTGTGGGCAAAGCAATGTGAGAGGAAGCTTGGGCATCTAAGCTTCACAGAGGGCTTCAGTTTTTTTTTTTTTTTTATCCTGGCTTTACAGCAAGATTGGAGTGGGGCATGGTTTTGTGATCATAGAGAGAGGTGATGAGATCTTTGGATAACTAATGTATAAGTTTGCAGTTTGGTGATTACTGCTTTTGAGAATTTAAACGTGGTGTTGGCAACTTGTCATTGGTAAGTCTTTAATCAAAGTTTGTTCTTTGCATGCACATTTTTTACCACATGTGGAGGTTTCGTCCTGTAGTGGGGAGATTTTGATGGTCATACGGTCAGCTTTTCAGAGACAGAATTTGCTTTGTTTCACCTATATACGGCTACAATTAGGAGGCATCAACCGTATTACCAGATCTTGAACATGAACCCAGCTAGGAATAAAATTCTGGACCCATAAAACGTCATTATCTGACACAATGCTATGACAGTCACGATTTGTCTGATCGATTAGACGAGTGGATCGCATATCTCACACTTGGACAACAAGATATACCGCAACATTTGAAAAATCAGATTTATAAACATACAAGGAATGGGGTAAGTATCTATTCGTTCAAAATCATGATCAACAATGCTCTTGACAAGAACTCCCATTACGTTAAGGATGAGGAGAGCTGAACCTACAATTGAGTGGAACACTAGATCATTATACATTCGATTTGAGCATCATAATGTTTTTGACAGAAACTCTCATCATGTCAAGAATGAGGAGACTTGCGCCTACAATTGAGTGGAACAGCAGATCGTTGTACATCCGGTTAGATCAAACAGATCGAATCCAAAAAAAATTTAAACTAATACCCCATCCAAAAAAAAAAAGTTATAACTAGGAGTGCAACTAGAGTAGGTTGGGTCGGATTGGAACTCAATTTGAGTCCAACTCCGAAATTGATCCAAACTCAATCCAATCTGTTTTTAAGCCTAAGAAGTTCAACTCAAATCCGACCCGTCGGGTTTGGTTTGGATTCAGATTTGACTTGTAAAATACATTATTCTAAACAATTAAAACTTTATAAAAATCAATATCTCACATGAAAAAAAAAGAAATATGAAATTAAGGAACATTTTTTATTAAAAATATAGAAATGAAACTACAAAAGTGATCGATTGTAGGTAAAAAATAAATTGAACAATTTAAATTTTATATCATAATAAATTAAAAATTAAATATAACTTAGAATATTTAAATTTATTATCTCCATTTCGAGTTCAAGTTTTTTATTTTTCAACTTAAACTTAATCTGAATTAAGTTTACATTGCTCATATTCGAGTTCAAATTGAACCCGCATGCGAAAGCCCTAATCCAAACCCATCCACAATGTCGGGTTGAATCAGATTGCATCAGGTTGAATCTCTCCAAGTTATACACCAAGTTACAACCATCCATAGAAATAGTAATCATATGCTATGTAGAGGTTATTAATTACATTTTAACAAAGAGTTTGTGAGAATTACATGGTCGGCTATGGGCGGCTGCGTGGGCCCCCTACATGCAGAGGTGCCCAAAATTTTTCTTCATTCCTTGAAATTTTTATTAGTTTTTGAATTCTTTTATTTGTTTTTTAAAACGTATATATTTCTTTTTTATCTCTTAGTCAAATCTAGTATAATCCTAATTTATTAGGATATTATCTTCTTTATTTTTAATTTACATAAAAAAGTTTAATACGTTATTTTTTAATGTTTTATTTCTATTTAAGATTTATGATTTTGTTATTTTTTCTTATTTTATTGGAAATTTTTTTAGTTAGGTACAATTAATTAAAATTAAAAAGTAAATTTTCAAAATTTTTTATGATAGAATCATTAAATCTATGTTTGGTTTAAGAATTAAATTATTATAAGATTCATGATTATTTTAATATAAATAAAGATAACTTGATTTTTTGTTTGGTTGTGTTTTGAATTACTCTCATTGCAAAATATAATAATAAATTTTTGTTGTTTAGATAAAATGAGAATAAGATGTGGATAAAGATTTATAAAATGTGAAAAAATGATGACTGTTGATTTGACTGTTAATTTATAAAAGGCGGTGACAATTAATTTGACAAGTGGACCCACATATTCTTTTCGATTGAATAACATCGAATAACTTAATTCTAGGAGTTGACTGGAATCCATATACCACTTTATACCATTTAGTTCTAGCATATAAATTCTCATTTATTTCAGTCATCTAAACATCTATAATAAGACTATTCCGCATAATTATAACACATTCTGAACTTATTTTCTAACCAAACATGGGCCAAGTGAATTCAAGGGTCCATTATAAGAGTTCGCTTATAAGCCCATATTTTTTAAATGATCTTTGAGCCTTGTGGAATGATTCAATTTTTTTTTTTAGTTTGGTTTTCTTTTTTACAGCATTTTATTTTGCCTCGGCTTAAGCCTCGGTGGGCAGCAGGCTCTCTTTGCGCCTCCCCCCCCCCCCCCCCCCCTCTTTTTTTTTTATCTCTCTTTCACTCCCCTGTTTTCACTACTTTCCCACCTTCCCCCTCCAATCTTCCATTTCAGGCCTTACGTAACTCCTCTTGATAAGTTATAAAAGATTACCTTTATCTCAAGAAATTCAATGTAAAGTGTTGTTTCATGCAATTAGTAGAATAACAGCGCTATATAGGGAACTGATGGGGTGCGGCCGTGCACCCCATCGTGCGACATTTGTTTAGCGTCCTTCAATTGCTGGATCCACCATCGGACGACTCCTTTTGTTTCTCAACAAAAAAATGAAAAAAGGAACAACCGGTTAATCCAGTTGTGTTTGCCCGACCCCCAATACCCAATTCCCCTCTCTCTCCCTCTCATTTTTACTTTCACTCTCTCTCTCCCCTTCATTTTCACTGCTCAACTCCTCTCTCATTTTTTACTCTCTTTCTGAAAACCCTAATCATCCCCTCCTCTCAACCCTAGTCGCACCACCACACCCCAACAACCCACTTACCCCCGGTGACCACCTCCTCTCACACTCCGGCCGAACCACCACCCCACGGCAACCACCTTCACTAGCATTCTGGCCGCACCACAATGCCCCGGCAACCCACCACCTCCTCTCACGGAGACATGGCACTGCGACCCTCATTATTAATTTATTTGGAATTAAAAAGTATATTTGTTGTGTGTTTTCATTTATATCAGAACTTGTTTATAATATCGATTGCAAAAATAATTTTAGAAATACAATCATAGTAGAAAAAAATAAATAATTTTTTATAAATATAAAAAATCTATAACATTCAGGTATAATGTGAAAAAAGGCATGTTCCTTTGAAAAGCTAGGTTTTGCTCTGTTGGGCTTGTTTCTTATGGACAAAAGACAAAAGCAACTAAATAGTTTTTGCTTGAACAAAGTATGTTTTTTCTGATTGGGGTCTCCATGAACAATCCATCATCAGTTGAAGCTTGCTGATTATCAGATGTCTCAGCAATGGTTTATCTGATCAAAGGACAAGTACTAAAAAGTTATTGTTGTTATTTGTTAAATGGATGTTTGTAGAATTTGAATAACATGCCAGTATCTGTTTGTAGAACAATTTAGTAAAAATGTGCAAGTATGCATAACATTAGATGAATCCCATCTCTAGCTTGTATATATGCATAGCATTAGATGGATCCCATCAATGGGTTTCAGTTCAACCTACTACAATTCAACCAACTGGTTAACATTAAAAAAAAAGTTTAGAACATAATCACAGTACTCAACTTGCTGACTAAACCTGCTGCCAGTATACAAAAACTTTAGGAAAATGATTGACAAGCCCCAATTCATAGGCATCAAGTAAGCCACATGACATGGCATGATGTGTATTTCCATTTATACCCTTTAATTGTGTTTCCTTTTTTTCCTAAACGAAATAAATGCATTCGGTTAGTATTGCCTTCTTTGGAACCGGGCGTGCATTAATTTTCGTTTTTTTTTCCTTTTTTAATTTTTCTCTCATTTTGAATTGATCATAATTGAATCAAATTCATCATATTCGTGGTTTATTTGCATAATTTTGTTTTCTGAGATTGCATGTTAATTTGATTTTTTGGAAGAATTTATAAGAGAGTAATCTTATATTGAAAGAAAAAACTGAACAGTTTGGATATCATTGAAATATCTGTCGATTCAGGTGTAGTGTCTTTTTATTTTGTGTGTTTTTTCATTGTTTCATTTTTTTCATTTTTTTAATGTTTTTTTTTTTTGTTGTTTTTTGTTGTCAAATGTGATTTTTCTATACGGCGTATTTGTTTTTTTGGAATGTGGTTGTGAGTTACATATGCATACAATTTTACAGATAATGTAACTAACTATTACATTGATGTTTGTATTAGACTTTTGTAACTAGCTTCATATTTTGTGAATGTAACTAACTTATTAAATGGAAACTAATATTATAACACAAGTTACATTTGTAAATGAAACTACGTTTCACAGAATTTACTTATCATTGATATCTTTTTGAATTTGTAGGAAATATAGAGGACTCAGTTACATGTTCCTTGGAAGGCAGTCCGGAGAAGGATTTGATTGTTGATGATGAGCAGCAATGTTCAGAAGCAACTGTGCCAAGTGTTGGTATGATATTTGATTAAGAAGAAGATGTGCGTATGTTTTATAACAACTTTGCTCATAGGGAAGGTTTTGACATTGCAAAGATTCATGGAAAAAATGATGAAAATGGGAAGCAAAGGTATTTTTCTCTAGCTTGTTGTAGGAATGGAAAACATGTTTCAAATGGGAAGAATTCTTTTAATGCCAGGTCTTCTATGAAGATTGGTTGTGGAGCTAGGATTAACATCAATGTTAAGGATGGAGAGTTGTTTATGATTTCTAAGGTAGTACTAGATCATAACCATCATTTGAGTCCTCTCAAAGCACGTCATTTTGCTTGCCATCGTAAAATTGATCCACTATCAAAAAGAGTTTTGGATCTAAATGATCAGGCTGGAATTAGAACATCAAAAAGTTTTAATTTTTTAGTTATCAATGCTTGTGGTTTCGATTGCATGTCATATGAGGAGAAGGATGTGAGGAATTATATGTCTAGATCGAGATTGGCGAGGCTTGGAGGCGGAGATACTCAAGCTGTTTGTGATTATTTTGTTCGCATGCAGAAGAGGAATCCTAATTTTTTTCACGTTGTCGATTTTGATGACAACTTAAGGGTCAGGAATATTTTTTGGGATGATGCAAGGTCAAGAGCCCTTTACGAGTCATTTTTAGATGTAATTTCATTTGATTCAACATATCTTACCAATAAGTATGACGTGCCATTTGATGTGAGGAATTATATGTCTAGATCGAGATTGGCGAGGCTTGGAGGCGGAGATACTCAAGCTGTTTGTGATTATTTTGTTCGCATGCAGAAGAGGAATCCTAATTTTTTTCACGTTGTCGATTTTGATGACAACTTAAGGGTCAGGAATATTTTTTGGGATGATGCAAGGTCAAGAGCCCTTTACGAGTCATTTTTAGATGTAATTTCATTTGATTCAACATATCTTACCAATAAGTATGACGTGCCATTTGCTCCATTTATTGGTGTAATCATCATGGTCAATCTGTTCTGTTTGGATGCGGTTTACTGTCCAATGAAAACACTGCAACATATGTATGGCTCTTCAAAGCTTGGATGAAGTGCATGTCAGGACGCAAACCGAATGCCATAATTACCGATCAGCGCAAAGCTATTCAAGGTGCTGTTTCTCAAGTATTTCCACATTCGCATCATCGATTGTGTTTATGGCATATAATGAAGAAAATACCTTAAAACTAGACAGGTTTGCATGCTGTAATTGTTAATTTTTATTACAATGGAAATTAGTTACATTTTTATATTATATAGTTACATTCCATTGTACATATGTTTGAAACTGTAATCTAGTTACATTTTATCCTTTTCAGTTACATTATTTGAACTGTTTTTTTCTCAATCTACTATATTTTGCAGTTTTAAAAATTATAATGACATTAAGACACGATTGAAGTCCATAGTGTATGAGTCTCTAACAGCTGATGAGTTTGATCACAATTTGTTGGAAATGACAACGGAATATGGACTTAGTAACAATGTTTGGCTTTCTTTACTTTTCAACGATCGATCGCGATGGGCACCGGTTTATGCGAAAGAGACATTCTGGGCTGGTATGTCAACCACGCAGAGAAGTGAAAGCATGAACGCTTTTTTCGATGATTATGTTGATTCCAAAACAATGTTGAAGCAATTTGTGGAACAATATGACAATGCTTCGAGAAATAAGGTCGAAAAAGAGGAGAAGGCAGATTTTCATTCGAAACTCAAGTATTCCATTGCTTACTGATTTTCTGTTCGAGAAGCAGTTTCAGGAAGCATATACACATGATATCTTCAGAAAGTTTCAGAACGAAATTAAGGGTTAATCTATTGCAATTTGGTCTCAATATCTGATGTTGGTGGTGTGAGATCTTATCTGGTTACTGATGTCTGCAGTGGAAAAGATGGTGCAACACAGAAAACAGCTTATGAGGTCCATTTTGATGAAGGCAAGCAAGAAATTTGATGTCTGTGTTGTCTTTTTGAATTTTATGGTATCATGTGTAGACATTCCATGAAAGTTTTGATACACACCAACACAATGGAAGTTAGCTCATATTATATTCTTGATCGTTGGCGGAAGGGCATCAAACGAAAATACAATTCTATCAAGAATTGTTATGTGGATGAGATGTCAAATGAGTATATGCATATGCATCATGATTTGTACTCCAAATTTGTGAATGTTGCTGAGGCTGCTATTGTTTCTCATGAGAAACTCGAGTATTGCAAAAAGTATCTTGATTCCTTGCATGCTTCTCTCATCAATATACCCAATGAAAATCCCAGCTGTGTTATTATTGGTTAAGAGCCCTTGCTAGATTTAAATGTTCACTCTCCTATCAAGATTTGAAGTAAAGGGCGTCCTCTGTCGAAAAAAAAGCACCTAAGGCTTACAAGCCAAGGAGAAAGCAAGTGAAAAATTCTGAAAGTTGTAACAAGCAGAATGCTAGTGAAGATGTTGGATATGCGCTCCCTCTTGATTTCTTGTTTTATCTTTTGTCCGTTTTTATGTTTTGTCCGTTTCCATGGACATGATATTGTAAGTTTGTTTATTTGAATAGTGAACTTCTTTTTGCAATGAGCTATTCAGTTTTTATTATAATGATGAAAAGAATATTGAAAAAGCAACTGAATTTTTATTGTAATGATATAATGTAACTAGATTACATTTTCAAACATATGTAATATAGAATGTAACTATATAATATAAAAATGTAACTAATTTATATTGTAGTAAAATTAACAATTACAACATGTAATAAAATATTCAGTTACATTTTTCCTTCAAATTAGTTACATCGTTTCTCAACAGAGTTACATGCAACTGGTTGTTAGTTACATTTTAGCCTTAAATTGAGTTAAATTTATCTGACCAAAGGAATATATTTTGCCTTCATCGATATTGGACAATCTGATAAAATAAGTCAACCAAACAAAGTTATAAATACATGTTGATACATTTACTGATAAACCAGAAACAATAAATTAAGGATAATCAAGTAATGTTTTAGGTTTCACATCCTTCAAAATTACAAAAATAATGAGATTTTAAAAACATCATCATACATTTAAACTTGTTTTTTTCCATCAAAACAAGTAACAAAACATGTTCATACAAAATTGACAAAACATCAACTCAGTCATCAAAATGCATTGCTGAAACTCTGTGATCTTCTTCTGTGATTGTTCTTGGCTCGTCATTGAGGAAGACTTTGATGAGACGTGATCTAATGTACTTCAATTTACTCCTAGTCATGGTTGCTTGTATTTTTTGATGATGAACATGCAGTCTCATAATTTTAATTATAACTGTCCCACATTCCATACTGCATTTCAGAAAATAAATGAAATACAGTAGTGATTGTTTCAGTTATATTTTTGTTTGTAATATGTGATACCGGAAAATATACTTACGTAAACTGGGGTTGCTGAGGTGATTCCTTCACATATATGATGTTGCCTTCTTTCACCCATTCAAAGCACTTCATGAATTCTGTTATCTGTAACACATTAAAGTTACATTTATAAAATTTCAGTTACATTTTCTGTATAATGTATGATATTTGTTTTTTGTAAGAAAAATAAAGTTCTAGAAAATAAAAGACATACCAATTGCGGTATCAACTGTTCATGTGTGTCATCTTCTTCGTTATTTGGACGCAGTGAATTGTAGTGCCTTCATGTGTTTTCTTTAACATCATATACAACCAAGGTCCAATGGCACTGATGTAGATACCCCATTTTGACCAGTTTGAGATTCAATTTACTTATCCCTAGCGATATCCAAATCAGTTCAATACTTGTTCCAAATACATTATTTTTCTACTTGCTATGATTTCACAAGTGTATAACCCAATGCCATGCACCCATATAAATACATACATCACACACTTATGTATCATGCACACTCTTTCATTCCTCTCATGCATACTCACAAGTTACTAGCCATGCATATCACCCATCCAAACTTATGACTCACATAAAAAATCATATACGTACATGCCTCATCATACATTTGACATCGAACAACACTTCTCATGTGAAACACTCACTCCCCACGTACACAAAGAAAGGCCATGCATGAAGTTAAAAAAAAAAGTCCGGGAGTAAGGGGCATCAAATGTTGGATTTGAAAGGGTATGGGAGGGTGTCTCAAAATGTTTTTCTTAGGGGCTAAGAAAGATGAGTTGGGCTCTTTGTATTGGCTGGTTCAAAAGGGCAAGTACAAGAGAGAAAAGGAGAAGTGATTGGAACTGTGAGGAGGTCATTTGGATGGTTTTCAGTACAAGGAGAAGGAGTGGAATCAGTGGGCAATGGTGGTATTTGGTGGGATATAAATAGAGGTCCCAAATCTTTACAAAAGACACAGGAGGGACCTTGGGCTATTTTAATGAAAACAGAGGTGCCCAGGCTGTTTGGAGGAACAAAAAGAAAAAGAAAAAGAGGAGGGGTTTTGGTTTTTATTCAAAGGGGTTCGACTGTTTGGGTTTTGCAAGGAGTATTAAAAGAGTTTTATTTTTTGGGTTTATTTGCTTAAAAGTGTGAGAGAGGCCGAGGCAAGAAGAAACAGCCGAGAAAGATCTGAGTGTGAGAGTGAGAGTGAACAGTGAGAGGGAGAGAGGGAGGAAGAAGAAGAAGTTGATGGAGAAGCTCTAACATAAAACAGGGCTTTCTTTGTTATCTTGTCTCCTTTTCTTTTATTTTCATTTACTAATTAATTTCATTTACATCATTTAGTTATATCATTATCAATCCCAACCCATTTTCATTGCATTTTAAAGGGGTAAATCTTTTGGGGAGGGGTTAGTAAAAAGCATTACTAGTCCCCTCCCCAAACCAATCAACGCGGTGCGTTTTTATATTCATATTTAATTTCTTTTTTTTTTACTTTTCATTTTAGAATAATTTTACTACATTTTTGTTCTAATCGGATCTTAATCATTTTGTGCGAGGTACTTGAGCTTCACCGTGTTGCGTGGCTGTCTGCGTCAATGTGAAGAGAATCCACAATATTTCCAGTATAGGCGAGTAACATAAGAAATTATCTTTTCTTGCTTTTGAGGAAAAGTAGGTGGCGATCACACCAACGTCCCTGGAAGCGGTCGGGCAACCTTGGACGATCCATCAAGTGGCGATTCGGAGCGCCGTGCGTGTAAAGGAACCAAACTTGAAGGAACTCGGATTCACAACAACACATCATCCTCACCATGTCAAAATCCAGTACCGATAACTAATTGTGTAGGGAAAGTGTATGTATCATGATCGCATCATGCCTATTTTATGAATACAACTGTTATCTTGATTATGGAATACATGAGCATGACATCATGATTTTAAGGTACTATTTTACGTATAATCTATATTGGAGACTATGTTATTCCTGCATGCAAATTGCTATTGATAAATTGATCTAGCATGCATATTATCTGTCTGCGTGACACCATCTGCGTGATCCAGTCCAGTGGGACCTTGTCTGCGTGACGACCGGTCTACGTGACCAAGCTCTAGATGGAGCATCTTTCGGCTGTGTTCCTTACCGGCATGCGTGTCCGTTGCATCATACGCATCATGTAGACTAGTATGAGATTGTGACTATTCTTTTGAAGAGATGCATTATGTTTTATCGTTACACTGGCGACAATTATATGTTTATAATTTGTTAGTTCGGATTCATTGGGAGTATTTTATTGATATTATTATTATTATTATTATTATTGAGACGCTATAGGTCTATTCACTGAGCGTGTGGTAGCTCACCCCTCTTTTCCCAACTTTTAAGGGTAGGTGTTGGTTATCGTTGTTCGTGGAGGGGCGTTGGCAATCTAGTTCGCGTTTTACCTTCGTTGCATCGTAGGTGTTGAATGAGTCTCCTTCTTGGCATGTAGTAGACGTCCTTAGCCTTATCAACAAAATCAGAGGAATTTTTATTGGTATTAAATAAAGAACTTGGGTGTATTCGTTCAAACTTAAGAATGAATTATTGAGATCCTGTGGTTGGTTTTGTTTTAAATCATGAGAGTATTTTACGTATTTATTTATATTATCCATTCTATTGTGGATGGTGTCTACGTAACGCGTCGTATCGCATGCCTTAATTAGGGATAATTGGTACGGGGGCGTTACACTTCTGCTCTAACAATCTACTGTTCGCAGACTCAAGAGAATCATGCACATCTTTCAATCTCTTACACTCAACTTTCATACTGGTTAACTACTTTTCTAAATCTTGTATTTTTTCTGTACCAGCAATGCGCTCCGTGTCAAGAAGCTTGTTTAGAACCTTTTTTCATCTTCTAGTTTCTGAACATCTTATTCAAGTTCTGCAAACTTTCTTTTCAGCTCAACGTGCTCATTTTCTGAAATTTCACTGACTTTTTCCGCCATAATTTCCAATGGATTTTGACATGGGAGGTCTGATGGGTTATATGTACGCTCCCAGTGGCTGTCTACCATGTCAGCAACATTACATCCAGTTTGATCATCAATGCCTTCACCCTGTTGACCATCACTATGCTGAATATTTTGTTGTGAATCCTCCTCTGCAGAATCACCAGCATCTTCACTCCCTTCTACAGATTCTTCATTTTCATCTTGTTCATCTGATGTACTTTAAACATCATCTGACTCAGAACCTTCACTTCCTAGGGCTTTTTTTACGCAGGTGTTACAATCCTATCAGTCTTGTGTCGAGCTCTTCTGTGGACATCTATATGTAGTGTAAATTAAGACTCAGTTACATAACATTAACAAAACACTGTAACACAACATTAACAAAACCAATAGCATCCACAAATAGTTAGTTACATTATACATTACATAGTCATATTTTTTGTATTAACATTAAACATTAGTTAGATACATTGTACACAACATTTAACATAACTTAGTGACATATGCAAATAGCTAGTTATATTATGACAATACATAGTTACAAAACATTTGCTAATAATTTACACAAGTTAAAACTTAGATACATAGTGCAGAAACATGAGAATTCAGAATATGGAATTACGTTTTTGTCGGTATACTCCAGTTTTCAAAAAATTGCACAATGTTGTATTACTTAAAAAACAAACATATGATGTACAATGTGTTACGACCCAGGGCGGCTGTCCCCGAGACGTGGCAAATATATAATATCAGCTATCCACATATGAGATCAATAAAGACTCTAACACAACATCTAAAGCAACAAAGCAATTAAAAGGTGATAACTGACATAATATATATATACATATAGCGGAAGCCAAACAACTAAGTCTGTAATCCAGAAACACATTACAGATTAGAATAAATAATTAATTGTCCTGTGAGAGCCAACATAAACCAAAAGACATCAATACACATATACTGTGCAGAAGCACGAGTATCAAATACTTACAAGAGAAGGGGGGGGGGGGATGCTGATGGCCTCTCACTCGCAAGATCCAAAACACGAACGCTGCACTGCTGTGGTGATGCGCCTAAGGGAGCTCCTCCTTCGGATCCGACTCGACGCCAACTGGAGGAAACAAATGCGAGGGGTGAGCCACATGCTCAGTGAATGGTACAATCCATGCATCACAACTCATATTAACATTTCAAGCAATTAAAATTCCAACAAAATGGGAGTAACCACACAAACTGGTGGGTCGTATAACGACGCCGACCCACCACACCCTCACCCTCCAAGGGTGACATGGGACTGTCGGGAGAGATCCGACTGCTCTACACCCTTGGTCCACCGGTAGCCCTCTCCCGGGTAGCCTCTACCTGGGGCCTCCCATGATCAGTACATCTGCCACGCATCGGTTAGTACCTACAGATGGGGGCCCGCCCAGGATAGCTTCACCGTCGGGCGGCTTCAACACGGATCCGACGAAGGGGAGAAAACAATCTACACTCGCGGATACGATCCTCTTGGATCCGTCATCACCGGTTACTAAATACCGATAAATAACAAATTCTCATGAATTCCTCCAGGGCGCATAACTCGGATGCGGGGAAGACATATGGTTCGCAATGCTAATGCCATGGTAAACCCCATAAGAGGTCCTACACTTGCCTAACCCCATTAGGCAAGGTTCATGGCTTTGATTACATGTATATAACAACATACAACCTACCTAATAAATATACATGGAATTTGTCATGGAATTAATACCAACATGATAGAAAATTACAAGGAATTATCCTAGTCATGCTTTATATTCAATGCACACATATAAGAAATAGATACATGATTAACTGGGTAGAAGCATGCATGGAATAAAGCTATCCTAGCATGAGATATGATGTATTGGTGAGCAGGGTTCCTAGGCATGACATAACAATGCATAATCCTAGCATAAAAGTCACCTATCATGGCATGGATGCAATATAGTTAATATGCAGTTATGGTACCCCACGGAGGTGGAATGCACGACTATGTGCATCCAACGCCTCCCAAATGGGTTGGACTGATCCACTCACAGATACTTGGATCGTCGCGCGTCCGATCTACGAGATCTTTAACAATCAAAGCTTTCTTTTTTTTTTTTTTTTCAATCTCTCCCTCTTCTCCTCCTCTTCTCCTCCTCTCACTCTCAGATTACTCTGCTGGACCCCTAACATACCAGCAAAAATCCCCCCCTTTTGATTCCCTAAATACACCATTTTTTGGTGGAGGGGGAGGGAAATGACCAAGCTGTCCCTGACTAGAAAATTCTGGGCAGGCTTCACTAAAATAGCCATCACTTTCACAATTTAGCTCCGAATTGCACGATTCAAAATTCATTGGAAAGCCAAGTAGATTATCTACAACTTTCATGTTTATACCAACATCCAATGACCCCTTCCGCTGTTCCAAAATATGAGCTAAACATCAAACAGGGCTGCAGCCAGGCTTTTCTTATCCCCGGGGTATAATTGGAAAAATACCCATAACTTTTGCTACATGAATCCAGATGATCTAATTCCACTTTTGTATGAAAGCTAACTCAAAACTGAATATTCCATGATAAAATCAGTTTTAAACTACTTCATCTGCGACATTAACAAAATTAAATCCGAATACCAATTAAGCTTGAAAGACACAAACACAACCAAAAAGCCCTAAATGACACAAACATAACACAATGTAACATATGTGTTATTTAATTTACCTTATTTGATTTCACCTTTCGGAGATTAGTTTTTTCCAACTTCTTATGCATTTTTCTCAAATCCCACTTCAAGAATGGTGGGAATTGATTTGGATTTGAGGCTTCTATTAAATTCGTATGCTCGCACAACCAGTACTGCATTTTCATAGTATTGTTAGTCATAAACAATTTTTATTCAAATAAAGGAAAATCATAAGATAATGGACTAAGCAAACTTACCAACAGTAGAATGACGCATCCTGTAATGATGGTCGGATGTTTTTTACTTTTTAGATGCACTGATTTCATCAAAGTGTTTAAAATCGAGGATGACCAAGCATAGTATTTCATTTTGTTAATGTCTTCCACATATTAAAAGCATGCCCAACCTATAGTATGCCCACTGTTTGTGAAAAAAGGCAGACAAATAGATATAAACAGCAAAGTCTAGCAAAATCTCAGAAATGATTGTCTTCGTTTCAATTCAATGCATCGATCAATTGTTGCTTGATGAAAGGAGCACTGGGTCTGCTAATTGAACCAAACCTCCTCCTTATGAATGGCGTGTCCGGCTTAGCACCATAATTCACTATTTTACAAGTCAAAAAGTTAGTTACCTTTAATTTTTACAAGTTACATTTTAAAAACTAATAAAAAAAGTTATGTATATATAAGTGAAACAATATTATGTTTACCTTTAACATCCTTTTTTCCAGACTGAATGCCCAGAACAAGATCGATTTCATTGGATGTTATCTTTAGAGGCTTTCCACCAATCACGAAAGACTGACTTTTCTGGTCATATGTTGAAATTATCCACATTAAATCATCATCCCTTTTTTTGGTTTGACAGAAATCATATGTCTTGTCTAATAAGCAATTGAAAAGGTTCCAGAATGGTGTTTTCCTCAACAAATCCACATGCCTTTGTTTAAGTGTTAGTTTGGAAAATGTCTCAAAGATCCTCTGAAATGAAGATATGAACTGTGGATAATATTTCTTTCCTCTCCTTTCTTTTGGTTTCTCTATCTTTTTTTTGCCTGCAGCAATTTTTATTACATTTCATACGCATTGAGACATACATTCACTATAATGCATTCTAATACTGAATGAATTATTACACATCATAGAATACACATATGCAACATTTTTGTACACTGTAACCTAGTTACATTGTATAAAGTTAGCTACAATAGCTGCATGTACAGATCCACCAAAAATACATATGCAGCTCACATGTTGAAAGAAATTAGTTATATTGCACAAAATGTTATATACATTCAGTACAACAATAACATCAAAAAACATATAATGATACGAGAAAGACAAATAATGACAAACAAACTTATAAAAATGTTAATAGTTAAGTTCATTGACTGAAAGTTAGTTACAAATTAAACATAGTTACATTCCATGTAACATCAGATCTAAACAAACTAAATATGTAACTAACACTTTTTATATTTGTTCACATTCAGCTAATAGTTTGTTACATTTCTTGAAAACATAGTTACATTCCATATTACTTCAGAATCCACATAAACATATTTGTTACCCAATTTTTTTAAGCTGAAGAAATTGGTATTGCATGTCATACAAATTTAAACATACACACACCATAATGTATGAGTGCACATACATAATATAATACAAATTTTGTGTACAGTTATGCATACACAAAGTTACATTAAAAGAAAGTTACATTTTTTTAACTTTCATAAAACAATGAGAATACATATTTCTACTCTCAATAGTTGGTTACATTTGCCCTGCAAAAAAGAAGAAACTGGTTACATATCACCTGCAAACGATAAACCTAAAAATATTTTTGTCAAATAATAGTCAGTTACTCTTCTACAAATTAAAAAAAAAATCAGTCCAACATTTGAAGATCATAATAACAATCACAAAAATAATCAAACTTTAGCACAGACACATTAAATAACAGAATATAAGATTTTAAAATTTATCAAATCGTCACAAAATAGAAAAAAAATTGTAGAAAAACCCAAAAGGGTTGCCGTACCCATTTTTGGTTGGTTTTGAATCTTCAGAGGAACAGAAAATACTTTAAATCGAAGCCCCAAAAAAATCTTAGGTTTTCGTCTCTCTTTTGGACGAAAGGTTAGTGATGGACCGATTTTGTTTTTGTTTTTTTCTTTGGAAACCAATTAATATCTGAATGTATGGGTTTGGGTTCTCAAGAGGGACAGGATACGAACAGAAAAAACGCAAAACGAGGGAAATTTGGGTGAGAGAATGTGTGTTTTAAATAAGGGGTAAATATGTATTTTACTTTTTTGCCCTTTTGAAAAAAAACAACCCGGCAGCCAATCATATTGTGACACCTCAAGGGGCCTGTGGGAGGGGCCTATGTCACGCCCCAGGGTGGCCGTCCCCGGGACGCGGCAAGTGTATATATAATATCAGAATCTACACATGAGGTCAATAATATATCATACACAAACAACCAGAATGACACACAGACAACAAAGAGGCTGACATGATATATACACCAAATGCGGAAGCAAAAGACTGAATCTGTAAATAAATATACTACAGACTCGATACACAATCATCTGTCCTGTGAGAGCCAATATATACAAATAACAACTGAATATATACAATACGTGCTCAGCACGGAAATAAAATACATACAGCCAAGAAAAGGGATGCTGATAGCCTCTGGCACTCGCGGACGTAGCGCTGCTCCGCTACTGAAGAAATCCCTCGGAAAGCTCCAACTGCTCCTCCGGCTCCGGCTCAGTGGCAACTGGGGAAAAATATGCGAGGGGTGAGCCACACGCTCAGTGAACAGCACAACCCATGCATCACAGACAATATTGACCACAATTCCATCTTCATAATTCACAATCTCTTATTAACAACCACAAAGTGGTAACAAATACTCAAACCAGTGGGTCGCTTAATCGCCAACCCACTACACCCTCACCCTCACCCTTCAATGGGTGACTTAGGATTTTGGGACTGATAATCATCCAATCACGACTCCAGTGGGTCGCTCATCGCCAACCCACTACACCCTCACCCTCACCCTTCAATGGGTGACATAGGATTTTGGGACTGACTAGGCTGTTGGTCACCCTTGGTCCACCGATAGTCTCTCCTCCACTCCGTAGGCCGCCTGGTCTACTCCCACATTCAGCACAGTCCGTAACCAAATCAGGAGGTGCCTACTGATGGGAGCCCTCTGTCAGGAAGGCCTGTCTAATGCTGGGGTAGTCTCTACCGGATCCAACGAAGGGGACAGAACAGCCTATCCATACGCATATGATCCACTCGGATCCGCCGACTACACGCCTCAACAACTCTAATGTCATGAACTCTTCAGAGTTCCTCCAGGGCGCATAACCAAGATGCGGGGAACATGTACAATAAAAGCAAGGTTGGAATATCATTGGGGGAAAGAAACTCGGGAGGGCGGCGTGAGTTCCCGATATAGGATACCCCGACAACCAAACAAGGAACACGGAGTACCCTAACACGGGTCTCACCGCTGTCCTCGCAAGGCCCCTCCCCTATAATATTCACTAACAGGCTAATAATCATACCAATCATGCAACATTACTTATAATATTATTGGGACTAGAAACCTTGGGAGGGCAGCATGAGGTCCCGATACAGGACATCCCGACAACCAAACAAGGAACACGGAGTACCCTAACACGGGTCTCAATGTTGACCTCGCAAGGCTCCTCCCTATAATATTATCTAAGGCATGCGATTTAACCTACATTAGCATTTAATTTAATAAATAAACTAGTGGGACGCATGCATAGGCCGAGGTTTCCTAGCATGAAAACAGGAGGCATGGTGCATGGCTCATACACCTATCCTAAGGGTGCAAGTCCCTAATATGCAAAGACTAGGGTAGCATGCATTCTACATTTAAATCATGCAAGCATGGATTACATATTACTGCAGGTTAATATACATCCATGGTGCCCCAGGAGAGGTCGGTATACGCCCAAGTGCGTATAACGCCTCTCTACTGGGTTGGATTGTCCCACTCACCGGAATCGGGGTCGTCGCGCGACCGTCCGTCTAGATCTGCAAGACAGACATTCAATATGGTGAGAACAATGCATAAAATACTCAAAAATACTCACAAAATACACCAAAAGAACCCAACACTCGGGCATACGTACATACGGACCGTACGCACGTTAGCCTGAGCACTCTGACTCACTCCCGCACTCTCGGCAACCACCCGCACGGCCACCCGCCCTCGGATGCGCTACCGCGCCACAGCCCGCGCGCCCCGACGCACTGCCGCACGCACACGCACGCTCGCGCGCGCCCGCGCGCACCGCGCGTCCAGCCCAGCGCGCCCCGCGCGCACTGCACGCACTCCCCAGCACGCGCGCGCACTGGTCCCCAGCACCGCGCGCACTGGTCCCCAGCACTGCGCCCAGGCGCATGCCCAGGCGCCCTGCCCGCGCGCGCGCACGCTCGCGCGCACCCGCGCGCACTCCCGCGCACACCCCCGCTCGCGCCAGCACCCGCGCGCACGCCGGCGACCACTCCGCGCGCACCCGCGCGCACGCACCCGCGCGCGACTGCGCGCCCGACTGCGCCCATCGCCCAGCGCCACCTGCGCGCACGCCCACGCGCACGCCCGCGCGCCCCTGCCAGCTGCTGCGCCTGTGCTGCTGCCTGCTGCCTGCTGCCTGGGACTGCCAGCCTGCCAGCCCGAGCACCTCCACCACCACTCCTCCGGCCACCAATGGCCTCCGACCACCACCCTACCGCCGCCAACGGCCACCCACAGCCGCCGACCACCTCCCAACCTCAAAAACATCCACCGAACAAGCATCTAAGCATGAAAAGAGAGGAAAAAGAGGCTTACCAAGGGGTGGAAGAGATGTTCGGTTGCTCTCCGCGCACCGAAACCTCTCCCAAAGGGTTTCCAACGGCCGGATCTACTCCCACCTCCAAAATGAGCCAAAACAGAGGAGAAGAGAGGGGGGACGGAGGGGCAAATCTCACCGGAATCGGGATTTGAAAGCACCGGGGTGTAGATCGGGACCCGATCTACACTTCCTATGCTTTAGGTTTTTTGGTTTGAGGGGTCTAGGGGGCTCAAAAGTGAGAAAAGGAGAGAGGGGAGAGAGAAAATCAAGTTGGTAGGGATGATGAATAGTGATTTCGAAATTAGATCCCACCTATATATAGTGAGCGACTTAAAATACCCGGATACGCCCCGAAACTGTGAAATTTCAGAAACGTTACCAGAAATCGATGAAATTTTCGTGAGAGGCCTAAAATGACACCAGGACACCAAATATGCAGTTAGATTTCCAATCGGAGTCCTCTAACTCAGGACGATAGCTAACAGTCCAAAAATTAGCGGTTCCGATCGAAAACCAAAAAAAATGAAAAACTGCCAGAACGCTCTAACGGTTACCAGCAGGTTAAAAGTGACACATATATAACATTCTTCCCCCCTTAGGAAATTTTGTCCTCAAAATATGAAAAAACATCTAGGAGGGGAAAAGATGCGTCACACCTGGCATCCTTGAGCTCTCAAGTGTCCTCGACACCGGAACGGTGCTGCCATCGCACCTCGACCAACTGGACGGTCTTGGTGCAGGGCCTCCTCACGCGGCGGTCCATGATCTCAATCGACTGCTCCACGAATGACTGTCCGGCTCAGAGACGAGCGGCTCGAACGGGATGACGTGAGCAGGATCGTGGACACACCTTTACCCAACTGTGAACCCACCCCTCCAAGACGGAGAGGTAAGAATTGGCGCTGAGGTGAGCCTCCGATAAAACTCCAGGAAGCTCTCCTCGCAAGAAGGGGACCACTCGAACCGGACATCTTTCCAAGTAAGGCGGTTAAGAGGAACAGCTATCTTCGAGAGTCCCTCGTCAAGCTTCCTACAATAACCTGCTAAACTCGGGAAGCTCCGAATCCCTGCGGGGTTCGACGGTCGGCGCCAATTTGACGCGACGAGCGTCTTGCCCGGGTCCACAGATATGCCTTCACCAGAATTCACCCATCCCAAAAGGCCTTAACCTCTACCAAAACTCACACTTGATCTACCATCTATCTGATGCTTCCATGGTATCCCTTGCCTGGGAAAAGAAACCTCGGGAGGGCACCATGAAATCCCGATATAGGATACCCCGACAACCAAACAAGGAACACGAAGTACCCTAGCCCGGGTTTCAACGCTGACCTCACAAGGCCCCTTAATCCAGAAAGGAACACTAGAAGAAGACATCATTTTAAATAACACATCTAACCCCTCCAGATCACCTACATCTAGATGATCATTCAACGATGTCCTTCAACATCCATTACAAGACCGAACCCAACATCATCGGGAATGGTCGAATAAACCATTTGGTCACGAGCGACCCGTCTTCGCCTCATCCACACCCTCACTCCCGAAAGGAGACATTTTGGGACTTTGGGAGAGACTTAGACTGCTCTCTACCCCTGGTCCACCGGTAGCCTCTCCCCGCTCCGTAGCTCGCCTGGTCCTCTGACCGGGAGCCTGTCTAACGCCGGGGCTGTACTACGCGGATCCAACGAAGGGGAGAGCGATTCCACGCTCGCGGCACCATTCCATAATCTATTCCCGGGTAGCCTCTACCTGGCATACTCCCACGATCAGTACCCCTCCGACTGCATCGGCGGTACCTACTGATGGGAATTCACTGCCAGGACAGCTAAAACCCGGCTTCCTTAACCCAAACAACCACTCTTGATACTCACTCATCCAGATACCCCACACACTTGCATAATAACCATCAAACACACACCCACACATATATCCTATTACTAGAGAGCTGGGAACACAGGATAATACCTCGAACCATGATACCCGAAGGCTGCACCTCCTCGGCCGTAAGCGCTGCAACTCTGCCCTGGACCAACCGCGGCTGAGGAACAGGAGCACGCCTCGCCGGCTGCACTGGCTGCTGCTGACGCTGAGGCTGCTGCTGCGGAAGCTGCTGCTGCAAGAACTGCGGCTGCGGAGGCATCACTCGGGGTCGGCCAGCATCAGGGCAATTGTATCTGATATGCCCGATGCGCTGACAATGGAAGCAGCGCCGCTTCTCCGGCCGTACGGACTGGATGGGCACTGCCGCAATGGGTGCTGGATCCCACACTGGCACCGCATCTGCTGGAGGAGAGGAAGCCGCTGACTGATCGAAACGGGGCCTCCTCTTCTTGCGCTGCCCCTGGTCCCGACTCCCGGAAGGGCCCTGATCTGCAGAAGGGGTCGGAACCGTCACCATGATCCCGAGATCTCGCTCGACTGTCTTCGCCCGAGACACCAAGTCGGAGAACCTCGAGAATGCATGGGCGGTGACGTGCACCCGGATGGCGCTGCTGAGACCCAACTCGAAACGGCGGCACCGCGTCCCCTCATCCATCACCAAGGCTGGAGCGAACCTGGAAAGGCTCGTGAAGCGCGTAGAGTAGTCAGCAACCGACATGGAACCCTGCGTCAACTGCTCGAACTCCCGCATCACGATCTGGCGCGTCGAGAATGGGAAATACTCCTCCAAGAAATGCCCCTGGAAACCCGCCCATGTGAGCCGCGCCACTCCCTCTGGGATGTCCACCACTCGGGTAGCCCACCAGTCGGCGGCGTCACCCTTCAGCATAAAGGTGGCCAGGGAGACTCGCTGGCGATCGGTGCAAAGCATGGCCGCGAAAATGGTATCCACCTCCCTCAACCAACGCTCTGGCGCAAGAGGATCTGCCGACTGACCATGGAACTCGGGAGGGTGGAGCTTCAGAAAGGCGTTGAGGCCGCTCTGCTGCACTCGCGCCGCCGCCTCTAGCTCCTCCTCCCTCTCCAGGGGATCCTCAACTCCTACTGCCGGAATCGCCACGGGAACTGGGGGTACATCGGGTACCGCAGGCGGATCTGCCGCCAAGGGGACCTGCGGAACTGCCTCGCGAGTCGCCCTCAGCTCCTGAATCTCTCTAGCCTGCTCTGCCAATACTCTGGTCTGGGCCTCCAGCGCCCTCGTCTGTGTCTCCACCAAATCAGCCAACCGAGCGAAAGCACGCTCCCAAGCAGGAGGCTCCTGCGTCAAGGGCTCTCCGGTAGCATCCTCGTCTCTGGTAGGTCCGGAAACCTCCAAAGACCGAGAGGGACCTCGTCCGCGCCGTCCTCTGCGAGGAGGCATATCAGCACCCTAAGAAAACCAGACACTAGGATCAGAATACTCATATAGAAATCCTAGGACTCATCTCTACGAAAGGAAGACTATTGGCTCTGACAGGACCAGGCTCTGATACCAACTTTTGTCACGCCCCAGGGCGGCCGTCCCCGGGACGCGGCAAGTGTATATAAAATATCAGAATCTACACAGGAGGTCAATAATATATCATACACAAACAACCAGAATGACACACAGACAACAAAGAGGCTGACATGATATATACACCAAATGCGGAAGCAAAAGACTGAATCTGTAAATAAATATACTACAGACTCGATACTCAATCATCTGTCCTGTGAGAGCCAATATATACAAATAACAACTGAATATATACAATACGTGCTCAGCACGGAAATAAAATACATACAGCCAAGAAAAGGGATGCTGATAGCCTCTGGCACTCGCGGACGTAGCGCTGCTCCGCTACTGAAGAAATCCCTCGAAAGCTCCAACTGCTCCTCCGGCTCCGGCTCAGTGGCAACTGGGGAAAAATATGCGAGGGGTGAGCCACACGCTCAGTGAACAGCACAACCCATGCATCACAGACAATATTGACCACAATTCCATCTTCATAATTCACAATCTCTTATTAACAACCACAAAGTGGTAACAAATACTCAAACCAGTGGGTCGCTTAATCGCCAACCCACTACACCCTCACCCTCACCCTTCAATGGGTGACTTAGGAATATGGGACTGATAATCATCCAATCACGACTCCAGTGGGTCGCTCATCGCCAACCCACTACACCCTCACCCTCACCCTCAACGGGTGACATAGGATTTTGGGACTGACTAGGCTGTTGGTCACCCTTGGTCCACCGATAGTCTCTCCTCCACTCCGTAGGCCGCCTGGTCTACTCCCACATTCAGCACAGTCCGTAACCAAATCAGGAGGTGCCTACTGATGGGAGCCCTCTGTCAGGAAGGCCTGTCTAACGCTGGGGTAGTCTCTACCGGATCCAACGAAGGGGACAGAACAGCCTATCCATACGCATATGATCCACTCGGATCCGCCGACTACACGCCTCAACAACTCAAATGTCATGAACTCTTCAGAGTTCCTCCAAGGCGCATAACCAAGATGCGGGGAACATGTACAATAAAAGCAAGGTTTGAATATCATTGGGGGAAAGAAACTCGGGAGGGCGGCGTGAGTTCCTGATATAGGATACCCCGACAACCAAACAAGGAACACGGAGTACCCTAACCCGGGTCTCACCGCTGTCCTCGCAAGGCCCCTCCCCTATAATATTCACTAACAGGCTAATAATCATACCAATCATGCAACATTACTTATAATATTATTGGGACTAGAAACCTTGGGAGGGCAGCATGAGGTCCCGATACAGGACATCCCGACAACCAAACAAGGAACACGGAGTACCCTAACACGGGTCTCAATGTTGACCTCGCAAGGCTCCTCCCTATAATATTATCTAAGGCATGCGATTTAACCTACATTAGCATTTAATTTAATAAATAAACTAGTGGGACGCATGCATAGGCCGAGGTTTCCTAGCATGAAACAGGGGACATGGTGCATGGCTCATACCATATCCTAAGGGTGCAAGTCCCTAATATGCAAAGACTAGGGTAGCATGCATTCTACATTTAAATCATGCAAGCATGGATTACATATTACTGCAGGTTAATATACATCCATGGTGCCCCAGGAGAGGTCGGTATACGCCCAAGTGCGTATAACGCCTCTCTACTGGGTTGGATTGTCCCACTCACCGGAATCTGGGTCGTCGCGCGACCGTCCGTCTAGATCTGCAAGACAGACATTCAATATGGTGAGAACAATACATAAATACTCCAAAATACTCACAAAATACACCAAAAGAACCCAACACTCGGGCATACGTACATACGGCCCGTACGCACGTTAGCCTGAGCACTCTGACTCACTCCCGCACTCCCGGCAACAACCCGCACGGCCACCCGCCCTCGGATGCGCCGCCGCGCCTCAGCCCGCGCGCCCCGACGCACTGCCGCACGCACGCGCGCGCTCGCGCGCTCCCGCGCGCACCGCGCGTCCAGCCCAGCGCGCCCCCGCGCGCACTGCACGCACTCCCCAGCACGCGCGTGCACTGGTCCCCAGCATCGCGCGCACTGGTCCCCAGCACTACACCCAAGCGCATGCCCAGGCGCCCTGCCCAGCACCCAGGAACAGTGCCCAGGCGCCCTGCCCGCGCGCGCACACGCCCACGCGCGCCCGGGCGCACCCGCGCACACCCCCGCTCGCGCCAGCACCCGCGCGCACGCCGGCGACCACTCCGCGCGCACCCGCGCACCCGCGCGCGACTGCGCGCCCGACTGCGGCCGCCAGCGCCCAGCGCCCAGCACCCAGCGCCACCTGCGCGCACGCGCGCGCGCCCCTGCCAGCTGCTGCGCCTGTGTTGCTGCCTACTGCCTGGTACTGCCAGCCCGAGCACCTCCACCACCACTCCTCCGGCCACCAATGGCCTCCGACCACCACCCCACCGCCGCCAACGGCCACCCACAGCCGCCGACCACCTCCCAACCTCAAAACCATCCACCTAACAAGCATCTAAGCATGAAAAGAGAGGAAAAAGAGGCTTACCAAGGGGTGGAAGAGATGTTCGGTTGCTCTCCGCGCACCGAAACCTCTCCCAAAGGGTTTCCAACGGCCGGATCTACTCCCACCTCCGAAATGAGCCAAAACAGAGGAGAAGAGAGGGGGACGGAGGGGCAAATCTCACCGGAATCGGGATTTGAAAGCACCGGGGTGTAGATCGGGACCCGATCTACACTTCCTATGCTTTAGGTTTTTTGGTTTGAGGGGTCTAGGGGGCTTGAAAGTGAGAAAAGGAGAGAGGGGAGAGAGAAAATCAAGTTGGTAGGGATGATGAATAGTGATTTCGAAATTAGATCCCACCTATATATAGTGAGCGACTTAAAATACCCGGATACGCCCCGAAACTGTGAAATTTTGGAAACGTTATCGGAATTCGACGAAATTTTCGTGAGAGGCCTAAAATGACACCAGGACACCAAATATGCAGTTAGATTTCCAATCGGAGTCCTCTAACTCAGGACGATAGCTAACAGTCCAAAAATTAGCGGTTCCGATCGAAAACCGAAAAAAAACGAAAAACTGCCAGAACGCTCTAACGGTTACCAGCAAGCTAAAAGTGACACATATATAACAGCCTATATGCTGGGGCGTGACTGTAGCAAATCTCAAAACTTTAATATGCTGAAATTCAATAATAACATTTTCACAGCATTTTTTTTGCCATTCATTGTACATCATCAGACCATCATCTTATATAAATTCACAATTTCATTTTGAAATTAGAAACTAATATTTCTCAATCATTCAATCAATTTTGAGTTTGATAGCAAGCAAGGAAAGTGGGTTTCTCAATCATCCACCTTCAACTACAAATCCACATGTTTGAATCTTAAAAAAAAACAGTGTGGAAACATAAAATAGTGTGGGGAAGAGGGAGGGAGGGGGGGGGTCGGGGGGTATGGGAGGTAGTTGCCTGGGATGGTTTTCAGTTGGGGTCTGAGAAGAGGGCGCCGAGGTTGGTGGTCACCGGAGAAAGCGAGAGGTGGTGGTGCGGCGGTGACGAGGTGTGGTGGTACCGCCGGGTTGTGAAAGGATGTGGTCGCTGGGGCCTGAGGTCGGGTTTATTAGAGAAAGGTGAGGCTGAGTGCTTGAAAGGGGGGTGAGTCAGAATGATCAGGGAAAGCAGGGGAGAGAGAAAGAGAGTGAAAAGGGGTCGCTGTAGTGTGGTGGTGCGGCTAGGGTTGAGAGGAGGTGGTGATTAAGGTTTTCAGAAAGGGAGTAAAAAATGGGGGAGGAGTTGGGCAGTGAAAATGAGGAGGAGAGAGAGTGCAAGTGAAAATGAGGGAGAGAGAGAGAGAGGGGAAGTGGGTATTGGGGGTCAGGCAAACACAACTGGATGAATCGGTTGTTCCTTTTTTTCATTTTTTTGTTAAGAAACAAAGGGAGCCATCCGATGGTGGATCCAGCAATCGAAGGGCGCTAAATAGATGCCGCACGATGGGGTGCACGGCCGCACGGCCACACCCCATCAGTTCTCTCTCTATGTGTGTGTGTGTGTGTGTGTGTGTGTGTGTGTTCTTTCAATTTCTTGACAATATTCATCTATATGTAGTCGATGAGGCTAAATTATGCGGTTCATGATCAGTTTAGATCACCATCAGTTTTATATATGGATACAATAACTGGTAGAGGAATTAAACATTAACATGCATGGATATCTCGAAACAAGCTCAACCCAATCAATGACTGAAAATCCTCAAAAAACAAATATAAAAACCAATTAAAGACTCACAATCTAAACCACAACAAGGACACAAAGAACAAAACAAAGTCTCCAGAAACGCAGAAGAAACAGGTTCTGTGAAAACAAGAGAGATGGGGGGATCTCAAAAGGGAGCAGGAGCCAGAGGCGGTGGGAAAATAGGCGGAGTCAAAGGGGACGACGGAGTTATTATTGTCATGATAATATTGAAGGATGGTGTAGACAGTCTGCGCAATAGTGAGCGCCAATACGAATATCGCGGCGGCGAGCGACAGGAACGCCCACGGACTCCTGAAGTAGGTGTGGAGTTGGCCCTCCACATGTTCCAACTCTTCCTGCAGTAATTGTTCACCCTCCGGTGCACCTAAACAGTAAGAATAACAATAAGAACAACAATAACATTTAGAATAACTGTATATTCTTTGTTATTCTTACCTCGTCCAGGGGGCCATCCTGGTTGAGCGTGACGTCTTTAGAGAGACTGTTGAAGAGCTTGGCCACCGCGTTCTGTATGATCCCTTAAGCGTTGAGCAGGGCGACATGTTTTGATGAGTCGATGATGCTGTCCATGAAGAACACGTAGGACGTAAACCGGTTTCCTGCGCCAATACGTGCAGGCGCTCGAAGTCCATCAGATTCAAGAACATGGACTCAGTGGCGTCGTCGACCACGACGGGCGGTAGGCTAAGCACGCCGTGGTGGAAGGAGATGTCCTCGAGGCTTTCGGAGCGGCTGGTCTTAAAGCGGATGCCCGCCTCATTGAGCTCCATCGCGGACCTCACGATGTCGTTTGTGTCATTTTTCGGGTAGTTGTAGGGTGGGTGGGAGGAGCGTTTTCCTGGGCCTTGGAGGAAGCTGTTTCGGAACAAGTCGAGCACGTGGAGGGTCAATACTCTGGTCTCTGATGTGGGCCTCGTCGGTGCATAGAATCGGAGGATGAGCCTGTGTATCTGATCAATGGGCTGTATGTGTGGTGTAAATAGTGCAACATTTCCTGACAATTACAAAAAGGGCTTTGTTTCGTTATGGCTACAGATTTGATGGATCGATCTCAAAATCATTGCTTTTTCATGTATGAGATATATATGTGACAAATGTTTTATTCGATACCCATATGAGATAAGTATAATAAAAGTACATTTCTGTTGGGTGTGAAAGCAGCGGCGACAATTAGAATTAGCTTTTTTAAATATGACCAACAAGATAAACCATGCTTACTAGTACTACATTTTAGAACATTCGGAAAAGTTACTTGTGACCATGCTCATTAGTACTACTATATGGTTAAATTGAATTGAAGGAAGTACCTTAGATTTGCCACCCTCAACACTGGTGCCATTCTCAACAGTGATCAACCTCTCGAGGACCCGCAGAGGAAGCTGGTTCTCAAGCATCAACATGTCCCTCTTAATATAAGGCACCATGTGGAGCGTCTCATGAGGGCTGAATATGGGGTTATTCTTGTTGGAAAAAATTAATAAATTTCTTTAAAAAATGTATTAATTAGTTTCCAAATATATATTAAAAATTTAATGGGATGTTTAATTCCCTCTAATATGTTTTGTCTCACATCGGTTAAAGAATGCGATGAAGCAGTCTTTAAATATGCCTCGTGTAGATCTTGGGTCGGGACCCAAGCAGGAGCTGGGGTTTGTGAATTGCTTTTGCATATTGTGTATCTCGTACTTCGGACTCGAACATGGTCTCACGTACGGGCTCGGGTACTGGTATGGGTTAAACGTAAAATTCATTTGGAACGTTTTATTTTTTCGCAATGGCTGGCAACGTTTAAATTTGAATTTTAAACGTTGGAAATAAATATGGTAACCGTAAACGCTTACCATAATTGGCGCGTGTAATTAATGTTAACGTTACACCTCTACAGTCGAATCTCTGTGCCTATAAAAAGGCTACCTTCGCAGAGATTCATAGTATGCGAAAAACTAAGTGTTCCACCAGAAATCCTTCACACAAACAGAGTCTTTACTTTATTCTTTGAACGATCAGGTTTGCGACGGTTCGACTTCTCTTCCTGCTTGTACCAAGAAGAGAACAGCGAGGGCTGGGTGGTTTTATCTTGGGAACAGATCGTCGAGAACCCTGTGCGATTGAGGGGGCGTATTCTGTTCTGAAGACAGCGTTACCACGTGACTCCATACCAGGCTCTTCTAATCCCTGTCTTCATATTATCTCTGTTTTTTGTCTGATAATAGAGAACATTTTTCCAACAATTTCATAACAGAATAGCTTTCTATTAACAGTCTTTGTTGTCTGCCATGGCTTTTAACGAAGATAAAACCTCTGCCAAACCTGATGAGAAGTTCAATGGAAACCATTTCCGAAGATGGCAGCAACAAGTTCGGTACTGGCTTACCACACTTGGCCTTAGTTCTGCCATCCTCAAGCCTACCCCTACCGAGACTAAGAAAAATTCAACAGAAACTCAGTCCACAGATACCACCCAACTAAGACCACAGCCACCACTGAGACCACTCCTTCTACCAGTACACCACAACTTAGTTTTACAAAAATTGATTATCTCTGTCATGGTCGTATTTTGTCCACTTTATCCCGTGAGCTGTATGATGCCTACTGTTTGACAAAAACCTCCCTAGAGTTATGGACTGCCCTAGAGGAGAAATATGGCCTAGAGGATGCTGGATTAGAGAGGTACACTTTTGTTGACTGGCTTGAATACAAGATGGTGAAAACAAAAACTGTAACCGCTCAGATCCTAGAGTATACAAACCTTATTCAAAATGCTAGAACCAAAAGGTTTTACTCTAGAAGAAAATATCCAAGCTCCAGCCCTTATTGAAAAACTTCCTCCTTCCTTGAATGATTTTGCCAAAACTCTTAGGCACCATCAGGGTTTCATGTCTATGACCAATCTTCTGAAATCCCTTAAAATAGAAGATATCCATAGAACCAAAGACAAGAAAAATAAACAAGCTGAGGTTAGTCTTGTAGAAACCAAGAAGCAGGTCAAACCTAAAGGAAAAAATTTCAAACCCAAGAAATGTTTCCCCAAACCCACAAATTCCAAAAAAACACCAATCCAAACCATAAAAAGACCTTCCACTGCTACGTTTGTGGCAAATCTGGGCACTTTGCTAAAGATTGTCATAAACGGAAGGATCCCAAGGCCAAAGAAAACCCTCAAGCTGCCATTACCTCACAAGTCAATATGCTGACCTTAGATGAGAACACCTCTGGGAAAACTACTAGAAATGCGATGGAAGAAGCGTGATGATGGGAGATTTTGGGGCTCCAATGGTTGAAGGTTTTGGACTAGTTGACTTGAAGTTTACTTCTGGAAAGGTCCTAGCACTTCAAAACGTGCAATATGTACCCAAAATAAGAAGAAACCTAGTTAGTGGGTCCTTGTTAATCCAAGAGGGTTACAAGTTAGTGTTCGAGTCAGATAAGGTTGTAATAACAAAGTTTGGTACTTTTATTGACAAATGATATCTTTGTGATGGTTTCTTTAAATTAAATGTTTTAGACTCTTGTGTTTCTGGTAGTAATAATAATTCTACTGTTGCTCTTATGACTGAATCTTGTAATATGTGGCATGCTAGATTAGGTCATGTTAATCTAAATTCCATGAGAAAAATGATGAATATACAGTTAATACCTAAATCTCATATTGATAATTCCAAGAGATGTGAAATATGTGTTCAAGCTAAATTGCCTAAGAAACCATATAAGTCTGTTGAAAGAAATTCTTGCTTGCTCGAATTAGTTCATTCTGATGTTTGTGATTTGAATGGTATACTTACTAGAGATAATATGAGATATTTTGTTACTTTTATTGATGATTATTCTAAATTCTGGCATGTTTATTTGCTAAAATCAAAAGATAAGCAAATTGATAAATTTAAGGCATATAAGAATTTAATAGAAATTCAAACAGAAACTAAAACTAAAAGATTAAGGTCTGATAGAGGTGGTGAATACACCTCCAATGATCTTAATAAATTTTGTGAAGAAAATGGCATTGTGCATGAAGTTTCTGCCCCTTATTCACCTCAACCAAATAGGGTGGCTGAGAGGAAAAACAGAACTTTGATAAATATGGTTAATTCTATGCTTTATGAATCTGGTGTTAGTAATAGACTGTGGGGGACAGCTCTTTTAACTCCAAATTCTGTTTTAAACAAAATTCCTTTTAAGCATGTTGATAAAACTCCTTTTGAACTTTGGTTTAAAAGGACACCCATTTTGAAATATTTAAAAGTGTGGGGGTGTTTAGCTAAAGTTAAAATTCCTGAGATGAAGAAAAGAAAATTGGGCCCTAAAACTGTAGATTGCATATTTCTTGGATATGTTGATAACAGTCATGCTAATAGATTTCTGATTATTAAATCTGAAATTTCTGATTTTCGTGTTAACACTGTTTTTGAAACTAGACCTGAAGATGTTGTTTATTATGAAACTATTTTTCCAACAATTGGGTGTCCTTTTAAACCAAAAGGGTTACAAGTTAGATACTAGTGAATATTTTTCCAATGAAAGATAAAGTTTCTAGATCTGTTGGTGAAGGTTCATCCAGTAATTTAGATACTAGTGAAGTTCCATCTTTAGATGAAACTGAGTATCCAAATACAAATGAACTTGAAGCTTTAGGTGATATTCGAAGAAGTAAAAGAACAAGAATTGAAAAAAGTTTTGGTCCTGATTTTTATACTTATCTTATTGAAGATGATCCTAAAACATATAAAGAGGCAATGAATTCTGTAGATGTTGGTTTCTGGAAGGAAGCCATTCAAAATGAATTTGAAAGTATTATGCATAATCACACTTGGGTTTTGACTGATTTACCTTCTGGTTGTAAAACTATTGGTTGTAAATGGGTTTTCAAAAAGAAACTTAAAACTGATGGTTCTATTGATAAATTTAAAGCAAGATTAGTTGCTAAAGGTTTTAATAAAAAAGAAGGTATAGATTACTTTGATACTTTTTCGCCTGTAACAAAAATTGCTTCTATTAGGGTGCTAATTGCCTTGGCTGCTATCCATAAACTCGAAATCCATCAAATGGATGTCAAGACCGCATTTTTAAATAGTGATCTTGATGAGGAGATTTATATGGATCAGCCTGAAGGGTTTGTAGTACCTGGACAAGAATACAAAGTATGTAAATTGGTTAAATCTTTGTATGGTTTAAAACAGACTCCTAAACAATGGAATGAAAAATTTAATAAAATTGTTTTACCTGCTGGCTTTGTGAGCAATGAATCAGATAATTGCATTTACTGTAAAATTCAAAGTGATGCATGTGTTATTCTATGCTTATATGTGGATGATATTTTGATTTTTTGTACAAATATCAATGTTATAAATGAGACTAAAAGCTTTTTATCCAGTCAATTTGATATGAAGGACCTTGGTGAGGCTAATGTAATATTGGGTATTAAATTGACAAAATTTGATAATGGCATTGCTTTATCACAGTCTCATTATGTTGAAAAAGTGTTAAAAAAATTTGTATATTTTGATTGCACTATTGTTTCTACTCCATATGATACAAATTTTCATTTAAAAGTGAATGATGGTGTCACGCCCCGGGCGTCCCCGGTACGCGGCAAGTGTATATAAAATATCAGAATCTACACAGGAGGTCAATAATATATCATACACAAGCAACCAGAATGACATACAGACAACAAAAGCAGGGCTGACATGATATATACACCAAATGCGGATAACTAAAGACTCAATCTGTAATCAAAACACACTACAGACTCCATACATAATCACATGTCCTGTGAGAGCCAATATACATACAAAGACATCCAAATACAACACAAACGCGTGCCCAAGCACGGAAAATAATACATACTGGCACAAGGGATGCTGATAGCCTCAGAAACTCGCGGGACGTGGCGCTACTCCGCTACTGATGAAGTCCCTCGGGGAGCTCCTCCTCCAGATCCGACTCAGATGACACTGAAGAAAAGATTATGCGAGGGGTGAGCCACACGCTCAGTGAACGGCACAACCCATGCATCACAGACAATATTGACCACAATCAGATAATCCTTAACGTTCATAACCACATTACCATAGCCACAAGTAACAACAATTCCTCAAACTAGTGGGTCGCTACCGCCAACCCACTACACCCTCACCCTCACCCTTCAATGGGTGACATAGGATTTTGGGACTTACAACACATAACCAGCGGGTCGCTTCCGCTAACCCGCTACACCCTCACCCTCACCCCTCAAGGGGTGACCAAGGATATTGGGACTAACTGCACCAAAACCAACGGGTCGCTTCCGCCAACCCGCCACACCCTCACCCTCACCCTTCAATGGGTGACATAGGATTTTGGGACTTACAATCCAGTGGGTCGCCACATCGCCGGCCCACCATACCCTCACCCTCACCCTCAACAGGTGACCTAGGCTCTTGGGGCTGACTAGGCTGTTAGTCACCCTTGGTCCACCGATAGTCTCTCCTCACTCCGTAGGTCGTTTGGCCACTCACATGTTCAGCACAGTCCTTCTATCAAATCAGGAGGCGCCTACTACTGGGAGCCCCTGCACGGGACAACCTGTCTAACGCTGAGGTAGTCTCTACACGGATCCAACGAAGGGAACAGAACAGCCTATCCATCGCATATGATCCACTCGGATCCGCAGACAACACATCATAACAACACTAGTGTTCTGAATTCCTCAGAACCCACCAGGGCGCATAACTACGATGCGGGGAACATGCATAAGGTTATAACAAGGGTGGAATATCATTGGGGGAAAGAAACTCGGGAGGGCAGCGTGAGTTCCCGTTATAGGACACCCCGACAACCAAACAAGGAACACGGTGTACCCTAACCCGGGTCTCACCGCTGTCCTCGCAAGGCCCCTCCCTTATAATATTCACTATAACATGCAATTTTAACGAATACTAGTATTTAATTTAATAAATAAACTAGTAGGGCACATGCATCGGTCGGGCTTCCTAACATGGAACCAGGGGACATGCTGCATGGCTCATACACATATCCTAAGGGTGCAAGTCCCTAACATGCAAAGTCTAGGGTAACATGCATTCTACAATTAAATCATGCTCGCATGATATACATATTACACATGCCAATATCTATCCATGGTGCCCCAGGAGAGGTCGGTATACGCCCAAGTACGTATAACACCTCTCTACTGGGTTGGATTGTCCCACTCACCAGAGATCGGGGTCGTCGCGCGACCGTCCGTCTAGATCTGCAAGACAGACGTTCAATATGGTGAGAACAAACATAAATACACTAAAATACATCTAAAATACCTTACACTCGGACAAACGTACATACGGCCCGTACGCACGCGTATCCGAGCATCCCGACTCACTCCCGAGCCCACCGGGCAACCGCACGCATGGCCACCCGCCTCGGGCGCACCGTCAAGCCCCGGCCCGCGCGCCAAGGCGCACTGCCGAGCCCAGCCCACACAACCGAACATCACCGGCGCACTGTCGCGCGCCCCGACGCACTGCCGCACGCACACTCACGCACGCGCATGCTCGCGCGCGCCCGCGCGCACCGCGCGTCCAGCCCAGCGCGCCCCTGCGCGCACTGCATGCACGCCCCAGCACGCGCACGCACTGGTTCCCAACTCCGCGCCCAGGCGCATGCCCAGGCGCCCTGCCCAGCACCCAGGCACAGTGCCCAGGCACCCTGCCCGCGCGCGCGCAAGCCCGCGCGTGCCCGCGCGTACCCGCACGCACTCCCGCGCACACCCCCGCTCGCGCCAGCACCCGCGCGCACCCGCGCACCCACTCCGCGCGCACCCGCGCACCCGCGCGCACGCACCCGCGCCCGACTGCGCGCCCGACTGCGCCCGCCAGCGCCCAGCGCCCAGCACCCGGCACCCGCGACCCAGCGCCCAGCGCTCAGCGCCCAGCACCCGGGACCCTCACCCAGCGTCCATGCGCACGCCCGCGCAACACGCGCCCAGCGCGCCTGCCAGCCTGCCCGCGCTGCTGCCCGCGTTGCCTGCCTGCGCGCGTCGCCGAGTGGCCCGAGCACCGCTCGCCTGCACGCCTGGGCACTGCCCGCCTGATGCCCGAGCGCCCCTGCCCTGCTCGCCTGCGCGCCCGGCCTGCCAGCGCGCACAGCCCAGCAGCCTGCTCCGCACGCCTCTCCCTGCCCCCCGAGCGCACGCCCGCGCGCGCACCCGCGCGCACGCGCTCGCGCGCCCGGCAAACTGGTGCACCTGCTCCCAGCCTACCCGGCTAGCCCTGCCAACCTACCCGCACTAGCCCCGCACGCCCAGCGCCAACCCGCGCGCACGCCCGCGCGCACGTCCGCGCGCACGCGCGCGCGCATCCGCGCCAGCCACTGCGCCTGCACCACCCTGCGCTGCTGCCCTGCCCGGGACAGCAGCCCGCCTGCCCGAGCTGCACGCCTGCCAGCCCGAGCTCCTCTACCACCCACCTCCGACCACCACCACAGCCTCCGACCGCCTCCCACAGCCCTCCGACGGCCACCCACCGCCGCCAACCGCCTCCCAACCCCAAATCAACCCTCCTAGCATACATCTATGCAAGAAAAGAGAGGGAAAGGGGGCTTACCAAGGGGAGGAAGGGAAGTCCGGTTGCTCTCCGCGCACCGAAACCTCTCCCAAAAGGTTTCCAACGCCCCGATCTACCTCCACCACCGAGATGGCTCAAAACAGAGGAGAAGAGAGGGCGGACGGACGGGCAAAACTCGCCGGAATTGGGATTTGAAACCACCGGGGTGTAGATCGGGACCCGATCTACACTTCCTAGGTTTTAACTTTTAAGCTTTGAGGGGTCTAAGGGCCTCAAATGGAAGAAAAACGGAGGAGAGGAGAGAGAGGGCTCAAGGTAGGAGATGATGAATAGTGCCAGGATATTTTTAGATTCCACTTATATAGCGGGCGACTTAAAATACCCGGATACGCCCCGAAACTGTGAAATTTCAGAAACGTTACCGGAATTCAACGAAATTTTCGTGAGAGGCCTAAAATGGCACCAGGACACCAAATATGCAGTTAGATTTTCAATCGGAGTCCTCTAGCTCAGGACGATAGCTAACAGTCCAAAAATTAGCGGTACCGATCGAAAATAAAAAAAAAATGAAAAACTGCCAAAACGCTCCAACGGTTACCAGCAGGTTAAAAGTGACAAATATATAACAGATGGTGCACCTATACAACAAGCTAAGTATGCGCAAATAATTGGTAGTTTAATGTACTTAGCTAACTGCTCTAGACCTGACATATCATATGCTATAGGGAGATTGAGTAGATATACCAGTAATCCAAATGCCGATCATTTGTTTGCTTTGCGTAGAGTATTTAGATACCTTAAGGGTACAATTGATTATGCATTGCATTATATAGGATATCTTTCTAATCTAGAAGGATTTACTGATGCTAAATGGATTTCTGATTCAGATCAAACAAAATCTACCAGTGGCTATGTGTTTGTTTTAGGTGGTGCAGCTGTTTCTTGGAAATCAACAAAGCAGATTATCCGGGCAAAGTCTACCATGAAAGCCGAGTTTATTGCTCTCGATACCGCTGGAGAACATGCAGAATGGTTGAGAACCCTTCTGCTGGACTTGCCAATAATAAAGAAGCCTCTACCAGCTATCTCAATTCACTGCGACAATAAAGCTGCAATCGATAAGGCTAAATAAACCAAGGATAAGCCTGGAAAAATATTCATGAGGCTCAGATATCAAAATCTTAGAGATCTCATACAACATGGTGTAATCTCACTTGATTTCGTCAAATCAGTGAATAATATTGCAGATCCACTTACTAAAGGTCTAGCGAGAAGGCTAGTCTTTTCAGCATCGAGGGGGATGGGTCTAAAGCCCATAATGTAGTACCACAGTGGACACTCTACCTATCCAAATGGAGATCCCATGAGGATAGGTTCAAAGGGAAAAACAAACTGATGTGTATCTATGTCAAGTACTAAAATAAAATTGAACTTCAATGTTTTATTTATAGAACATCCCTATGGTGCCAGTACTTATAACTGTGTCGGTATAGGAAGAGCAATCGCTCTGAATGAATTCAAGACCTCTAAGGCAAGGTGTAGCACCGCACAATGCACCCTTTGAGAATTCTACTATATGAGTGTGATCGTGGGGTCGCGATCTATGAGAACAGGGGCTGATCACTAAAGCACTCATGAAACAAGATAAGCGTAACGGCCGTAATGCGCACACTGATAAAGAACCTGGTCTAGTGCTTATACTGTGTTGTGTAACTTACTGAAGTTTGATCATAGGGTCTAGTCAAGACCTAGTTCACTACCTCCCTACAAATGAAAGTTAGTTAACACTAAGCTACCTCACCAAACACACAGTATTGTATCGCCCAAATTTATTTATTTATTTATTTTCTTTATAATAAAATTATTTAATCTTGTGGGGGATTGTTGGAAAAAATTAATACATTTCCTTAAAAAATGTATTAATTAGTTTCCAAATATAGATTAAAAATTTAATGGGATGTTTAATTCCCTCTAATATGTTTTGTCTCACATCGGTTAAAGAATGCGATGAAACAGTCTTTAAATATGGCTCGTGTAGATCTTAGATCGGGACCCAAGCAGGGGCTGGGGCTTGTGAATTACATTTGCTTTTGCGTATTGCGTATCTCGTACTTCGGACATGGTCACGGGCTCTATGGGTATGGGTATGGGTATGGGTTAAACGTAAAATTCATTTGGAACGTTTTATTTTTTCGCAACGGCTGGCAACGTTTAAATTTGAATTTTAAACATTGAAAATAAATATGGTAACCGTAAACGCTTACCATAATTGACACATGCAATTAATGTTAACGTTACACCTCTACAGTTGAATCTCTGTGTCTATAAAAAGGCTACCTTCGCAAAGATTCATGGTATGCGAAAAACTAAGTGTTCCACCAGAAATCCTCCACACAAACAGAGTCTTTACTTTATTCTTTTGGGCGATCAAATCTGCGGCCGGTTCGACTTCTCTTTCTACTTGCACCAAGAAGAGAGCAACGAGGGCTGAGTGGTTTTATCTTGGGAACAGATCGTCGAGAACCCTGTGCGATTGAGGGGGCGTATTCTGTTCTGGAGACAGCATTACCACGTGACTCCATACCAGACTCTTCTAATCCCTGTCTTCATATTATGTATGTTTTTTGTCTGATAATAGATAACATTTTTCCAACAATTCTCAGCATAGTCATCGGAGAAGCTACCTGTGGTCCTCAATATCTCCAGCATGAAACACCCGTCCAGGATCATCATCTGCAGGAACCGGTCGCGGTCCATCCATCGCTCGTCAAGCCTCTCGTAGGCTTCAAAGAGATCCCCAGCCACCTTTTCCATGGGCTTCACGAAGTCCTCGAAGGGTTTCTTGCACCTCCTCAGGAACTGGAGCAGAGCCCTCTGTTTGTGCTCCTCCATCAGCATCAGCTGGTCCTTGCCGTGGTGGTATGGGCCGAATGACACCACCTGAGGCTTGTAGGCTTTGCTGTTGAGGTCTTTTATGCAGGCGGGGACTCTACATATCGATCTCTTCTTCCATAGCTGGGATTCCTCCGACGGGTTCGAGTGTCTGTGCTTCTCATTGATTTGGACGACCCAACTCTTGTCTCCCATTGTTATCACAGCTTACTGAGCAGAGCACTGCTTCAATTGGGTTGAGAACTGGTCTGTTTTTAAGATGGAAGGAAGTCCTTTCGCATTGGTTGGTTGTCTGTTTATTCTTTTCTTTTTTGTGGGCAAAGCAAAGTGAGAGGAAGCTTGGGCATCTAAGCTTCATAGAGGGCTTCAGTTTTTTTTTTATCCTGGCTTTACAGCAAAATTGGAGTGGGGCATGGTTTTGTGATCATATTGAGGGGTACAGATTTTCGGATAACTAACATATAAGTTTGCAGCTTGGTGCTTACTGCTTTTGAGAAATTAAACGTGGGGTTGGCAACATGTCATTGGTAAGTCTTTAATCAAAGTTTGTTCTTTGCATGCACATTTTTGACCAGATGTGGAGGCTACGGCCTGTAGTGGGGAGATTTTGATGGTCTTGTGGTCAGCTTTTCAGAGACAGAATTTGCTTTGTTTCACCTATATACTACGGTTTCTATGCCGGCTACAATTGGGAGGCATCAACCATATTACCAGATCTTGAACATGGACCCACCTAGGAATAAAATTCTCGACCCATAAAACGTCATTATCTGACAAATACTCTGACAGTCACGATTTGTCTGATCGATTAGACAAGTTGATCGCATATCTCACGCTAAGACAACAAGTTACACCGAAACATTTGCTAAGCACTTTAATTTACTTCTGTTCCATTCGTTCCAAATTATTATCGACTAGAGCATTAGGGTGTTTTTTCCTATCAAAATTATGTTGTGCATAGTTGAAAAGAATATATCAAATACGCGATTGAAGAAAATGCAAATAATAATAAAAAAAAGAATACGGATTTACATGGTTGGACATAGTTCACTAATAATTGAAAATTGTTAGTATTGGGCCCATCTTAAGTGGCCCATTCCTTAATTGACTAAAATTTAAATCTTTTTATTTTCCTTTATAACACTTTAGTTTCACATGAATTAAAACCATTTGAATTTTTTACCTTATATTTAGAGACAAACAATTCTATTGTTGAGACTTGTTAGACTAAATCCATACACACACACACGCATGAGACCTAACCCATCAATCCATTGGTTTGAATTTCTATTAACGAAACTAGTTAATCTTCTTCTTTGCCTTTATACAAAGGTGCGGTAACAGGAATTTAATGTCATCACAACTTTCAATAAAAATAATCACCATGTGTGCGATAGAGTATATTAATTAAACTCTTAAAAACAAATTTGTGGAAATGACATGATTGGTCTGGGGGCATAGATCCTCAAAATCTTTCTTTTTTTATTGGGATTTTTATTTTGTTTTTTAATTATTTATTTTATTTTTTAATCTTATACATTTCCTTTTTTTTATCATTTATTCAAATCTAGAATGATCCTTGTGGAGGATGAAATCTGGCTCTCCCCTCTTGGATCGGATCAACACTGATCTGGGTTTTAAATATAGACCCGAGAATGGTGTAGGCTCGTCTTTTTCTTCGTGTCAGTTCACCACCGCTGGCAGCCTTCATAGTCGTCTGCCTCTTCCTTCCTTTCTATTCGATTTTGGATATCTGAAACTCACACCAGTGTGGTGCCGGCTAATACCCCTCCGACGCTTAAGTCAGTAATCCCTTCCTCTGAAGGAGAAGAAGAACTTAGAATTCTTGAGTCTTGGCAGGAGAGAGAGTCAGTGTTTGCATCCCTCGAGAAGGAGGAGAAGTCTCCCCTTTTATACAACACAAGGGCGTGCTGAGCTTGGCCTTGCGGGGTGATCATTTCATGATATGGAATCTCCACGTGGCCTCAGGATCCGTGGACATGTGGCTCCTAGGGATCATCATCATACTATAACCGTTCTTCTGACACCCTGTCCTTTTCCAGTGTCAGGGAATATTCCCTTTACTAACCGTTCTTCTGCAGGGGAGGGCCCTATGGCCGACCCGCCTTTTACTCCGGCACCGCCCTCTGGTCAGCTTAATCTTAAGGTCGGGCAATGTTTGACTCCCGTCCTTAGACTAACAGCGTATGGTCACCTTACTAAGGTCGAGCTTAATCGTCTGCCCGACCTTTGAAGGAAGGCGGGCTTATCCAAGCCGTTAGTGAAATTTTGGACCCATGGCTCTCCTTCCTCTGGCCCATATTTTTACCAACAGGGGCCACTCCTAGTCTAGCCTTTGTCCTTATTCGACATTGATTAATCCGGTCACTTACAATCCTAATTTATTATTATTATATCTTCTTTATTTTTAATTTAAATAAAAAAATTAATAGGTTATTTTTTATTTTTTGTTTCTATTTAAGGTTTTTTTTTTTATAATCAAATCACATTTATTGTTTTTTTATCATTTTTTTTATTTCCTATTTTATTGGAATAATTTTTTAGTTGGGTACAATTAATTAAAAATTAAAAAAAAAATAATTTTTTTGTGATGGTAATTATTGAGTGAAATCAAATGACAGCAGTGCCCCCGTACCTTTGTAGCATCCTCAGGTAGAGCATTTTGTTTTGTCTCCCGTGGACAGGCTGTATCTCCTTGCGCCTCCCTTGTTTTATCTTTGTTGTTTTCTCTCTCTCACTCCCGTGTTTTCACTACTTTGCCACCTTCCCCCTCGTGTCTTTCAATTTCAGGCCTTATGTAACTAACTCTTCTTGATAAGTTATATAAGGATTACATTTATCTCAAGAAATTCAATGTAAAGTGTTGTTTCATGCAATCAGTAGAATAAAAGCGCCGCAGCAATGTACTTATTATATATGTTCTTTCAATTCCTTGATCATATTCATTTGTATGTGGTCGATGAAGCTAAAATCGCATTTCATGATCATCAGTGGCATAACCAGGATTTCATACTGGTCCCGACCTGCGTATGTGCTATATGGTTGTCGTGTAACAAGGTAGTTTTCAGCAGGTCAAACTTCTATTTTTTTTTAAAAAAAAAATAGGATTTCATATTAATGGGAGCAAAATATTCATAAAGTTTTAGAAAACAAAGTTTCAAAAAAAAAAAAGAATTAAGTTATAATTGTTTTAAATGGCACATTTTAAAAGTCAATTCTAAACCAAACCTGAATTAAAATTTGAAATATAACTTGATTTGATAGAAAATTAGATTAATAAAATGAAAAATGATTTTTATTTTTTTATACCTAACTTGAAATCGGAGACAAGCAAAAAAAATTATGTTCTCTGGTAACGCAGCGAAAAACTGATAAAAAGATCCAACCAGCGTTGAGATTTCATAAGCTTCTTGAAACCACAAGAAATTCTTGAATCCACAAGGAAGAAAGCCCCAAAATAGAGGAAATTTGAAATATTATTGATAAAAAATTGTCAACCCTAGATTACAAGTCTGCTATTTATACTAATAACATAAAATTAAAAAAATTACTAAAAATAGTAAAATTTGAAAACTAATTTTTCTGATTCTATGAGATCCTCAATGATCATAGGAATTGATAGAAATCAATTCCGATTTGTTATGATTGAGATATCACAAATCTAAAACTTACTAAAAATAGTAAAATCTCTAATTTAAAAGCCTAAATAAATGAATTTTTGAAAAATGAGAATTGTGAATTTTTAAAATCTCTAATTTGAAGGCCAGAAGATCTCCTCAATATATTTCACCATGTAAAATTTCGTGCGATTCCGAGATCGTGACCATTGATTTGTAATTTATCTGATGGACCTCTTTTGGTGCTCCCATCTGCATAATCTGTCTTACATCAGACTCCTCTTCTTCAAAAGAACTTGTCCTCGAGTTCTTCCGCTCTTCAATTGATGTTTCTTTGTATTTCACCTTCGGCAAGAGAAGAGATGTTTTCTTGACTTCAAATTTCTTCTCAATAAAATCGATCATGTAGAAAATTGAATGCACCTCAATTTGTAGCCCAAATTTCTTCACCACAATAGTAGCCACAAAGTCTTCATCGTTATCAATGTTGATGATGGCATCCAAAACACTTTTGTTCATGGTGCATATATTTTGCAACACGAGCTTCTGTAGGGGCTCTTCCATCTTGGGGGTCACCGCTATGGACTGTGGCAACAACTCCTCTTGTTCTCCTCCAATGACATCTTCAGAATCACGAGAGAAAACAATATCATCTGCTTCTTCATTGCTCATGTCCTCATCGATCTCTGGTTCAACGATGAAGTTGACCCGCTCTCCTTCTTCTTCTACGAACTCTGCGCCATCATATATATCATCAACTTCTTGTTCAACTAAAACTTCGCTCTCTTGTTGATTTTGATTTGAGCAAAATTCTGGTTCATTTGAACCTCCATACTTCTTTGATGATGGTAGATCATAAGGGTTGGCCCTCGAATCATCCCCATCTTTTGGAGGACTTGCTCTTATCACCTCTTGCGCCTTTGATATCTCCGGTCGTGATTTCACCCTTACGGTTTGACAACAATTTCGATACAATTGGGGTAAATATCGTTCATAATTTCGTGGCAGAAATTGATCCATGAGGAGCTCTTTCATCCTCCTCCACGTACGAACAAGTGATCTTCCTTGCCGTTGTCGGGTTTTCTGAAATTGGTCCCACCAAGCGGCGGCACCACTTTTTAATCGAAACGCCACCAATTTGACCATCTTCTCCTCTGGAACCTCCATCATCTCAAAGAATCTCTCGACCTCTGAGATCCAATCAAGGAAGTCTTCGATCTGCATATTACCATTGAAATATGGAATATCCGCCTTCAATCGGTAATCATTGTATTTCATGCGCCGCCTCCCCGGCTGATATCTATGAAGTCCATCACCTTCATCCTCCGAGTCTTCCTCATCATCAGGTTGATAATGAGTGGGATGTCGAACGATGTTCTGAGCAATAGGTCGGCCTTGGGCAACTCCCTCGGCGCGTCTCCTATCACCTTCAGGATGCCTGTTATTTCCGTTGAGATTCAGGCCAGCGATCATCGTGCGAATCTCTCGCATCTGATCGCGCTGTTCCTCGATCGCCTTCCGCACATCCTCCAATCCACGACCAGCGTCATTAGATTGGTTGTCTCCCCCTCCATTATTTGCCATCACAACAAGGCAAATCCTCGCTCTGATACCACCTAACGCAGCGAAAAACTGATAAAAAGATTCAACCAGCGTTGAAATCTCATAAGCTCCTTAAATCCACAATGAAGAAAGCCCCAAAATACAGGAAATTCGAAATATTATTGATAAAAAACTTGTCAACCCTAAATTACAAGTCTGCTATTTATACTAATAACATAAAATAAAAAAATTGCTAAAAATAGTAAAATTTGAAAACTAATTTTTCTGATTCTATGAGATCCTCAATGATCATAGGAATTGATAGAAATCAATTCCGATCTGTTATGATTGAGATATCACAAATCTAAAACTTACTAAAAATAGTAAAATATCTAATTTGAAGGCCTAAATAAATGAATTTTTGAAAAATAAGAATTGTTAGAAGATCTCCTCGATATATTTCACCATGTAAAATTTTGTGCGATTCCAAGATTGTGACCATTGATTTATAATTTATCCGATGGAACTCTTTTGATGCTCCATCTGTATAATTTGTCCTACATTATGTGGTTTTTTATTTGATATTTTTCTGTAGTACTCAAATTAAAGGTGTTGGAGTTTAATATATGGGAATATTTTTTGTTTTTTTGTTTATTGGTGGCCTGGATGGGCATTGGTTTATTAAAAGCTATGGTCGTTCATTGGGTGGGTCATTAACCAGCTCCGCCGTTGATGATCATCAGTCTGAAAACCATGCGATCATTCTAACACCATCAGTTTTATATATGGATGCAATAACAGACAGAGGAATTAAACCTTGACATGCATGGATATCTCGCAACAAGCTCAACCCAATCAATGACTGAAAAGCCTCAAAAAAACAAAAACAAAAACAAATTAAACTCAAAATTAAAAACACAAATTCACAATTCAAACCAAAGGTCTCCAGAAACGCAGAAGAAACAGGGGCTGTGAAAACACTTGAGAGATGGAGATGGGAGAAACTCAAAAGGGAGCAGGAGCCGGAGGCGGTGGGAAAATAGGCAGCGGAGTCAGAGGGGACGACGGAGAGTTATTATTGTCATGATAATATTGAAGGATGGTGTAGACGGACTGGGTGACGGTGAGCGCCAATAAGAATATCGCGGCGAGGAGTGACAGAATTGCCCAGGGATTCCTGAAATAGGTGTGGATGAGGTTGGCTCTCCACTTGTTGCACTTCTTCTTGCAGTACTTGTTCACCTTCCGCTGCACCACGTCCAGGGGGTCTTTCTCGTCGAGCGTGATGTCCTTAGACATCTGGTTGAAGAGCTCCGCCACGGCCTTGTCACTCCCCAACATGTTCTGTATGATCTCTTTAGAGGTCAGCAGGGCGACATCTTTCGACGAGTCGATGATGTTGTCCATGAAGAACACATAGGACGTGACCTGGTTGCCGACGCCAACGTGTAGGCGCTCGAAGGCCATCAGGTTTAGCAACATGGACTCGGTGGTGTCGTCCACCACAATGGGCGGTAAGCGAAGCACACCATGGCGGAAGGAGATGTCCTTTAGGCTGCTGGAGTGGCTGGCCTTGAAGTGGACGCCGGCCTCATTGAGCTCCATGGCGGACCGCACGATGTCGTTTTTGTTGTCTTTCTGGCGACTTTGGTTGTCGTCAAATGAACGAGCGTTGCCGTGTTTCAGTTCATCGATCAGGAGGCTCTTTCGAAATGTGTCGAGTACGTGGAGGCTCAATGCTCCGGATTCCAGTTGGGCATCGCGTTCATAGAATCGAAGGATGAGTCGATGTAGCCGATTAGCTTGCTGTATATATGCATAACATGGTCATATTATTATTATTAGAACAACTGGATAAATCGAACTTTGGTTAAATAAACACTTCATCTCTCTATAAAAAAAAAGAAAAAAGAAAAAAAAATTAAGTAAATAGTGTAACATTTACCGACAGTTATGATAGTTTTCACATATATATAATGGCTACAGTATCAGTGGTTAGATTTGAATTGATTGGAGTACGTACCTCGGATTTGCCACTCTCAACAGAGACCAACTTCTCGAGGACCAGCAGAGGAAGCTGGTTCTCAAGCATCAACATGTCCCTCCTAATATAGGGCACCATGTGGAGCATCCCATGAGGGCTGAATATTGGGTCATTGCCAGCATAGTCATTTTTGGAGGAATCACTGACGGTCCTCAATATCTCCAACATGAAACACCCGTCGAGGATCATCAGCTGCAGGAACCAATCGCGGTCCGTCCACCGCTCGTCAAGCCTCTCATAGGCTTCCTTGAGAGCCCCAGCAACCTCTTCCATGGCCTTCACGAAGTTCTCCAAGGGTTTATTGCACCTCTTCAGGAACTGAAGCAGGGCCCTCTGTTTGTGCTCCTCCATGGGCATCAGGTGGTCCTCGCCATGGTGGTAGGGGCCGAATGAGACCACTTGAGGCTTGTAGGATTTGTCGTTGAGTTCTTTTACGCAGGAGGGGACAATGTATATGGATCTCTTCTCCCATAGCTGGGATTGCTCCAACGGGTTCATGTGTTTGAGCTTCTCGTTGATGTCAACCACCCAACTCTTCTCTCCCATTGCTATGACTTACTGAGCTCTGTTTGATCAATTGGGTTGAGTTGAGAACTGATGGTCAGTTTTTAAGATGGAAGGAAACCCTTTCGGATTGGTTGGTTGTGTGTTTATTCTTTTCCTTTTGGCACGTACGCTGGGCAAAGAAAAGTGAGAGGAAGCTTGGGCATCTAAGCTTCATGATGGAGTGATTTTTTTTTTTTTTTTTAAATAGCTTTACAGCAAGGTTGGAGGGGAATTTGGCATTCTGATGTGATGCAGCGTACAAATACGTTCTTTTACTAATTTAATCAAAGATACGAATTCGCAGGCTCCTACAACGTTATTAATTCTTCAAACAGAATATCAGGGATATTGGACTTCAAAGATCTGTTGATTTCTTCTGAAATACCAGATAATTGAAAATTCTATGTAGTTGTTGATCTTTTTAGGATAACAAAATACAGTAGAGAAAATAAACAAATTCTATTAATCAATAATATGAATTCATAATATGATTTACAAGAGCAGAGAATCCTTAACAGATTAGAATCTTAACTGTTTATCTAAATCTGTTAAATAAAATTTTAACAGATTTTCTAAATCTGAAAATCACAAAATAAATACATGTCTAATCCTAACTAATAAATCACAAATAAACTTCATATCTATCCTAACTAATATTCAAATTCGAATTCAAATAATTATTTAAAATTCAAATATAAATATGTAACTAAAACAAATAAAATAAATTCTAATAAACTTTAAAACTATCAAAAATAGTAAAAATAAAAAAATTGTAAATCACGATTTGATAGTCCTCTTTACAAATCAAACGGTTTGCTGCATATTTTTGGGTAACTAATACATTAGTTGCAGCACATTGGTGATTACGCGCGGCTTTTTAGAAATTAAACCTTGGGGTTGGCAACTTGTCCTTCGCATGTTTTTATTCAAAGTTTGTTCTTTTTTTCCTTTTTTTTTTTAACCATAGAAAAGAGATTTATGTGATTACTTAGTTCAACAAATGTTGGCTACGTGCACATAGTGATAAGAGAGAATTATTATTAATTTATGAAATATAGACAAATCAGCAGTTAAGATTTGTCTCACCTTACCAAATAAACATACATGCCTGGAGAGTTGAGCGACAAGACATAGTTCTGTATGGCATAAACATAAGTGCACAGGCCTTGTCTCACCATACTTAGTTTTGTATGATTTACAATGGAAAGAAATTGAATTTCAAATTTTAAATATTATTCAAAAAATTTTATAAGAAATATTAAAAAATCTATGTAAATAAAGGCATAGTTTAAAAAAATGCCTAGGGCCCTATCTCAACTGACTCAAACATACGTGACATTTTGTCACTATTTATAAGATAAATGGTAATTTTAATGTACTGAATCACAAAAAATTATCATATTAGAAGGGTGAATGAAAGTTTTAATTATGTGAATGTTTGAATTGAACAACTATTAAATTGAGCTAAATTAACAATGAATGAAGTTATTTGAAACTGTTAGATTATATATGTTATCTCATAATGTGTGTAGTGTATTACACGTGTAACTCATAGACACTTGTATATATAAAGGGATTAAACCCTAAGTGGAATACAAGGATTCCCATTATTTCATTCTCTTATTCTAACATGGTATCAGAGCAACCTCAAAAATCTTAAATATTTTTTTTTTGGAATCCTTCATCGCCATCGTAGACATCGGCATCACCGCCGCCATCGTCGTCGTGCCCTTCGCCGTTGCGCGCTGCCCCTGCCGCTGCTCGCGCCACCACTGCCGCGCGCGCGCCACCCCTGCAGCTCACCCTGCCCTGCCGCACCGCCCTGTGGCACTGCCCTGCCCTGCCCTGTCAAGCGCACGCCCTGCTGCACTTGGCCCTGCCCGAGCGCCTACCTTGCCGCACCTGGCCCTGCCCGAGCACCCTGCTCTAGCGCACGCTCTGCCGTGCCTTGCCTTGCTGCGCCTAGCCCGAGCGCACGCCTTGCCGCGCGTGGCCCTGCCACACCTGGCCCTGCCCGAGCGCACACCCTGCCGCGCCTGGCCCTGCTGCGCCTTGCCCGAGCACCCTACCGAGTCGCCTGATCCGCGCACGCGCAGATTCACTCGGATTTCTTGGAACCCTGTCTCAGATCTTGTCGCGGACAGAATCCTGGATTTTTCGGGCATTTATTCACGAGCCAGACGCGTTCCCTGTCACTGCAAGCGCACGGTCCCGAGTTTCCTAGGATCCCACTTGCGCACGCCCAGCATCAGACTCGGACCCTGTCCAGTGACTGACCCGGCTCCACACGTCCGACCCGGATCCATGAACCCAGCCCAGCATCCGACCCGGACCCGATCCGGATCCGCGAACATGGCCCGACACCCGACCCGAGTCTGCCCTCAGGTCACCTCCGCCCGCCCTCCGGCTCCTCCGACCGCCCTCTTCCGCCACCGGCCGCCCTCCGCCACCTCCGGCACCTCCTTGAGATTTCGAATCACTAAATCGCTCATAACTTCCTCTCCAGAAGTCCGATTAAGGTGATCCAGGAGTCCATTTTGCATGATTTTTCATGCTCTATGTCCTCGTTTGCTTCTGATCCTCATCCGAGTGGTTCTGCACAATGTCAAAAACCAACGGTAACCCTACTCTTCTGACACCGACTTCGAAGGTGTCTCGTCAGTCTACTTCGTCATTTATCTATGAGGGCATCTTGGGGGCTGCTCCTGCTACGAAAAGACGACGACCTTCTAAACAGCATTATCAACCGAAAGGCCGAGGACATCATCTTCCTCCTGTTGCCGCTATGACTGCTACTTCGATTGCCTCCATTCAGTCACACTCGGATAAGCTTGTCTAGATCAGTCAGCGCCTAGACCACCTGATTCTGCAGCAGTCACTTTCTGGTGCTTCTACTCCCTTTGCCTTGTCTTCTACTATGGGTACTCCTGCTTATTGGATTTTTTATTCGGGTGCCTCACATCACATGACTCCTGATAGTTCTATCCTCACTGCATGCTCACCTGCACCCTCACACCTCCCTTCGATTCATACTGCTAATGGCTCTCCTTTAGTCATCACGCAGTGTGGATCGATCACCACCACATCCCACCCTACTGGCCGCCTTTCATTACCATTTGTTTTGCATGCTCCTGAGCTTTGCATGAATCTTGTGTCTATTAGTAGATTGTGTGATTCTGGATTCACCGTTACCTTTACCTCTTCTGGGTGTTCTGTGCAGGATCCACGTTCAGGGCAGAGGATTGGTGTTGGTCGTCGGATTGGCGGACTGTATTATGTGGAGTATCTTTATCTTCCTGTACCTGATCCCTCAGTTTTCTGTGGCACTGTCACCTCTGATACTGACTTGTGGCATAAGAGGTTAGGTCATGTTTCTGAATCTCGTCTTAAAGACCTTATTAAGTCTGGTGATTTAGGTCATGTTTCTTTCTCTCCTCTTTCTGTTTGTGAGGGCTGTAAATTAGCCAAACCTGTTGCTACTCCATTCCATTCTAGTAATCATCAGTCCTCTAGTCCATTTGAGCTTGTTCATTCTGATATCTGGGGTCCTTCTCATATCACGTCAAATAGTGGTTTTTCGTATTATATCAGTTTTATTGATGACTATTCTCGCTTTACCTGGATTTATTTATTGCGTCATCGATCTGAGGTCCCAAAGATATATGAGGTCTTTACCACTATGATTCACACCCAGTTTCAGACTCGTATCAAAATCTTTAGGTCTGATTGTGCTCGAGAATATATTTCTTCCACGATGCGTTCTCTTCTTCAATCTCATGGCACTCTCTTTCAGCAATCATGCCCTTATACTCATGAGCAGAATGGTGTTGCTGAAAGAAAACATCGCCATATTCTTGAGACCGCTCGTTCCCTCTTACTTTCTTCTTCAGTCCCCAGCACATACTGGGCTGAGGCTGCTCTTCTATCTGTTCATCTTATCAATATCACTCCCTCTTCTGTCCTCTCCGGTATGACTCCTCATGAGCGCCTTTACTCCTCCAAATCTGATTATAGCAGACTTCGCACTTTTGGATGTACTTGTTTCGTGCTTCTCCCTCCTCATCAACGCACTAAGTTGGCCGCTCGGTCAGTTAAGTGTGTATTCTTGGGGATTAGTTTCGAACACAAGGATATCGCTGCTACGATCCTATTGGAGATCGTTTTTGGATAGCTCGTCATGTGTCATTTGTCGAAGATGTTCCCTATTTTTCTTCTACACCCACTGCCTCCTCTCCTCCTGTGCCTTCTCCTGTTCAGGCCTCTCCTATTGAGTCTCTACCTCTTCTCGGGCCGTCTGTTGTGCTTGAGCCCACTCCTAGTTCTGTTCTCCCTGAGTCTCATCTTGGCATTCCTACTGCTGACTCTCCTGGTTCTTCGTCTCCTCTTAACACTCCTGCAGCCAACTCCCATGGTCCTCCTTGTTCTCCTCCTATTGTGTCTTCCCTTGCTCCTCCCGCAGATGACTCTGCTACTCCGTCTTCCACGGCTAACGCACCTCCCTCTGATGTGGATCCTCGTCCCTTAACTCGCTACCCTCAGCGTGAGCGTCATCCACCTGATCGCTTTAGTTTTGACTCTGGACCACTTGACCGATTTGGCTTTGCATCCGTGAGTACCTATTCTCCAGAATTCCAGGCCTATCTCACCGCTATACATGCCCATCGTGAGCCCCGATCTTATCGAGAGGCAGTCGAGTACCCTGAGTGGCAGCAGGCCATGGTTGAGGAGTTTCAGGCGTTTGAGCAGACACAGACCTGGGATGTTGTTCCCCTTCCGGATGGTGTTACCCCTATCAGCTGCAAGTGGATTTTCAAGATCAAGCATCGCCCTGATGGTTCCATTGACCGACATAAGGCTCGTCTTGTTGCCAGAGGTTTCACTCAGGAGTATGGCATTGACTATGAGGAGACCTTTGCTCCTGTTGCTCAGATGACTACTGTTCGCACCCTTCTCGCCGTTGCTGCTGTTCGTCGCTGGCCTCTCTTTCAGATGGACGTGAAGAATGCTTTTCTTCATGGTGATTTATCTGAGGTTGTTTATATGCAACCACCTCCAGGTCTCAGCACTCCTCCTCAGCATGTTTGTCTTCGACGGGCTATATACGGACTGAAACAGGCTCCTCGTGCCTGGTTTGAGCGTTTTCGCAGTGTTATTCTGACAGCTGGTTTTGTTGAGAGCCACCAGGACCACTCTATGTTTGTGCGATCCTCATCGCAGGGGCGGGTAATCCTTCTTCTGTATGTTGACGACATGATTATAACTGGCGATGACTCCGCTGATATTACTTTGGTCAAGAATCACCTCAGTCGACAGTTTCAGATGAAAGATCTTGGTACTCTTCGCTACTTCCTTGGTCTCGAGATTGCACAGAGTGATCGTGGGATTCTGCTTTCTCAACAGAAGTATACAGCTGACATTTTAGAGCGTGCTACCCTCTCCGATACCCACAGTGCGGATACCCCTCTTGAGCTTCATGTGAAGCTTCGTCCTACGGATGGTGAGCTCCTCTCAGATCCTACTCGATACAGACAGATAGTGGGTCAGCTTGTGTATCTCTGCATCACTAGACCTGACATTGCTTATGCTGTCAGTATTGTTAGTCAGTTTGTCTCGGCTCCTTGATCAGTGCATTATGGTGCTCTTATGCGAATTCTTAGATATTTGAGCGGTACTATCACTAGATCGATCTATCTGTCATCCTCTTCGACTCTGGTTCTCAGGGCTTACACTGATGCTGATTGGGCTGGAGACCCGACCACTAGATGCTCCACTACTGGTTTCTCCATATTTCTTGAAGATTCCATTATCTCTTGGCGCAGCAAGAAACAGGAGGGTGTTTCTCTTTCCAGCACTAAGGCTGAATATCGAGCCATGGCTATCACCACCAAGGAGATTGTTCATCTCAGACGTCTCTTGGTGGATCTAGGAGTTACTATGACTGGTCCTACTTCTCTTCACTGTGATAACCGGTCTGCTATTCAGATTGCTAGCAATCCGGTCTTTCATGAGAGGACCAAACACATTGAGATCAATTGTCACTTTGTTCGTCAGCACTTTCTTGCAGAGACATTATCGCTTCCGCATATCTCCTCTACTGAGCAGCTTGCTGATTTTTTTACGAAGTCACATCCAGTTCATCGATTTCAGTTTCTCCTTCGCAAACTCACTTTGTATGATCCACTGTGAGTTTGAGGGGGGCTGTTAGATTATATGTGTTATCTCATAATGTGTGTAGTATATTATTCGTCTAACTCCTAGACACTTGTATATATAAAGGGATTAAACCCTAAGTGAAATACAAGGATTCATATTATTTCATTCTCTTATTCTAACTGAAACACTTATGAATCGAACTTAAATACTTACGAGTCGTACTAAACAATAAATGTGCCAAACTGAAACATTTATGAATAAAGAAAACAATACATGAATTTAACTGAATAATTATATATTGAAACAAACTAACGATAGATTAATCAATTTGAAACAATCATGAATCGAGCTGAACATCTATTATAAAAATTGAACAATGTAGAATCAAATTAAAACACTAACTGTTCGAATTGAAAAACTATTAAAATAGATTGAATTGAGAGTCCAGATCCAGTCAGGCCTGGTATAATTAGTACTATCAGTATCGAGCTGCACAACGTATGAATCGAACTACATGGCCTATGAATCAAACTACACTGAGAGTGATATTGTACTCAATAATTGATTAGGCAGTTCAATTTATATGTTATGTAGTTCAATTCATAGGTTGTGTAGTTCGATACTTATGCTATTGATTATATTTAAGCTTGACATGGATGCGAGCTCATTGACCAATATATAAATCCAATTGAACACTATTAAGTAAAATTGAAATACTAATAAATTGAATGAATTGAACAATGTGTAAATCGAACCAAAGTAATTATGAATTGAATAAAATTGTGTGCATCAAACTGAACAATCATGAATTGGAAAATGGGCCTCTTTGTTTCGAAGTAAAATCATCATAATCGCTACTTTTCACTTTATTTTAATAAAAAAATTAAAATTAAAAATTTGGAGGGTTTAAAATTTATATGTTATTAACTTATCATATTGATAAGATCTTTCTAGAATTATATAATAGAGTACAGAAAGATTTTTTAGATAATAAAAGATACAAAAAATTTGAATGATAATAGATTTTCAAGATATATGTAAAATAATGTAGATAGTTTATAAAATCTAAATTTTTTTATTTTCAATAATAATGAAATACGAAACGATTATGGTATATATACACAAATTTGAAAATGAAAGTAATTTAAAAAAACCTTAAAAATAAGGGGAGTCTAAGAGAGATAAGGGGATATGGAAAGGGAAAAAAGAAAAAATGGGTGGAGAGATTTAAGTGGAAGAAAGTGGGAAGGGGAAGGCATTAAAAAAAAAAAGGACAGAAAAAACATATTCATTGTTACCGCCAGCGTCCCTCTGAGGGTGCGTTTGGTTGCTCGATTGAGCAGTGTTTGTGATTGTAGGAAACTGCGTTTGCAATTATACAACTAAACAGTTTTACTGTAGCAGCTTCCTGCACACAGATTTTAAGCAAATAGTGTCTGCGATTTCAAAAAATTGAGAAACTGAGCTTCCTGCAGAATCAGTTTTAAAACCCACATTTCTGCAAAATCAGTTTTGCAATCGCGTAACCAAACGCACCCTCCCTGAGACATTGATTGATAGTGTTGAGTCCATGTGTCACCACCTAATAGGCTACTGACTCAACTGATACAGAAAAGGACTGACTGGATCTGGACCCATAAATAGAGTCAGTCACCCTGATAACTAGGCCTGTCAATGGGTCAGGTCCAAACCCGGATCCGACCCAACCCGCACCCGCACCCGATTACAGGTGTAATATACCCGACCCAGCGGACCCGAACAAACAAACAGGTCGGGTCCGGGTCCACCCCGCCCCGACCCGTTGGACTCGAGACCTGATTGTTTTATTAAAATATGCTCATATATTATAAGACCATTAATATTAGTTGATACATAATTTTATTTCTTACTTAACTTATTTTTGTATCCACAAGTTCATAAATCATAATCATAACAAGCCCATAAATCATAAGTCATAATCATAATCATAACATTTTTTTCGTTGTGTTGATGTTGCAACTTGCGAGAACTTGATTGTTTAATATGTAATAAACTTAGTAATGTATTGTCGTCGGTTTGTTTTGGACAATTAACTTATTAGCTTTTGAATTTGTATAATTAATTAGTTTGTTGCATGATTTATGTTTATTATTTAGGTTAATATGTTAGTGCCTATTGTTTTGAATGTTGTTTAGGTTAATATTGTTTTGAATGTTTGTATAATTAGTTATGTTTATTATTTAGGTTAATATGTTTTTTTATGTTAGTGATTATTGTTTTGAATTGTATAAAATTATATTCAAACATAGTCTCATTAATAATAATGTTTTATTACAAAAAATTTCAAATAGAATGATAAGACAAACAAATACATGAGCTCTTCTTGTTTTTTTTTTTTTCACCAACCATCCGGGTCGGGTCGGACCCGGACCCGACCCGAGTCCGAGTTCGGGTCAACATTTCCCCGGACCCACGGGGTCCTGGGTTGGACCCGGACCTGCTGGGTCTTTCCACGGGTCTGGTCCGAGTCCACCCCGACCTGACCCGACTCGGACCCGATCCGTTGACAGGCCTAGTGATAACCGACGGCCACTAAACCCACGTTTAACTGAAAATGGGCCTGGCTTGATGAAAGAGAAGCCTCAACAATTCATCCAGCCCAGCCTCGAAAAACACGGTCCAAATCCTAACCTTGGATAAACCGCAACATCTCCCCAAAACCCTAGTTCACTTCGGTGATACCTCTTGTAAATTACTATGCCATTACTCAAATGAACATCCAAACACAGCACAACAGACAAAATACCAATGAACCACGAAATCCACGTTGCAAAAATAAATAAATATTATCTTGTAACTGCACAACAACCAGACCAAAATCTCCTCTTTGTCTAGTTAAACCCTCCAAAACCCTCCCTCCGCCTTCATTGTGAAACCCTGTTTTTCCATGTCGGCGCCGATCCCATCATCACCGCCGCCATCGGCGCCGGAGAAATCGTCCAAGAAGAAGAAGAAGAAGAGCAAGCCCCATGAAATCAACGGCCATGATCATCATCAAGAAGAAGAAGAAGAAGATCCATCATCATCGACGAAGGAGAAGGAGACACACATGGTGAAGCCCCAATCTCACACGCCTTCCCTGGACACCTCAACCTGGCCGATCCTCCTCAAGAACCTCAACCGCCTCAACATCCGCACCGGCCACTTCACCCCTCTCCCCGCCGGCCACTCCCCCCTCGACCGTCCCCTCCCGGACTACATCCGCTACGGCGTCATCAACCTCGACAAGCCCTCCAACCCTTCCTCCCACGAAGTCGTCGCCTGGATCAAACGCATCCTCCGCGTCGACAAGACCGGCCACAGCGGCACCCTCGACCCCAAAGTCACCGGCAACCTCATCGTCTGCATCGATCGCGCCACCCGCCTCGTCAAGTCCCAACAAGGCGCTGGCAAGGAGTACGTCTGCGTCGCCCGCCTCCACTCCTCCGTCCCCGACCCCTCCCGCGTCTCCCGCGCCCTCGAGACCCTCACCGGCGCCGTCTTCCAGCGTCCCCCTCTCATCTCCGCCGTCAAACGCCAGCTCCGCATCCGCACCATCTACGAGTCCAAGCTCCTCGAGTTCGACCCCCAGCGCCACCTCGTCGTCTTCTGGATCTCGTGCGAGGCCGGCACCTACGTCCGCACGCTCTGCGTCCACCTGGGCCTCATCCTCGGCGTCGGCGGCCACATGCAGGAGCTCCGTAGGGTCCGCTCCGGGATCCTCGGCGAGAGTGAAAACATGGTCACTATGCACGATGTCATGGACGCGCAGTGGGTCTACGACAACTTCCGCGATGAGACGTATCTCAGGCGGGTCATCATGCCACTCGAGGTGCTCCTGACGAGCTACAAGAGGCTCCTCGTAAAGGACTCGGCCGTGAACGCGATATGCTATGGTGCGAAGCTCATGATCCCAGGGTTGCTGAGGTTTGAGAATGGGATTGAGGTCGGTGAGGAGGTTGTGCTTATGACCACCAAGGGGGAGGCGATCGCTCTTGGGATTGCGGAGATGACCACCGCAGTCATGGCGACGTGCGACCACGGGACGGTCGCACGGATCAAGAGGGTCGTAATGGACCGCGATACATACCCGAGGAAGTGGGGGCTCGGGCCACGGGCATCTGCCAAGAAGAAGATGATCGCAGAGGGCCTGCTTGACAAGCGTGGGAGGCCGAATGAGAAGACACCCGCTGAGTGGCAACGCAATGTAGTGGTTCCCACTGGGGGCGACTCGGCTGTTGCTTCTCTTGCGGTGGCACCTCCGTCCGCAGATGATAAGAATCAAGAAGCAGTGGTGGTGGTGGATAAGAAGGAGGAGGAGAAGAAAAAGAAACGAAGCAGAGATGAAGACAATGGCACGGTGGAAGTAACTAAGAAGAGTAAGGTTGAGGAGGTAGAAATGGTGGTTGAAGCGGAGAAAGAGAAGTCTTCAAAGTCGAAGAAGGTGGTCGAGGAGGAAGTTGTGGAAGTGGAGAAGAGTGAGAAGAAGAAAAAGAAGAAGAAAGATAAGGGGAAGTTGGTAGGATCATCTGATGAAGAGAAGAAGGCTGAGAAGGAGGAGAAGAAGAAGAGCAAGGAGAGTGGTGAGGCTGATGGTGCCGTGGTGGAAGTCAATGGTGAGGATGCCGAGAGGAGTGAGAAGAAAGAGAAGAAGAAGAGCAAGGACTACGAGAATGCACAGCAAGATGAGTAGAAGGGAGGATTTGGTGGCAGTCCTTTGAGGAAATGAATTTAAGTTGTCTCTGTCTCATTCACTCTTTCCATCTGGATGGTATGCCTTTTTCCATCAATTCAACTTTCATAGACCTGTGGTTGGATTATAATCATGGTTTTACTTTAGCAGGTTAATGTAATCAAGATCTTTTGTGATAGTAATTCGAGACTTCTTAAACGTTGCTACCTTTATGCTTTCTAGTTTTCATATTGAATGATGCCAAAGCAAGTTTTTTTTGGATATTTTTGCAGGTCACGCTATGTGATTCCACAGATGTGGCATTGATGAAGTGAATTCCTGTGTTTTTTCAGGGAAATAATTGCTCTGTTATATGTTTAAACTACTTTTGTTTGGTCTCATGTGATAAAACAAGGATTCTTTTCCCTATGTTAAACACAATGCATCCAAGGGGCTGTATACTTTGAATTAGTTTGGCATGGATGCAAGTATAATGTCCAACATTGTATCTTGGATTGAGATTTATTATCTGTTTATAATATTCTGTATGGTCTTCTTTCCAATTTGGGATTTTCCTTTTATGGATACTCGGACAAAGACTAGATAGGGAACCCATGAAGTTTTGTAGATTGCCTCGAGGTTGACTTGTACTCTGAAGACACAATCTGGGTTAATCTGCATTTTCTTTGTTTCTAGTACAGTTTATTCTATTTAGGAAGTGGAGATTTATGACACAGGACAGGAATAGATATTACGTTGTTTGTAAGACTTGCTGCCTTATGACAAGGGTTGCTGCCTTTGAAGCCTTTATCCATATTGAGAGTTTAAACTGAACAAGAATCAAATTCCCATGCAGTTTGAGAAAGAAACTGGCTTTGCTACCAGTGGTTGGTCTTACTTCTAGCAGAACTTACTAATTCCTCAGTTTGATGCATTTATTGGTAACTTTCGAACGAGATATCGAGAGATTGCAGTAGTCCTCTGTACTTGGAACACAGTCATTTGTAGTTTTTTTTTTAATGTCTTTGACCAGCTATCAATTCTCTATAGTTCCGATGGCTAGGAGAATTGCAATTTGTGTGTATGTTACAAAGAGTTTTGCTGTTCATGTAAATTTAGGATGAACTATCTGATATCCTTTGTAGTTCTTTCCATTTTCTTCTACTCTTCTACCTTGTTTTATTGATGGCAAAACCTAGTCATAGTAGTTTTGAAGCTTCTTAAAAATTTCTGCACAGTTGCAGTCTCATACAACAACCATATTGCATTGGTAATTCTTGATGTTTCCCTTTGGTTCTGTCTATATTTCTCTAGTTCTCACAAGCACACATCCAATAGAGGCTTGGCAAGTTCATGAGTGATTCAATGACCAATATGGTACCCCTTAATTAATTGAAAGGACCATAACAAGCAGTTATTTGAGTACAGCACATAGATTAGTTCCTATTTTTACATTAATCACTGCGTGCAGCAAAGAATCTCAGCTTCTACATGAAAAAATTCTAGGACTTAAAAAAATTGCAATTCTCATGGTTGGTTGGAAAAACCATAGAACTAGAGATAATTCCTGTCAACGCTTTATGGAGAGACTTGTGCACATCACAGGAGATATATTCAGATGTTGGGACATGCTGCATTGGATGAATTGGGGTATGCAATGGGCTGAGTTGAGTGTAAACACTTCACACAATGCAAAGTGATTTCTTGACTCGCAATTTTATCATCACACACTTTGAAATGATTAGCGAATTTCACTTAGAAAACAGAGATTTATCACAGGCTTATGGCAAATAATGGCATTAAGGTTGACTCAAGTTTGTGAAAGCACCACTTGGGCACATATTGTCTGGTTGGACTTATAACCTGTTGCTTGTCTTGGATCAACAGTACTTTTGGATGATGGTCACAAATGAATCGGGTTAGTTGCTGTGATTATTTCTACTACATATTGGGGCAGGCTGCTTTTTTTTATGTGACTTGTCCATGGAATTCTGCTCTAAAACTTGCAGTGCTCCTTTATTCTTGAAACATCATCAAACATTTCATAGGTTTTTTACAGTTTTTACCTCAGCCATCAACCTGTTTAATGCTCCTTCTGGTAGTTTATTTATCCTTGGTCTGACAAATCTTTGGCAGAAACAGCCACGCCTATCACTCACTAAAGTACTGAACAATTATCAGTTAATTTATATTTGTCAGAGATGTCACATACGTACGCCATAATCATGACTGAATTATGTGCATGGTAATCTTGCATTTTTTTAGGAGAACAATGCTATTGCTACTCACAAGGGCTCAACCGTTTCATAAAAATTCAAGGCCTCAAATAGATTTACACCACACAAATCAAAAGAACTAGAAAAATCACTTAGCACCACCAGGTATGGAAACAAGGGCTTCTCAATAGAATTCTTTGAGGCCTTGCTGCAAATCTGAGATGGAGGGAAGAGCTTAAGAATTACCGTTATCACATATTAATTTTTTTAATGATGTCATCTAATGAAACTTCCATGATAGTTATCATAAGGTCTCTCAAATTTGAACATGTGATTATTCATGCCACTTTGCTTTCCTGAATATAGTCTACAAGTTTTTAGCAGATACATCATGCATTTTTTAGTGTACGAACCTCTATATGGAAATGGGCAAGATGTTTACTCAAACTGTGGTGTATAAGTTGATCTGATTTTGTACCAATCTGTTCCACCCTGATCAAACCCCGAGAATGCAGCTGAAAACTATATCTCTCACCTTAAACTTGAGGAAAGCTTATGCTCAGGGTCAGGCTCTGTTCTCCACAAGTTCCTGAGGACCACGTAAATGAATTCCCGGTATGCTTGTGATCACGTCTCATTGATTTTCTAGTAGTAAATTTTATTGATGAGGAAATGCCATTTAATGGTCTGATTGATAAGTTTTTCTTCCATATTGGATTACTGCATCTTATAGCCAGTGTGTCTACTCTATCGAAGTATATCGATGACTCTCAAAGCTGAATTATTTATGCTTCCCATGTTTTTTTGAGAAAGCTCAACTATTTGCAGGATTTGCCAGCCAGCAATGGTGCCTGTTAAAGCATATGTTCCAATTTTTCTTGAATGTACTCATTCTAATTCTAGTCTTTATAATATTGTTGCACACTGCACACTAGACAGTACTGATCAAATATTGATTTCTTTGATGCCATCACATGTATCTATTTAAAATATGTATTGGGTAGTGTATTTTGTTGAAATTTTCCTTTGTCTGCCTGGTGATTGATGATTGCTTGAACACTTCCATTTAGCCATATTGAGTCCCATTTAAGACATCCTCACCCATCTCCCTGATATCTGAAGCATGGACAAGGTGAACAAAATCATCTTCTTGTGGTAATTTCTTCGTCGCCCGGGGTTCTGATTATAACCTCTTCTCCTTCCCAGTTGTCACCAAACTATTTTTATGCTTGGTTTCTGATTCTTTCTACAGAGTTGTAATTGAAACATTTGATGCTTACTGCATATGCAAGTGTATCAGGCCCCACTTGTGTGCATAAATATCAAACATGTTCGACAAATCATCCAATTTTCTTATATTAAACAAAGACCTGACTAACGTGGCCCTGGATCTTGTTTTGTGGTTATATTTAAAATCCCTTTCAATTATTCTATGTTTGTTGGAACAATGTTCCCCTATCAATCAACACATCATGGCCTTGTTTAATGTTTAGACAGGATAACCACCTGCCTTTTTTTCCTCTTTCTTTTTTTGTTAGCCATTTCTCCACAACCTACCCATGTGAAGATTTTGATGACTGTAAAAAAAACAAGAACTGTACTCTAGTTGTTTTGGTGCCTCCGATCATAACTGCCTACCTATGTTCCCAACGAAGACATTTTTTTAGCCTTCACGGAAAACGCTTATATTTTCCTTTTTTAGGGCTAAAGCTAGGTACAGTCTGTTTTTTTTTTTTTTTTTTGAATTATTTTTATAAATGAAAAATTTGCTTATTTAATAGCTTTAATGATGAAATATAGCAAAATTAAATATCTCTATAAAATAATTCAGTATATAGGATATTAAAATGGTTTCAATTATTCTTGTCATGCTATTTCTACAGTTTTTTTTTCTAGATCTCTTTTGATTGTCTGATCGCTTTAATAAAGCTTTAATTACATATTGGTCATTCATTCTACATCAGAAAGCTTGAATTGAACAATTATAATTTGAACAATAATAGAAGTTGGAGAAGTACTTCTTGATAAAGTTTGATTTCACTTAATTGAAAACATATTTATGTTAAAACCCTGAAAATTTATTTCCACTTTCGTTTAGGATTTTTGTAAAAACAAATTTTTTAAAAAATTGTTCAAATCTATTGTCAAAAATTACCTTAATAATTAATCCTGAGCACGTGTTTGGGATTGACCCGTTCAAAAAAAAAAAATTATTGTTGGATGATCTCGTACCCGGGTACCGGTGGTTTCATTGAAGAAACCCACAGCTGTATTGTATCATATCCATGTCGACATTCTCCACCCTCTCTCTATCAGGTCCACTCTCTTAAGATTAGGCTTCCTCTGTCAAAGACCCCATCTAATATGGATAGACACACATTTCCATCTTTCAACAGCAAGGCTACTGTTTCAATTCTTTTCATTTCAATCGAAACTTGATTTTAAAATAAAAATGTAAATTTTTTATTTCATCTAAATATTAAAATAACATTTATCATCGTTTTTTTTATATCAATTTTGATGAATAAAAATAAAAACAAAATTGATTGATTTTTTTATCTCTTAAATTTAGAGTAACTCATCGTTAAAACTTTAACCCCCCGCGAAATTAACCCAAAAAGTCCAAGGATTAACCAGTGCTGAAACAATTGAGGTAGCGTTTGAAAACACAATTTAAAAAACAGTTTTTAGCTTTTGCAGCTTTATGCACACCTTTTGATGGTATAATGATTTAAAGGTGTAATGATGATGGCTGTTTTATAAAACACAGATTTCAATGTACAATTTAGAGATAAAATTTAGTAATGATGATGTATTTAAGTTGATTTATTTGATAACAACTTTTAACTTTTAAATAATAATATATTTAAATTGATGTGATTTTAAAATAAAAATCTATCTAAAAGTGGTTTCCGGAGAGAATTAATTGCGAGGCACGTGATGTGTCAGCGTCAGTGTGTATCTGTGTATGAGACACATCACGTGGGTTCTGGTTGCGCTGCTGGGGTCGTCCGTCGTCCTTTCCTTTTCATAATTTTATGCTTTTCTTGGTTTCCTTTGTTTGTCCATTACTGGAGTAATGATAATGATTATTAACTAGTTCCTAACTAAAAATGTTTCAATTCAGACCTTTAGAAGTACCTGTTCAATCTAGCCTAACTGAGTTTTTCAGTTTAAAATACAGTAAGATGACGGTGGATGTTAATAATTCAGTTCATTTTAAACCGGAGTTGCACTGGTAAACCAATTACTACACTAGGCACTAGCATTTCTTTCCGGTTCAGATTATTTAGGAACTCCTCTTGTTAAGTAATTTAATTACCACTTGATCATTTGAGCAACTTTATCAGGCTGCAATAGGTGGAAATGATAACACCTATAGTTTATAATTGCTGCATATTGCTGCATTATTTAACCCATACTTAAATAGCCACATAAGCTATTCTTTCATCTAAATATAGCTTTATTATGTTTCATGTATAGTGAAATAACATTTTTTATTTTTATTGTAATATGTAGTTTTTTGAAATACCAAATGTTTTTTTTATTCTTTTTATTTTATCATATTCAACTTATATTCTTCTATCTACATATAGCTTTATTACGTGTGCATATTCGTAATTTAAAGCAGTTAAGTACCTTGTTTGATAAGCATATGTTTTTTTTTAATGAAATATCAAAGGTAAAAGGTACCAGGTTGTCCATTAGTTTGGCTGTCGCTATTTGGGTCCGTCCTCGTTGTTTAAAATTCCATTATTTAATACTAATTTCTATTTGTCCAAACAAAGATTATTCTTTATTTTATTAAGCAGAACTACCAAGCCTGTGTCGATACTTAGCGGTGAAGAGTGACGAGTTCAGCCATTCGCCATTAATCCAAGCATAATGTTAAGTATAATTTTTTTTTTAATCTTAATTTTAATTTACACATGTTTTTAATTTTTAAAAATAGATATATCATTTAATAAAGCGTGTGTTTTTATAAAAAAAAATAAAATAAAATACATATTTTAATAATTTAATATTTATAAAAAAAATATAAATTTTTTTTAACAAAATGGATCGGTGATGTTCAACGCACATAATACTCAAATTGAAATTGAAAGAAAAAAAATGTGTAACAGTACTCTTAATACAAACGATACAAAACGAACCCAAATCTGTAGACACGTGCCCCTGTTCTCGCGCGTGCCGTATTTCCACGTCACCCATAACACGTGCGATCCATCAGCCATCCACGTGGGGCTACCAGATTGATTCATGATGATTTATCAAGTTTATCTCCTCTCCTAGATTTTCGAAAACCGATTCCCGAAGTTTCAGATTCCGTGGGCTTTCCGCGCCCCGTTTTGCAACCACTCCTTGACCCACTGACATCATCCCATTCCGGATGATCTCCACGTTATCATCCATCAGACGGTTGATATCAAAATCACAAAGAACTTCCCAAAACACCCTTCTCCGATCACATTTTCGAGAAAGGGTAAATGCGTCATTAAGACCCGGCGAGAGACACAGACAGGGGTGTGGATGGGGACACGCATTTCCCGTGAAAGAGACAGAATTGACTCAGGCAAGGACGTAAAACAGTCGACGAGATAAGGGTAAGCTTGTCGTCGGAGGATATTGGTCAAGATATTAGATATAAATATTTTTTAAATAATTAATATGTTTAAATATTAAAATTAAGATTTTAATTTTTTTTTTTTTTATGAAAATTTAATAACAATGTAATATGTAATAATTGTGATTAATCATACAAAATAACAAATATGAATAATAAATATTAATATTTATATCTACACTTTGTATATTTGAATGTATCATGTATTTTTTATTTTTGGAATACGTACTCCATCGGATTCGAATTTTTTTAAAATAATTAATGGGCTTAGATAGGGGTACTTTAGTCAATTCGGGTTTCATTCTGTTTTTTTTTTTCAGCGAAAAAGCGCGGGAACGTACGGAAAGGAGGTTTTGGAATCACGGGCAGCTGGTTGTGGTCCGGGCAGGCTGCCCGCCACATCTACCGCCTATAAATGCAAGTGCCGTCTTGTGTAAAAAAAACAAAAATAAAGAACACATTAGATTCACTTATTAAGGTAACATTTATTATTGTTTTTGAATTACTGATTCTGTTTCGTATTTGAATATATGTAATTTTTAGTAAATTGAATGAGGATATTTTATACTGATTTTGAGGGATTATGTTTTGAATGATGATCTTTATGGATCATTGCGTATTATGGAATTTCTTTATATATAGTGTTTTTGTTAAATATATTGCCTAATGTGAATTTACCTTATTTATCAAATTTTAATTTTAATGGTAATTGTTGTTTAATATGAATTTTCATTGTGTGTTTTAATTGCCGTTTTAATCGTTGTACAATTATTCTGTATGTTGTGTTACTTAAATTGGGACAGATGGATCTCTATATATTGTGCAAGTTGTTGAAAAGAGAAGGCACGCATTACAAATTTCTTCCCCTTTTCGGTGTAGTAGGTGTGTTTGATGATATATTAGTTTCTTTCGGTTTTTTTTTTTTTTTTTTTGGAATAACTTTTGATTTCATTTTTCACTTATTAAAGATTTTCTCATGTTCATTGGTTGTTGCATGTGATTCAATTTTCTGTAATTTGAAACTCGAGATCTGATGATCCAGTATTGTAAATCCATGGCTATTGCTTCAACGATTTGACTCCTGATTTTTATCTTTTCTTTTTTACCCCCTTTTGGTAATCCCCTGCCGTTTTCAACGACTGGTTAAATTAAGTTTATAATCCATTCTTATTTATATTTCTTTTCTTTTATATTAGTTTTTTGATGATTTTACTTTGGTGTCTTATGCATGTGGAATATTTGGATTCAGAAATATTAAGATTATTACGGGTGTGTAATTGCATGATATTTTTGTGATGCTTTAGTTTAGGTAATGAAATTTGGGTCTTTGACACAAGAGAGTGATTGATACAGGTTGAGAAATGGCATCCAACTACACTGATGAGGAATACCAAGAAAGCATTGTCTTCACGCGCAGCCTGAGGAGGTCCTGGTCCTCCACCAGTGATTCATGCAGCAGTGGGGCTCATGCGACGCCCAAGTGCGTTTGTGCCCCGGCGACGCACGCCCGGTCCTTCAAGTGCAGGCTCCACAGGGCAAACTCCCACAGCCAATCAGCCCCGACCACACCCCACCCTTCCCAGCCTGCTGTTTCCACTGCTTCCACCAGGACTGTTGAGGCTCAATAGGTCCCTTCAATCTGGAAGAATAAATGAAAGGTATGGTATGTGAGGAGAGTTTGTAGTGTGAGATATATATAGACTGTGTGTTTCCTAGCCATGGAAATATGATGTGGTACTGGTACATAGTTGTCTCAGTGGAAAGTTTGTAATTATGCAATTAAATGCTTAATGTGTGGAGGCTGTTTTTTGAGATCTTCCAATCAAATGCTGAAAATTTTAAATGGTTAAAGCTGCTGCTATTTTTTTTTCTTTTTTTTTTTTCAGTGTGTGCGCACGCGCATGTGCACGCGCTCGCCATGTACGCTGATTTGTAATGATAGAGCCATTTGATTCGCACTAATTCATATGCCAAGAGGGCAGTTGCATTAAAATTAAAATTAATTGATTCATTGCTAATCAATAACAGTGGCATGGTTAATATCAGTTTTATTCAATAACCAGGACTTGCCAATTCATCTATAAACGTGATGATTCATCTCTTTCATTGGGATGCCATGGATAGTGTTATGCTTTTTGTTGCTTATGAATATGGGAATCCATTGTAAACTCATTTTCTCATAATCACGATAATTTTCAAGCATATATTGTCATTCCCCACAGTCCAATGTCCCTTGCATTATAGCAAATTTTTAAATATAAGGTTCATGATATGGGTATTTTCTGACTGAAATTGTAGCTGAATAGATGTTCAATTTTTGTACTTTGAATTTTCAATGGATCTTTGAACAAAGGAATGATTGAAATTACAACGTAGAACTCTCCATTTGTTTCCTTTTTTTTAATAAAATGGGGGAGATGCCACTGAATGCCAGATATTCTTTTTCCTTGCAGCCAGTAGCAACTTTGTTTGTTAGTCCATTTGGGATCCCTTTGGTTTCAATTCTCCTGCTGCGGGGATTTGCTTGAATTTTAGTAATTAAATTAAATTTGAATCTCTCATTCATTTGAGGAATAGAAAGATGATTTTTACATTGATGGCTTATACATTGAGAAAAGTTTTTGTGGACAATCTTGATTCTTACCTAACAGTTGAGAATGCATTGTGAGTTATTCTCAATCTACAATCTTTCTATTCTTAATTTCTGCAATTATATTCCTTGCATATTGGTGTTAATGTGAGGCAATTTTCTTGACATATTGCATTTGCTACTGGTTATGCAGATAAAATATAAGCATAGATGAAAGGCAGAGATTAATATATTCAAACCTTCACACTGCTCATAATTATCTTTGAGATTTAAATTTTACCTTGTCATATATTTTTTTGTTTATTGTACAAATGTGGAAGTATGCAATGGCACCCATGATCGACATTGTATTTTGATGGTTTGTTTTGAAGTGGTCATATCTAGAGACTAAATTATTGTTTAGTGTACTTGGTTCTTTCTAGACCTGATTGCAATTCTAAAATATAAAGTTGAGGAATGAAATATGAAATAAAAAAGATCCAAATTGGAGAGAATTTGAGATCTGTTTCAGTGTGTGTTTATGGAGAACATTTCAAAGAAATAAATAAGGGTAGACGTAATTTTATAAGAAGTTGCTTAATGTCAAGTTTCTATTGGTGGGGTGGTGTTCTTGGGAAGCGAGTTTGTGTGTAGAAGAGGGGCCTTTTCTATAAAGTTCTTGGCCAATTATGAAACATAGTTAAAGGTTCTGTGATTAAAGCATGATTATGAAATTACCAGAACTTTGGTGAATGCCCATTTCAGTTGATGTGAATGTACATATTATGTAGGTTGTGCATTTTAACTCTGAGTCAATCCACCATCCATAAGGATTGGGCTAAAATGAAATATAACATACTGGTATCCTTTATTTAGAATATATGAATTTAGGAAATGTATATATCTGCAAGTGAATGAATAGAGATTGATTCAAGTTCAAAATTCAGTATTTTAGCTATACATAAGTGTTGTGGATGATGTACCCTCCTCCAAGGATTCGGAATTGCAACAGTTCAGGTCAAGGTTTTGCTTGATAAGGATTGGGGACCGGATGAATGGCGCATACCTCGACAGGTGATTAATAGTACTATGGTGTTTCAACTACAGAATGCTCACAACAGGCTGCATTTTCAGGGTTCGATGACTAAACCGGAGTATATTTGTGGTATTGTTCTTGGTTATATTTCATAATGTTAGGCTATTATGGAAAGCTTGCAATAGGTGCTTGAAAGGGTGGCACGGGAACATCGTCAAACCAAGCACAGAGCTTTCCTTTTTGACAGGAATGTTTGAGGACTGCTGCAACAACAGATTTCCAGCCTAGCAGATTGCGTTCAGTAAGCTGCATTAGGGATGATCAAAGCATGGTTTGGGTTGTTAGATCACTTAGATGTAATGTTAATATGTATATAACTTTTCAGTTGATAAATCTACTGCCCTGATACCGGACCATTACAACCAAAATAAAATTGTGTTGTGGAAGACGAAAGTTTAGAACTTGCTCTCTGTTTATCGCATTTTGCCGTCTTATTTTATTCATCAGATGATTCCTGGTCACCGTGGAGAGGTGCTGTTCAACTGTCAATACATGAAACCAAGAGGTGATAATAATACGATGCAGCAGTCATCTGATGCCACATCTGACAAACACTTGGGCAAAAGCAGCAGCAAAAGTCCAGCAATTCTTGGATGTTCTTGTGGGTAAAGAAAACATTACTCTCTTTACTCTACTTGAAAAACAGTTCATCCTACTCTTTTACAGTTTTACCATCCAAGGATGGCAGCCATGTTTACAACACTCAAATTACCAGAACAAATTAAAGAATGACGTCCATCTAAGCTTTGTAACAAAATACAACATATGTGCAGTTTCCAGAACACAATGTGACAATCCTGTAACCTGTGTAATCTGCTCAATCTTTTTCTCTGCGACCAGGTTTCTTAATCTCGCTTTGCGGGGTGATTTCATGTTCAAGCATGTAAATCAAGCATCACAGCATCTATAAAGCCTGCTTCGCTTCTCTTAAATTTTATAAGAGCATCTGGTCTCTTGAGAAGCAACTCCATCAACCAACCTCCCATTCATATGATTGCCCGCGCATCTGCATTGAATGGTTCACCTTCCCACCTCTCAACATCAATGGCTGTAGTTCCCATCTATTAAGACACTCATACAATAGTTCATCTACATAGTCAAGACTACCATCCTCCAAGCTCTTCAAGATCTCATGCGCATCATCCAACATCCCCGCGCGGCCCAACAGTTCAATCACACACCCAAAATGCTCTACCCCGGGTTTGATCCCGTATCGCTTTCTCATGTAATGGAAGTACCACAGACCCTCCTCAAGCAACACAGCCCGAACGCAAGCCGACAGGACGCCAATGAACGTGAGCTTGTCTGGCCTCACGTCTCCCCTCTCCATCTCCCGAAACAGGGCGATCGCCTCCCTCCCGCGCCCGTGCACGCCCAACCCGGTGATCATCGAATTCCATGTCACCAAGCCCTTCACGCGCATCCCTTCAAAGATGCGCAAGGCGTCCTCCGAGCTCCCACACTTGCTGTACATGTTGATCAACGCCGTCCCCACAAACACGCTCAACTCGAGCCCGTTCTTCCTCACGAGATCGTGCACCCACTCCCCCAAATTCAAGCTACCCAAGTCCGCGCATGCGCCAAGAAGACCGACGATGGTGTACTCGTTGGGCTCCACCCCCTCCGCCCGCATCTGCCAGAACAGCTCGAACGCCTCGTCGGGACGTCCATTACTCGCGCACGCGTTGATCATCGCCGTCCAAGTCACGACGTTCCTCTCGCGCGTCCTCTCGAACACGTCGCGCGCGGCCTCCAGCTCCCCGCACGCGGCGTAACCCGCGATGAGGGCCGTCCAGGAAATCACGCTCCGGAACCTCATTTGGTCGAACACCTTCCGTCCGGAGAGGGGGTCGCCGCACGTGAAATAGAGGTGCATGAGCGTGTTCTGCACGAATATGTCCTTGAAGCGCCCCGACTTGAGCGCGCGCGTGTGGACCTCCCGCCCTTTATCGATGGCGGAGCAAAGCGAGCACGCTTTGAGGACAAATGGGAAGGTGAACTTGTCGGGGGGGACGGCGCGGAGGGTCATGAGGTTGTAGAGGAGGAGGGCTTGGCGAGGGGAGGCGTTGAGGGAGTGGGCGCGGATGATGAGATTCCAAGCGAAGGTGGGGGGGTTGGGTATGTGGAGGAAGACGCGGTGGGCGTAGTCGATGGCGTGGTGGGAGGAGTAAAGGCGGAGGAGGTTGGTGAGGAGGACCACATCGGGTTGGTGTGGGTGGGTGCGGATGATGTGGGCGTGGACCTGCTTGAGTTGGGTTGGGCCGCGGGAGGCGCGGAGGAGGTGGAGGGCCTCGCGCAGGTCGAAAGTCCGACGACGACGACTGCTATTGTTGTTGTTGTTGTTTTTGTGGACGGAGTGGGTCGGGTGAGTGGAGAGAGTGTCGGCTGCGCACGCGAAGCACCCGACCATCGGAGATGGCGGGGGTGATGATGAGATCGGATTTAATGAGAGGCGCTCGTTCAGAGCTTCGCGGATTGGTTGGGATACAACTATCTGAAAAAGTTATAAAAATAGAAAAAAAATAATCGTAAAATCTTAAAACCAACCACAAATCTCATCTGTTAGCGTATTACAGTAATTTATTAAACAAAATTTAAAAGAGTTTTACAGTAATTTATCATATATAATTAGAGTCAATCACAATTCTAATTAGTTTCAGTTACTATAGAAACTAAAATAAATATTGTTTAATAAGATAAAGACTTGAAGGGATTTATCGATTTTATAGAGACATTTTTCTAATTTTCATAAGTTTTTAAGGTGTTATATCGATTTTTTGAAAATAAAAGATGATAACATTCTGATAACTTTTAACGTGTAGTTAGGGTTGATCATGTACCTGATTAGTTGGGTGATGGTAGGAACTAAAATGATATTTTATCAAATAACATATGGCTTTATGAAATTTTTTAATTTTACATGGACTAAAATCAATTTAGTTAAAAGTTATATATGATTTTTTCCATCAAATAAATAAATAATGCTTAGCTTAGGTGGTGGATGCTGGTGACAGTGATGGGCCTCACATGACCCATGATTGTAGCCCAGTCTCGACTAAGTTGATGGGTCACAAGCTAAGAAGGCCTTTGCTCGGCCTATTAGTAGGATCCAGTCTAGTGGGGACCCATAACTTGACCCATGTTCACTGTGATGCGTGTGGATTGTTGTTATTTGCGTGCTCTTACGCACAGTATTTTTTAGTCCAGCATATTTTATTTACCGTACACTTATATTAAAAATATATATTTTTTGTTACAGGTTTTTACACAGTTTTAAATGGATTTATAAAATTCAATAAAGTATAAATTATATTTTCTATAAAAGCATATAACTCATTAAATAAAATATGTTATGTAAAAAAAAATTTTAAACATGTAGGAATTGAAATTAAGACTGAAAAAAAATTGTACATAGCATTACTCTTCTTTTTACTTGTATCAGCCACATTTGTTAGTTCCATTGGCAGCTTGCACACGTTTTGATTTTTTTGGTACAAGTGATTTGAATCTGATTCAAATAATCTGACATTTTGTAAACAAACCAAAATTAGACACGTCAAAATATAACTTTGGATGTGTAGGGCCCAAAAACAAGGCCCACCCTTCGAGCTCCACGTAGCAACAGCCCATGATCCATTTAAGGGTGGCCCACGACCCGGACCATCCACCTCAGTGGATTCCGCTCGTCAGCCAGTCAGAATCCTCAATCCAATCATAAGTCATAACTTTACAGGATATGCAAATCCAGCAAATCTAGGTCCATCACAATCCTAATTCACTGAAGTGCATAGATTTGCCCTCGGGATGAGATCAATGAATAAGTCAACTCTTAAATCTTGACAAGTCTAGGTTGTGGATAAGATAAATCTCAATCAGGTGAGATTTATCAAGATATGAGATTCCATCTGATTCTTAAAAATGTGATCTCCAAGAAATCTTAGGGACACTATAAAAGGGAACTACGTATGACTTGATCCTCACAGGAGAATTAAGAGCTAGAAATCAGTGGGGTACGTAGGTAGCCGGTTCAATAAAAAAAACAATTCTCCACCTTGTCTAGGAGAGCGGAAACCGGAATGGGCAAGGAGGAGATAGGGAGGAGCGGAGTCGACGGATCTTGACAGCCCGAATCCGGATAGTCAATATCTGTCCCTCCACGATGTAATTTGAAAAGATTGGTTGTCATGTTATTAGTTTGGGTCAAATTGTTGGTAATATTTTTAATTACTAGATCTTTATCATTTGAAATGTCCTGGATATACAGGGCAAACAAATAATATAGTGTTGACACTATTGGATGTGAAATAATGACATCTAGATGGTCTCATCTTTTAATCTTACCTACTATAATTTTATGGTTACAGTAACATCAGTTGTTTTGCAAGAATGCCTTGAAATGCCGATCTTCTGCCAACTTGTATTAATGTCAACTTATACATCAATATCACCATAGACCGAAAAATATCAAACATGATTTTCCCCATTTGGCAATAACAAAAAAAAAAAATTAAAAACTGTTCTAGGACCAGCTTTTGCTTTTGAGATATGTTTATTTTTCTTTCTTTGAGTGGAAATAGGGTTTGGTCTGGAAACTGTTATATGGGCCACTCAATCTCAGTGTCCAATAGTCTTTAGATTGGATTTTGGTATAGATCTGACTTGTTGGTCCCATGGTCTTGGCCTCTCAGATTCCAAATTAAAATCAAATGAAACATTGTGTGGTACCTTATCTTTTCTGCTAGCCGTACCTTTTTATTTCCTGATTAGATAGAGGTAGGGTCATCATACAATCCAAAACAAAAATATAGTAATTCTCAATAAGGAATATGTTGATTATATGCATCCAAATTTTTTCAGACTGATGCATAAGGTTTTGTGAGCTACGTTTAGTTCAGTCGTGATTCGCAGGTGAACGCTCGCATTCTCCCCAAGTTATCTGAGATATAGAGACCGAAAATTCCACGTAAAATCAAGGTTTTTCTGTGGTTGGCATATCAAAGCTGAGTTCTTACTAAATGTTACAGAGCTAAATAGGCGCCGCACGCATCCACTACATGTGTGGTATGCATGGCTGAAGATGAGACTGTTGATCACCTCTTCTATTCCAGTCCGGCGGCACAGGAGCTATGGACGGCGATAGGGCGGGGGGTGGAGCGGGATTTGAGCTGTCAGTCCATGGACAGGCAATGGCGGGCGGCTTCACGCATGGCCAGTCAGAAGGACAGGACAATACAGGCCGAGGTCCGTTGATGTCTAATACTGGCGGGGTTGTGGGCATTATGGCTCATGAGGAACGCTGTGGTCTTCCACGGGCAACGTTTCTACTTCGACAACCTTTGAGACTCATTCGTTGGCCTAGCTAGTGAATGGGGCAAGGTTCTCTGTGGAGCGAAGAGGGTGGACATCTCCATGGATGGCATAAATATCACTATGTAGGGGGCCAGGGAGCACGGAACGGATTAAATAGATGTTTCTTCTATGTAGCTGCTACATGCTCGTTTTATTTCTACCTTTGTACTTTCTGTCTTCTCTTTCTCCTGTATCTATTTCGGCCCAAAGCTATACGATCTTAATACAATCGGGGTGGCTTTGATCTACCAATTTTGAAAAAAAAAAAAAAAAAGGGTTTTGTGAGCTATTTATTGTGCATAACAAAAGGTAACAAGACAAAAATGAGATCAAATAAAAGCACAAACACATGACAAAAAACAGACACAAACACACGAAAAACATAGACTTACTTAGTTCGGCGCAAGCCTACTACATCCATAAGATTGCAACATATGGGAGCATCCAATATAATATGTCAATTTTACAATTATCATTGTAATCTCTTAACAAATCTAGCTTACATGATATATTTTAATATTGTTTCTATCTTAAATGACAACACGTGGGAGCATCCAATATAATATGTCAATTTTACAATTATCATTGTAATCTCTTAACAAATCTAGCTTACATGATATATTTTAATATTGTTTCTATCTTAAATGACAACACATGGGAGCATCCAATATAATATGTCAATTTTACAATTATCATTGTAATCTCTTAACAAATCTAGCTTACATGATATATTTTAATATTGTTTCTATCTTAAATGACTTTTTTATAATCATCTGATTTGGGCACATTAGATATGAATATCGAGGCATTTAATACTATTTTTAGAAATATCGAGGCATCGTGAATGCGGTTTTTTCCCGCAAAAATCCAAAATGAACCATAATTAGTAAGTGCAGAGGTTAAAATGGCTCCTCTCACAAACTGATCTTACACTTAAAAAGTGTTGTGGACCATTCTATGCTGCTCCAGGATATAGAGAAGATATTACATTACATCATATATATAGAGAGAGAACCGATTGTATGCGGACTGGGTTCACCTGTGCGACAAAGACTGTGGACCGTCTGATCGATGAGGGTAGAATCGAACGGTTCATTTTGTGATTTGAAAAAACATTTGAAACTGGTTCAGCCAGTGCTGACAGTTCCGTCCCATCACCAACAACACACCCCCTCTCTCTCCTGTTCACTCTCTCTCTCCTTTTCGAATTAATAAGAGTTTGCTATGAATGTTTTCCCTGTCCTTTTTAAATGAAAGAAATGACAAAAGTCTAAACGAAGAGGAAGAGAGAAAGAAGATGATTAATAATTCGCATTTACTTTTTACAGTCCTACTGATATGTTAAAAAATATTAATTCATACTAATAGTCAACATGGTAGAAATTAATAAAATAAAAAATATTAATTCATACTAATACAACCTGTTTCAACAAGCACAACTATAACTTTTTCAACAACATACAGCAACAATCTCTGGGTCTGAACAACAACAATCTCTGAGCTTTAACAGCAGCAATCCAAAGCTTTTCATGGAAAAAAAAAAATCGACAACATGTACTTAGAACAATATCTATCACAACATGACACCAGATAACAAGAGAATCTATCCCATGAGAAAACCCAGGAACAAATTGATTTATTAATTGATTAATAAATCAATTAATCACAAAAAAAATAAAAGTATTTTAGAAAGAAAAAAAAAACCCAGGGGGGGCATTGGCAATCTGTTCCTGGGTTTCCTCACGGGTGAACCCAGTCCGCATGGTCCGCATACAATCGGCTCTCTCTCTCTCTCTCTCTCTATATATATATATATATATATATATATAGAGAGATGATCCGCTGCGGACGTGCGGATCATCTCTCCGTGCGGATCATCTCCACCGTCCGATCGTGCTCGATCGGACGGTCCAAAAAAAAAAAAAAAAACAAAAAAAGGACCAATCACTCTGACACACTCTCTCTCTCTCTCGACGACTTTCTCTCTCTCTCTGCACTCTCTCTCTCTCGACTCTCTCTCTCTCTCTCTCTCTCGACTCTCTTTCGCCGGCGACCATCGGCGAGCATCCGCGACCATCGGCGACCGTCGGCGAGCACCTGCGACCATCGGCGACCATCGGCAACCGTCGGCGAGCACCCGCGACCATCGGCGAGCACCCGCAACCACCGGCGACCATCGGCGACCACCCGCGACCATCGGCGACCACCCGCGACCACCCGCGACCATCGGCGACCACCCGCGACCATCGGCGACCACCCGCGACCACCCGCGACCATCGGCGACCACCCGCGACCACCCGCGACCATCGGCGACCATCCGCGACTTGTTTGTTAATAAAAATCTAGATTTCATTGGGTTTTGTCATTACCATGGTGTGCTATGTGAATTTTGTAGTCTTGCATGTGTTGGTTGGTTGCTATGTAGACAACTTTGATGGCTGTTTTGTGTGTCACTGGTTGTCGATTAATCTTAGTGAGTTTGATACCAGGTTTAAGTCTTTGATAGTCCGCTGAGTTGTGAGTCTATTGTCCAGACTGGTGTACTTAGAAATTTATAGATACTTCATGATTTTTGATGAAGCATTGCTAATAATGAAACATTTCTATTTCATGGAGAAAATTGTGGGGTATCTTATGTTTGCTTGTGAACCTTTCAAATGAGACTGAGTTACAAGATATAAGATTGATTCGCTGTGATTGAGTCAATCCAATTGATTATTATGCTTTGAAATAGGTTACACATATGCTCCAATTGATTACAATTCAGCAGCAGCAGCAACAGCAAGGGCAGCAGCAGCAGGAGCAGGACCTTGTTGCAGCAGGTTGTAGCAGCACCACAAGAAGCAGGAGCAGCAGCATCAGAAGCAGGAGCAAGGGCAGCAGCAGCACCTTGTTGCAGCACCACAAGCAGCAGGAGCACTAGCAGCAGCAGCAGCAGGAGCAGCAGCAGCAGCAGCAGCAGGAGCAAGGGCAGCAGCAGCACCACAAGCAGCAGGACCTTGTTGCTGCAGCAGGAGCACTAGCAGCAGCAGCAGCAGGAGCAGCAGCAGCAAGAGCAATGGCAGCAGCAGCAACAACAGATATTGTGTATTGTTGCAGCACCACAAGAAGCAGAGCAGCAGCAGGACCTTGTTGTAGCAACAGATATTGTTGCAGCACCACAAGAAGCAGAGCAGCAGCAGCAAGAGCAATGGCAGCAGCAGCACTAGCAGCAGCAGGACCTTGTTGTAGCAGCAATAGCAGCAACAACAGCAGCAGCAATAGCAGCAACAACAGCAGCAGGAGATGCTGATTGTTTCAGTTTTTGTTGTAAACTGTTAATTGGATGTTTGCAAAATTAAGGCCAGTCTTGGAGATGCTGATTGTTGATTGCTACCATTGGCATTAGGTGGTTGTTGTATTAAACAATAGGTTGTGTATGTAATATAGCTGCAAGTGGTTGTTTTAGACAGGATGTAATGTAATAATGTATGGTTGAAATGTGATGTTTTAAATAGCAGGATTAGAATGTTTGTTGTTTTAAACAGGTTGATGTGAGAGCTGGAACTAAGCAAGTTAATGGGATTAGAATGTTTTAAACAGGTTGTCGGGTGGAGCCTATGCTTTTCGATATTAGAATTTGGGTCACTCAATTATGTTTGTGTTGGAGGCCCCAAATAACCAAAGCTTTTTTTTGAGATTGAAAAAGACCGAATCACAAGATAATTTGGCAACTTTCCTGACAATCAGAAATCATGTGCCTAAAGTGATTCCATAACAGTGTAAATATTAATCAGACATTATTTCACTCCAGATATTGTGTGGAACAACCTGCATTTTTGAATCGACAATTACTACATCAATAGACTCACTGTCTATCTTCATTCTTCAATTGGCTGCAGTTGAATAATGTAATTCTATGTGAACAACAGAAATGACCAAGAACTATATGAACAACAGAAATGACCAAGAACCCTGTGCAGTTGAATAACAGAAATTCAAACTGCCAGCCCAGGAGATGACCTCACCATCACACAACTTCAGGTCAGGCTTGAAAATTTGTATGCTAAATTTGCATAGTTAGAAACAAAAAGACCACACGTTCTCCTTTGGCTAACTTTCCAAGGAATTATATCGATTTTTCTCTATTTTAAACATGATAATTCCAATACATATGAAATAAAATATTATTATTATTGAAGTAGTATTCCAATAATATATAAATTGTACAAAGCTAAAGCTAAAATATATGTATACTTTAATTTGTATCATCCGGACTACTTGTTTTATCAAACCCCAGAACATCACATACAGGCAAGGATCAGTTACAATTACACATAAGAGTTCATCATATGCCAATCAAACAAGCTTATCATTTCCATATTTAAAGCCTACACAGTTTGATATCCCGACATTCGAAACATAAAATCTGCAAGCCTGAAATGCCACACTGCCTTTCTTCAGATTGAACTATAAGAGCCAAATGGATTTCTACCACAGAAATGCCAGGTAGAGACAACCAGTGACACACAAAACAGCCATCAAAGTTGTCTACATAGCAACCAACCAACACATGCAAGACTACAAAATTCACATAGCACACCATGGTAATGACAAAACCCAATGAAATCTAGATTTTTATTAACAAACAAGTCGCGGATGGTCGCCGATGGTCGCGGGTGGTCGCCGATGGTCGCGGGTGGTCGCGGGTGGTCGCGGGTGGTCGCCGATGGTCGCGGGTGGTCGCCGATGGTCGCGGGTGGTCGCCGATGGTCGCGGGTGGTCGCGGGTGGTCGCCGATGGTCGCGGGTGGTCGCGGGTGCTCGCCGATGGTCGCGGGTGCTCGCCGATGTTCGCCGATGGTCGCCGATGGTCGCGGGTGCTCGCCGACGGTCGCCGATGGTCGCGGGTGCTCGCCGATGGTCGCCGGCGAGAGAGAGTCGAGAGAGAGAGAGAGTGAGTCGAGAGAGAGTCGAGAGAGAGAGAGTGCAGAGAGAGTCAGAGAAAGTCGTCGAGAGAGAGAGAGAGTGTCAGAGTGATTTGAAAAATGCTTTTTTTGTTTGTTTTTTTTTTTTTTTTGGACCGTCCGATCGAGCACGATCGGACGGTGGAGATCTGATCCGCACGGAGAGATGATCCGCACGTCCGCAGCGGATCATCTCTATATATATATATATATATATATATATATATATATTATGTTATGTAAAAGGTTGACATCATTTCCTATCATGGCTCCTCTGTTGCCATATTATATATGGTAGGAAAGATATATCCCTACCATCCACCAATACCACCACTGTTTCTTAACAGTAGTTTGCCTTCTTTTTTTGGAAGAAAAAAAAGAAAAAAGGATGGCTCATCTGTTTGTTTAATTGACTCTTGGGGATCGTCAATGGGCATACGTTGATGTATGTTTAAACTAATGCAAAATATGACCAGAGAAGATGATCTAAACAATGGCCACTTACATTAATCTACCTTTTCTATATATGATCTGACACGGTTAAAACAGTAGAAAATTAATGGACAAGCATAGGGGGGTGACACATAAAATAAACACTGAGGCACCTCTGAGATTCGGCGGAGACAGTGACACGTGATTTATTAATTGTTATGCCAACATAGGCTTAGATATTGTCTTTTTATCATGGTCATAACAAATGAAATGTGACTTTGCAGTACTTATTGTTCTATATATCTTGGTATGACATGTGGGCGTGACCGCGTGAATGGTTTTGTTGGACTGTTGAATACTATAATCCATAAATATTTTGATTTTTTTTTTTTTTTTTTTTTGCTTGTTATATATGGTTTGATTTATTCGTCCTGTAATTAATTACTTAATATTATTATTTTATTATATAGACTCTAGGAAGGGGTCACGTCATTCTCGATTCCCATTGGTTGCTCGTTAGACAGGTTTGTCTTTTCCTTTGTGATACCCCAGCCCCCATTATTATTAATCAACTACGTACTAATAATATATATATAAAAGTAAAACAATAATAATTTGTCATAATCCATGCAATTTAATCACACAAAATTGGCCTCGCTTTTATGTCCTTCATTATCACTAATTATTAAATTGAGATGATACATTATAGAAAACGGTGTAAAACAGAGGAGGCACGTGGACCAACAGAAACTATTGGGTGGTGATCTTTATGAACACGTGAAAAGAACACGAAAATGAACTAGTCATAAGCCGATACAATGGGATACCCTCTCATTATGTCTGGATCTATTATTTCTATCTTAATTAATAATAATAATAATAATAATAATAATAATAAAGCTATTCTGACCGATATGGTTTGATTAAATGGAAAGATAGAGAGGCCTGTGTTTATGTCAAAATCACTGCGAATTTATATTAAATGTATATTAAGGACCCGCCTCGTAGAGACGTAAGAGAGATAAAGACAGCCTTCTCAAGTAGCTCCCATTTTCGTCTCTCATTGAGAGGGACAAAGAGAGAGGGTCAACTGTTCCTTTTTTTTGTTTTTGTTGTCGTTGATCATCTGATATCATTTACAGACCAAACATAACACAACATCCATTGTTGAATCTCCTTCTCTCTCCCTCTCTGAAGCTCGTTGCATCCGCATTTGTAAGCAAATCTAAACAACAACCTCTACTACTATTGTTGTACATGTTGAGAAGCTCTATCTGTTCATATTGCTCTTCGATGTGTTTTCTTTTTCTGTCTTTTTTTTTGTTATTGTTTGTTTGGGAACCGTTGAATGTTCGATGAAATTGTTTTTGACTCATAAGTTTATGATATGATTCATTTGCTCTCTCGCTCCGATTTGAAGTTGGGGATTCATGAGTGATTGCTTTGATTTCTGATGTCTCATGATGTTTTTTTTTTTTGGTTGATGTGTTTAAATATTTGGTTTGCTTAGAATGATTTGTCAATCGAGTTTGAGAGGTTCGATATAAATTATGCTCACTTTGGCTTGATATCTTTTCGTGATTGCTCTCTTTGTTTACTAATGGTAGAAGAAGCATTTAACATTAGGGATAAAAGTGTTTGAAATCCCCCTCATCATGAAATATTTAGGAAAAGTCTTTACTTGACATTAGAAATGCCTGGCAAAAGCTCATACAAAATTCCCAATAACCCTATCTCCCTGAGCGATTTCATCAACTCTCTGAGTTTTTTCAATCTCCAAATTGTTGTATCTTTTTTATTTCTATCATTTAAGTTTTCAAGAAAATGGTCTCCACTTAAAAATAATTTCCCTCATTTTCCCCCAATCCTGATTGATCCTGTACTCACCACTATATGAATCGAAGACAATTCAATGTTGGGGTAACTTTTACTATTAAAAATGAACATTACATTATGTGTTGTTTTTCTAAAAATACGTGAATTCATCATACCTCAGATCCTATCTTGAATTGTTGATTGTGAGATGATAATCACCATTGTTTACCTTCAATTATGTCCTTATTTTTCTTCAGATTATTGAATTTTTTATTTGATCTTTCATCAAAGTAACTGAATTAGCATGTAATCGGTGTTCTATTAGTGTTTGTGATCTTTGAACCTACTGTTTAGCACTTCAGTGTCATAATCAACCACTTTGTGAGATTCTCACCGGGATATATAAATCTTCTCTACCTTGATTTTGTAGCAGAAGACATTTTGGGTGGTGGGAACAGCCCCTTTAGAAAATGGCAGTTTTCACATGAATAATGGAAAGAAAGGTGCACTTCTTACAACTTCACTTGAGCTTTGTGATGTGAATTTCGTATTTTCATTTTTTTTCTTTTGCATCTTATGCCTGACTTTTTTGCAATGCTTCTGCAGAAAATCACGTCTACAGTACAGATCCGTCCAGCTCTTCTTGCTATCACTTACCCATGGGTTCCTTTGACAAGGAGAACATTTTCCTGGAAGGTATGCACTGGGAAACACACATTAGATATTTCTTTGTTTTGCTTTCCATGTAATTTTCCGTATGTTATTTGGTAAAAGAAATGATGCTAAGTCATTTTATCTAGATAAGTAAAACATAAATTTTATTAAAGCAATTTAAGGGATAAAAATTGTGATTGAGGAATAGTGGAATGCATAGTTCTCCTAGGGCGTGCTCTTTAGTAGATTTCTCTTCTACTGAGAAACAACCAGTTTCTCTTTCCTTTTTGCTATGTTTTGAATTAGACATTTTCTTCTATTTAGGGTGCGTTTGGTTGCGCGATTGCGCTGCGATTGCAGGAAGCTGCGTTTACAATCGTGTAACCAAACAGTTTTACTGTAGCAGCTTCCTGCACACAGATTTTAGGCAAATAGGGCCCAAAAGCTACGATTTCAAAAAGCTGAGAAAGTGAGTTTTCTGCTGAATCAGTTTTGCAATTGCAGATTTCTGCAAAATCAGTTTTGCAATCGCGCAACCAAACTCACCCTTAATAAAATTGAGGCAAGACGCCTAGCGTTTCTTTTATCAATAAAGCAATGTGGGAAGACAAGAAGATGTGGACGAATGGGGATTTTCTACATCATCTCAGAGTAAATATTCATTCTGAAGCAAGAAGCTAAGTTTCTAAGTAAATTTTTCGTTCAGTTATATCACTGTGTCTTCTTCAACATGCATGATTTACATGGAGGCTTGATCATAGAATATAAAATGATTTTTGAGGTCTTCTGACAATACGAGCACAAGAATTATACATTGTACTACATTTACCTTCAGTAAAGTTCCTCTCTTTTTCCAGCCCAACAATAACAAGAACATGATAAACATTCAGAAACTAAAAATTAGTGTGAGGGTGGTTTTCGGGGGGGGGGGGGGGGGGGGGGACTTCAGAAAATCAGAATTTTTAAAAAGGTTTCCTTGATGTCATATGTTGAAGAGATTTGACTGCTGCTGCAATGGACTGGGAATCTATCTTATAGATGCTTTGTTTGTCTCGGGAAAAAATGGCAAACATTAACACAAAATTATTACCAAGCAAAAAAAAAGTCATTTTCATATTCACTTCACTTGAGATAGAAATTAATTGAGTGAGAAGAATGACTTGAGCTTGATATATTAATTTGATGATCTATTCTGCAAGTATTTGTTTCTTGATATCCCTGCCTTTGACAAACATATGTAGTAAAAAAAGTCAGAGAAGCAATTTAGCACTGAAGAATTGATTGAGAAGTATGAGCCCCAATAAATTCAGCATATCTCCCCGTAAGAATACTTTAATTTATTTGGACAATATTAAATTATAAGGAGATGCATGGAGTTAGAGGTGCTAGAAATTAAGAACAAACTTACACTCCTGTTTATGTCACCCTATTTGTTAGTTCTATTCATACTGGGATTTGATTAAATCTGAAAGATAGATTCCCAAGAACTTCAGAAAATACTGAACTACTAATTCCACCAAATGGTAACTTCTTCAACTTGAATTTCAGTGAACTCCAAGGTTTAATTTTCTTGCCAAGTTACTTCCTAATAACATACTTATAGGCCTAGTTTGGTAAAGAGATAAATATTTAGAATAAATTAGCCCAATTTCCGGGGATAAAAAAACCACTATTTTTATCCAGATTTACATTTGATAATGCTTTTTATTATCCTCATTTTTTGTGTTCTTATCCACAATCTTGCATTTCGATCAAATATGGGATAACTTCAATTTTTTTTAAAATACCAAATATATTTGTATTGATCAAATATATTTATATTATTAAAAAATTTATGAATTTTAATGAAATCTAAACTTACGAATCCTTTTTAATGAATTATAACATATATAGATTAACCCCAAATTAGACGCATTGATCTGGGTGTGTTTGGATCTCTCTTGTTTCATGCATTGCTTTTTTTTTTTTTTTTTTACAAGGGTTTCATATGGAGTTGTTGAGCTGTTATATTGATGGGCTCTAAAATCCTCTTGTAAATTGATATTCTTATGTAGTCCAATAAGTTCTTTTAGCTTATTTTCTATCCCAACCTTTTCTAGGGGCAATACAGTTACTTACCAAGCACAAAAAAAAAAAGAAGCACAATAACACAACTAAACTGATTATGTGAACAAAGTAATTGAATCAACAAAAAACAAAGGTCTAAATTTAACCATAATTTTTTTATTAATTTTTTGTTGTTATACTATTTAGATCCTTTTGTTTTGTTGTTATGTAATTTTTTTCCACAAATACACATGACTTCTGAACATTATGAAAATTTTCATACCTTGTGATCTGTTATTATTCTGAATTTTTACCCCATAATTCATGTATACTGTTCATAGTTCTACGTTTTATTTTTAATAATTTTTTTTATGTAAACAGTTCCAATTGATTTGGTCATTGCATACATGCTTATTTGGCTATTTTTTTCCTTTTGGTTTTTGCTTTTTTTTTTTTGGAAATGACAGTCATAAATATTATCTCAATTTTACAAAATAAGGATAAAAAATGGAGATAAAGTCTGTTCCACCTTTTATCCAGAACAAACTATCCATATTTTTTATCTCAAAATGTGGACAATTGTCCATGCTTTATCCCATTTTTTTTCTATGCCATATAGGATAACAAGTGATTTAACCCAATTATTTCTTTATCCCAACCCCTTATACCCATGCCAAACTAGGCCATAGGGTGTAGTAAGCTCTTGACAGTCTATCAGGCACGTCTTCTTTTTTAAAGTACAATATTGATAAAGCAGCATCCAATGAAGATCGTCACATAACCACTGTTGCCTAAAGTACATTCATCTATATCTAAGAACTATTTCTATGATAAAGTATTACTATAATGAAAGGAGAAAGCAATGCAATTGGTTTTGATGTATAGGATTTCTTTGTTACACTTCAAAGCTTACAATTTGAGTGCAATTAGGATTTCTAAATTTCACGCTATGCTGTTACAAGGAGAAAGAAAGGGTGTTCTTGAGAAAATTGAGCTTGTCAATAGCCAAAGATATTTTGGTATGTAATGTAGAACAACATCAAACCCGTATCTCGAATAGATCTATATCGATTTCAAATGTATAATCCGTAGAACATGTTCTAGATTTTTAACAGGTAAAGGACCTGGAAATAAGTTATAGAATATAAAACAGTGTCTTTCAACACAAATTGTGCATTTAATATTTCTTGCAAAGTCCAAGGACTCTCATATAGAATAAATTAAATCAATTGAGCATTGTATCATTTCTTGTGATCTATATACTTGAGAGCAGAGACACGTAAACTTCAAAAGTTGAAACAACTTTCTTTCAATTTAATTTTGATCTCACTGGTTTGAATTTTCTTTTCTAGGTGGAGCTTCTTTCTGTTTCTAAGTGTTTGAAACTCTGTCTTTTTATCTGATATGGGGTCAAGCCTCTCTCTAGAAGAAAGAACAGTAATTGAAGAATACGGAGTTAAAAGTTTTTCTTACTTTTCTCCCACCGCTATGCAAGGGACTGAAGAAGTCCATGAGTCTTCAGGAGAACTCAGTGTCAGCTTTGAATATCTGTGCAGTAATAACCAGGTCGATCCACCTACAATCCCTTGCAAGTCTGTCATTGTAACTGGGGATCAAATACAGAACCCCAACATCAAAATAAGGAGCAGCTCATTTTCCTGCTTGTCTGGTGCTGCCCTTAGTGCTAATGCAACCTTGGCAAACACAAATATCTGTAATGGTCTTCTTGGAGAGGAAATACTTCCAGGTTTGGATTCTCCCAAATCATTTCGAAGGTTGCCATCTTCTCCGTCACTTTCAAGGCTAGATCTTCTGTCATCATCTTCTCAAAGTAGCACATCTACAATGGCTGGAAGCGTAACAACAGAAAATGAGATGCTTGAAAGTGGAAGAATTTTATTAAAAACCATGAGTTCTCCTACAGGGATTGAATCATCCAGCTTCTTGAATGCTGTGGATGTACAAATGGCTGGTGGAGCTGCAGGGGAAGATAGAGTCCAGGCCGTATGTTCTGAAGAAAATGGATGGCTATTTTGTGGAGTGTATGACGGATTTAATGGCAGGGATGCAGCGGATTTTCTGGCTGGAACTCTCTATGAAAACATCGGGTATTACATCCATTGGTTGGAAATGCGTACTAAGCAACCGAAAAGTCTAACTAATGGTGGTTCATCACTCACAAAACTTTTTGAAGGCTCACCAAATGGTGGTTGCTGTTTGGCCAATGGCTCTGGCACAACAGATTGCCAAAAGAAACCAAACATGTTACCAGATTCTCAGGATATAGAGTTCCAATCCGAAACTTTCCGGCATGGTGTCATGGACTGCCTTTGTGATGCACTTGCACAAGCGGAGCATGATTATATGTTTATGGTTGAACGGGAAATGGATGACCGACCTGATTTGGTTTCTGTCGGATCTTGTGTTCTGGCTGTGCTTCTTCATGGGAATGTCTTGTATGTTTTAAATTTAGGAGACAGCAGAGCTGTCCTAGCAACCACTGATGAATGTCAAAATGGGTTATTAAGAGCCATACAACTGACTGAAATTCATTCAGTTGATAACAAGGTAGAGCTGGGAAAAGTGCTTGCTGAACATCCCGATGATCCCTCACCAATTATTCGTGGAAGAGTAAAGGGAAAGCTGAAGTTGACCCGTGCTTTTGGAGTTGGATATCTTAAGAAGGTAATTTTAGTGATTTATGAAATTTTCCAAGTGTTGTTAGAGGTTGAACAATCTGTCATATCACTGTTTCATTTGTTAATTCAATTTTTGTTGTTTTTGCAGAAGAAATTGAACGATGCGTTGATGGGGATACTTCAAGTTTCTAACCTAATCAGTCCACCATATGTTTCTGCTAATCCATTCGTCATGAATCATACCGTTTCTGAAAATGATCTTTTTGTTGTTTTGGGGAGCGATGGACTGTTTGATTTTTTCAGCAACAATGAAGTTGTGCAGCTTGTTCATCAATTCATCCAGGGTAATCCATTTGCTGATCCCGCGAAGCATCTGGTTGAGCATCTTGTACAAAGAGCTGCTGAGAAGGCTGGTACTCTTTTATACTCTTTTATAAAATCTGTTGAAATATGGAAGTTATAGTCACTTTGTAAAGTGTCTACATGAGTTTGATTATAGAGTTTCAGTCACAACTGTTGAATGTCATACTAGAGATATCATTTAGATTGAACTCCTGACTTTTTTTTTACTTGTTAATTCTGGTTGTTGTTTTCAGGTTTCACTACTGAGGAGTTGATGAGCATTCCTGTTGGGAGGAGGAGAAAGTATCATGATGATGTTACAATTATAGTGATCATCCTTGGAAACAAACAGCGTATGTCAGCAGCTTCTACATCTTTATAGGTAGGCACCATGCATTACTCTTGTTATCCATTTTGTCGGTTCTATAAAAGTTGAGTGGTGGTTATATTTCTTCCCCATAGACAATTATGGATTATGCGGCTATGCTTGTTAAGCACCTGTTGTACATTAGTTGTATAGTAATTGACTGCAATTGTATACATTTGTAATGTTGGGGAGTATGTTTGGAAGATGCAACCATATTTATTCATGAAGGTTAAGCCATTTGTCATTTAAACCATTCAGAGCATCCATTGCAATTGTTTAATTCTGTTGTTTGATTGCTTTGGATATTCTTCAACTTGAAAAATGCTTGATATCAAAAAAATCCTCATTCATTCATCTTTAAATTTGTTGGCTAAAATAAAAAAAACCACACTTTGAAAAGGAGTACACTTGATTTATGAATACTAATCATGGTGAGGATTTACTGATAAATAGAAAAACAGAGGTGATGGTTCTTATTGGGAATTCAAGCAAATATGCCAAAGCATTGCATCTCACAATCCAAGTTTCCGGTCTCTGCTGCTTTATATACACCTATTTACGGCTTTTAAAACAGTATGTTAGAAAGCATTTAGCATGCATAATAGCTTGATTGATGGAACCGTGTTTGGTAGATAACATCTGGATATAAACAACCTCTCTTTTAACTGCAACCACACTTGAACATACTCCATAAAAAATAGAGGGAGTGATCACAATCAATCATAAGAAGGATTCAACTCCAAGCCTGAGTTGTGAAATTTCTTGAAATTTCTCTAATTAAAGCTCGGCTGCTCATCATCTTTAGATATCTTTAAAAGCTGTGAACATTGAACATGGTGATGTTTTGAGATGTATAATTTGCTGCCTACGTCATTGTTCATTGGAAGCCACTAAATACGTATAATAGACATCAACTGGAAAAAAGTTAATATATGTTATTGGTTAGGTTGATATTTGATTCACAAGCCACACCAATATAACTTCCTTGGTGGGTATTAGGTGGAGTTCAATTTGGTATTTTGATGCGCATGGACAAGACAAGGCAGCCACAAAACCTTCCTTTATTATACACACAGCCTGTTAATGACAATGACCCAAAAATCCCTTTTATATGTCAACATCCTCTACATCTCACACAGCTCTATTAGCTTCTCCTCCTCACCCTCACTCTTCTTCACTTCTTCTCTGTAAAAAATTTTTCCTCGCTGTTGTTGAAAAGAAGGGATCGATGGATGTGTTCATCCCAGAAGAATTCGTGGTTCGACATGGACAAGAGATGGATGACAATAAGAAGATCAATCAGCAGCAACTCATGAATAAGACCACCCAATTAAGGCCTGAAATTTCAACACAGATGAACTCCAAAGGTGTTATGGTTACTTCTGCTCCCTCTGTGGATAGTCTTGAATCGCCCTCCTATCTTTTCTGCTTCTGCTCTCCATGAACTCAAAATTCTTAAGATTTTATTATTATATATATTATCAAAATGGACATATCAATTGAAAGTTTATAGTTACCTTTACAGTGTGTGTATATATAAATGATAGATTTTGAGAAGCAAAGTGAATCAAAAGATGCCATGGCAAAGGAGATGAACACCAGTTATAGCAGCAACGCCAATAACACCAATAACAAAAATTCTCAACTTCACCATCAACAACTAGAATTACAACATTGTTGCTGTATTCAATATTGATGGAATGATTTCGAAGTCTTGAATTATTATCAAATATAAATTCGCTTTGATGTGTTTGATTGTGTCATTTAGAATTATGTATATCTATATATTTTTTTTTTATTTTCATTTGATGGAGTGTGTTCTAGACTGGTTCCGTTACTCGGTAGTTTTAGTAATATGGTTATGACTATAAAACTTATTACAAGGATGTATGTTTGAAAATGTCTGGGACATTCTAATTTAATTTTGAAGTTTTGTTAGTATATCCCCGCTACTACCACCTTTATGTTTTGGATATGTTGCTCTTGCTCTTAATTAATATAATTGAGGCTCCTGTCTATTATTTTATTAAAATAATGAGACATAATAATTAAAAGGTTAACTATTCATTTGATCGTTTCAATAACAATAATGATTTTTAAGCCTCAATTTATAGATTCAATCATAAACCCCATGAGGTAGCACACATACAATTCTCTATTTATCCTTAGTTGTTTTTTATATTTATTTGATAATCAATCCCACTCCTTTAATGTGGGAGGCGATTATTGTATACATTAATATCTTTGTTCTTTTTTTAAAAAAAAAAATCCAATTCATTCATTATTGTGAGGATTTAAAAAAAAAAAACAACCAAATGATTCACATTTTCCCCGATCAATCATCTACAAAATTAAACACCAAACAACAAACTAAATTTAATTATCGAGAGGAGTTTCAGTTTTGTATTTGAATTCGAGCTATTGTTTTGTGGTTTTAACAATGGCGATTGCTTTAGTTTTAACTTTTTTTAATTATCTGATTTTGATTATATAGATTTAATTCTGATATGAAATTAAATACAAAACAACATTTCCATTTTAGTGTTTGAGAGGAATTTCAGTTTTGTTTTTTTTTTATCCGAGTGATTGTTTGGTATTTGTTTTAGGTTTAGCTTATTAGATTTTTTATTTTGATTATATAGATGTTAATACATATATTAGATTTTTTATTTTGATTATATAGATGTTAACACATATTCATTTATTTTAAATACATTTTAGTGTATCTGAAAAAACTAATATATGGTACATCTGAAAAAGCTAATATAGGGTTGTACAAGAAAAACTAATATATGACTGTATCTGTATGTATCTGAAAAAACTAATATACTCATACGTATCTAAAATTCTAATATACTCATTTTTATTTATCGTTGTATCTGAAAAAAGTTGGAGGTGGAGGTCGAGGAAGTGAAGGTCGGAGGAGAGCTCGTAAGGTAACTGATCCACCTCTCATATGATAGAGGGGACACCGGTCAACGGAGATAAGGAGACTAGCCAGAATGAATTTTTAAAATGATAGATGTAAATTTTTTTTTTTTTCAAAAGATGGAGTATGGTATTGGGAGGTGGTTATACACATTACCTATCAATGAAAGATTGCTTGGAACGAAAAGCTCAAATTTAAAGAAAAAGTAATCCTGTTTTGTAATTTTTATCTTTTTAAAAAGTGAACCAATGAAATAATGATACTACGTAGCCGGACTTAAACTTTGGAGGCCACGTAGCCGGACTGTTTCAACGAACATGACATTCACAGTGACATTACAACAGTTATAAATTGTCCTGCTTGCAATCTTTGCACGTGTTTTTTAAATTATGTCTAATAGAATGAAATATGTATAATAAAATAACAAATATTTAATATAATAAAAGTTGTTATTATCCACATGAATTGAAGCAAAACTAGGAGTTGACTCAATTTGCTGCAATAACTTGTGGGCTCGACTCAATTAACCGGCCCACCAAACTATACGAAACCCACGTTAAACAACAAAAATCTATGCTGATCATCTACCAACCCACCAGTGAATCTCAAATCCTAGGGCTTTTTAAAAGAAATCCCCAAATCCATCAACCGATAAAGAATAAACAAGAGAGAAGTTCCCATCTCTCTTTCTCTCTCTCGACACACACAATCGAAAGAGAGCCATGGGAGGCGGAGGCAACGGCTCCGATCCAAAGGTGGAACCCTCCGCCCTAACCGACGATCACGACCGCCACCACCACCACCAAAACAACCCCCCGAACCAACAGCAGCAGTCCCAACAGCAACAGCAACAGCAACAGCAGAAGCGATCGGAGATCTACACGTACGAGGCCCCATGGCACATCTACGCGATGAACTGGAGCGTCCGCCGCGACAAGCGCTACCGCCTCGCCATCTCCAGCCTCCTCGAACAGTACCCCAACCGCGTCGAGATTGTCCAGCTCGACGACTCCACCGGCGACATCCGCTCCGACCCCTCCCTCTCCTTCGAACACCCCTACCCACCCACCAAGTCCATCTTCGTCCCCGACCGCGACTGCCTCCGCCCCGACCTCCTCGCCACCTCCGCCGACTTCATCCGTCTCTGGCAAATCAACGAAGACTCCGTCACCCTCCGCTCCCTCCTCAACGGCAACAAGAACAGCGAGTTCTGCGGCCCCCTCACCTCCTTCGACTGGAACGAGGCCGAGCCCCGCCGCATCGGCACCTCATCCATCGACACCACCTGCACCATCTGGGACGTCGAGCGGGCGACCGTCGACACGCAGCTCATCGCGCATGACAAGGAGGTCTATGACATCGCGTGGGGAGGTGTCGGCGTCTTCGCCTCCGTCTCCGCCGACGGGTCCGTCCGGGTCTTTGACCTCCGCGACAAGGAGCACTCGACGATCATCTACGAGTCGTCCGAGCCCGACACGCCGCTGGTCCGTCTCGGCTGGAACAAGCAGGACCCGAGGTACATGGCGACGCTCATCATGGACTCGGCGAAGGTGGTTGTTTTGGACATTCGGTTCCCGACGCTTCCGGTGGTGGAGCTGCAGAGGCACGGGGCGGGGGTCAACGCGATCGCTTGGGCCCCGCACAGCTCGTGCCACATATGCACAGCGGGGGACGACGCGCAGGCGCTGATTTGGGACCTCTCGTCCATGGGGCAGCCGGTGGAGGGCGGGATCGACCCAATACTGGCGTACACGGCCGGGGCAGAGATCGAGCAGCTGCAGTGGTCATCGTCACAGCCTGATTGGGTTGCCATCGCCTTCTCTAATAAGCTGCAGATCCTCAGGGTTTGATTGATGGTAATTGTTGGATTCATGGAAGGTATAATTTAGAGTTGGGACTTGATAGATTGCAAGACTAGTTTGTATGGTGGTTGTTCTAATGAATTATGTACTGATTGATGTAGTGCTAAAACTGATGTATCAGTGAATATGAGATTCTCTTCTATCTGGTTGGTTATATGGCATTCCTTTACCAAACCATTAGTATACAAAGAATCAACAACTCTGAATACGAAGTGTTATCAATGTTGGTGTAACTATAAACAATGTGTCTCAAATATGAATATTGTGTTCCTGCGAATTTCACAGGGCATGTAATTAGAATAAGCTGTTAAACCATTTCTGAAGGACGTCAAACCCCTTTTCATGTGTGGAGATCATTGGAATGTCAAGCTGATCAGCTTTCAGAAGACTCAACTTGGCTCCATAGCAACTCAGCATAGGCTTTCTCTTCTTCCTTCTCCTCTGCGGAATAATCAGATGTCTCTACAATATCTATGTCATCATCTGCTACCTCCTCATCTATTAGCTCTGCAGCATCTGCTGCTGCAGCAGAATTCTCTCTCTCTGACATAGCAAGTTCAGCCATGGCCTCTCGCATCGCCTGTGCTGTTGCTGGCCTATCATCGTGTTCATACTTTGGCGCAGGCATGACAAATGGTAGGCTGATATCATCTAAATTTGAGATATTCCCCTTGGCACTATTAGATGTATCGGGTGGAGGAGCGACAAGCACAATGCCAAGCTCATAATTGCAGACGTGCAACTTGAGGACTTGATTGGGGATCCCTGTAGTACTGGCTGTGTTTATGTCAGATCCACTTGTAGTCGTTTGACCCCAAGCAGCTGAGCTAAAGTTATGAGATCCACAATAAATCCATCCAAAAGATGACATATCGGTTTTGGATTGGAACCGTCTTTGTGCAACCTGTTTAGATAACAAAACTTATCAGTCTTTGATTCAACTAGAAGGGGTTGTTTGAATTTCTTCTTTCATTAATCACCTTAACATGCATTGGATACCCTACTCTGTAGCTCGGGTGAGGAACTGCATCATGAAGTATACCTACACTTCTCAACCTCTGCCAAGTTTTCTGGATAAAAAACGAAAACAAAACAGCATAGCATCAGTTTGAGTCAAATATACATGTGGGCGTGGCAAACATGGGTACATCACCAGAGCAACATGATAAGGAAACATATTTGATTGAATACAATGATAGATTTTAGTTCCAAACTTGAATTGCCAGGACTGGTATGAAACAACTATTATGAAGTTCTAGTAAGAATATGCTGGGGATGTCATATGATGTGAGTCATGCAAACCACAATCCATAATGCGAAAACTAGTTATATCTAAATAGATTGACTACCTCTGAGAAACACAGTAGACACCTCGAAGGATGAATTCCATGAGTTCCGTTTTTCACTCTCTGAATGGTGGGGAATAAGATCCTCATTGATGGACATCTCAACTCATTATGAGCATTCCAACGACCCCACTGTAAAAAAAAAATCAGAAAACCATTTATATTGCACACTTTAGAAGGAAAAAAAGAGTACTTGAAAATCATTTTTACGATCAGGTGATAAGGTGATGTAATGTAATACCTCTGGATCAGACTCTTCCGAATCAGAATATAGGAATGACCTTTTGCCAGCTGCTGCTGCAAATGCAGCCAGAAATTGTGGTCCCACTGATGTTCCAATTGAGGAGGAACCTTTACAAATCAAAATAAAACAAAAAATTAAAACTAGAACTTTTGGCTTGTCCATAGTATTTTAACCACTGCACTGCACAGTGAGAATCTCACCATATACAAAATCAGTTTCCAGTGATTCTGGCCACTTGTGTCGACATAAAACCTTATTAAGAGGAAGACAAACAAGCAAAAGAAAGGAACTCAAATCAGATAGGAGACAGTGTGAAGAAAAGAAATGTTCACTATGAGGTGATGCAAAACATTCCAAGAGTGCACAAGAAAACCAATAATGGGGCATGAACAGGAAAATGAAATAGGGAAAATCACAACCATTTAATTAGATTTAACCACAAAAAATTCACGTAATATATTATAAATATCTATTTGAGAAATCTTTTGAAAGGGAACAAGAAGGTAGAGCTATGGTGAGACATAGGGATGGCAATGGGACAGGTTTGGTGAAACCAAACCCAAACCCGCTAACAAAATCCCGTTCCAAACCCGTCTCAAACCCGTGACGGGTTTTACTTTCCTGTCATAAACTTGTCCCAACAAGCACGTAAAAAACCCAAACCCGCCCCACCCCATCCCATTTAGGTCGGGTCGGGTCGGGTTAGACTAGAACGGGTTTGGGAAAAATATGAAAGCATATTTTAATATAATATTTAACCTATAAAATAAGAAATAAAAAACTATAAGCATTCATCCACTAAAAAAAAGCAACATGACATAAGTTCCCTTCATATCTCTTTAAACATAAACTACATCTCAAATAAAATTGCTTTCAATCTACTAAAAAGAACAACATTGCAAGATCAGAAAGACAAAAAGTGAGAAGGTCTTGTTCAAGTTCCTTCATATCTCTTTAAAGAAGAGTACCAAAAGAAAGCATAACATCTCCCTATATTTTTTTAATAAATGAAAGATTCATTAATACTTAAAAAATGAGCTAATTAACAAAAAAAAAAGTTGAATATAACAAATAAGTAAATAGATTAATAAAATGAAAATACATACATCACTAAAGGGTGGACCGATGGTTGGTGGTGAGTGGTGAGGGAATAAATCAATAAAGAGTGCAAAATGTGAAACGGTTGGTCTTGCCGTCTTAGGCTCTTGGCTGGTCAATAGGTAGGTTTAGGTTATTAATTACTCATTATTCATTCCTTTATTTTATTTTATTTTATTTTTTCCTTTTATGGAAAATCAAATGTTGATTTGTTCATTATTATTCAATATTCAAATTCAAATTTCAAAAAAGTTTCATCACCCAAGTGAATAAGTGAATGTTTTTTTATTTTGGTTTTTGGGAATATCAAAAGACATTGGCAAAATATGTAATTATTATATTAAATATATATTTATATTAATATTAATTTACAACCGGGGTGGGTTTGGGACGGATTTTGCTAAGTGAACCCGCTTCCCGTCCCGAAACCCAAACCCGACCCGACCCAATCGGAGCGGGTCAGGTCGGGTACCTTATTAGGACAATCCCACTGCCATCCCTAGTGAGACAGCCCCCCCTTGCTCCTCAAGATTTATGGATCTATGAGTAAAACAGTTCTCTCGCCCCTTAAGACTTGGTTAATCTTTCCTATACATGGAAGAACAAGACTTAAGTAACCGTTGGGAACAAGCAGTGATGCTTTACAAACACATAACCAACCCCCCCCCCCCCATTTACGTAGTTCTTGAGTCCAAAAACTGTAAGCAGGGAAATTGCTTGTGCTATATGAGGAGAATTCCAATATCTCTTTGGTACTTAAAAAGAGTGGACAGTTTTAAACTTTAGTGTCAACTTCATTTTTCTCACCATCACCAACAGCGGACAGTTTTCTTTGTACAATGCCAACACTAATTGAAGAAAAATCCCAAACAAGAAGAGAAAGAATGGATATCAGACAGAAAAGATATTGCCTCTGCTACTGATTTACCCATTCTACATACTGATGTGATAAATATTCAATACACAATAGATCATAAATTCAGAGACCCATAAAAGAAAATTTTCAGAAATGAAACTGAAAGGGCCACTCAACCATTACCATTACCTCTTGCAAGCGCCAAAGTCCTACACGCCTATCTATGGATGCAAGCAGAGAGCACAGAGCAGGAAAATGTTCAGGTTGTATCAACCTAGAAACTTGAGAAAAGTTAGGCCCCTGCAGGAGGCCCCATGATTTAGCTTTCATGTAACCACAAGCTAAAAAGCACATTATAGGCAACATTATTAACAAGAAGTGACGAGAGGAAAAAAATTGACATGCCTGTGACACGTACAATATCAGCCGTACTCGCATGTTAATTCCCCCTAAACAAGCTGGAAGAGCTTCCTTCGGATAAATAAATGCCGAAAAATTGAAGCAGCCAATATCACTTAAACTTGATACCCACTTTGCAACATGTCGCGGTAGAAAACCAAGTTGGACGTAATCTACTTTAAAGAATGTACGTTAAGAATCTATAAAAAAAATAAAGCATCATCTCTATGTCCATATAGAATATTCCACAAGAATAATCTGTAAAACTATATGATAGTTTTGATAGATCAACCAAGAATAGGATAGACATGTGCTTCCTTAGCAAAGGTGTCAATGCTATTTCAACAAACCTTGGTGTTCAAGCAAGACAAAGCACCAAGTGATAGACAGGATGCCTAAATAGAAATACTGAATCTTTAGCGGTATAGTAAAGACTGTATATTGGAGAAAAAAAATTGGGCAACAATTTTTAATTTGATTGCATAAAATTGGCTGGCTTACCTCCTCTAGAAACTCTATCTGGGTCCACAACGAGAACACTCACAGCATTGACATCTGCGGGTATATTAGTATTTCTTTTTAAGATAACTTCTGACATCCCATATGAGTTCAATTGACATTTTCCAAGACATCTAGCCAAGCTCTTCAGCTGTGCACCATTTGAATCAACGTTAGAGCGAAATAGGTAGCTCAATCCTACTAAAGATGCTTGAACTGAACCAAGAAACTTCACACTATCAGGCTGGGAACCGACAATCTGTGTGGCCTACAATGGAAGAACAAAACCAATGGATCACGCCCAGCAATTAACTCATACTTTCTTGGCAAATGGACAAAAAAAATTGTTGGCTTCTTGCTTTGTCATTCTAACAACATGAACCAAAAAGTTACTTACGGATAAGAAATGCTCTGCCTGTAAAGGATAAAGAGAGTTCTGCACATGAATACCTGGTACAGAAGCAACCAGATAACCAGAAGCTCCTTGAAAGTCATATTTACTGAGCTCAACAATCCAATGGGCTTGGCTCGGCACATCCACAATAAGGGTTGCCATAAATCCAGCTAGTTGAGCAGCAAAATCAGACTTTGAGCCATCAATTGTGTCACAATCAGAAATATGTGTAAAAAGTTCAGAACAATCAGGTGCATTTCTGCGAGGAAAGTCTTGCCACCAAACTGTATTTGTCACGCTATTCCACTGCCAAATTAGAAAATTATTAATAATTATGCACCAAGATATCATATTGGAACTTAATAACATGTATATAGAAAATCTGAAAAACACTAGCAAATTCTACTTCAAAATTCAATACTCGGAAAAAAATCCTGACATTGTCTAGTAAAGAAAGAAAAGGGACTTCACATATAATTTTGGCTTATAAGAAGAGAGATTACCTGTTTTGAAACTAAATTCGCTGAGGTAACAATGACACGGATGCTACCCTCTCTCTGCAAAACAATCAATTTAGGATGATGGCATGCAACACCCTGTTTCTTCCTGTCCTTCCCAAATGCTATCTCTTCAGGAAACTGTGGGTAACTAAAAATGAACAAAGAACAATAAGATCAAGTTTGTCAGACTGAAAAACAGCACCAGATGATGACTAGAAATGATACTTACACCAGCAATAAGTTTGGATAATCCAAGTATGGTGTCAATGTTCTTTTGTCAGTACCTGCACTCCAACATCTCTCGGTATTATGACAAGCAATTGTTATAGGTAGATGATTTGGCAGTTGACAGCACGACAAAAACCTGCAACAGAGTTCCCTCACCCTTAGACTCAGATGTAAAAAAAAAAGAAAAAAAAAAGAGGCTAAATGCATCCACGAACCACACTTTACCTATAAAATTTTAATAAATTACAATAATAAATGAAAAACAAATTCGATTTTTAGCAGAATTTTCCACTTTCTCAGCCTTTGCTTCACCAACCACGTTTTATAAATTAGGATAGCCAATCATAAAGGTCAAGACTTGGTCCTTCAGAGGAACACTCCTATCATGTAATGGGTAAGCGGATTTGAACCCATGACCTCATGGTTGCAAAGGAACCGCCCCATTGTTTTTGAACTATCTGCTTAAAAAAAAACACAAACAAATCGCTTGCAAGTTTGAAAGCAAATGAATTCACTCACCATGAAACATCACTCGTGAAAGTCGCAATAAACACCCGTAAAAATCCTTCAATGGGGTAAAAGAGCTCTGGTAGCGAAACCACCCTGTGGTGATTTGTTGATTCGCCATTCACATATTCAAGACAATTCAAGAAGAAAGTCCTCCCATCCGAAGGCAACCGAACACCCATAACTTCATTACTGCGTAAATCACAGTCCATATTATTCTCAATTGTCGTCAATTCAGAAGAGAATTCTTTATTCTTTTGCTCTATCAAACTACGTTTTGACTTCTTTTCAGGAACTACAACTCCATTTGCATTAATTGAACCCACACGTCCCAAAATATATGAAACAGGGTCCTCACTATTCAATATATTCCTGCACTCACCCAAAAGCATGGACACCTTCACAGCCAACTCTTTATTCTCTACCAATCTCAAACCGTTCAAATAATTAGAAATCCAGTCCGCCTTTAAAACAAACACCTTGCTTGCGATCAATTGCTTCACCGAAACATCCTCCGAAAAAACTACCCTCTCCACAACAAACCCTATTTTAACCCCACAATCACAATCTAATCCCCTGCAAGCCAAAGAAACCTCATCTCCCACTGATAACTCCGCAACAGCCCCTCTTTGAAGCCTCTGACCGTTCACGAAAACACCGTTCAGAGAAACCCTCACTCGCGACCCCTCGCGGAACCACCTACGGATCTCGTCCGGTTCGGAACCCGCCGTCACATCCGAGCCATCCATCAGGAGAAGCCTGCGATCGGAGCCGTCGAGGAAGACCTGGCAGTGCCTCCGGCTGACGCGACGGTCATCGAAGACGACGTCGCAGGATTTCCTCTTCCTGCCGAAGGTGTAGAGCCTGTCGGATCTCAGACGGATCAGTCTCAACGAAGGATCCGATGCGTCGGAGGTCACGATCGATCGGAGATGGAAGAAACCAGATCCCGAGACGAGCCGCTGACGCTTATTGGATTTCGTGGTTTCCATTGATTGGAGAAAAAATCATGAACAAATCGAAATCAATGAAACAAAAGAAAAAATAAGGGTTTTATTACAATGAAAAAAAGAAAAAAATTGAAAGAGAAGACGCACGTTCCCGCCATTTTCAGGCGGTTCCGTTTGCCTAGATGAGGCGGTTTTGGCGAAATTACGAGAAGGCCCCTGACGTTCTTCGGCTTGCACGGGAAGCCAACCAGGGTTAAAAATGGGCCGAGTTCTGCACGGGCCTTTTTCATCTGAGAAGTACCTTAAAGCCCACTCATTTCATGTACTTGAGTGGGCCGGTTCGTTGTAAGACCTCTTGAAACAAAATGAATAATTTGATAGTTAAAATTAGAAAAATTTTAGACTCAGTTAGTTTTATCAATCAAAACTTATACCAAACATATTTTTATTTTTTTTAAATAATAAACATCATCTAAATGAAGTATATACTCTGATAAAAAGTGTATATTTCTCCATTTTGAATTGAATGAACCAATTTTTAATTAGTGTAAAAAAATATTTAATGAAGTATATACAAGTCTAACAAAATATATGCTTCATTGGATTTTGTATATAGGACTGTATTTTGGATTGAGAAAAAAACTGAGTATAGCAGCGCTCTTAAAATTATGTCAAAACCTCTTCTGAGTGATTTTAAGAAACTTCTTCTTACCCTAGGGGATAGTCGGCGCAAGAGACTCTTTTTCTTTATGATTTTTCCGTTTAAGCTTACATGTCTATTCTCCTTCCTTTTAAAGTTTGTAATTCGAATTCAGAAATGAAATCGGATAACAAATATCAACCTTTCTTACAATAAAAAAAAATTATGTCAAAAATTCTCTCTAAGTGATGACCAAATAGTCATACACCCCCAAATTTGAATAACAAAATGTGACTAAAAGCATGAACAAAGGAGGCAATCAAACCATCTATTGAGATCACAGACATCCTATCTCCAACTTAGTGCAACAAAGAGTACTAATTGTGATAAAAACAAACCGTATGTCGTCACATCACAACACAACCTACGGTGTTCTCATCATTGAAGTACTCGGCAAACCCCGACAGAGACTGCACCGGAGGCGCGTGGTGGTGGTGGTGGTGGTCTCTCACACAACAAGGCGGAGGATAAGGGCCCACCGCGTAGTAAACATGCGCATAAGGCTGTGTGAAACTCCCCATATCTTGCAAGGCTATTGGAGGTCCAACAGTAGTCACAATTTTCTTCACTTCAGATCTTACAGTGTTGTTGGTGGTGGTGGTGGTGAAGTCTGTTTCTTTGGCACCCTTTTTGTCTCCTTTGTTAGTCTCACATTTGTTATTGTTAATTGAATCGCTGCATTTGGAGCTAGTTTTATCAACGGTGTCCCACAATTCTGGCTTCTTGAAGCCTTTGCTTAACTTCTTTAAAAGCGTTTGTGAGTTGACTGAGCCGACGACAGTGACTTTTGGAAGAGTGGGGTGGATCTTTATTTCCAGAACACCTATGAATTGTTATGAACAATAGAGAGCTATTAAAGACATATGGAATAGAGAGAGAATTGTAGTGTAGTGTTTTTTTTGTTGTTATTTTTTCCAAACCTTTGGTGTTCAAGTACTTCAGGACTTTCTTCTTGCAACCTTCGCAGCAGTTGGCGTAGACCTTCAGATCGATGGACTGGAAGAGAGAGAGAGAGAGAGAGAGAGAGAGAGAGTCAATGCGAACTTAGATTCAGAAAAACCAAGTTAAGCAGAGAAGAGAGAAGGGATTTGAAGGACTACAAGATTTTTAAGTGCTCTGAAAGTCACCTTCAAGTCTTCTTTCTTGGCCATAGAAGGGAAGAGGGAGACCTGTTTAGAGAGAGAGAGAGAGAGAGAGATCTAACTTCCTCTGGCGGATGCAGGGGAGCAGAGACTGGAGAATTCAAAACACCACCCTCACAGGAGGAGTGGGGGGTGTTGGAAGGCAAAGGTGGAGCTGCAAAGTGCGTAGTGTTTATTGGGTGTCCTTTTATACAGCCATGGAGGGACCCCAAGAGATCCCCTTTAATGATGCAGAAAGAGTACGGTTTCTTAGAGCGATTGAACCACTTGAAACAGTACGGCACTGTTGTTTCTCCTTCCTTGAAATCGGAATTGATTGGTATCAATTCTGACTGCCTTCTAGGACTTCAAAGTAATTGGCTATAATGTATGTTTAATATTTTCTATTTTAGTATATTATTTATTTTAGTTTAATTAGGTTCATAATTGAGTCATTAGATGAAGTAACATGTAGCCTAAGGACATAATCATCTATTTCATCGATCATATTCAGTTTTATTCAGTGTTTATTATCTTTTGAGAGGTATGTTATGAGATCTTGAAATAGATCGTATCATTCTCTTATTTTCAACTACGGTGACTAATATCCAGAAGACTCTTCAAGAGGACGGAGATTATAATTCATTAGGTTTCTTTTGTATAAAGTTATCTAGTCAATTCATTGGAGTTAATCTTATCTTTTTAAGGTATATTTTTATTCGATTTAAACACATTTTGCAAATATATAATGCACTTGCATACAGACAATTCGGTTAATCAATATTATTTAGTTAACTGTCTAAAAAGATAAGGTTACACTCTGTTCATGCACTCTCAACAATACAGAAATTATTGTCAATACTCAATAGGGCACACTAGTATCCCTGTTGAATACTTGCAGAGTCAGTCTCCTTTCTATTGCTATTTTTTTTTACTTAAATAGTTACATTCGCTCTAATATCGTGTGTTTGCTCATGACATCTGGAGATTCACATTCCATCCTCAACCACTAGGAACTTTAAAAAAAAAAAAAAAACTATTTTAACCTACTTTTGTTTTGGTGCAATTTTGAAGTATTTGAAGGACCACGGAAACCATTAACCATACACGTATGCCCAGCTTTTGAAGCTGGAAAAGAGAGGGGAGAGATGCAGTCAGCTGAAACAAATGATGTTAAATATGCATATCTGCATGTAGTTTATTAGCCTCCCTTAGAAGTTGGTCTTTTTATAATGTCCACTAACAATGGCTTTCATTGAGACATCTTTATTCCTGGGTGTTCCTAACTAAAAACCCTTATTACAGATATTGATTCGATTTGTTGGCATTCCCATGCATTTGTTCCCTCCACTCTTCTTAAATCTATATGCCATATATTTAATAAGGGGCTGTGATGCTCTTATTTTCTCATAAAATTATAGTCCATCCAATTAGTTTCTTTTGATTGAATGCTCTGAAAATCAAGATTGTTGTATACATAAGGAATTTAATTTTAGATGCATGCACACAGTGTATTACCCAATCTTTGATGAAACGAGAGAGGAAAATAAATAAATAAATAATCTGCAAATATGTATTTGAAATACACACTTTTAGAAAGAACAAAAAAATTAAAGCATGCAACTCTCCCTAACATTATCCTTTATTAATACACATAAATGAACTGGGTTTGCAAGTAAATAAATCAGTCTGGGCAGAAGTAATTATGAAAAATTATTAAATCATGTCTGGCCAATATCAATCCTTTACTTTTAAGGTAATTACAGCCCAAACTACAAAGTAATCAGATCACATATAAACAGACTCTAACCGTGTGCCTCCCTCCAAGTTTAAGAAACTTTTTACAGGTATATGCTTTCAAGATCTTATGGTAGAAAGGTAGTCTTCTGACCAATTATGACTTAATGGTGAATCTTTTCAGTGATCATTTAAAAACATCAAAAGATTCTTCAGCGGGCAATAAAACAATAGGTTCCAGATTAAAAAATTTGTAGAAAAAACCTCCACATTGTTTGAAAGAGTAAAAACAAATCTGATCTAAAATAATAATGCACTTAACAGGTACAGACATGGGTAGAAACTTGAAAGAATCTATTTGATTTCATTACATAATTTCAGTATAACAATAGGATCTGATTGAAAAAGGAAAAGGAACTAGAATAATCCGAAGAAGAATAAATTAATGAAGCGTCTCACTTTTAATGCAAATTTGGTGTTAACAAGAAAAGATTATTACCAAAATTATCATTTCCAAGCTTTCTTCCCTCTAAACTGCTTGCCAGATCGCCTTTGCTGTTTCTTCTTCTCTTGCCGAGATCGAGCTACCTTTGATCTTTTGGCAGCGAGAGGCATCGCCTTCTTGTGCTCCTTTTGTTTGTTGCTGAGGCCACCAGTCTGTTTATACATGTCATGTTAATGCAGAATAGTTTGTGTGCATCTCAGGATCCGCTTTGGCAGTGCCATAGGAAAAACACATCAACAAAATAAAACCACATGATCTCATATTGAGGCTATAATACATCTTATTTTGAAAACCTATTCCAAAAATAAAAGTCACAGTCCACTCATTCCAAAAAACCAAGTTCTTTTTTTCTGGTTGGTTGCAAATTAAGTTAAACATATTTTATCTTTTCATAATAAGGTTGGTTCATCCTATTCAATGTTTTTAATTCTGGTGAGTTTTCTTTTAGTGTATTTGCTAATAAGCAGATAAGTATAAAAAAACACCTTGTAACGATATATTTTAATCAGTATGTTTATATTTCAAAATTGGAAAAAAAAAAGTTATGAGATATGGAGATTAAAAAGAATTAACAAGCTATCCAGTAAAGGTAGGGTAATGGAAAATATAAATAGTTCCACAAAAAAGCTGCAATGCTCAAATTAATTAACAAAAGAAAAAGATGCAATGTCAAATTCTAAAACAGTGCAGTATCTAAATAACTCATTTGTGCATTTGACACATTGAAACTGGCAATGCGCTTTTTATTATTATTATGCATCACGGACCGAGCACATTAACTTAGATATTTTCTTAATGGCAGTAGCACAAAATTATATTGAGTCCAAAAATTTTGAGTTGTAGATAATGAAAGAGAGTAAAATGTACCTTTTTCTGTTTCACAGCAGCTCGAGCCTGGTATTTCCCTCTTTCCTCCCTTCCTGCTCTGACTAGAGCTAACCTCTCTTCCTTGTTTAGCTTTTTCTTTATGTTTACCTGCACATGATTGCATTGATGGGTTAGAAATATTGTCATACAAAAAAAAAAAAGAGATAAAAGAGGAAATGGTTTCATTCTGAGGGATGCATTGAACATAATTAAAATGCATTGGCTTTTATCCTAAAATTTCTAGACAAAAAATAAGCCATGTTTTATTAACGCCCCTGTTCCCAAAAAAAATAAAATAAAGATCACACTTTTCCTGTTGGTTTCATTGCACATTCTATCAATACTACAAGTATGCTTTTTTCCCTGTATTCGTTGCCCAGAATCTGCTTTGAATTACCAATCCATTTATAACCATTAGTGAAGAATTGTGAAGCCAAAAATATAACTAACCTCAAGCATGGCAGGATCCACACGCTTTACACTAAGCTGCTCGGAAGACGGAATCTTGAAGTCCATTGATTTGGGATCCACATCTTTTCTCAGCATTCCATGCCGAGCTAATGCTAGCTTCGCATCTCGCTTTGCCTGGTAAGTTCAAATGAAAGATAACTAGTTAATCAAAGTGCAATGCGAATATGTAATTCATGTGGGGGAGAATTATTTTGTAACCTCGTTACTTCTCTCTGGTAAGTTATTCAACTTCATTTTCCAAAAAAAAAAAAACAAAGGGAGAGAGAGAGAGAGAGAGAGTATTCATCTAAATCTGGGTAGATCTTTGTTTCAAAAAAATAAAATCTGGGTAGATCTTAAGCATTTGTCAACATGGTACGATTAATGATTACTTAATAACTGGAATTCGTGGCTAATTTTCCAATTCTGAAGCCACGAAAAAAAAAACACACAATTTTCAATTTTCACATACCTTCAGCTCTTTTATGCGCTGAAAATCTTCATTCGACAGAATACCATCAGTGGTATCTAATGAAGAATGTCCCATCTTTGATCCAGCTAATCTTTTTAAAGCCCTAAGGCTCATATCTGCAGCATTTAGTTCTCCATCAAAGTCGATTAACTTCCTTTTCTTTGACCCAAAATCTTTTTCTTCATCCACTACTTTATCATCTTCATCGTAATCATCAGCATCACTGTCATCTTCTTCCTGAGAACTCTCTTCAAAACTCTCATTCTCACTGTTTTCTTCCTCCTCATTGTCTCCCTCTTCATCATCCTCACTGTTAGAATCTTCCGCTGCTACTTCGTCTTCTACTATATCAGTGTCATCTCCTGATTTTTCTCCACCGGTGACCCCATTGACTTGCTGATTTTGTTCATCATTCAAACCAGAAGCATTTTCCTCATCTTCATCGTCATTGTTGTCATCACTGGATTCAGACTCATCATCATTTTGCAACAACTCAGCACCGGGCACATCAGTAGAAATACTGACTTCTCCAAATGCTTTGGGCCTAGCTTTTGGGTCAGTTGGGCGTCCACGATCTTTCTTGACCAACATAGAGGGGCATAACTGCAAGCCGCTTGGATGTTGTCCATTAATTACATGTCCATCACATCAACACAACAAACAATGACAAAACTTGAAGGACTATATAACTAACCTCTCTAAATAATGTAATCAAGGAACGAGCAGCAGTTGAGATTGCTTTCTCATGAGACTTTTTGTAGAGGACAAGGTCTTGGAGAAGATCTTCATTCATCAGCTAGGAACCAGAAAAATGAAACTAGATAAAATGGTTTTCTTAACAAAAAATATTAGGGAAGAGTTGGCATGTCATTATGTCAATGCTTAGATGAGATGGAATCATGCCACCCTTTTGTCCTTTACTTTCAGCAAATCTGAAGTTGATTGATGAGGTGCTATAGTGAAACCAATAATGGTGGTTTCAACATAACTCCCCACTTTTTCTTAGATTTCATATAGTTCACAGGAAAGGTTGCAAAGTAACATTAATTAGAAATCACTAAGATTTTTTTTCTTTTCTTTTTCCTTTTATATCATGCAATTCAGCTGATAAAATGATTGAAAGTAAAGTTGTAACTTGGAAGGACAAATTACCACCCCCTTTCAGAATAGTTATCATGCAAAAGTTCAATTGGATCCCTTCTCTCCTTAATCATATTCTCCTAACTTGTGTAAATTTACCATGCAGAACAGTTTAATAAGATTCTCCCAACTTATGTAAAATTACCATGCAGAACAGTTTAATAAGATTCTCCTAAATTAGGTAATAAGATTCTCCTAACATATCATGCAGAACAGTTTTCATGTAAAATTACCAGCCTCCAGGGGTTTCTTAATAAGATTCTCCTAATTTTTCTTCCAAAAAAAAAAAAGTTTTCATAAAAGTTCACAAGGGGACTCTGCAATAACTAGCCAGGTCTTACAGTGGCTAAAGATGAGATGCACTTAATACACAAGACTCAAGAACCTAACCAGAATGATTAATTTAAATAAATCAAGCAGAAGAAATATTTCAAGTTTATTCTATCATATGATAATTCCTTTTTCTGAACTGTGGCCGCCTGTTCTGAATTGTGGAATGATATATTTGAAATTAAGGATCATTCACAGCTTTCAACAAGATCAACATCTTACCATGTATTGAGGTAACCATAAAAAATTGAAGTTATTTTGCAAGGTAGGAATCTATCTAAACCTTGCCGTCTTCACTCGGATTGATATATGTTCTACACTTTCTTGCATGTGTTACATTAGGAATTGCTCTTCACTCAGTTTTCTTGTTTTGTTGATTACTTGTGCCCTCGGTCGTGTGAAATCTTTTGTCTTTTGCAATGTGAGTCTCCAATCTCATCGCTATTTAACAAGAATATTGTTTGACTTATGAAGCCTAGATTTTACTGTCAAGGGTTCCTTTTTTTTTTTTTTTTTGGGGGGGGGGGGGGGTTGAGTGGCTTGAGCTTGCCATAAGTCATCAAATCCCAGTAAAAACTATCTTTCAGAATTAGCATAATATCAATGTATGGTAGAATAAAGTAATAATACTCTCGTTCTCAATAAATGATAATTGGAAGCATACCAAAGGAATACGGAGACAAATCTCTCTTACTACATTAAGTCCAACAGCAATCGCCTGTCAAAAAAACAACCATGCAGGAATATTTAAAGGTCAATCAATTGTCTATATGATGAAATACTTTATTAAAATAATCAGATATCATGCAATTTTTCCAAATTATTAGTATATAAAATCACCATATAATAAAAAATACCTCTGTACGAGAACGATCGTGCACAAATTGATTTACTATTTGTTTGAACAATGGTTCAACTGCATCAGGAGGAACCTGATTAAGAGAACAATTGATTCAGCTGAAAAACAAATCAGAATGAACAAGGCACTTATATTGTCAAGTAATCGGATAAAATTCCAACCATATCATGGCAGGCTTGGACTGCTGCTGCAAGCAAATTTGTGATATCACGTTGGTGAGGCTGAGAAAGAGGCAAATTACTACTTAACTGTCATAGATAAAGATAATGTACACAATCTTGTCAATCTATTACTCCACTAGTACCTGGACATATTTTTGGAGATATGGATAAAAATTTAACAGGACCAAGCGGTGTAACCCAACAGTTCTGGCAATTGCTTTTAACATCATCATCTTAACCTGACATTAAAAGAGATTATGAGCACAAATTGCAGACACGAAACATCAACATTGTGGAAATTTATGAATAGCAGGAAAAAAGATGGTTATGACGCAAGAGATTGACATTGTAAACAGAGTATCAGGCTAACGTCGCACGTTCAGTATATCTAATAAGCAACTAAACTGATGAATTGAGAGATAGTAACTACTCTAAGAACATCAAAAGAAAGATTCTTCAACAAGTCCTATCTGTTGTATGTGAGATATAAAAGAAGGGATTCCAGGAACACATAAAAAATATACCTCAAATCGCTCGTTGCATGTCTGAAGACGAGAAAACAGCCTCTCAGCAAATCCCTATGAGCAGATATAATTCCAAAATCAGCATATTATTCTTGCAAGCCAAAAAAAAGTGCAGACATCATAGCAGAAACCAGCCTACCTGTGCATCTTTTAAATGTGTAAGTGGAGAATAGCTACTTGAACAGTTTTTTTCAGTCGACATGCGTTGCTGTTTTTTCATGCTACGAATAACACGCTGCAATTTTGCTTTCTTTTTTTTCTTGCTAGCAATAGTACCTTTGTGATGGGCCTAAGAGGAAAAGGGGAAATCTTAATCAGAAGTTGACATCCGTGAACATTAAATAAGAAATCCTTTATGACCATATGCTAAAACAATTTATTTTTAGTACTACCAGATGAAAAAAAAACACATTTATCACACAAGGTAACGAACTATCTTCCTTAACAACCATCAATTTATCACACAGAAAAATTGCAGTGAAGAGTTCATAATCAAGTTTGCAAATGTGTCACAAAAAGGTGATGACCAAATCATAAATCATAAAGAGTGTGTGCCTGGATAAGTCAACTTGTGATGTGTTCGTGTTTTCCGGCTTTCCACCATCACCACCACAATAGACGGGAGAAAAGGACAAAAAATATGTTATGAAGCTTCAAAACCATGAGATATTTAAATGATCAGAGTAAAAGAGAGGATGAAGTTAGCATGAAAAAAAAAAACCTTATAGATAGACTCCCTACTAAGGAGAACTGGAGACTTTGCAACTGTTGTATCATCCTCACCACTCGAGTCATCACTATCATCAGCTTCCTCAACCCGTTCATAACCAAGCAGGAACGATAATGAAGAAACCATAACCCTGAATTTGAGAACCAATCACATATACTATTTAAAATGGTTTGATAACATAAGAGGGACTGAAATAGGAGAAAAATTTTACATGTTTACCTGGTCGAGGCATGAAAACAAGCTGTGCAGATTGCATTTGCTGTTCTATCATCAAACCACACCTTTCGCCGGTGAAGATCGCAGAGTACAGTAAGGGCCCTTTTAGCTCTCAACTCTTCCTCTTCCTAGAGTAACATATACTCAACCAAGTATGAATAAACTCCGAACAATCGATGTTGCAGAAACGACTAAAGTGTACAACCCAAAACATACAGACAAATGCAATTTGCAAGACCTGTTGATTCAGGAAATCAGCAAAACAAGAAACGAGACACCCACCTGTAGCATGGAGAAAAGGATGTTCTGAAGTTTCCTGTTCTTGACCTCATTTTTATGTTTCTGATTCATGCGACGGATGCTTTGAACTACATGTGAGAAAGCCAGCTTCCTCATAACCCTGTCCCCAAGAGTTTGAAGTTCCATAAACAAATCAAGGGTTTCTTCGATGTCAACAATCTACATACAAAAAACATGGCAAGGCTTGATGAAATACTTAAAGAACGCATTTTGGATGTTCCATCATAAAAATATCCTATGATCTACTGTATTCTCAAATCGCTTCAGACAATTTTGCTTTTATAGTTTGAAGCCCATTGTAGTGGGTTAGTGGCCTCCAAACAGGGATTAGTGTTGTTACAACATATAAATCGATCCCGTGTAGTCCTCGAATCAAGAATAATCAATCAAAATTTATATTTTTATACTAGGTTTCTAATGTACACGAAAGCGATTGCAGTACAATTCAATGCATGATAATCAAAAACTGGAAAAAAAATATATTTTTTGTTACCTTTCTATTGACTAGAAGGATCAGTGCTTGCACAAGGTTGCATCGGAGCGTAGACGGGAGGGACCGACCGGCGGTCCGGAGCAGCTCCGCGAGCTGACCTGGAAACTCGGCGAGCTTCTCGGGATAAAAGGGGCGGACATGGGCGAGGAACATAGCGAGGTCGCCGAGGTCCTTGGTGACGGTCGGGTCTCCCCCTCCTCCACCGCCCCCGCCGGAGGCGGATACGGAGAAGGCGGACTGCTGGCGGAAGAGGTGGAGGGAGGAGTCGAAGTGACGGTAGAGGAGGAGGAGCTCCGACTCGTAACCCTCCGGATCGCACTTCATCTTCGATTGAAGGGCGGGGAGGCTCAGCCTCTCGGATCCACGGCCGGAGGCCGAGAGTGACTCCGGCGAGAGGAGGTTTTGCGGCAGCATCGGCATCTCCGGATTCCAACTCCTCCAAAAACCCTAGAAAACCCTCCTTACCTCTCTCTCTCTATACCTAGGCCTGTCAACGGGTCGGGTCAGACCCAGACCCGACCCGACCCGGATCCGATTACACGTATAATATATCCGATCCAATTTGGACCCGACTCGAGTTGGACCCGACCCGTTGGACCCGAGACCCGATTGTTTTATTAAAATATGTTCATATATTACAAGACCATTAGCATTAGTTGATACATAATTTTATTTCTTACTTAACTTATTTTTGTATCTACAAGTTCATAAATCATAATCATAACAAGCCTATAAATCGGTTTGTTTTGAACAATTAACTTATTAGCTTTTGAATTTGTATGATTAATTAGTTTGTTGCATGATTTATGTTTATTATTTAGGTTAATATGTTAGTGTTTATTGTTTTGAATGTTGTTTAGGTTAATATTGTTTTGAATGTTGTTTAGGTTAGTTATGTTTATTATTTAGGTTAATATGTTTTTTATGTTAGTGATTATTGTTTTGGATGTTGTTTAATAATTCATTTACTTCTTTTGAATTGTATAAAATTATATTTAAACATAGTCTCATTAACAATAATATTTTATTACAAAAAAATTTAAATAGAATGATAAGACAAACAAATACATGAGCTCTTCTCTCTTTTTTTTTTTTTTTTTACCCAACCATCCGGGTCGGGTCGGACCCGGGTCCGACGGGTCCGGGTCGGGTCCGGGTCCACCCAGACCCGACCCGTTGACAGGCCTAATCTACTCAACTTTTTTTTTGGAGGGTCACTCTCTTTCTTTTTTTTTTTATTGTTTTTCAATTTCCTTTCATCTGCCATTATGAAATTATTGTTTTTTTTATTGTTTTTCTATTTCCTTTCATCTTGCCATTATGAAATTATTGTTTTTTTTATTGTTTTTCTATTTCCATTCAGATATTATTTATATTTTGTTTTATTATGAAATAGACTTTGCATTTTTACAATGGAATTGTCAAATTTTTAGGTGTTATGAGGACTGAATATTCATTAAATACATATTGTTTATTGTTTAAATAGTTAATTAAAAATTGAGGGAGTTCAAAACTTTGTTAAACCAATTTAGAAGAGATTAATTATTTTGATTTTATAGTTAGATGGAGATTATCATAACTTCAGGGTGTTAGATCAATTTTTTCCTTTCCATAGCTGTGACTTGAATAGGAACATTCGCTTTTATAGGCAATAAAAAATTATTATAATTTTAATTTAAGGCCCCGTTTGGTTGCGCGATTCGGCGCGCTTTTGCTTTTTGAAAAGCTGAAAAGCTAAAAGCGTACAGCCAAACGGGGCAGCTTTTTACAGAATCGGAAGCTGGATTCCTTTTTTCGTTTGGAAACACAGATTGAAAAGTAGCTTTTGGAATAAAGCTGCTTTTTAAGATAATTTTAGACGTTGACTTTTTTAAGATGCTTTTTTTAAAATCAGGAATCAATATTTGAAAGGAGTTTAATGTTTGGCAGAGAAAGTTGCTTTTTAATTCAAAAAATCTATTCCGATAAAAAAAGCGTTGTTTCTGAGCTTTTTAAAACACAGATTTCGAGGGAAAATTAAAAGGAATCCAGCTTCCGATTCTGCAAAAAGCTGCCCCGTTTGGCTGCATGCTTTTAGCTTTTCAGCTTTTCAAAAAGCAAAAACACGCCGAATCGCATAACCAAACGGGACCTTAATTTTTCCCTCGAAATCTGTGTTTTAAAAAGCTCAGAAACAACACTTTTTTATCAGAATCGATTTTTTGAATTGAAAAGCAACTTTCTCTGCCAAACATTAAACTCCTTTCAAATATTGATTCCTGATTTTAAAAAAGTATCCTAAAAAAGTCAACGTCTAAAATTATCTTAAAAAGCAGTTTTATTCCAAAAGCTACTTTTCAATCGTTGAACTCGTCACCCATGACTCACCTCGATTTCACTGGATTTTGTTTTTAATTTTTTTATACTTATAATCGGAATTTTGACTAATCATTTTCATATTTATTTAATATAAATTTTATGTGAACTCATTTTTTGTTATAAAGATGAGTTTATTATGTATTTGATGAATTAGAATTAAAATTATTACATGTAATAAAAACTCATTCATTTGATAGCAACCAAAACATAGATTGTGCAACAAGTTATAAATTTTGGTACACAATATATTTAAATATTCAAGAATTGATTAAATATGAAATATGTTAAACTCGATCCATTTTACAATTTAATTTAAAATGCAAATATGTCCATGATTTTTTTCTTAAATTTTAAAAGGTGAAAGATGCACTCTAATGAATTGAATGATATCATTTATAAAAAATATAAAAAAATTCAACGATATATATACATACTATGCTATAATGAATGGATGGGTTAACGAGATATATAAGATTATATTTGATATTGTAAAAAAAAATTCAGTATAATTATGCTCATTAAATATTGACTAAAAACTAAAGTGACCAAATGATGCAATAGAGTGTGATGGTCTTGGAATGATATAGCGACGTACGTTGCCTCTAGGGGTGCAACTTGGGCGGGTTGAACCCGACCCAACCCGACCCAACCCGGCTCGTGGGCGGGTTGTCACATCCCAAACGAGGGTTTAGTACATGTATGGTTCTTGGTTAAAACACGAATTCTTCAAAAACAACAAATAAAAGAATAATAGGTTGCACTAAAGGGGGGAATCTATAATAGAGGGGTAGTTCCTTTTGCATTTTCCTTCTTATTCTATAAGAGTTTTTCTTTATATATTGCTTTTAGTTTTGAACATGCCTTCTTAATTAATAAAATTAAAACTCATGCTTATCATTTCATAAAAAAATAAAAAAAACAGGTTGCATAGAGTGAAAATGGACTTAACACCCCCCCCCCCCCTTGGGATTGTTCCTATCACCAAAAAAATAAAAAATAAAAATTGACAAGGGTGAAAGACAGAGAGGGGCAAGACAGAGGTGGCTGCGATGGTCAGAGGACTCCGGAGTGGCGACGGGGTAGAGAGAGAAAGAGAAAGGGAGAGGAAGAGGGGAGAAAGGGGGAGAGAGCTGGAGGGCGTTGGAGGACGTCCAAGAGGGGGGCTGGTTAGAGAGGGGAGAGAGAGCTGGAGGGGGCCGAAGGATGTCCAAGAGGGGGCGGGTTAGAGGGAGAGAGAAAGGGAAAGGAGGAAGAGAGATGGAGACTTGGAGAGGAGGAGAGCGAGGGAGAGAGAGTCTGGAAGGGGGAAAGATAGGGTGACGGGACGAAGAAGGTGAGGGGGCGCAACTCCATCTCTTTCTCTCTCCACCTCGTCTAGCGTCCTTCGACCACCGTCGCATCTATCCTACAACCCCCTTCATCTACCACCGAGGCCCGACCCTGGATATAGGGGCCCTAAACTGTGACGGCCCGTGTCCCAAACCCTCGACACTTGCACGCCACGTGCCTCAAAACTCATCATTCTTTTATATATAAAAAAACATCGAAATAACTACCCTATATAAACTCATCTGATGACAACCCTGGGATAACATATAATCATCAAGAAATATATAATCACTTATATAAATTCACCCAGGAAAGTTTAAGCAGTCAACAGAGCATCTAACACACCTCATATACAGTCATCCATATATATAGAGCATTTTAACATAGGCATGGTTCACTAGACCAGCCTCTACCAAAAATAATCATATACAGATCCAAAACATCAACAATATCCATATCTATATATATATACATATCACCAACTGAACGTGACCCCCAAAAGAAGATAAAGTCAATGCCCAGGAACCCCCGCCTCTACTCTGCAAAAATAGGAAAATAGAATAGAATGAGCGAAAGATGCTCAGTAAGTAACCCAGACATTCCACGCATAAGGAAAACAAGGATGACATCAAAGTCAAGCTTCGTCAACCTCAGGTCAAAGCATAATAACACATGAAAGCACTCTATGATCATCAGTGGAGAACAATAACATCGCTGATATATAAAAATAGGAATGAATAGCTCAAACGAACACATCACAAGTGATAGGACCAATAGATATCATCAAGAAGCAACACCACTGGACTGAAGGCACATACTCTGAAATCACCCATCAAGCAAAGAAAGTCAATTAACTCATTGATGGCACTCGAGATGTCACAATTCTATAAGAATGATAAGGGAATCACAACTCTAGCTCATGAATGACCGAAGCGCCGGATAGACCATCTACATGACCCCATCTCGGCCCCTATGTCCGGGATGTCCACATCTATACCTCTCGCGTGTGGCCCTCAGAACGTCCACCGCGGAATCGCTACCTGGCCCTCGGAACGTCAAGGCACGGTAGGGTATTCTCAAGTCCCCCTCGCTAGACCGTACGTACTCATGCGCGCTGGGGAGGTAATCCTCAACCCTCACTGTAAGGTCTATGGTCATCAAACTCCAAGAATACGAATTCAAGAGGTAATATAAAAGCAATGAAACAAACACAGTACAAGGCTTCATGGTCGGACAGCACGACCATGCAGATCATAGATCAATGGCAAGACACTGGGATGGATACATCATGATCAAAGGAAGGCTCACAAATCAACTATAGATTTAGAACTCTCGAAAACTGTCTAGAACAAGGATAAATGACAACGATTAGATAATGATGATGAATCACGAAGCGAACCTCAATAATGACACTTCAAGGACTAATCTGAACTGGGATAATATAAATCACACTCTCAAATGATAACTGAATTATAGTGGATAAATATGAAGCAAGCCTCAATGAGAAACAATTCTAATTAATAAAGGTGACATGAATAATTCTAGGTCTCAACAATATAGTATAGTAACCGACAATAGTTGTTTCACGAATAAATAGGGATAAAAACAGTTTTGAATATCAAACAATATCAGAGATGATAAGAAACAACAATGAAGCGCGGAATTGGAAATAACAAACACAAATATTGGGTCACTTATAACAATACCACGTGGAATGGAATGTAGGACAAACAAATATCGATCGGGTTACTTACCTCGCAATTCACCACCTCAACTGGACTCACCCTATTCCAACTCTTAAAACAGGCAGAGAGAAAATCCACTGATAAAAATATAATCTCAATCAGATACTAACATATAATCCCAATAATCAATTCTCAGTTTCCCCCAAATCAAATCTGATGTCCTAAATACAAACCCTAAGTTAACGCAATCAAAATAACTCTCCAATTCTTATTTACCCAGCCCCAAAAACAAATTCATATTTCAGTCCCAAATCACAATTTTTAATTTAGAACTAAAATAGAACAACCCTAGATGAAGAATAACGATGAAAAGAACAAGAATCCTTACCCAGTATGACACAAAAAATATTCCACGAAGCTTTTCCTAATTTTTCCCAATTTTTTCCCTTTTTATTTTCCCTCAATTGAGTCTCGGACGACTCTCTCTCTCACACTTATCACCCACGCCACCTCCACCGACTCACCAATTATTTAAAACTTTAGATTCCGCCAAATGACGAAAATGCCCTCCTTTAGAATTCTGCGCAGCCTCAACTCTAACCGCCATAACTTCTCGTAGGAAAGTCCACTTCAAATGATTCAACTTCTGTTGGAAAGGTAACAAAAATATCTACAACTTCTATGTCTAGGCCAAGATCAAAAGAAGCCTCCAACTATATTAAAAATAACGACAAACAGAAGACCTCGCAATTTCTTCTTCTATGGGCAGAAACGGTAAAATAGCCATAACTTTTCTAATATAGCTCCAAATGACACCAAACTAATTTTATATGAGAGATAACTCAAAAATGAAGACTTCATATGTTTAGCGCAAAACCCAATTATGCCTCGAAGGTGCTTTCTGAAAATGTAACCAAATGCAAGGCTTCAAGAATAATAAGGACAAAAAGCTTAATAACATAAACTTATCCTATTTTGCAATCGAAGCATGTAAATATTAGCATAATTCGGCATAAGAGGGTCTGTGCTATTACATAGACAGTCAGTTTAGGGCCCCCAATTATCTAAATCCACAGTAGCATGTAGAGTCATTTTGTTATTATTATTTTTTTTTACAAATTTCATTAAAAACAATTGTGGGTTTTATTGATTTTTTCGGTTAAGTAAGAATTTTATCTTCTAAAGTTGTTCTCCATTCTCACCCCTATTACATTCAGACATGCGAAACTCTGCTCTTTCAGAAGGAATAAAAAAATCACATATCAAATTGCTTCATTCTTCTTTTTTTTTCAGTTTTTAGTTTTTGCTAATTATAAAATCTGATACATTTAGATTGGAGAGCTTGTCTTCATATAGGGGAACATCTTAAATTAAAATTTACAGTTTTATTATTTATAAAGTGTAACAGTTCTTTTGCTTCAACAAATTGTAACAATTTTTTTATAAACCTTTTGTTTAATGATATTATAAAAGTGATCTAAATAATTTGTATGATTCTCGATATCTAAATTTATGATAGATCAATGTAAACTAATAACATTGGGGCCTATTTTTGTGTAAATGTATATGGCGCCCAACTTTAAAGGTTCGCCTGCTTATGCATATCTTCACAAATCATAAAATAACACTTAACTTCATGTCTGTGATGAAAAGTAAGAATCAAATAATGTTTAATTTTTTGTCAAGTAACGGTTAATTCATTTCTTAATTAGTTAGGTTTTAGATATTTAAAAAAATTGAAATTATTTTAGGATTTATTTCATATTTTTAATATATTTAATTAAGTTGATATCTATTTTTTTAATGCCTGTTTGGATCTATATTTAGGTAGATTCTGTGTTTGAAAAGCAAAAATTCTCAAACGCGGATCCAAACACATTTTCAACATTAAAATTTTCAAATCACAATCTTCTTAGATAAAAAAAATCTTGTGATTGAAAATATAATAAAAAAAACGTTTTTCAAAAGCTGAGTTTGACACAAAAAATTATAAAAATCTTAATATTTCAATCGCATATCCAAATGCAACCTTAGATTTGTATAAATTGATGAGAATATCTTTTTAAATTTTGAATTAATTTTAATTTTAAAGATTTTTTTAGTTAAGATACTGTTAACTAAAATATATAGATCTTCTAAACTAATAACAATGATTATTAATGTTTTCTTTTATTTTGTTCTCTGATGATGATCTTCTTCTTTTTCGTCAATTGGTACCAAAGCTCTTACACATTTATTGAACCATCAATACCCTCCAAATGGGTTAAACAAAAACATTTATGCATAATTTTCATTTTTTTTTAGGGGTATTGGTGAAAGTAATAAATCTTAGAGATATTTTGACAAAATATGATTTTTAAGGGTATATATGAAAAACTCAATTAAAAAAATCTAATATATATATATATAATTTCACTCTTATCCCAATATAAAGCTAATAAAAAATTGATAAATAAATAGATGGATAATAAATAGATATCCATTTGATCCAATCCATTACTCCGTGTACTCGAAACCATATTTAATAGCTTATCCATTAAACATTATAAAACATAACAAACTATGATGAGGTCTCTCTATTCCATTTCCACCCAACACATCCACCACCCCCATTGACAAGCCACCTCTTTCCATCTCCATTCACTTCCCCACTCCCTCTTCATCTCCATCTTCCCCTCTCTAGAAATCTCCATCCATTTCTCCACTCCCTCTCCATCTCAATCTCACTCTCCACTCCTCTTTCTATAGCTCCCAAGTACAATACACGATTTTTATATTAGAAAGGATGGGATGTGATTGGACAGGACGGGATGAGACGGATTTCGATTCTTTAAAAACATGTCAAGCCCACCCCTAAAGCCCTATATGCATCGAATCGAGGCAACCAAAATCAGCCAACATTGAATGCCGAGATTATGCATTGAAAAAACAAGTTTGTAAATCTATATTCCCATATCTTTATCCATCAACTGCAAAAAACAAAACAAATTTCTTTATAATTTCTCAATAAGTAATACAATAATTGAAAAAACTAACTAATACATAAGCATTGATATTTTTCTCATGAAATAGACTATACCGAACTACCGTATGCTTTTGTTGTCGGGTTTGAGTACATACGATCCGTTTTAAATGATGGATCTGTATCCGAAAGGGTGGGACACGGGTTTGACTTTGAGAGTCGTGGAATCGACCCAATGGAACCACTTGAAGAGACCGAAGAGGATTCAGGAGTAAAGCTCGGACGGGTTGAATTCGATCACATTAAGGGTGCGTTTGGTGCGCGCGATTGTAAAATTGATTATGTAGGAAGCTCAGTTTTTCAGCTTTTTGAAATCGTAGCCTTTGAATACTATTTTACTAAAATCTATGTACAGGAAGCTGCGACAGAAAACTGTTTGGTTGCACGATTGTAAACGCAGCTTCTTGCAATCACAAATGCTGCGCAATTACGCAACCAAACGCACCCTAAGACAGATTTAAGTTGAGATTTTAAATATGCCAAGCAACCTAAATCTAATTCAAGCTCAACTCGAGCTTGGATAACCCAAGTTCAACTGGAATATGAAACAAAGAGTGATAAATTTAAACATTTTAAATCATATTTTAATTTTTTAATTGTGAACTAAAATTTAAAATGTTCAATTTATTTTTTATCTAAAAGTTCTCACATCTGCAGTTTCATTTCTTTATTCTATAATTTTTTTTTCTCATTTTCATCTTTCTTATAAAATTTTATGTCAAGCATTAACTTTTATAAAATTTTAATTGTTTAGAGTGACACCTATTTTTTGCATATAGATTGAGTTTCTCAGGTTTGAGGGTCAGATTGGATTGATTTAAGTTGGATTCCTTCAGCTTCATATTGAATTTCAACACAATCCAACCCTCTCGAGTTGCACTCCTAAAAGGATCAGAATTTAAAAAAAGTTACATTGATATTTTGAAAAAAAAAATGTTACGTATCCAATCCCAATTTCAAACACATACGATTAGATTTTTTTTAAAAATAATATACCTTATTAAATGAGGTAAATTGTTTTTATAGAAAATGAATGAATTATATGAATCCATTTCTAATGAAATATATGATTAGTTAATGTGACTGTACCAGGCCAACAAAATATATAAAATTAAAGTTGAGGTTAGAAAAATGACCATATATAACACCTGAACACCATACTTCAGGAAATGATAAATCTAAAGCGCTGTGTGTGGAGGACTGGGTGTAAGTCGTCTGGCATCACATTGTCTTCGTAAACTTGAATCTCTGTATATTTATGAAACAAATTCCCATATTAAGATATTTTCTTAGAAGCCAACACACAACAAAACCACTCACTCATGACTCACCCACACCACTAATCACAAACACAAGCCAAAGAAAAGAAAGGACATCTTTCACTCACATGTCCCTCTCATCAATCATCAAATTCATCCGAGTGAACGAATCCTCCCTCCATACAAACACAACCCACAAGAAAAAGAAAACAGTAGAAGCCCAGAAGCCCAAAATATTAAACAAAGAAGAGCCATCACCAGTCATTCATTTGGTGGTGGCAGTGAAGTCGCAGGAAAACCACAGCCATACAATTCATACATAGCCTATCCACAATCATATCCTCTCTCATTCCCTCCACCCCTTCAAAAACATAACACTTCACTTCTCTCTTCTCATCTCCAACAGGGCCACATATCATCTCCTCTCCTCCAATGGCTACTCTTTCAGTAGCCAATGCCTCTATTCAGGTGCTCTTCTTTCTATAGCTCTCTTTATGTGTGTGCATGTGCATGTGTTTCTAATTGGGATGTATTGATGTGTTGAACTTAATGTGTTCTATATGTTGTTAGGCAAATGGGAAAGGATTCTCGGACTTCTCAGGATTGAGGGGCTCAGCGGCTTCGCTTCCCTTCGCGACGAAGAAGTCATCTGAGGATTTCATCTCCATCGTTTCTTTCCAGACCTCCGCGGTTAGTCGTTTCGTTCAAATCTCATGCTTTGTTCTCTGATTGTCTCAACTCCTACCTTGTTATGTATTTGATCTTCTTGATTTTAACGTGTGTTACGTATCGCATGTTATTGGATGATCTATGTTGATTTGGTAGACTGAACTTACCCCGCGTTGATCAATAGAATGTACACTTTGCATTTTACCACTATGAAACCCTTAAAAATAATGTGATTTTATATTCCAGATGATGTGAAACAATATATACAGAATTTAAATGTATTTTTGCCTTTCCTATATATATAGATTGACATCAGATGTTTCTTTTCTTGTCTGTATTTGTGCTTATGATTTTATGAATGTTATTATCCCAACATGTTTATGTTCAATGATTCATTCTATTAATTACATTAATGGTGTGAGACTCAATGTAGTAAACAAAAATTAAACTAGCCAAAGCTTGAAACATGGCAAGATTAAACAATTATATATCTTCAATTGACTAATATAACAAACAAAAACAGTAGAATAATAAATCAGACGTCCATGATAATAGTTCTTGGTGGTGTATCATTCATGACATATCAAACATGGAATGGCAAATATATATGAATTGATTAAAATTCTAGATACCAAATCTGTGGTCAGGTAGGCATATGTATGTGACTGTTTCATCAGTCCGCTACTATGTGGTCTGCAGGTCAGGGGAAGTGGTTACAGAAAAGGAGTGACAGAGGCCAAGATAAAGGTAGCCATCAATGGTTTTGGAAGAATTGGAAGGAACTTCTTGAGGTGTTGGCATGGGAGGAAGGACTCTCCCCTCGATGTCATCGCGATCAACGACACCGGAGGTGTGAAGCAGGCATCACACCTCCTCAAGTACGACTCAACCCTTGGCATCTTCGATGCTGATGTGAAGCCCGTTGGGGACAACGGCATCTCCGTTGATGGGAAGGTCATCAAGGTTGTCACCAACAGGAATCCCCTCAACCTCCCATGGAAGTATGCCCCATAAATTTCACCTCTGTTTTTTTACATTATAATGCAAAGAACCTCATGTGGAAATTAAGATTCATTGCTAAACAAAGACCATATCTCTTGTATGAACCATTACAAGACGCATATAAAGGTGGAATACATAAGAACTCATGAAAGAGATGGAATACATAAACACAACTCAAAGGATCCCCCCCTTCATGTTTCCTCAGTTCCAATTGACACATGGTTAAAACATATTAAAAACATGTGAGGTGGCACGTGTTAGTCTAAGACTAAAGAGACCTCGATAAGAAAGAATCCGGTAGTATTGGATACCTCTCGTTCTTGTCCTTCTCCAATAGAAAAACAATGCTAATATGTGAAATGGCCTCTTGATGAAAAGCTGATAGTATCAAACGAGCACCGATTGAATCTCATCCCCTCCAACTCATACTCTGCACATATAAGCGCTTTAAAAGATCTCCCAATTCCATCTACACCACTATGATCACTGATAAACCATACACATTGTCAGGGAAATGGGGATCGACCTAGTCATCGAAGGGACGGGCGTGTTCGTGGACAGAGAAGGTGCGGGGAAGCACATTGAAGCCGGAGCAAAGAAGGTGCTGATCACCGCGCCAGGGAAGGGCGACATCCCCACCTACGTCATCGGCGTGAACGCGGACGCCTACAATCCATCCGAGCCCATCATCAGCAATGCCTCCTGCACCACCAACTGCCTCGCCCCGTTCGTCAAGGTCATCGATCAGAAATTCGGTAAGCATTGCCAAATCCCAACAATCATAATCACCATTCAATGCCCGTCAGCCCGTGATTCATGCATATCTATTTGAATTAAAATCAAAACAGACAATGTCTGACTAATGTTACAAGTGGGATGAAAAGAAAAAAAGGAATAAGAAAACAAAGAAAAGGGGGAGGCACCGTCCAAAACAAAGAATCGTGGAGGGGTTGATAAGATATCAACTCGAACCTAACCTTCCCCTACTCCATAATGCGAGCTACTCCCGCAATCCCCAGTCGCTAATTGACCTCGTCACCGTGTCTCAAAGGTTTTCAAAGCAGAACATTATGCTCTTAAACACCACCGCTTTACTCACGCGCTTTTAAAATGGCCCAAATCCATGCTGACACGATCGAGAGTGAGACCCTACCCGACTTACTTTTGTCCCCTTCCGCAGGCATTATAAAGGGAACCATGACGACCACCCACTCCTACACCGGAGACCAGAGGCTGCTGGACGCGAGCCACCGCGACCTCCGCCGCGCGCGCGCCGCGGCCCTCAACATCGTGCCAACATCAACCGGCGCGGCCAAGGCGGTCGCTCTAGTGCTCCCCACCCTGAAGGGGAAGCTCAACGGGATCGCCCTCCGCGTGCCGACCCCGAACGTGTCGGTGGTGGACCTGGTCGTGCAGGTGTCGAAGAAGACGTTCGCGGAGGAGGTGAACGCGGCGTTCAGGGAGGCGGCGGACAAGGAGCTGACAGGGATACTGTCGGTGTGCGACGAGCCGCTCGTGTCGGTGGATTTCAGGTGCTCGGACGTGTCGTCGACGGTTGATTCGTCGCTGACGATGGTGATGGGAGACGACATGGTGAAGGTGATTGCGTGGTATGACAACGAGTGGGGTTACTCGCAGAGGGTCGTCGACTTGGCCGACATTGTCGCCAACAACTGGAAGTGATGATAAACTAATAAATCAGACTTCATTTCGTCTCTGTTAATTTTAATTTTTTTTTGGTTAATCCGATGTGTAGATGTTTTGTTCTTGTTGAAATGGACCAGGTACTAGAACTTTTTTTTTTTTCCTGGATCCTTGTTTTTAAAGTTATTACATGATATCACTCTTTGGGAAGTTATATATATACGTGCATGTTATGGTTAAATAAATTGTGTGATCATTTCAATAGTGTCTGAGCCTGAGGAATTGGCATAGGAAATTTTGTGGGCTAACTTTGCAGAGGAATAAGATTTTAAAGATTAATTATTTTAATTGAAGGGTTAAAAAATCTATTCATCTTGTTTGTGTTCATATTTATTAAAATGGGAATAAGAAATGAAGATAAAAGTTATAACAATCTTTAATTTAAATTTAAATTTAAAAAAAAAAAATGTGTGTTTATTTTAAAATCAGGATAATTATACATACTCAAAGGTAGAAAACGAGCCGTGTCAATTGTCGGCTCATTAAAGAAACAGGCCAACGGGGCGTGACAAGCCGCCCCATCCGCCCGTGAGCCTATCAAACCCGGGCCATTTTTTTAAAAAAATTAATTTTTTAATTTTAAACTTCAACTTTTTTTTAGCATTTGCACACAAGATATAAATAAACACAAACATATCATATATATTTGATATAACAATAAAATAATTCACTTCATCAACGTCTATTATAGATTTTCGTGTATTGTTGTGTTTGTGGTGTTATATCATATCATGTCATGTCTGTTTTACACCGCTATTCATACTTTATTTAGATTTTTTTTTATAAACATGATTAATTATTCTATAATCACTTGTCTCCTTATTTATTTTTCTTATCCCACCATTATCCCAGGCCGGCAGGTTCTGGTAGAATACACGTGACATTAGGGGGGGTTGTGGGGGAATGGACTCCGTGGACTTGAATCAGATACTGCAATTTAAATATTTAAAAATTAAACATGTTCAAACCCACGGATTGAATAATAAATTATGGTTTCGGATGGAGTTTCAATATATATTAATTGGGCGAATCCGATGTCACATAATTATAGAAGAAGGCGGAGTTTTCAAAACCTGAATCGAAGGAAATGCATAGACTCGTTGCACATATGCAGAACAATTAATAAAATATGCCAACTAGAATGGAATCCAAATTCAGAGAGAAAGACAATTAATTTTCAATAATGTGTTGATTTAAAACTCGAAGCGTGCACTCTCATTCTTCCGCGTTTCAATGCAACTTTAGGAATCCTTTTATAATATATATAATATGTAAGAAAATTTGTTCTCTCATCCGTGTTGAGATTTAGCTTGGTGAGACTTCGCGTCAGGAGAGGAGAGATAAAAATCTTTTCTACATATTAATTATAGTACAATCCTTTATATACCCCCCCCCCCCCCCCTCTCTCTCTCTGTCTCTAGATTTGTTTATAGAAATTTACCAACTCTTTAGTGGGTGTTTGGATCAAATCAATGCTTCAAAATATGGCATATGGAACTTGAAACTGACAATTTGAGCCCGGGTAGAATAGAAAGCCCATACGGGCTTGTTGGGCCTGAAACTATGAAACATAGCCCATACGAGACTATTAGGCCGGTAACTATGATAAACCATATAATACCTGAACACTGATATACGCAGTACATTTTGTAGCATGTTTTGTACCCTCGTATACTATGATAAAGTAGTATATACTATATTATTATAGTGTATGAATAACTATAATAAATTTATAATATGTGATCCAATTTTTTTTTTTTACAATGAAAAAAAAATACTCTAACGTATCTTACTGTATATTTCATTTCATATAACAATATACACTTCAAAAAATGAGTATATGATTTAAAAAAAAACAAAAAGATGATAGATTGTAATTGGTGCTGTAATAGGGCAGCATGTATCTTTTCATAAAACCCACTCGTGTTGTCCACATCACCAAAAGATTTTGTGTGTATATATATATATATATATATATATATATATATATAAACTATTTTAAATGGATAAAAATTCATTTACCCCAAAAAAAAAAATGATTCAAACAAACCAAAAAAAAACAACTCATTCATTTAAAAAGTGACAACACTCAAAGCATCTTCTTATTGGTTTAAAATGGAATTGTGGAGAAATTTAGTTACAAAAAGGTTCACTTGATGAACACTCTTTAAATGCATGCCAGATTGTTAACCTCCAACCTGATCAATTAAGATTGTGTGCATCAGAAAACTGTGAAAAAAGAGTGTCATACATGTTTTTTCAGTGCTGTCATCCTCTGTTAAGAGTGTGTACATCAGAAAAACAATTAATGGCCAATATTTCTTTAACTTACCTTTGATGTTGAGCACAAAAACATGGACCACTCAAATACAATGACACACACACACATTAAGGCAAAAAAAGGATGTAAATCATGACCAACCGACTACATCCACTTAAAAAAGTAAAAATCACTCCCACACATCACACCCATTCATGTGAATCATGATGAGTTGTGCCATCTATAGGTGGTGAAAAATTCTGCTCCTATGTATTAAAAAACAACACATTATTGAATCTATGATGCATTTGTAGCATCAACAATAGTAATATATATGTAACTTGGTTTAAATTGCAAGTAGCAAATCTATTCACTTAGTGCCGTACAGCAACTCTATGGGCTTCAAATTTTTTAATCCAAGCCTTTCAAAATATGCATAAATTAATGATTTAGAAGAATCACATTCATGACTTGCTCTTGATCAAAAAGCAAGATCTTTAATATAATAGATAATTCAGTTACACATTCTTTCCCTGATAGAATCATTTTCATTTACTCAAATAACTGTTTTCTAACACAAATATCAATATATAGCTAATAAGATATTATGGAGTATAATGCCTAAGTTTTTTTAAGATACAACTAGGATTGATTGCAATGTGACACAACATATCAATCTATATAATCAATGTTGTCAACTGTGTCTCTTCATCATGATATCTAAAGCCCATTATGCATATCTTTGTTTTGGTTTCCATGCAAAATAAAGCTAAAGGGGTCAGGAATGAATGGAAGGAAATTCATGGGCGAGTCATCTCAAAGAAGCTCTATGATTGGAAAACAAAGGTGCAGAGAGTCCTGGAAAGCATTGAAGATATGGAGTGATCACCTACAAATCTTATTATTGTATATTGTTATTATAATCTGTGGAGGGCCAAGTTCCTACATGTATGAAAGATCCTATCAAACACAGCAAAGATTGGTTGTTCCAGTGCACATCAGGGACCCTTATTTCCTGCCAATCCTCAACTAAAAGACAGACGGATCATTGCAAGGTCTGCAATTGTTCATGATTTGTTTGGGGACAGGACATTATTCAATGTGTATATTATTGTTCTGAAGTGGTACATGATAAGATGTTCCAAGGTAGAGAAATGGCCATGTTAAAGATATCTTCTGCACCATTAACAGTACAGTAAGAAGAAAATGATTTTTTTTTTTTTTTTTTTTACACTCGGGTCATTCTTTCAAGTCACTTTTACGATTTGAAACGTTTAAAATTTTTAAAAAATAAAACACACACTCAAATGATTTTAACGTAAAATTTATATATTTTTTAATAAAATATATATATTATATGTAAGAACGGTAAGAATGAAATTAAAAATAGAGAATTGTTACACTATTTTTTTTTTACAATCTAAAATATAATTTTATATATTTTTACAAATTTAATTAAATATATACTTCGTTAGACGATGTATATACCTTATTTAAATTTTTCTTATACTTGTTAAAAATAGGTTTATTCAATTTGAAATTGAGCGATATACATTTTTATATTAAAATATATATCATTAGATATTGTTTACTATTTAAAAATAAAATAAAATATGTATGATCTAAATGTTAACGTTGAAGAAAATGATTGAGTATAAGATTTTTATTAAAAGTAACCACCTCCAATAATATCCAATAAGGTTTTACCAAAATCAATGTCCAATAATAGTTTGTGCAATTGCCAAACCACCTCCAATTTATTCTACAGTCATCTTTGGCCCATTTAAAAACCTCACAAAACATGGACAAATGAAAATCAATGGTAGATTCCAAGAGAGTAAACTAAAGGAGGGGGACAGGCAATGGGAGTGGTAGCATCTTCCATCCAAAAAAAAGTCTCACCAAGTGGTGTCACCATAGGAGAGAGAGCACCCTCTTACACATGAGAAAACCTAATTCACATATTTGTCCTTAAAAAAAACAAAAGAAAAAGAGAGTGACAGGAGGGATATAAAAAAGAGTAGTGATTATCAAGTTGCTCATATTCTGTTTTTTTTTTTTTTTTTTTTTCTCTCTTATGGACTGGTTGAGGTCTCCAAAGGCCCTTTTGCAAAGGGAAATGGTGGGGGAGAATATGCCACCCATGTGGGCACATAAACACCTTTGTTTTGTGATAGAGATCAGCAGTACCCTATCACAAGCATTGATAGGTGGTGGTGATGATGACCAGACATGGGAATGTGCCCTTCTCCATTTCTCTTTTGTTCTTTTCTTATATAAAATCTATAGTTGTAGTATTGTTTATCCCAGTTTAACCTTCCAATCACATGTTTTATTTGAAAGTTATACACAACGAAAAAAAATCTTATATGAATATATATACCTTTAAAAGCAAAAATTAAAAAATAAATTGAATGCATCAAACTTGATTATAAAAGAAACTGCAAGATTAAATTTTTATTTTCTTTTTGGACGGCAGGAATGTATGTTTATATGAGATTTTTTTTTCTTGCTGCCTTTGTACATCCACCTCCCTCCCTCACCTTCAAAACCTATCTTTTCTTAGACTACATCATTACCTCATTTAAAAATAGCCATTTGAGTTGATAATTGCTTCATCTAATCTCCATATCCTTGAAGTGGTATGAAGCCCATAAACTTTCAAACATATATTAAAATTATCTATAACATGGGTTAACAAATCCATCACTCAAAAAAGATAAGGCATGAAAAGGGCATACCATACCAGACCTCTTTTTCAATGTGTGCATTACAGTTTATTTTCTTTGTAACATGGTTTTAGTGGGTCCCATCCTAGAGCCACCCAATTAGTGTACCCCCCTGAGAATTGGGTGTGATGGGGACAATCCACATTCCAAGATATGTAAAACCTCATGAAAGTTGAAGGAAAATAAACAAAGCCAACTCCTTTTTTTTCTTTCTCCAATGCACAGTGTTGTGAGATTCTAGGAGACCTTTCCATTACAAACCTGATCTTTTTTGCATTAAACAACTGGTTATGCACATTAAAAATAGAGAGTAACAAAAAGTAGTTGCACAGTTTCTTGTGGACAGAAACCTAAAAAAAAAAAAAAACTACAAAACACAAAGCTAGACAAGTCAACTGATACCCATGTTCAAACAACCCCTGCCAAACCAATAGGCCCCACAACTTGTAGTGTGTAATAAAATCAAAGCAGAGTATCTCCCTCACACAAACAGAGAAAAAAGAAAAAGAAATTTAAAGAAGGGAAAAGAAAAGGCTCTGATAATGCTCAGATCAGAGGCCCACTCAAATATCCTATGCCTGCCTGCAGCTTAAGGTTTCCCACTTCCCATGCACATAAGCAATCCCCCCTCCCTCCCCCACCCTACTATGTCTACATTCACATGTCTCCACCTAACATTTTCTTCCTGTCTCTCTATATTTTCACCACCATGTACTTCTGAACATCAATTACAAATGTAAATTTCAGAATAAGGAAAAAAAAAATCCTATGAACTTAAAACCATCTTTAAGAAGTTCATAAAAATAACCAGTATGAAAATTTATATGTTTTAGTTAGAATACTATCAACTTGTTGTGCATATTTCGTATAGACACAATTTATTCATTATATTGTCTTTAACTAGCTAGTTCAACCATTTAAAAGCTTACATTTATTGTAAAAAAAAAAAAGTATTTGGGAAATAACATCTACACCAACAAAAAAATTTACAACCCTGCTATGATAAGAATTGGGGGCTCTTTTAATTGGGTCGCGCCTGTTGATGATGAATTTATAATTGAATAATGGTTGCGATTGGCAAGTAATTCCTGGTAGGATCCTCTCATGCTATATTTTGTTTGGGGTCGTTTTGTATTTCTCTTTCGAACACCTTATCTAGTTATTCTTGATTAATAGAAATGCTTACCGTTTGTTTTAAAATAAAAATAAATAAATAAATTTGACAACCCTTTTTATTCTCATTTTGCTGGAGAACCATGGTAAATGGAGTATGACCGTTCTATATGGTCAATTTCTGGGATGGAGAGACAGTTTCATAGTTTCATATAATAATCGTTCTCATCAATTAGAATTAAAGAATTATTAAACTGGTCTAAACCTTTTGTTTTGTGAATAGACAAGTGAACAAAAAAAAAAAAAATTTAATTTTAGAAAACATATTTACTTAATACACCTTAATTAAGTTAAAATAAAATTTGATAACATAGTTTTATTTTTTCATTGAAAACTATATTCTAATAAAACATACCAAAAAAAAAATATATCAAACATATTATATTCACTACTTTTCTTATATGCCACTGTAACCATTTTATTACTAAACAATAAACATATTATCTGGCCAATCAAACGGGAGGTAAACGTGAAAAAGAAGAGACAACATGTGAATGTGTGAAAAAAAAAAAAAGGAGAGAACGAGAGAGGGTCAGATGGTTTTGGTTAAAGTCATGCATGTACACGCATGCATGGACTTGTCTTGTAACAGAGCATCTGGTGCCACATGTATATGATATATTGGATCCTCTCTTCTTCTGTCCCCAGTCTCCTCTAAAAAACAGAAGAAAAACAACAAATAAATAACATTATATGTAATACAGAAACCCATAGTAAAAGGAACCATTTATCTGTGCAAGCTACTGGTGAATGTTTCGATGCATTTTCGCATACTTTCACTGTTTATGGCTTCTTCTCCAAAGTCTCTCTCGTCCTCTTCTCTTTCATAAGAAAATAAAGAAAAGATTGTATCGGTTACAACATGAAGTCATACATGCCCCCCCCTTTGTTTTAAGCGCTTAAGTTTCCGATGCGTCTATACATGCACTCTGATGCAATGAATGAGAGAGACGAGTCAATTTTTTCTCTCTCTGTGTTATCACTTATTCTTAAAGCTATTCCAACTAAAAAAAACCAAAGCATAAAAGCAGAACAAACAAAACAGTCCCTCCCACGTCTCTTCCCTTATTGAGATTCAGAAACAAATAAAAATTAAAGGACCGGTCGGTGATGGTGTGTTTTTTTTTTTTTTTATACTAAAGTCCATGGAGGGGACCGCAACCACTGCATCTGTATAGGAAAAATCAACTCTTATTCAATATATATATACACACACACACTCTGTACACATCTCTCCATCTCTGTCACTCGGCATTATAACCGCACCTCCCCTCAACGTCACGCAACCAATCATGTCGAATTTCCCACCCCTCCCCCCCTAAACTTTTCCTTCCACTGAAGTCACCTACACCACTATGATATTGATGCACTGTTAAAAAAAAAAAGAAGAGAGATTCATTAAAATTGAATGTAAGGAAGGGAGAAGACATGTGAGACACGCATCTTCTCATGTTTTGTTATTCATCACTTTTATATATTTTTGATCTAATGTAGGGGGAGAGGAAATGTAATAAATATATATATATATATATATATATCAGTGAGCTTTCATAGGAGACTCCAAAAGCGACGGGTCCCACGAGATCTGCCTCCCCCCCTAGGTCTTTTATTTATCATGTTGTCCCTCTTATCCGGGCTTTTCTTAGAAACCAAATCCAACCCGATATAAAATAGCTTTTTTGACGAAAGTCACGTTGTGTGATAAATATATATATCATATCATTTGCTTAATTACCTTTCATTATCCGTTGTGCGTTTAACGAAAAAGCTATCACAAAGTAAATGACACATGTTACCCATTATTATTATAGGCCGGCCAACAACCGTATCAAAAAAATAAAGAGATAAAGAGATGAATGGACTCAACAATTGAACAGAGCGTTCTCATTGAATAATGGATCACTCTGTATCACTGCAATATTGACATTAATTAAAAAAAAAAAAACATAGAGAGAATTAAAGCACGGCAAATAGTCAGTACTGACTTCCCATTCATATCGCGCTACACAAAAAATTACACCAATTGGAACAAAAAAAATTATTTTTTTAAAAACCGGACTTGGGATTCAAGACAAGTAAATTAGCAGACTCGCGTTCTTGGTGACGTGGCAGACGGGACACGTGTCAAGCTTCGATTCGCATTCCTTGCAGAGGCAGAGGTGACGACACGGCAGAAGCAACACCGAGACGTCGTTTTCCATGCACACCTTACACGCCTTCCGGCACCGGAGCTCCCTGTTCTCCCTCATCACCTCCTCCGCCTTATACGCCGCCTCCCTTTCACCGCCCTCGAAACAGCACGACCGCGCGTCGTCGCTATCGCCGAAGCCCTCCATGGGCGGCGGAGATGAGGCAGTGGCGGTGGCCGCGCATCGGCTCTGGAGGACCTGCTCGAGAGTCGTCCGGAGACTAGAGACGATGGCTTCGTTGTTCCTCGCGACCTCGAACCAGATCTGATTCTCCGCCGCGATCTGCTTCACCTTCTCCTCGAGATCCACGTTTCGACGGTTCGCGTTCTCGAGCTCCGTCTCCTTCTCCTTCAGTCGCTTCATCACCTGCTGTTCGAGACTCAATAAGAGTGCCCGGCAGTGTCTCTTGCGCGCCTCTTCAAGTCCCGATCGAAGCCTCTCATTCTGAGATCGCGGAACAACTATCAAACACTGAACGTGCGATTGATGTGTGGTGGAAGAACAAAAAAAAAAAGAGAGAAACAGAACGCACCTGGAGACGGATCAGGGCATCGACTTCGAGACTTTGATGGTAGAGATGGGAGACAAGGTCTTGCGCGATGACCGGCGGAGGAGTATAAGCGGGGGTTCTCCCGCTCGTGGATGTCGTTCCCGACTCGCTCAGACGGCTCTGATCGTACGAGGCCGGCTGAGGAGGGAGGTTGGAGTACCGGAAGCACTGCTGTTGCGAGATCTGAGGAGTCGGCATCGCAATCTGACCGTCCGATTTACGCTTCCTGGTGCCTGAAGCAATGCACGTCAACTCGCTCTCCGGATCGCTGAAGACGGTCCCGTTCAGGATCTGCGGCTGACCTGTTGAATCGATTTGACAGTAAAAACCGATCAATAAGAGCAAATCACAAAGAAGAAAAAAAAAAAAAACAAGAAATCGACGGGATCTGTTTGGCATACCGAGATTGGCGAAGGCGGCATGGTGGTTCTGGATCTGAAACTCTTCATAGAGATTGTTCCGAACCCTATTTAAAAAAACCGAAGAAGAACAATAGACGGTGTTAAATGCGAATCGACTGTCGATAATTACAAAAGAACAATAGACACATGTTCTCGGTTTCTCACCTGGTGCGGAAATCCGCGGTAAACGCTTTGGAAGGATATTGCGCCTGCACTTCCATTGATAAGGCTTTGAAACTTCAGAAAGAACAAACGCAAACGGTGTGTGAATGTGAGACGGCCAAGAAAGAGAGATAGAGTTGTCGCGAGAGAGCTCGTCCTTTATATACAAACCACGACGACTTAATAAATATTGAAAAAATAAATGTGGGACACAAGGCTGCAACTTACAGTCAAAGACAGAACACGAGATACGAACGTTATTTGATTTTATTTTATTTGATCTGATTTTTTTTTTCAAAAACAGAAACACAGAAAATAAAGTTACCTTTTTTGTGATATATAATTTATTGTGACAACATTAATTAAGTGAGGGTTACGGTTATGTATATATATTATCTGAACTGTCATGATGACACGTAATCTGCACCGTCACTTTTGGATGAGTCTGATGAAAAAGTAAAATTGGCGGGATCGTGGAGGGTCGGGTTCGCTCCACTCCCATCACGAGGACGACGTGACTCAACGTGGGTCCCAGACCAAACCAGACCAAACCAATCCACCCGCCACGTGTGACCCAACCCAACCCCCCCGCGCGTCTGATCCGTTCAATAACTCGACCGCACGGTGCGCCAGAGCTTACGGAGAAAAGCGGATGGGTCACGTGAATCGGTCCACGTCAGCAGCGGCGTAAGAGAAGTGCCGGCTGTTTTACGGAACAGTGGGAGACGTGGCTTGTCCACCTGGACAACGAGTGGGGCCCACGGCTACCACCATTTAGTGGTGGTGATGGTGGTGGGGTCCGTGAAGCCGTACTGAGGGAGGAGGGTGTCGGATGCCGTGATATGAACAACGGCCCGCTGACAGCGCCCTTTCAGACCCTACATAAAATATATAATTTATATACATTTTTTTATCTTATTTTCCTAATATATTGAATTAAAATCTCTCTTAGTTCAGTATGTCCACGTGAAACCTCATGAGAATACACAAGTGAATCAAAATAGTTTAATAAATTAAATTTTAATTGATTTATAAAAATTGTTTTTGTTTAATTAATCCTAATTAAAAATATATATAGTATATTAAAAAAATTATAATATGTTAAAAATATGAAAAATTCTATATAAATTATAATTTCATCATTTCAAATATAATTTTATAATTTATTAAAAATGATAAAATTATTATATATGAAGAGCTCTTTTTATTTTTAATATATTTTTATTTAAAATTAACTAAATAAACTTTTCACAAAATATTCATTACATGTACACAAGAGTTTAACTTGATCGAACTATTTTAACTTTACATAAATGTTTCAAGGATGTTAGATAGACTTGATAGATTTCGACTAGTTTGGTGGGAGGTTATTTGAATTTTTACTTAGAAGTTAATAAACAATAAAAGATTGATTCTTAAAATAGGATAGATAGATATATGAAAAAAAAAGCTTTAAAATCGTGTCCCATCGTTATCTAAATCAGTCTGATGTTTGATGCTGTGCAGTACCACTGTCGTCCCATTTATAGTCTGTGGACCCGACTCGAACTCACCCGTACTTACTTTTTCTTTTCTTTCACACTATCATTTAATACATATTCGTTTCTTGTTTTACCATTTACGGTAACACTACTTTTCTTTTTACTGTGTACGAAGCAGCACAAGCAGGGTCACTGTATCTGCTCCTCTGTTTTCCATTAAAAAAAATATACTTTTGTTATTATTATAATAATAATTTGTACATGTGTTTATGTTTTATCACATGGAACCGTATAATTACGCACACTTCCCTCTCGCTTATCCACAAATCACATTTTCTTAACTTAATAAAGAAACATAGAGAGAGAGAGAGAACAAAACAAATACTACTGCTGAAATACAGGACATTGACACCCCCCACCAAGATGAATAAACTGGCTCAACGACCCACAAAGGTCCCCGCCTGCTTTTATTAGTTGTATACGTGTGTATTATTATTGCATATTATTATAAGGGACTAAATGCGTGACAGAATTGGGTTTTAATTGATCAAGAGGGGTTGGGTTTGGTTTGTGATGTCTTGACTTGGAATTTAGTACTGTTTGGTCATCGTGGCCTGCCATTGCTTTCTAAAAGGATGACTTTCATCTCTCTTTCTTTTTAATGATTAAAATTATTTATATGTGGGGAAGGAGGAACATTGGCTTATGGTGCACCCATAATTTGCCCAAGCGACCTAAGATACCGATTTCTCATTTCAATGTCATGTTGTCACTTTCATTGACAAACCCTACTGATCTCTCATAAATCCCAATTCTTTGAAGTTATTATATATTCAATGGGGTTTTTTTATTTTTCTTCTTCTCAAAAGGTGTAATCTTGGAAGGAACCACTGTGTCATTGATGCGTGCTTGCACACTTCGTTTCTTGGTTTCATGGGTCCACCATGCAAGTTAATTCTCTTATTTATTGCATTGTCCACAATCTTTTGTTTCAATGGTTATTAAAAGTAAATGAGATATGAGCACTGCAAATATATATACAACTAACACATGCAGCATGCAAGGCCACTAGTATTCCAGTTTAATCCACATCAAAAGATACCAAACAAAATTGTGTAGATTTTTTAATTTAAATCTATCTAATTTGTTATATGATATGTTTGTTAGGTTGGAGATTTGTGTTTGAAAAGGAGATAAATTTTACAAATATGGTTAAGATACATTTGCGTTAGAGGTTGAGATTTGTTGTAGAAAATCCAATTTTCTATGTTAATCAAGGATATATATATATATGGTACTCTTCTTTAATTATCTAGCTCTTCACACGTCAAGCACACTGGACTAGACTTTGAACCATTCAACTTATTTGAAGCCTTTTTAATGTGTTAAGGAAGTTGAAAAACATGTGACAACTACAGTATATATAAAATACAGCATTATAGGTGAATCAAGGAAGCCCACAGTTATTAAATTTCCATGAGATATATTAATCAACCACAATGGTTTATTATAACAGACATGACGGGGCACCCGAAATGAACTTGTCTCTAATGGAGGCATAAATTAATTATAATTCGTTTTTGTCGTGACTTCATGCACTACATCACATCTATAGTAAACTAGGTCTTATTTTTAATAATTCCACAATTAATCATCCCATCAAATCCTGCTAAGCTTCACCCCGTGTTGCTATTGGTTATTAAAACATGTGAATGGCATCATAGTCACCACAATTGAAAGTGTGAATCATTGAATCACAAGGTTGTCCCTGTGTGTGTGTGTGTATATATATATATATTATTTAAAGTTAGCCTTTCTTTTCATGTTATTCTACTAGAGTCGGCAATCTTAAATGCCTAGCGAAGACTGGAAGCAATTTGAAAAAAACAAAAACATTTTACGAAAAAAAACAAGTGATCCATACTGAGGTTTCTATGTGGACCCATTTTAATTGGCTGCTGACAGGAGAAAAAAGAAGATATGTATTGAATGGTTTTCCAATTCTCTAGACATCACCAAAATCTTTGCTATTGAATTAATTTGCTTGGTGATGTGAATGGCAGGGAGTAGTTTCTCTTATTGAATATAACTGGGTCCACTGCAAATGCATTTTAGGTGTCATCTGACCTCTGTGACTACCTCAACCCACAACCATTCACATGTGCCTTCCTGTTAGATTTGATTTGATGTGAGCATAGTTGTACATTTTGTGCATGCTAAATAATCCTACAGGGATTGTAAATAGATTTATAAATGATACGTGATAAATCCAATAAAAATATGAAATTAATAAAATTATTTTTTAATGTATTAAATTGTATTTAAAAAAAATTTGTCATGTGGAATTGTGACAAAAACAATTAGCATTACTATTTAAAATTATGATTAATGTGTGATCCAGGAAATCCTCAAGGCACTTGGTTCATTAAACAAAAGCTTGCTCAATTTGATAAGTATGAAAGATATTCAACATAATTGTTGAAAATTTACATTCCAAAGCGTCTACAGTATTTTGTGGATTCAACTGTGGGTGATGCTTTGTTTTGTAGAACTCCTACGATTTATGATTTACATTGATGAAATATTTCCCTTTCATGCATGAATCATGGTAGGCAAGAATAGATTTGCAATAGTTCTAGAACAGTTGCATGGGCACACAAATATCAATTTCTCACTCAATATCAGCCAAATTCTAAAAACCAAACTTTTCTTCTTTTTCTCATTCTTTATCAATGGGAATCATGCAAGAATTGAAAAACAAAGAGAAAAAAAAAAACCAAAGAAAAAAGAAAAGCAGAAGCCATTATTGTTTCCATATTGTAATCGACTAACTATCCAAATTTAAATGAAAGTTGACATGTTTGGGGGGTTAGTTGAAGATTCTCATCATCCAACCCTAATTTGACTAATTCCATTTTACATGAAGCACATACATATATATGCACACCTGTTATTGTAGATGACCCCACCATCACTAATATAGGTGGTGGGAGTGCTTTGAGGAATCAATTTTAAAGCATTGGTAGTCAATTTTGGAATGATGAAACAAAAAATAAATTAAAGTTTTGTCTATCAGAATTTTCGAGAGAGGATTTTGTTACATTAATTGGCCCCCACCAATGAATTGATGCCTATATTTTGCGTAGAAGGAGAGGAGGCTTCTGTGGAAAACGAAGGCGACCAAATTCTAATTATAAGTCTAAGAATGCAATGTCGACATTTACAAAAGCATATAAACAACTTTGCTTTTTTTTTTTCTATTATTTCATTTTCAGTAACCAAAGGACAAAAATGAAGTCCCTAGTGGTTGGCACGCGTTACATATATGTATTGAGTGATTTTCAAACCTAATTAGCTGATGTGAGCCATCCTTTTCTGCCTTTTGTTAGCTATTGCACAAGTTGACCTTATATTATTGTTTCCTACCTTATATGTTCCATCTCTTTTGGATTGCAAAATGGGGCACTATTGATTTTGTTTCTTTATAATTAAACTTGTTATATTATCATGTGAGAAAAATAATGAAATGGAGGGCGTGTTGATTGAGGAGAGTGGGGGCACTCTTAAAAGAAGAATAATAGTACTATATTAAAATGAATGCATGAATTTTGAGGTCAAACAAGAAACTCCTCGCAAAGTCGCAATGCACATGTATGTATACATGGATGCCATTTTTAATTCTCATGGTTTGTTTCAAGAGTATGTACTCATTGTTTACTAAAGAGATATTTTATAATTTTTAGATTTTAAGTACCATAAACGAGTAATTATATAATAATGTTGATTAAGTCATCGTAATGGTTTTAATAGAGCTATGAATGTTAAATAAATAATTTACTAAACTATTTTACAGGAATCCCTTTTAAATAAAATGTAATTATATAAAAAAAAAAATTTAAAAAAAATATATGTGACAACCACCCAATGTCTAGCTCATATGTTTAGTTTTTCCATTTTTGCATATCTATACGTGCGTGAAAAAAAACATATGCTCGGAATTCATGAGATAAAGGAGAGAGTAAAATAGTCGAAAGATAATTTATAAAGATTTTTGCACATACACCCCTAGTAATTTTTTTTTTTTTAAATAACACTATTAAAACCCCGTTTGCATCAATACCCCTTATAAACATTAGGTTAGTGCATCTGTAACCCTACTACAGATTCCTGGTAAAAATTAATTGATGAAGTATATTTAAAAATGAACTATTTCCAGATCATTCATATGTCGCCGTGTAGGATAGGGGTTATTCAATTCCAGGCCACATTTCTCTCAAGGTTATGTTTTATTATAGTCAAAGCAGAATTAATAAATCATGTCAGACATCAATAATATCACTATCCATTCGTCAATCAATCCCAACTGTTAACACTAATTATTCACATTAAATTATTCAAAAACATGCTTTGCAAGGAAGGCTAAAATATCCTATTATATACAAGTTACTCATCCGCGGTTGTCTTGCCTTGTAGATTGACGTTAGGAATATTTCATTATCATAGAATTTATTATATGATACTTTTTTGATAGTATATATAATTGATAATTGATACGGTGTGGATTGTCAATCAATTTGGCATGAATAACATTGTTTCAAGAATTTTTTTTTTTATTATTGAAAACCTTATGAAAGGTTTGTGACACCATGAAATAGAAAACCTTCACATGATCCCTAATGATGTAGTGATGTACCATTAAAAGTCTTTGGTGTCTTTGTTTGCACCTCTATTTCAATTTGGATACCCCTCCAGCATGGAATGACATATCAAAAGAGACGTGGAAATTTAGATAAAAGCATTAAAAGACTTCACAGGGTATGGTCCTGTGGGCTTGTGACTTGTGAGAACACACTTGTAATAAATTTTATTAATTTAAGTATATAAAAAAGTTGTTCCTCATATTTTGGCGGATTCAGTATTTTTATTTTCAAAACAATGTGAATTGAAAATTTTCTTTATAAGATTCAAAAATATGAAATGAAGTGCTGTTATTAATTTGTTATCATGTAAAAATGGAAATGTAGATTTGTTGTAATTCATTTAAAGCCACCTCTTATTATTATATATGTTTTTAATCTACGTATATATCTTCTTTAAATGACATGCATTTAGATCATCGCAGAAGACTCTTAATCTTCCTCCCAAAAAATTCATGCAATAGTTTGGGCATAATACTAAATTTGATTGTATGTGCAACAGCATTGAAGTGTTTCTTTGTGCATTTTGCAAATCTATCTTAAGAAATTTTGTGCATTCCTCACCCTTAATCCCCTACTTTTTTATTTTTCTAATAGTCAGCAACCATTTAATTGGGATAAATTTGTTGATAGTTATTCAAATTTTAAATACCTTTTATGTTAGACATCCAACAATGAAATTTTCATTTTGGGTCTCCACGCATGCAAAGCCAATAAGAACATACAGGTAACATAAGGCCATTTGTACATAATTCGAGCTATGGTTGTGTAAGCTCCAACCACCCAATCTTTTGTACACTTTTTTTATTTCCGTGGCTGCATTTTATAAATAGTTTATTTGTTTGTTTTTTCTGTTGTCACACACATATGTGATGTCTTAGCTACAACCATCCACTGATGTATATAGGTCGTCCAACTCTCCTTTGTTTTTTTTGTCACACAATAGTGCAATGTGATCGTCACAAAAAGCATGATCATTATCTACATATATATTCAGTTCTTCACAATTATTTAATGAACCCTATGTAGCCCTATTTATATTATGTATACAGACTGATATTATTGGCCGACAATAATAGTTTAAATCTTCAAATTAAACGAGCATTATGCATAGAAAAAAAAAGATACCCAACATTCAACACATTGGGGGGGGGGGGGGATTGCTTGGTCATCAACTAATAAAACAAACATTCAATTTGGTTTACATTTTTTGAATCGGTTGTGACCCACTTTTAGCAATAGAAGTGCATTTGGTATGTATTTATAACTAGCAATTAATTAAAGGATAAAGATCTACTAAACCATGACAAAATATTTTTTTTTTTACTTAAACCAATAAAAGTATTACATCTTATCAGGGCCAGCCTTGATATACCTGGCATTTATGTTAATTTTTTTATATTGATATTAAATTTTGTTTTAATTTTTTTATACTTGAACATGTTCTTTCATTTATTTTAAATTTATAATTTTATTTCATTGAAAACGTACCTGGTTGACATCTTTAATGCAATGTAAATTTTTCTTTTTTAAATGTCCTCATTATCTTCTTTTTCCTTATTCACTTTATTTTATATATATTTATCTTATTCTATGGGGATTTATTTATTTGTTTACTGAGAAAATGATTTTATCTTTTATAAATTAATAAATAAAAAAGAATTCCTTCACTTACTGAATTTGTTGTTTTTTTCTTTCATTGTTTTTAACATATTTTTTTTTACCCTTGATTTTTTATGATTATAGAAACAACTTTTTTTTGCCCCTCAAATTTTTCTAATATAAATACATTGGGGCACATTGTATGAGTTAGCTTAATTAGCGTCCCATCTACATTTGCTAATTTCATAATCAGTTCAGTAACTTAACCTTTCAATCCCCACCTAAAATTAATAGGATGAAATTGTCCCAAGTAAATAAATCTCAATGTGTTGGTTCAAAAAATGAATTAATATTAATTTTTTATAGTTTATATAAACATTTTAGATTCACTTTAAATTTATAATTGATTGAGATGAAAACAATGATGAACACTTTAAATATGTTTTCAAATTCAATTGATCGTTTACAGTTACATCAAATCAAATTTGAACATGAATTAATTAACCTTTATTTATTATTCTTGAGTGAAGTTCTCAATTCCGTTTTTCCAATCTACTTCTCTTTTTCCTCGTGTAACTAGTTTTTCACTTATTTATACCCAAAGATTTTGGTTCCAGTGGTTGTTGAGTTTTATTATTATTGTTATAATAAATAATAATAATTATTATTATTAATAAAAGTTGTGGTTGTTAAGCATTTGCAACCAAATGTCATTGTTTCGTCAGAGATGCATGAATCTACGTATATAATTGCATGGTTCCACATGTAGATTATGTTGATCACATAAATAATATCTTATGACTTAAAAAACTTCATTAAACAACGGATTCAGATGCATAATTTTATGTGAATATGTATATAATAATTTTATTTATAAGTCACACATGATGATTGGACGCTCTTCTCTCTTAGCAGGTGTGCAATTAGGATAATTTTGTCTTTTTTATTTTTAAATCCCCGTGAACCATATGATTTAGTGATCGATCCCTCAATTCTTCATATTTTGATTTTAGACCTCAGATTTAAATGATATATTCTTTTTTAGTCTCTGGAGAGACTTATCCCTAAATTATTTGGTTTTGTTTTTAATCCCTAGAAGGGATTAAAAAGAAGCATTTTCTTTAAATCTGGGGAGTAAAACCAAAATATGAAGAAGTGAGGAATCGATCCCTAAATAGGTATGTTTACAGGGACTGAAAACTAAAAAAACCTTTTTTTTTTTGAAAAAAATCCATACACCTCTCCGTAAACTAACTGAAATCCATATAACCCCCTGATTTTTCTTAAAATCCATATAACCCCCTGAAAACATCTAGTAAATCCAAATAACCCCCTGAATAAAATTTCCGTTGATAAATGATGAATATTTTGTGAATATTCTGTTTGGTTAACCCTGGATGAAAACACTGTCTACTAAAAAAAGTCTACAATGTGTTAAAAATGGATAAAATAATTTATAAATGATGATTTGACCCCTCCCGATAGGGTTTTATAATCTATTTAGAGGGGTAAAATCGTCATTTTCATAGGATTTTTCATATTTTTAACACATTGTAGGGTTTTTTTTAGTATATTATGTTTTTAACTAGGGTTAAACGAAACAGAATATTCACAAAATATTCATCATCTGTCAATGATAATTTCATTCAAGGGGTTACTTGGATTTACTAGGTGTTTTCAAAGGGTTATATGGAATTTAAGAAAAGTCAAGGGGTTTAATGAATTTCAACCAGTTTACAGGGGGTTAATTGGATTTTTCCCTTTTTTTTTCCTTTTTTTTTTTTAAGTATTGTCTTGTTTCGTTGCAACAAGGATAAACATATTTTTTTTAGATTTTTAAATAATTATTTTTTATAACTACATTTTTTTTGTTTTTAAATATCAGCTTGCCTAAGAGTTTGAAAAAGATTTTGATTTAAACTCTAATACATAAAATACCTGCAATATAAGTTTGATGGATTATGTGACAATGAAGGATGAAATTTTTTTTATAAGAAGAAAGGAAAATAGTATCTCGAAGTAAATCCAATTTTTTTATTCATGTATAAATGCAGAGGTATTGTGATACACCCTCCGTCTCTATCCTTTATTTTAACTCTATTGGATTTATTTGAATATCATACACAAAATCAAAGAAAAGTTATACACATCACAAATCGTCTTAAAATTCATCATAAAAAAATCATCTACATTTTAATAAATTTCAATCTTAATTTTTAAAGTTCAAACCTAAGATTTTTAAAACTCATGGTCTCATGTTATATAAGTATAAAATATCCTAGTACAATTATATGGTTAGGGTTATAATGAATCTGGATATGAGTTTGATCAGTATCATCAATATCGAATTACATATCTTATAAATCGAATTACAGAACCTGCGAATCGAATTATATATCATATGAATAGAAATGTATAATCAATTATTATTAAAAATACGTGTCACTTTTATATGGAATCCAGTTATGTATGAGTTTAATAAATATCATTAGTATTTAATAAAAAAATAACACTGGTACATAATAATTAAATGTATAATTTAATTTATATGTTATATAATTTAATTTATAATTATACAGTTCAGTAATAATGGTAACTGAGATTCGAAGCCGGCTAAAACTTATAAAATTTGAGGTGAAAGGATGCACAATAAAACCAGGCCCGCATTACATTGCATTTTGTTTGAATTCCAAGAGACAAGACAGTTCTAGCCTTTCTTTTTCCATTTATTATATTCATTTATTAATAAACAAAACAAAAATATGGAAGGGGTTCCTACTGATCCCTTACCCTCTTTTCAGACGGTCCGGCCCATGATGATGACCGTACGATTTATCAGTCACATTAAAAATCACACGTATTAAAAGTTGTGCAGAATAAATCGTTGGAGAAATTTTTTTAAATTTTTTAATGCCCTGTTTGGTTTTACAAAATAACCCGGTATCTGAAACTTCATAAGTGGATTTTATATTTATATATATATTTTTATTTAAAATTACATCACATCATCTCTTAAATATAAATATAATTCATGTATTAAATCAATTTTTTATAACTTATTTACATTTTATTTTTTATCAATCAAATGCTTTAATCTTTATTATCATATTTTTTTTTAAAAAAAAATATAATTAAACAAAAAATTACTTATTTTAATGATAAAGTTAATCATTCTTCACATACATATAAATTTTAAAATAATTTATGTTTCTATCTAAATGACACATATATTTCATAGGTATTATATAAAAATGAATTTATATTTTTCATTTATTAATAAAAAAATATTTGTCGTTGTTTCTAGATGGTATAGACAAGAAAAAGGAGAGAAGTCGGATTCTGGTCCGTGGGTCCCGAATGGATTGATGGGGACTTTATTATTATTATTATTTTCTGGTTTGTTTTTATTTGGATTGGGTACTTGAGGCTTCCAAAAAGGTACCTCAATCTTTACGGATGGATATGTGGTGGGGACACCCTCTTCTATTTTGGTGGGTCCCACTTAAAGCTATAATATTACAACTAATGTTGGTCATTTGTGGGCCTCCATCACTATGCTTAGCATCTACCCACCCTTTATTTGTAATCGTTCACATTGATACATTCGATCTGTTTTATATCTTATTTTATAATTATATATTATAATAAATAATATATATTGTATTATTATAATATATGATGTTCTATTATAATGTATAACGTAATTTTTTATATCATTCAACATTGAAAAAAAGCATTGATATATCTTATTATTTATATCATTTCATATAACATCTATTTCAATAGAAGAATATATGATTTAAAAGAAAAAAATGATGTGGACTATAATTGAAGCTGCACAAGGGACTGGAGATATCATTTTCCTCATTTTTCTTTGTATTTATTTGATTTTTTTTTTAAAATAGTTTATCTTTTATATAAAAAAATAAAATATATATTTTAGTGAATTATATGAATTGTGTAAAAAAATGTAAATTTATAAATGAATTATATTCATTTATAAAAAAATGTAAAAATTTTAACAAGATATATATATATTGTAATAACACACAGTGACTAACAAGTTTTATAAGATTGTAAATAAAACTGTAAAAAAAGAAAATTTTGTATAACAATATCATTGTAAAATAGTTTCTTGTGCAGTATATATTTTTAATTATGGGGAATATATATATATATATTTTTTAAAGTGAGTTCATTTTTATTTGAATCATTTTTTTGTGAAAGACAAATAATTTATTTCTAGATGAATTGTGTATCTCAAATATATAAGAATTACAAATTAGGATAATTCTTAGCTTACTTTTATATAAAAAAAAAAATGTTGGTTTTCAGGATTAGATTTTTTTTTTTTTTTTATCTAGGCTAGTATTTGAAAACAAAATTTGAGTAGCTTTTGCAAGAATCAAATGTAATTAAATCTCATAATACCCCAAGCGATCCCACCTTTTTCAAAAATAGACCCAAGCACATAGATATCAAAAGAGATTTTTAGGACTTTAAATAAAATCATGTTTCCTCAAATGCTAATTTCAAAACTGATTCAAGTGAAGAGCTTTTATTTTTTCAAATTCAGTCCGCACTGTTGGAATTAAGTGAACAAAAATGCATTAAACCTATGTATATAAACAATTCTCCAGTGGACCAGTGCATGAATTTAGTGTCTATTGCATACGTTTCAAATTATGCATGCATGAATGGAAATCAATGTATGAATTACTAATGAATGCATGAGTTTCAAATGGGTCAATTACCACCGAAACGTTTTTGCATTATTGACGTTTTGTCCTTGCTTCTCTCCTATTTAACCACGAGTTCTTGTTCTCTCTAATAGAGTGAAAAGAGAGAAAAAAAAAATGGAGCACTCATTCCATATACTCTAAAAATATTTCTCATCCATTGATCTTGATCAAGCCTTATCTATTCTATTATGGGCATCGACAATACAAGGATTCGGTTCGAGGACTTCACTTGATCGCACCACGGGGAGTCGGCGGAATCTTGCGGGTCGAGTTGTATCTCGGGAACGTTATATCGGTGAAACTCCGTGCATATGGAGGACATATTCGTTTCAAGGATAGCATCTTTTATGTGCCTCTCGACCAGGCGATTCCAACCATTTTTCTCTTGATCTTATTATCTTTATATTATGAATCTATTATATATGAGTTCTTCAAATTAATTATTTATTGAGATACAATATATTTCATGATTTCTGATAATTAGTTCTAACACGCACTCCACAGTCTCAACCTAAAAGGATGTTCATGTGTCAAATGTATATTCACCACTTAGTGAATGCGCATTGTTTATCTGCACTTACAAAAATAATTAACCATGGCTATACTAAATGACTCATGCTACTGCTGTGCACAAGTAACAAATAAGTGACAGAATGACATGTTCACAGTGAACCAACTCAATTTCCAAATTTGATCTAACACCATCACCTAATAGTGCTAGTTCCCACCAAGGTGAATACATAGGAGAAAAAAAGGTACTTTCTCTGTTGAAAGTAAAAAAGAATGAACAGTATAACTTCACTACCAAAGTTTGGCATTCAGTTCTATATATAAGAGAGAGATCTGGCATCCACATGGGATGTCTTTGGATCCACTCAATGTCAATAACTTCATTGAGAGAGGTACGTACATGTGTGTATATATATGGTGGTGCACCTTTTTTTTGTGCAGATTTTGGTACATTCATGTATATATATGTTTCCGAGCTAAGAATCTCAACTTGATATTGTCGTTCATGTGGGCCAAACTTAATTGTTTGACAGTACTTATGAGTTAAAAAACAAAATCCTTCCAAGACTTGTACATGACAATAAATCATGTTCATCTAATGAGGCAACGGTGGTTGTAAAGTTGGAATGCGAGACCCCCCACCTTTCAATGCATTAATTGCTAAATATATATGTGGCCATCCATGGTCTGCCACACCCTTTTCTTTTCTTGAATTCGGACTATCAGGTCCCCTTCCAACATTGTTTTCATGTTGTAGCTAGCTAGCTAGTGGTGGTCCAAAATAAAAATATATAAATAAAAACAAACATATGGGTGGTTGCCCTAATTTTGTCACTTGTTTCATATGACTGTCTCACATGCAAACATTGCATGGCTCCACACGGATATGGCCGTCTATTAGACATGGACCGATACCAACCTAACACGACCAATCAAACTTGTCTCCTCCATCTCTCATAAATCATAATATATATATATATATATGTGATGCATATATAATATTAATGTGTGTCCTTTGAAGTTAATCTTCCAAGACTAGCTAGATAAGATAGAGGCAAGATAGAGGCATGAGCTTCTTTGTCTATAATTATCAACATCAAACTCAATTAGGCCTCCACGCATCAACTTATATAAAGAATTTGCCTCTATAGCTACTTGGTCCAAGCTAAGAGAGCATGCGATACACGTAATTCCATTATCGATATTCTGTGGAAAAGAATCGTATCAATAATCCAAAAGACAACAACCGAAAGATGTAGCTAGGGTTGTTCGATTCCATCGATTGCGTAACGCGTGACATGAGAGGGATCCACCATGATCTTATGAAGTTACTTTAGCTAGCTTTTCATGGGTTGAATAATTATCAATTATAGGAACATTAATAACTCGCAATAGCTTGCATAGTGGAGTTCAATTTATGATGTGAAAGTGTATTTAAAAGATAAAGTGTTTTGATTATCTAGCTTACCAGTCTAATTATTATACTGTAGTATGATAACTTTTACTATTTTTTTAATTATGATATTGTGATATTTCACAAAGATTTTCACCTCTTTTGCTCTTATTTAAGAAAATATCATATTCTCTTTTGTTAAAATAACCATATATTTGTCAAGACCTTCTACAACTCTCTAGGGGCTTTATTAATTTATTCCTGATCTTTGAGAAGTTTTTTCAGAGATAAACTCCCTCCCTTATATAATCACAAACATTAAAAAAATATTTTGTTAATTAATCAAGTACAATATTTACCAGACTACCTTAGTAGAGTACATTAAATATTGTTTTGACTATAATTAATTGAATTTATTCAAGTTAAGCTCAAATGCTAATCTTTCTTTTTCTTTTTCTTTTTTTAGGTTTCATTTTAGTTCTGATCATCAAATACTATACACACCAAAAAGAATCATGCATTTATATATTACACCAGTCACCAGAATATATCATCAAATACCTCATAAGGTGGGTCACCAATTTGCACAATATCGTCTAGAGTCTCGACGCCTTCTTTGATCTTCTAAATTATTGAAAATTAAGCTATGGCCCCATTTATGGTCAACAGGTGCATGCACGCGTGTGCATGGAGGGCAATTATCAAAGTATGAAACCAAAGTAATAACTCTCTAGAGATCAAAGACTTTTTACAACATTACTTTAATGATCTTTAATTATTTCTTTTTTTCAATGTTGATTATTGAAGTCTCTAGATAACAAGGAGTGGATCTGGATGTTGGAAGAGTAAGAGATCATAAGGAGTACAAACTTTCAATTTGTTCTAGCCTAATCTATGGAGGGGGTGACGTGCGAGGTGGTAATAGCATAACTTAGATCATTTGGGCGGATTTGGTGATGAGAAACTAAAGTCCCGTTTAAAAACAGATTTAAACAGCTTTTAGATTTACAAGAAAGTGTTTTTTCCAAAATTATTTTCAAATAGAAAAAACGGGGGTCAAAAGCTACAGACTCATTTCTGTGAAAAAAAGCTTCAAACTTGAGTTTTTCAGAAACTATGGAGAAACAGTATCCTGCAAAATCAGTTTTAATTATAGTTTTTACCTAAAATCAATTTTGAATCGTGCAATCAAATACAACTTAAGGTATACGGGGTTTCTGACACAGATCCATGCAATTCATTAATGCTCATTTTAGTCATTCTTTTGACATTTTCAAACCCAACCAAAATAATAATTCCCCAATATGGGGTTTGAACCCTGTAATATCATAATGCGGGCGTACACCGGCACACCGCACATTTAAACACATCCTTAGCAAAGAAAGAAAACAAAAATACTGATGCGAACAAAAAAAATATCTCAACTTTATTCAATAAGTGTAACAAAAGAAAGCAGACTTGACCTAAAAATTAGTATTTTAATATGAAAAAAATGATAAATTTAGAAGTTATATTAAAATTGATTATTTTTACTGATATAGACCTAAAAAATAACTAACTACCAATCACTGGTCAAAAATCTAAATGAGGACTTTTATTAATAGGATAATGAAAAGATATCCTCCTGCTCCACAATCCTAATGTTCTTAAATTTTACCCCCCTTTTGTTGGTACAGTTGGACCATAAAGATTCCAAATTTTTCTTCATGAGAAGTTGAAAATAATGTCATTCCGTGACGTTACATTATTCAACTTTCTTTTAAAAGTGGGACCCAATGCATGCAACACAGTTGAATACACAATGTGTTTATTGTTTTGTTGGGAGAAATTCAAAAACAGAGTTTTTGTTTTTTCAAAAAGGGAGAATCCACAAAAGCAGTTATGGCTCAGAATAAATCCAAAGTCCACCACAATATAGTCCCGAAGCACTGAAAGTTCTCACACACGGTTTCACTTTCACCATCCCTTCCCAACAAAAAGCTCTATATTCCTTTGAAAAGGTGGACCTAAAATCACAACAATACATACCTATATATAAATAAAGAACAAATAAGAGAGGGTGAAAAAGAGAGTAAATGTTCCCTCACCCATTATGTGATATATGGCTTTATTTGGAAAGGCATCCGGTGCCATATCTCTTTTGAAAAAATAATAATAAATGGGTCACACGAAAATATGGATCTCTGAATGCAACAGTTATTGATGGAGAGAGGATTTTTGGTCAGAGAGAGGGCCTTTCCATGCCATGCTTTTTGAGACATTCAAAAGAGGAAAACTCATTTGCCAAAGTCTTTGTTTGGGGTCAATGCAAATATGAAAAAACAAAAAAAAGGGGTATGAACATTAGTCTTTCTAAAAAGTTAGATTTAAAACCAAGTTTGGAGTAAGCAATCTCTTCACTGATCCTGGAAAAATAAATTTTTAGTTATTTTCCTTTATAAAAACATTTTTTTTTCTATTAAGAAACGGTATGAGAAACTAAGTTCCTTACAAACCCAAAAATATTTTAAACTCAATTTTCAAATGGGACCATGGCTGAGAAGGCAATTATGAAAATATTGTCTAAATGCATGTGATATTGATAATATTGTAGTCGTTTAGCCCATGTTTGATTGGAGGAATAAGAGGTGAAATAAATGGGGATAAGGTGGTACAATAATAAAATGGATGCTTGAAAGGCTAAAATATATGAGAATTTGTATGTCAAAATTAATCAGTATAAAATAGTATAATTATTCCTACTACCCCCTAGAATTAAATAATTCTAAATTATTCAACACATTTGAATATGTGGACTCACTGTCAAATCAACAATCATTACATTTTATAAATTAGAGGGCTTACATGTCAATTTTTTTTTTATCTTTTATAAATCTTCATCCACACCTTATTCATATTTTATTCAGCGTATTCATAGTCAACTAAACAATAAAAACTTCATTATTACGTTTCTCAATGAAAAAAATTAAAAATACATAAAAAAAATTACTTATTCCTTATCAATATTAGAATAGTCATTGTGGAGGTAAAATTCATCACCACGACACGTGTCATATCAAGGGTAATGGGTCACATCAGAACGGACGTGGATCTACCATGGGACCCGCAAATCTGAGTTCCAATCCTTCGTCATGATGACTCTCTCGAATGTGCTGACACGACTAGATCCAGGGTCTAATCAGACAGTCAGGCACCTCACAAAACGAGCAGTCTAAGGCACGACCAGACATGAGGTCTGGTCGGTCGACCTTACTCCTCGAAAGCGAGTAGTCTAAGGCACGACCAGACATGAGGTCTGGTCGGTCAACCTTACTCCTCGAAAGTGAGTAGTCTAAGGCACAACCAAATATAAGGTCAGGTCGGTCAACCTTACTCCTCGAAAGCTAGTAGTCTAAGGCACGACCAGACATGAGGTATGGTCGGTCGACCTTACTCCTCGCAAACATGCTATGAAATGTACGGCCGAGCATATCAAGAGACCCCGAGCAAAATGAAGAAACGGTTAGAAGACCACTAACTCCTGTAACTACCAAGGTGGCATTTAAGGCCCATTACCAGCAGAACATGGGTAATCAAGGACCGACGTGGAACGTAAATGCTGGGGGAGTTTCCTTGGATTAAAGCCCACTAAACACTTAGTGGCAAGGCAGTTACAAGGGTAATTAAGGAACTACACACGTACTTTGCTCGAACAAATCGATGAGTGAAAAATCCAAGCAATCGATCGCGAGCAGAATACTCAAGCTGATGCTCTGGAAAATCTGGCGAGTGCGCTGGAAGGAGAGCCATCCCGGGAGATTCAGGTCAAGTTCTTGGGGGAGCCGAGCATAGTCCACCTCGAACAGGTTATGACAGTGGAGGCGACAACCCGGGAGCCGACTTGGATGGACCCCATCCTATCTTACCTAAAAGACGACTTCCTCCCAACAGACAAAGAAGAAGCCAGGAAAATCAAGAGCCGATCTGCTCGGTTCTTGATCTCTGATCAGGGCGTACTGTACAAGCAAAGCTTTCAAGTCCCTCTCCTCAGGTGTGTCAATCCTGAGAAAGCTAAAGAACTGTTGGAAGAAATGCACTCGGGAGTATGCAAAAGTCATACGGCCTCAAGGTCCTTGGCGAGACGCGTATTGACGGCCGGATATTTCTGGCCAACCCTTGCGAAAGACTCACTCAACCTGGTAAGAAAATGCGACAAGTGCCAACGATTCGGTCCCCCAATTTACCGACCAGCTGGGGATTTGAATACACTATCAAATCCCTGGCCGTTCGCTCAATGGGGTTCGATATAGTCGGGCCCATGCCCTTGGTTCCATCTCAGAAGCGATTCCTCCTGGTCGCCACTGACTATTTCACCAAATGGGTGGAGGATGTGGCCCTGGCTAGAATCCGCGATATCGAAGTGCGAAGTTTCCTTTGGAGAGAGATCGTGTGTCAGTTCAGAGTGCCGAATACCATAATCTCCAACAGCGGAACACAATTCGATAATGCCACCATGAGGGAGTTTTGCAAGGAGTTGGGCATAAAGCACATTTTCTTATCTCCACGCTACCCCCAAGGAAATGGTCAGGCAGAGATCACCAATCGTACCATCCAAGAAGCGGCTCAATGCGACCAAAGGCAACTGGGTGGACGAGCTTCCCTCGGTGCTAAGGGCATACCGCACCACGACGCGAAGGGCCACAGGAGATACTCTGTTTTCCTTGGCTTTTGGCGTCGAGGCTGTAATTCCAATAGAGCTCAGGATCCCGACATTTTGGATCGAGAACTTTGAGCCACAGGCCAATGAAGAAGTTCTCGCATCTGATCTGGACCTGAGGGACGAGCGAAGGAAAACAGCTTCCATTAGGATGGCAAACTACCGGAACTAGATCGCACGAAGCTACAACAAGAGGGTTTCGCGACAAAGCTTTCAAGTAGGAGACCTGGTCCTTTAAAAGGTATTCCCTGAATCACGAAAAAGATTTGATGGTAAGCTCGGACCCAGTTGGGAGGGCCCGTACAAGGTCGTCGGCTGGTTCCCAAAGGAGCTTATTATCTGAAACGAATGAATAGAGAGGCACTCATAAGACCTCACAATGTAATGCATTTGGAAAAGTATTACTTCTGAAATAAAAGGCTTTTTTTCATTTGAAATATTTTATGTGAATGAGAACCCGTTCGAGGTCGCACGTGAACTTGGTTTCAAAAAAAGCACTCCATGGAGGTCACGTGTTGATGCAGTTCAAGTCGATTGGATGAGCACTCTTTGTAAGAGGTCGCGCAGGGGACGCCCCATCCATCGATAAGCACTCGAGTAAAAGGTTTTGTAAAAGTGAGACACATAGGTTACACTCAAACGATGAGGTCGTTAGGAAGTACAAGCTTCCCCCTATGCTCACACGGTCGCATAGAGCCCAGGTTCTACAACCAATCTTTGGAGGTCGCTAGGAAAGGACAAGCAGAATTAGTCCATCGACTCAATTTTGAAAGGGTACTTCCCTCTCGTCCTAAGCACTCCGTCTTCAAAACCCTCAAGAAGGAGCAGAAGGAACGCACAAGATGTCCTCACATGATGAGGACGAAAAAAGAGGGAGAACCTTCCCTTGTTATTCACTGGATTTCTAGGGGCCCCAACCCTATGGAGGTCGCGATGACGGGATAAATCAGAGTTAGTCCATCGAGTGGGCACAAAGCTTTATTATCATGACAATAAGCACTCCAAACATTCAGATCATGCGAAAAACAAGCAGACGTGTAAAAGACAAGTCATTTATGAAAACATTATTGTTTTTACAAAATGTCTAGATTTGAGACCCATCATCAGGGCCAGAATCAGGACCAAGAAGAGGATCGGCTGTAATACGAGAGACCTTGTTGAATCTATCTTTATAACCTTGACGATATCCACAATTGTAGTTCTTCTAGGCACAAGTTGTCAAAGAATCTGAAATCTCCTTCATTTGGTCCATCATAGTCGTGAAGGCTTCCGCTCGACCCCGCGACGGACCATCCTTGAAAGCAGCGGCACAATCGGCTCGAAGCTCACAGAGCCTAACTTGCTGCTCTTGCGAGTCATGCATTAGGGCTTTGACTCGCTTTTTTGCGTTGTGCACCCACAAGGAAAAGAAAGCCTGATCAAATGACTGGGATAGCTTTAGATCGAGGAGTTCTCTCACACGATCTTCAGCAGCAACAGCCCGAATTTGAGCAGCAGACAAGTCCTGACGAGCAGAGGATTCAGCGAGTTCCGTAGCAAGGCGTGCTCGCTTCGCGATCACAATCTGTTCCTCACCCGACTTGAGCTGTGCTTCTCTACAATGAGTGAGCTCTTGGGCTGACTTTAGGAGGTCTTCAGACCTCATCGCATCCAGGCTTTGCTCATTGAGCACCTGTCAGATGACAGAATTCTGAAAAGCAAATGGTTAAAACCTTGAAGAAGAAACTTTAAAAAATGAAGTCGAACACTTACGTTGTAAAAGCTCCAGTCTAGCCGGGTGAAAAGCGCTTCCATTGTAGCCCGGCGAGCACTGTCCAGGTCGCCCTCGAGAAGACAACCCCTGAGCTGAGTACTGGCTAACTCTTTGCTGGCACAATCAGCAAGATGACCTCCTGAATGGGTACCAGTCGTAACTACGGAAACAGAGGCCGAAAGAGTTTTCAAGGATGCATAGCGAGGAGCCCCAGCTTCCAAGGTAGCACCAGATGGAACCAAGAACGTCGTGACAAAGGGTGCATCCATCGCAGCCGAAGCAACTGGGGGCATCCCGGCAGAAGTTGAAGCAACTGGGGGCGCCCCCGGAGGAGAAGTCATGTTGAGAGTACTTTCCCACACCTTGGCTGGGGGCACCTCCAACGAGGCAATAACCACAGGCGCTGAGCTTGCCGCAGCAACTGAAGTAACCCCACATGAGGGAGCTGAGGAAGCCATGGCCACTACCTCCTCGGCGAGGGAGGGCTCAACTTCCGGAGAAGAGGGAACCTCCACCGTCTCTGGTACTCGAAACTCAGGGGAACTTGGTGGGCATCCCTCTTCGTTGGAAGGCGCAGGAAGCTCGGCGTTAGCCACACCGACAGCACTTGAAGGCAGATCGCTCCCCACAGGGGATGCCTGGGAAACGTCCGATAGGGCTTTGGCTCTACCTTCGGAGTCCGACTCTTCAACCAATAAAGTAGGACGACCAGCCTTGGTCTGCCGTTTTGATGGAAGTGGCAGCCTAGGCCTCTTCTTCAAAGCCGACTTGCATTTGGAGGCAGCAGACCGTTCACCCACTTCTTCGGCAACGGCAGAGGGAGAAGCTTCAGAGAAGGCAGGAGATGCGTCGAATCTCGAAGACAAGTTGGCACCCTTCGAAGAGGAACCAGGGGCCCTGACTGCGGGGAGACTGAGGATCTTGCGGAAATCCTTATCCCCCAGCCCTTGAGCCCTGGCGATCTGATCGAGCTTGACCACTGACGAGTCTGGGGTCGCAAGCTCCGAGTCATCTGCAAGGAGCATATGAGATTTGTCGGTGATGAAAAAAAGGCAAACAAGGAATAGAAGTCCAATGATTTTTATGCTCACTCAATTTCGCCGGACGAAGACAACATGGCACCCGAACCTCTTCACCCGGAATGGGAGCAGGAAGCACCCAAGGACCATTCAGTTGCACAAGGCATTCATCTCTCCACCCGTTGTCGGATGAAGAAAATTTTTCCATGAGAGGGACCGCACCCAGTCTCGCCCGAAGATAGTAAGCATGCTCCGACTTCCTCAAATCGTACAAGTGGTGGATGTCGTCCACCCTGAGTTGAAGCTGTAGCTTGCGGTTGATCGTGATAACGCACATCAGCACCCTTAACAGATTATGGGAGCAATGCACCTGGTGAAGCTTGAATTGGCACATGAAGTCCCTGACTAGCTCAGGGAGAGGAAAAGAAAGGGAGCTCCTCAACATCTAAGAAGGATACATGAAGAGCTTCTCAGGGCCGTTGCCCTTAAGCTTATCTACAATTTTGAAAGGAGTAGGTGTGATGATGATGGATTCAGGAATTGACAGGGAGGACCTTAGTTTCCAAGCAATGTCCATCGACATGATGGCGCGAGAAGGAATTCGAGAAGAGGAAAAGTTTGAAAACGAGCAGGGGATTTGATTTTTGAATTCTCTCTCCTCTTCTAATCGGACGATGGAAACTTATAAAGCGGTCCTCCTACAAAAAATTCCTGCAATCATGACTGAGGCACGAAAATCGAAATCATGGAAGATTTGTTGTCGAAATCTTCTACAGATATCGAGGGTCAGCTAGCGAGGGAAACGAGGCGTCAGTTTCGATAAACATGTAGCCTACGTGGCGAATTTATTATCACGAATTTTTCACGTGGCATGTGGAAGAGACGAAACAACGAGAAAGCCTTTACGAACAGGTGGGAACGACAAGAGAAATCCTGTTCGTGAACCTGGTTCGTGAATCTTGTTCGAGGACCCTGTTTGCAGATGATCGTGGATATGACAAGTTTTTGGGACTCTACGGTTCACAAATAGAATCGTACATCGAGGAGTAATCGATGCCAATAAAATGGGTATTCACAAAATCTGAAGGGATGCCGACGTTTGGATTTTCCAAACATCATTTAGAGGCCACGCGCCATTAAGGTTGGCATAGCAAATCAGCCGTCAAATCTTGGGCGGGTCAGAGAATCCCGAGAAGACAGGCGACAAGATCTTTGACTCCCCCGAAAGGTATGGAGGCGAGGTGATTTTTCATGATCTCCTGCTCTCTCGACAAGCCAAAAGAGAAGAAGAGGGGGCATCTGTGGAGGTAAAAATCCTCACCACGACACGTGTCATATCAGGGGTAATGTGTCACACCAGGACAGACGTGGATCTACCATAGGACCCGCAAATATGAGTTCCAATCCTTGGTCATGATGACTCTTCCAAATATGCTGACACGACTAGATCCAGGGTCTAGTCGGACAGTCAGACACCTCACAAAATAAGCAGTCTAAGGGACGACCAGACATGAGGTCTGGTCGGTCGACCTTACTCATCGAAAGTGAGTAGTCTAAGGCACGATCAAACATGAGGTATAATCGGTCGACCTTACTCCTCGAAAGCGAGTAGTCTAAGGCATGACCAGACATGAGGTATGGTCGATCAACCTTACTCCTCGCAGACATGCTATTAAATGTACAGATGAGCATATCAAGAGACCCCGAGCAAAATAAAGAAACAATTAGGACCATTAACGCCTATAACTGCCAAGGTGGCATTTAAGGCCCATTACCAGCAGAACGTGGATAATCAAAGACTGACGTGAAACGTAAATGCTGGGGGAGTTTCCCTGAAAAAAAATCTTACTAAACACTTAGTGGTAAAGCGGTTACAAGGGTAATTAAGGAACTACGTGTGACTTGATCCCCAAAGGGTACGTAGGCAGCCTATAAAGAGGTCGCGCGCTCAGCACTCTACAGGCACAGTTAAGCAGAGTCAGACAGTTATTCATTGAGTCAAGCACGGTCACTGTGAGCCATTTATGAGTCATTGTGTGTTATTTCATATACAGTCATTGAGAGAGTAGAAGCAGAGCTAAAAAAGTTTATTTAGTTCAAGTTCATTTTCCTGAAAGATTTACAAATTTAACTGAAAGGGGAAAATATCCACCTCAATCATAAATCTCAAAATAACTTAATTCTTTATCCAAACGAGGCATAGTGTAGTGTTTTTTATTGCAAAAAATTATGTAAGTGCCAGTTTGAAATTCGGATAGAGATAAATTATTATGACATAGATAATTATTTCAAAAATGGATAGCTATTAAGTAGAATAAGAGAATTTATGTTTAATTGTATTTTCAGCTCTTCTCTTGGGAAACGTAATAATAAAAGTGTGGTGTTTGGTTATTGTAGAATTAGATGTGAATTGAAGGAAGAATAAGATGTGATGGATTGGTTTAACTTTTTGAAATGCCCTTTTTACCCCTATGTTCCTGACACTAGGACCACAAATTCCACATTAAGGCAAATAGGCTAGGGGTCGACAACCGGCCAGGCCAGCTCGGCCCGTTGAAATAGGGCCCAGGCCCGGCCGTGGCCAGCAGGCCTACTTGGCCAACGGAACCGGGCCCGAGCCGACCGGCCCGTGGCAAAAAAACAAGGCCCAGGCCCTGCCCACAGGCCCGACCCTAAACGGGGCTCACGGGCGGGCGGGCCCAAATTCTAAGCATCTTATTTCTTTTGATTTTTTAATTTTAAATTGTTCATTTGTATATAATATTAAAATAACATAAAATTTAAAGTATAATGTTAAAAAAATATTTATATCTATTGAATTTCCAAAATAAAAGTATTAAATGAATTAATTATTTAAAAAAATATATAACTACATGTACCTAACTAGGTTGGCACCTACATAAATGTCAATAATTTATATAATTCAACCACAATTCAAATAAATATTACATGTTACTTATTTATTGGATTACCCTCCATGAGCCTACAGGCCGGGCCCGCAGGAGGGCCTGTGGGCTGGGCCGGGCCCCAGAAAGCTGTTGAGCCCGGCCAACCCTGAAAACTGATCGGGCCGCGAGCTTTTAGATGACCCTTAAAATAGGCTGACCGGTAATGTTCCATTTCTACCTCTCAGGGCTGACTCTGTTATTTCCCATCCAATGCACACAAGGCAAACATAGGGAGAGATGTCAGTCTTGCATAAATTGTTTGTAGCCTACAACCATTTGTTGACACTACTTTCCCACCCAACTTTAAATATGGTTGTGTTTTGACAATCTTACAAACACCTCAAAACTGCACACTTGCATTTTAAATAAAAATTATTATTGCGACTAAGGATGCATTTGATTGCATAATTGCAAAATTAATTCTACAGAAAATTAAGTTTTAAAACTGATTCTGCAAGAAGCTCACCTCCCCAACCCCAACACCCCCCCCCCTACCCCGCAACTTTTAGAAATCGCAACTTTTGAACACTGTTTATCTGAAATTGTTTAGTTGCACGATTGCAGAAGCAGCTTTCTGCAAACGCAAAAGCTACCCAATCATACAATTAAACACTGCCTAAAGAACAATATGTATACAAATTCAGATAAAGTACATTCATACAAAACATTAACATGCTCGATTAGGAATGTAACTCAATTTCAATATGATTGCCAAACCCTCATCCTATTTGACAACCATTTTAATCAATGACTGAACAGCAAAGCCCTCCTACATTGGTGCAAATCTCTTGTACTAGTACTGTAACATTAACATATGCCAAATTCGAACATGTTCATCAAGTATTACATGCATATATATACTATATATGTTAAATGCACCAAAAACAATCAACAGAACACGAGTGAAAATAGATACTAACCAGTACCATGACTACTAACAATGTTCACAAAAAACGACTAATATCGATGTTTTAAAACACATCAGCCATGACAGAGGATCAGTAACAAACATTTAACCTGTCCACTACAGCATTTTAATCAAAATTAGGACTAATATTAGAGCAACTAGAAACACAAGATATTCCAGGCATCTTTAAAATTCATAACCCGTGCGTGACATTCTGGCCATGATGAGTACATTCCAGGCTTGCGTCCTTGTGCAACAACATACAGTGGATAGTTACCCATAATTGAAGGAACACCTGTAGTAAAATCATAAAACACCACCATTTGTTAATGAAACTCATGTGAATGTACACTTGGAAAACAATTATATTAGCAGAAATGAATAAAGATTACTCAATTTGTAGCAGAAATGAATAAAGATTACTCAATTTGTAAAATCTTGTGCTCATATGTTCAATTTCAAACTGAGTACCCTTGCAGTACATCTACCATCATGACATCCCATCCGCATTGTCCTCGATATTTGGTCAGCGGCGCTGCATTTAGTATGTATTAATACAGATCGCTCATAAGCTACTTGTAAATATTTCACAACTGTGATTAGTTCATTTCCTGATGAGTAGCCCATAACTGACCCGCTATGGTTCCTTGCAATTCATCCCCGCGTCTAATGTTTTCATATTGTGATGGAACAGAATCGTCGATTTCTTCATCCCCCGCATCCTCAGCATCATCATCTTGGAACATGTTAAAAAACATGTCATTCCCTTGTTCTCTCCGGATGAAATTGTGAATGATGCAACAAGCAATTACTATAAGCATTTGGGTTTTATATGGATGATAAAGCGTTAGTCCCAGACATCTGAACCTCATTCTTAATACCCCAAACGCTCGTTCAACGACATTTCTAAGTTGTGAATGTCTGTGGTTGAATAACTCATTCGGTCCAGCATATCTCTGATTCCCTTGACTTTCAAATTTGGACAAGTGATACCTAGTTTTACGATATGGAGCAACAAACTGATCCGTATTTGCATATTCACGGTCCACTAGGTAGAATTTTCCTGACATGACATTGTGAATAAACTGTTTAACAGAATTAAGGAAGATTAATGGAAGTGCATATGAGGTTTACCTTGAGGAACATGGAAATTCCCAATCCCTAAGGCCCATATGAGGACCTTCATATCACGAGTTGATCCCTCCCAACCCACAGCCACATATAGGAATTGAAGATCAAATGAACACACTCCCATTATGTTCTGTGATATCCACCCTTTTAAATTCCTATATCTTGATGCCTTCGATTCCAATACTAAAGTAGGGACATGAGTACCATCAATTGCCCCAATCGCGTTCTGTGGAACAATAGATTGTAAGGATGTTAACATTCAATCGGGATGTTATATATCAACTTCAATAACATTGGGTTAAGTTGCCAACCTTGAAGAAGGGGTAGAACAATCAGTTATATCGGATATGTGGATGAACTCCCAATCCTGCTTGTGGTTGCTGAATGTATTCTGTTCTGAGTTCTACAATAGCTCTAAGGACTGAATTGAAATGCATGTTAATAGTTTCCCCAGAGTGTTGGAATATTTCTGATAAAACACGGTTAGGTACCCCATGCCCAATCGCATATAGAAATATTGCGAGTTGTTCTGTGCAACTAACATGCCTAGTGTCTTTCAGTAATCCCCTACCTATCAGTATGTCACGAAGTCTAATGAACATTTGTGGTGTCACCCTAAAGTTCTCATATGCTCGAACCTCATCCCCTTACATCAACTCGTGGATAAACTGATGGCCTGATGTTCGACAAGGTCTTTTATTGAGACGGGCTTGTCTATCTAGTAATCCACTCTGTAATATATAGGCCATTTCTATATGGAACAAGTCCTCATCCTCTAGCAACATTTTTCTCATCAAAGATCTCCTTTCCTACCTGATCGTTTTTATAATTTCCTATAAATTAAAAAAAAAAAACATTGTGAAAACAAAATTGGAGGAGGATTGGAACCCCAAAGACAGAGATGTTTTCCCTGATCTGTGGCTATCCATATCATAAATGGGAGACGCACAATTTAAAAAACTTGTTAAGAGTTTCATTTCTCTTTCTTCAGATAATTCAATTGCCATCTAAATTTTGAGGATATGACTAATTATACAAGAGAATACAAGAATATCTTTATTGCATCTGTACAATTAATACAAATTTAACATTTGGATATATATATAATATATAATACAAGTATATATAAATTTATAATATATGTTATTATATTGTGTCACTTATTTTTTGAAGCAAAATATCTTTATTTTCATACAACTTTTAAACCATTCTGGATATTCTAATATCATATAATCTCTTTTTTTCATAGACATTTTCAACTCATAGGGATTTTTCAAATAATAGATAGACTTGATGAGAAGAAGTCTATGAGGTGTAATTTCGGACTACATAGAAAGTGGAAAATGACTAAAAAAAATTTATATATATTTAATAACATTTTTAATGTCTGTATGTAATGCAATTCTGAATAATTGATGAATATTATGGGAATAGTCCGTCAATAATATATATAAGAGATTTTAAACACATATAATTCCTATAATGCGAAATGATGTGTTCAGTAATTTGTTTGACCAAAATTGCATGCATAATTCACATATAATGCATATCTTGCTCGTATTTAACCTATGGTTTGGATAACAAGAAGATGAGTTTTGATTTTCATAAAAGATTAAGTTTAGATCTCTTTATAACCTAATCTACAAACCACACACGTTTTGATTATTTTAAAATGTAAACTTAGCTAATAAATATATGTTTTTATAAAAGAAGACTACGTGATGTTATGAATTAAATATATATTTTTAATTTTTTTAATATTTTCTTAATTTCTTGGAATATATGATGGCCTAAACTACATCATTTAATAGGTAAGTGAAGATCCCGACTGATTGTAAAGAATGAGTTTTAATGGGCTAAAAATTAAAACAAGGCCCATTCGGTTGAACCAAGTGTCCAAGTCACCATGAAGCCTCAAAAAAAATGTTAGGGAAGGACAGTGGACAATGAACAATTGTAAATAACCTCCACTGAAATATATGCTCTTATGTTAAGATGTGTATAACTTCATTGTCTATCATATGAATGAACTCATTGGCTTGCAGACATAAAAATTGCTAACGAGGTTTATACCTCGTGGTGGAAGACATATACCTCGATAGATGACTATCAAAGTATATGGATTGTCCACGGGACAATACCCAAAACATATGAAAGAAAATAAATGAAAATAAACACTACATGGAACAGAAGGACTAAACAGTGGACATGGATACACAGACCATATGAAAGAAACATGAACTATTCATGTTTAAACAAACAATTGGTGAATATACAAAATAAAACATAGAATAGTTAGAAGACCAATGTAACAATAATTAAAAAACAAACGTAATAAATAAATAGATCATTTGCTCAACAGAAGTCACAATAACATCACCAAAGGTACGCCCATATGTCTGTGTGTTCATGTCACAGTATACCTCATCTATAAACAAAGAAACTTCACTAGTGTATTTCTACAGATAGAGAAGGTTCTGAGAATTTTCATTTACAATTTTTGTTTTAAAAAATAAGTCAAATATAGGATCACAATTTGGATTTTCAAGTATAGAAATTAGTACCAATAGATACTTCACCATGTCTAAGGGGGCATTTGGTAACAGGGTGATTCTACTTTAATTAAGCAGAAAATTCAAACGTGTTAAAAAAGTTACTTACAACTTTTAGTGCAAAGAGGTTACTTTTTAAATAGTGCAAAAAATGTGTTTTTTAGAAATCAAAGTCTATTTAAACCACTTTATTCAAAATCTTATTTTTCAACGCGTTTCCAAAAGCTGCCTAAATCTTTGAATGTTGAATGGATTCAAAACCTACTGGAATAATGAAACCAAAAATTCATTTATCAAAACAATCCAAGTGCATAAACAGGTAGATAAGTCCAAGTTCAAGAGTTATAACATCAATCAAATGGGTTCTTCGAATGTTATCAGGAAAGGAGTGTGTGGGAGGGAACTTTCAGAATTTGCTTAGCGATATCCATTCAAGGGGTTCCTCAGTGAATGCAGGTAAATCAAAGAGAAAATGAAAATGGAAATGGCAGTAGATGGGAAATTTGTAATGACAGAGTTGGTACATTCTCCATCTCAGTGGGGCTGGAAGACAAAGCTCTTTGGAGGTGGATATGCTCAGGTGTTTATGGGCCAAATAGTGATGACGCCTGATAAGGGATTGTGTGGGCTGGGTTCATCATGTTAAAAGGGAGAGGGGTTCACAATGGTGCCTACTAGGAAGTGCCTTCAAATGTACAAGGTATGTGAAGGACTGGAATCATCAAGCTCACATCTCACATTAAACAGAGCACTCTCATTAAACATGAGAGGGTGCCCTTCCCTAGTCCAATTAAACAGAGCACTCTCATTGATTTCGGCTAGGATGAGGCTTTTCTAAAATGCTTGCTTAAGGGTCTGCCCAGGCTGTGGTCAGATCATTCTCTACTGCTTGGTGTGGATTGATGGTACAGATCTTATCTCTCACTCTTAGTTCAGAATTGAAGTTTGGTGGCTTCATATTACGAGGTGCCGAGACTTAGTGGAGTTGTAGCACGTGGCAGTCCAAGGAAGGCAGGGGCAAAGAAGGTAGCATTTAAACTTTAATTAAGTTGAAAGCAGAGGTGCTTGGTTCCATAGTTTAATGGTTGACGATATAATTTTCAACCATGGGTTCAAGGCCCGCAATTTACCTATTCCAAATATACAAATAAATAAACAAATAAAAACTGAAAGTGAGGCTAAAAATTGGGGTGCGATCGAAGACTTACGGATTGACATATTTAATCTGAATGACTGGAGGTCGATCACGATCTGTTTCTACTATTCTTCTTCTGTCTTTTAGAGCCTAAAAAAATAAAAGATTTGACTTCCTCTCTTTAGCTTTTCTGGACTTGGGATATCTAATGGCATTCAATCTTTTTATATACTAAGAGAGAGGCCAAATCTCAGTAATGAGATCTTTATGGAATTCTTCCCACTTAATCTCAAGACGTGGGTAGTTATTGTAATAGAATTAGAATCACAATCAATCCAGTACTTCTCAACCGTGTGATGTGTGGGCCATTTTAAGTGAGATATTAGGATGAATAGAAAATGTGTCGCACTCCATAACAAATAGTCAAAGTAACTTTAATCACAATAACTACTTTTCAAAATAGTGAGATACAATCCTTATCTTTAATTAACTCATCCATATCTCTAACCAAGAACTTGAAAAAATGAGTTGGAAGTGCAAAGAGTTGGTGGGCTCACTGTGCTGGCAGAGGTGGCTCTTCTATCAAGTGATAACTGGATAGAGAAACGAAGATTCTGAATATTCTACAAATTGATGAAGCATAATGGAGGCACAATATCTATGATTCTATGGTTGAAGGTGGAGGATAATGATACAAAGGTTTTCTATTAACAACTAGCCATAGAAAGGAATAAATAGGTCTCCAGAATTGAAGTTCAAGATTCTTGGATCAATATCTTATGTGCAGTGCGTCAGTGATGCATTAGTGATTCTGAGAGTTAAATTGGTGATCACATGTTCTCTCCGGTTTGGGAACTAATTTCAACAAAATGTTTTCCAACCCAATATCTAGGGATGCTACTGCATCTTGTAAGCTTCACAAACCATGAATGGTCCCTGTTGATCAGCAGATTTGAAAGAAGATTGGGGAGCTGGAGGAGTAGATCATGAAGCTTAGGAGGGAAGATCGTATTCCTGCAATATGTTCTCATAGATACGCCACCTCTCCATCTTTCTCTTTTAAATTTCAAAAGGAATCCTTCACAAGATGGACTACATAGTAAGAGACTTCTATGGAATGGGGCTAAAGAAATTTAGTAAAGTTCATTTGATGAAATGAGAGCTCGCTTGCAGGGTAAGGAAAAGGGTGGCATAAGGATAAGAACACATATACAAAAGTTTATCCTAATATGGAGATGTAAAAAAGACAAAAGTTATGAAATGATGGAGGGAAGAGATATTCTGTTTCTAATTTTTCCCATTCCTAATATTGTTGTAAGTTTTTTCGTTATGCTTGAAACAAAAGAAACAATGTCATATACAATGATGTAGGCCACAATGTCTTCCAAGATATACAAAACCCAAGAAATAGAAAAAAAACCAAAAAATTCTATAAGAAAAATTCAAAAGATAACCTCCGGGCCTTAGGGAAATAGGTCCATTGAGCCTATTCCGCTATAGTGATTCCAATAGAAAATTGGGTTGGATGTTGTTTTGCAATCTTACTGATCACTAAACAAAATATTAATCTTACAAATCCATTGTCGTCTAGTCCGGTTAGGATACCTGGCTTTCACCCAGGCGACCCGGGTTCAAATCCCGGCAATGGAAAACAGTTTTTCCCTTTTTTTTTAAAAAAAAAAAAAAAAATTAAATTCAACCTTTAGTGGTAGCCAAACACGCATGCAATCCCACACACACATACAACAACAAACAAACAGATACGAGCGCATACACACACAGACATACCCACACGCACGCACGCAAACCCACGGATAATGCACTCACAGACAGCCAACATAGGAATGTGTGCAACACAACACACGCATCAAACAACTATAATTCATAAAGGAAAAGGTTACCTCTTTTATTTTTTCAAAAATAGCATATACATATTTTTATATATATCAAAAATGAAGTATTATATCAATAAATTGGATGAACTCATTTTATAGAATGCGTAAAATATTTCCAACACGATATAGTTATAGTAAGTACATGTGACAAGTGTCTAAAAAGATATATGGGATTGTAAATAAGACTGTAAAATATGTTGAGTGCAATAACACTCGTTCACAAAATCATTGGTGGGCCATATAGATCCATCACCCACAATATAATTTCAAATGAGCCTAAAAAATGCATCCCCAAACATATAACCACGTAACAAATATGTCAATCAAGATAAAACCCTAATAAAACTACTTGATAAACCCCAAACCGCACAAGCACAGAAAAATTTAAACAATGGATTCAACAATGAACACATGAGACCATAAAATTTAAAAAAGAGATAAAAAGAGTGAGAGATACAGCTCAAAGCCCAATAAAACAGGAACCCTATGTCCGACCAAACATTAAAATAAACAAATAAAGAAAGAAAGAGTGGTTAATCTTTAGAGCAATAAAGAAACAGAGACATCTACGGAAGAGAGGAAGTAATCAATACATACATAATTGGCGATGTTGGAAATCCGAGCTCTATAGGTCCTATTCGTCGCAAGAGGGGTCAATGTGCTTCTCGCAGTAGTCATCATTGAACTCCCCCCAGTCTCCGTGGACGAAGACATCGATCGGTCCCGAAATTGCCCTAACAAGCCCTAGGTTTTTTTTTTTTAGGCTCTCATTATCGTGATTTATTTATTGTTGGCTTGTGGAGTAAGTAACAACCAAGGTTTTAAAGATATGTTCTCTCATCATATTTTGTGTTTAATTTAGAGGCTGGTCAGTTTTCAGATTTCGTCTTGATAGCAGACACACCTCCTCATAATGAAGGGCTGGTTTCAAGTTTTGGGGGAATGCATCGGATGCGCGTTGCGTTTGCGGATGCGTTGGAATTGTTACCTCCAAACCAAACAAAAAACTTGCATCGGTGTTTTCGGCTAGGTGACAACGTTGAAAGTGTATTTTTTTTTTATCGCATTTGAAACACTTCAAACCATTGCTTCTCCAATTCATTCTCGCTTCCTCGACACAGTGTCCCCCGACGCAGTCTCAAACAGGGCCTAAAAAGATGGAAAAGCTAGAGATATGTTGATTTCAAAAGTATTGTTTCGAGCCTGTTCGTGGGTCATTAACGGTCCAAATCTCCATCATACTAATAAGTGGGTTAGCTTGATCATCTGTGTTAGAGATTTTGTAAGGAAAGTGTTACATACAATCCATTTTATAATTCAAAATGCAGAATGCATATGTTTTCAATTTTTTTTTAAATCATATATCTCGTGTAATGATATATGTATTTTTAAAAAAGTTAAATATATATTCCAATGAATTGAATGATATTATTTATAGAAAAAGTGAAATTTTTTTAACAAGATATATATCGCGATACAGTGAATGGAAGAGGCTAAAGAGGCACATATGTAAGTCATTAAGATTCATGTATCAAAAAAAATGACATTAGTTAAGCAAAATGAAAGCTAAAAAATACATTAAAATGGACTTAATGATACAAAGTGTGTGACAAAAATAAATGCGTGACTTGCACCTTAGTTTCTAACAAGTTGCAACTGTTACTCATCTCAATCAACGATATGTTCCATCAAATCGAGACTTGCGTTATTCATTCTTTCATCGTGTGCTAATAAACTGCCAATGTCTCTACTCAAATTATTTTTTATTCACATCTATCTAGATATGAATATTTTTTACCCATCTGCTTGTTGGCGATTATTCAAAAGATTTTTTTATAAGACCGGAGCAAACAGACGGAGGTAGCTTTTCCAGTTCGACTGTAAGATCAGCCACAGGAGGTCCCTCCAATATAAAAAAAGAAAATTCAAAATCATCTTATCGGGTATATATATATGTATACCCGATCTCCAATCGATGAACTACTGTGAAGAGGAGTGGGGCAATTAAGGAAGAAATTGGGTGCCGGTGCATCGACACCCGCTACGGCTACTTCAACACAAGCTACCAATAAACAGGCGATGCAGTTTGGCAATGATGACATGACAATGCCGGATCATGAAATGTCCACCAGCAAAATGTATTCTCTCTTGTGTGCGCGATTGGATTCTTTGGACTCTTGCAATCTGTTGGCATATATCTACCAAAACCAGCGTTCTCCCATGGGCAACTTTATGTTGCTTTATCTAGAGCAACATGCCAAAAGAACACAAAAGTTCTTATATTGCCAACCAAAAAAGAAGATGACAATTGTACTTGTACAAGAAATGTTGTATACAAAGAAATATTCAATCAAGGTACTATTAAAACTTCAGATGTTCTCTCTTACTCATCGTGCATTAATTTATTACTATGAAGTTTATTTTTTCTCTAAAAACTTTAGTTTCTCACCTCTTTTTTTCTAATGCCAAACAGATGGATTCTGACAAAGAATTCTTATTATCTGATATCAAAGAAGAATTTAAAACTGGAAAGTGAAAGTTCGCATTGTCGAAATGCTTCCTCCAAGATTATCCAAGAATGGAAACAATAAATTTCAAACTGTTATATTTGCAGATGAAAAGGTTAATCTCACATATTTATATATTCTCACCAAGTCACCATTACACATTCAAATTTGCATACACAAATTTATACTTTCAATTGACAGATGTCAAAACACAAATACTTTTCATTCTCAAGAGTACAATACATTTACTATTTTTACTATGTCTTTGGTATGTGCTCGTAACACTATTTTTATTTCATATAAAGCTTTTGATTACTCATTCAATCTTTATTGTAATATTCCTGTAAAGCAAACTTATTTGTTTTGTATGTAAAATTTTCATGCTTTGATTTTTGCATAGTATTAGTATTATATTTTCTTAAACTATTACATTATATTACATTAGAATTCAAATCACTATTATATGCATGTTTCATGACTGGTTAATTTTATACACGTAGATCCATTAGCCTTTTTTTTATCTTATACTAAAAATTATTTTCGTTTTTTGTTGTTTTCAGATCATGGAATAATCCTTGTTCATTCTACAATTGAACAACTTCCTCAATCAACTGTTATGGGTAAGCTTTTGGTCTATCTATTCAACAAATTAGCATCCAACTTATCAATTAAAAAGCTAGACAATCATATAAAAAAGGTTGATGAAACAATTGGATTATTGCTTTAATGTAGATGGGAACATCTACATTTTATTTGAATAGGATGACTCTAGAAGAGGTGGATAAGAAAATGTTTTATTGTTGTTTCTCCCTTCTTTATTGTTGTTTGGTTCTTGAATGTTTCTTTAAACGACTTAAAATGTAGTTCATCTACGTCTCTTATACTTGGTTCTATTTTTTTTTTCCATTTTACAGATTCTCTGATAAAAGGAGTTGAGAGAGCAATACAAGGAGAAGCAGCATGTCGACCAACACAATATGGTAAACCCCATTAACTATTGGTCTTTTGCCTTAAGGAAATGTCGTAAATCTTTTTTTTTTGATAAATCTTGGTACTTCATATACCAATTTAGATCAATCAAGCTAAATCTTAGTACTTAGTATCAAGACTGTTATTTGAATATGAGCGTTGTAAAAAAAAAAAAATTGCCTTTCGACCATACATATCATAAAAATATATAGGCATGTATAATTATTGACCTCTCAATAACTTGTTTATTCTAGATGGATATATTTTACCTAAGATAGTTGAAAGAGATTATCAGCTATCTTATCTTTTACTAACCTGTGTTCCACATCATCAAAATTTGGAGGCCATGTTGCATTACCAAAGGTTTTTTATATGCACATTACTGGTGCTTTACCTGTACGTCTATCTCCCCAAAATTGATAAATTTCTTGGTTTTTCTATTTATTACATTGTCATTCACCTGTCCTCCATCTACTATTGTAAAAGAGATAGTGATGCAGTACGATCATGAACCGTTCGATTGGCATCGAGGACCATCAAATGGACAATTATAAATGATTTACAATTTTTATTATTTTTGACAATTTTAGAGTTTGTTAGGATTTATTTTATTTGTTTTAGTTACTATATTTAGATTTGAATTTCAAATAATTATTTGAATTCGAATTTGAATATTAGTTAGGATAGATATGAAGTTTGTTTGTGATTTATTAGTTAGGATTAGATAAGGATGTAGTTATATTTTTAATTTAGATTGAAATAATCAGTTGAGATCCAATATGTTAAGGATTCTCTTCTATAAATAGGCATGTAAACCATTTCATTATTCAGATTATTGATTATTAAAATTTGTTTATTTCATCTACTGTATTTTGTTATTCTAGGAGGATTAACATCTACATAAAATTCCATCGTGTTTATGGTATTCTTAGGAATCAACAGACGCGTTGAAGCCCTTCGTCCTGATATTCTTAGGAATCAACAGCGTCGTAGGAGCCTGTAGATCTTGCATTCCTGAAAGTTGATCGGGTCAGCAGAAGAGCGTGGTCATCACGCTGCATCAGATAGCCTCAATACATCTATTGACCCTAGTGATCTGTTTGAATGGTAATAACATTATAAACCTACATGTTTAATATTAAATAAATTTTCTATCCTTGAGTATTATATATATAATATCTGTTTATATCTAAGGAATATGGGGAACGTTTTTTGTTGTTTTCAAATCATGGAATGATCCTTGTTCATTCTACCATTGAATAGCTTCCTCAATCGACTGTTATGGGTAGGCTTTTGGTCTATCTATTCAACAAATTAGCATCTAACTTATCAATTAAAAAGCTAGACAATCATATAAAAAAGGTTGATGAAACAATTAGATTATTGGTTTAATGTAGATGGACACATCTACATTTTATTTGAATAGGACGACTCTAAAAGAGGTGGATAAGAAAATGTTTTATTGTTGTTTCTCCCTTCTTTTTATTGTTGTTTGGTTCTTGAATATTTCTTTAAACGACTTAAAATGCAGTTCATCTACCTCTCTTATACTTGGATCTATTTTTTTTTTCCATTTTACAGATTCTCTGATAAAAGGAGTTGAGAGAGCAATACAAGGAGAAACAGCATGTCGACCAACACAATGTGGCAAACCCCATTGACTATAGGTCTTTTGCCTTAAGGAAATGTGGTAAATCTTTCTTTTTGGCAAGATCTTATTTAATCTCTCACCGACCCAATCTAACGTGACATAAGCTAAGGGGCCGTTTGGTTCAGCAGCGGAATGCTGATTTTAAGAACTGATTCATAAGTACAGATTGTATAAGTCCTGATAAGTTTTAATCAATTCAGAAAAAAAACTGTTTGGTTCAACTGAAATTATAAACACTTATGTGGATAAGTGTGTTTGGTTTACCACTGAACAATAGTGCTTACTAAAAGGGTATTTTGATCTATTTAATAAGTGTTGAATGTTATTTTGATATTTTGTTTAATACTTGAAAAAGTATTTATTTTTTCTATTAAAAAATAATTATTCCTTTTATTAAAATTTACTCAATTTATTTTTTTCATAGAGGCCACTGTTTGATTTTTTATTTAATTGATTTTCAATCATAATTGACATTCTAAAAACAACAAACAAAAATATATGAATCCATTTGGGTATCAACTCAACACACACATATCACAAAAAAAAAAAAAATCCTTCACACACACGCGTTTAACCCGCTCGATGAACTCTCCCTTCCCCTTTCATTCTCTCTCGGTTTTCACCCACCATCAACTCTCTCTTCCCTTTCAAATACCACCAACTGAAGCACCAAATCATCCTCCTAGGCACCAAATCCTCCTCTGTCCCTGGATTTCACCATCACTTCACCTTCTCTCTTCTCCTTCTCACTATTCTTCCTCCTCTCTTTCCCGTTCGATCGATCGTCACTCCTCCCGACGTCTTTCGATCAATGTCCCAACACCGTGAATGAGTGGACAGCGAAGGAGACGACGTTTGCTCCGCATCTTGTTTCGTGAGTCCTTCGGCTGACGGGATTAGGCGCGCTGCAATGATGATGGCAGACGATTTAGGGTTTTCTTTTTAACTAACAAACGGCGCAGAGAGAGATGAGGAGACAGACGACCTCTCAAAAAAAGGGTTTAAATACCCTATGGTCAATACTTAGAATGTGCAGGGGTAATTTGGTCTTTTCATGTCAATAACCAAGAGGCTGAAGGCGATTGCTGAAACATAAGTGAAGTTATGGTCGCTGAAAGATTTAGGTGTTTTTTAACTGAATGAGGTATAAATTCAACACTTATAAGGACTTCAACCAAACACCCATCTAGACGATTAAGCGCTGAAGTTCAGCTTTAAGCACAATAAGTGCTGAAAAATTGTTTTACCAAACACCACCTAAATCTTGTTTTCTGCTACATAGAATTAAAGACGTGGTACGTGGTAACAATAAGACTGTTATTTGATAAATCTTGGTACTTCATATACCAATTTAGATCAATCAGGCTAAATCCTAGTTCTTGGTATCAAGACTGTTATTTGAATATGAGCGTTGTAAAAAAAAAAATTGCCTTTTGACCATACATATCATAAAAATATATAGGCATGTATAATTATTGACATATCAATGGCTTGCTTATTCTAGATAGACATATTTTACCTAAGATAGCTGAAAGAGATTATCAGCTATCTTATCTTTTACTAACCTGCGTTCCACATCATCAAAATTTGGAGGCCATGTTGCATTGCCAAGGGTTTTTTATATGCACATTACTAGTGCTTTATATGTACGTCTACCTCCCTAAAATTGATAAATTTCACACATTGTCCTAAACTTCAATAACTGATTTTTCTATTTATTACATTGTCATTCACCTATCCTCTATCTACTATTGTAAAAGAGATAGGCTCAATACATCTATAGACCCTGGAAATCTGTTTGAATGGTAATAACAGTATAAACCAACATGTTTAATATTAAATAAATTTTCTATCATTGATTATTATATAATATCTATTCATATCTAAGGAATCTGGGGAAAAACAGAAAAGGAGAGACAGAGGAATGATTTGTAGTATTTAATGAAGATTTGCATACATATTTACATTCCATTGCATGGTAGTTTAAATACCAAACCCATTGAAATACAAAGAAATGTCCGAGTGTTTTGAAGAAATGTTTTGAAGTTTTGAAGAAATGTTTTGAATACCAAATCCATTCAATTTCATAGTTTCTATACGAGTGTTTTGAAGAAATGTCCGCAATTGCTTTTTCTTATTCGTTCATGTATACTTCCATTCTAGATGAAGGCAAAGAGAATCTTTTGAAATGCAAAGCACTTATCCAAAAATGAAATGAAGAAACTCCTGCCAATTATTGATGCTAGCTCATTAGATTCAAATTACACTATGACTTCTTCTTAACCATTTTTTCTCGGAACTTCTACTTGCATGTGTTATTCAACTGCATTAATAATATATTCACATCAATTTGACTTATTTTTCTTCATTACAAATTGTTTAAATATTTGCAAGCATTTGATGGTATTTTTCAACTTCTGGTACAACCTGTATAAATCTTCTTTAAGCAATCATGATGATGATCCCTGAAGCATGGCAAAATGAAATAAACATAGACCCTATGACATATTTGTAAGTAAAATGTTACATTCAAAAAAAAAAATTGGTGATAATTATACATACTCTGATCATCTTTTTGAAAACATAGCTCAAAACACTTTCATATAATTATTCTTTAAAGTATTGTTTGACAGAATTTAGCAAATGAGGATTGATATATTATTTTCAAATTAATTGTGTATTAGAATACTACAAACACCTTTCCAGTTTTTTTTTTTTTTAACCTTGAATTTTATGCTTGTGTATTGTTGCTTCTTTTCATGAGTAAGCATTGCAAATACATTTTAATTTATATTAAATGTATATTTTATTAACTACATAAAAACTAGTATAGTACCAATGCGATCAGCGACCTATGAGAGCACGTGGGTTGAAAAGAGATGCGCATGTGATTGATTCCTGGTAAAAATCTGTTTTTTCAGAATTAAAAATTAAAAAAATATATTCAAATCTCAACAGCCACCACCAACCTATGATTTTATTCCATCCTATTATTATATTGTCCGGGGATAATATTTTACAGCTTAAGATATCACAATTTCATTGTAGAAAAAAAAAAATGAAATGGTGACCAAATTAGGTCGTTGAAAATGACGTGTATATTTCTTAGATCTTTCATATCACTCCAAGTCTGAATTATAATGTAGGGAGAATTAATTATTATTCTTAAATGTAGAACATAAGAACAATTTTTTTACATAAGTAACGGACAAATTTTTAAAAGCTAAATATAAAATGTGTTTGGATCAACTGGTAGGCTTTTTTTTTGTTTTTAAATAAAGAATCCGCTTAACTACGAATTCAAACGAAGCTTAAAAATGATATATATTTGTCTAATAAGATATTTTTCTATAAAAATTTGAATTAATTGAAAGTATACCTACATACATTTGTTTCAGTCCCTTAGCTGTTATTTGGATAAAAGAATAAATGTAGAATATGATAGATAAACCCAAAAAATTATTTGTTTACAAATAACATGAAAATATAATGCTGGACCCTGTTCGACTAATTTCGGTCGCCCAAAACCTGAAATGGCAACCAATTTCGGTTGCCTAAAACCTGAAATGACAACTAAGTTCAGTCGTCCAAAACTTGAAATAGCGACCAAGTTTGGTTGACCTAGATTGATGGGAACAGCCAAACACCGTTTTTTTTTTTTTTTTTTTTTATGGTGGGTTAAGTGAAACATTTGGTGGGATAGCCGCGCTCGATAACAAATTAATTCCAAGTATTTTTTCAGTTCTAGAACTTTTGTAGCATATGAAAATACTTATATTTTTTAAGTACTTCCATTTTTTTTAGCTATTTAATCCATTTAATTTTTGTTTATATATTACTATGCATTATATATACATTGTTATTAATCCATTGTATTGTTATTATTCCATGTCTTGTAGATTATTATGCATTTATATATCCTATTGAATTTCATACACACAATGTTACGTCACGTGCACATATGAACATTGGACAATTAAATATATTTTTTTTTAACATATGAACATTGGACAATTAAATATTTTTTTTCTTTACTTTGAAATCCTTGTTTGACCTGTTGGCCCCTATGTTTTAATTCCTAGGTTCGGCCGCTGATGTATAGAGTTTTATCATAGTTTATCTAGTATATATTATGCTATCATAGTATATAAGATTTTATTATAATGTATGGGTTAAATTTTGTTTTGTTTGTTTTTTTAAAGTAAAAAAAATACATTATTATATCTCAGTATATACTTTATGTCATATAACAACATGCATTTTAATGAGAGAAAATGTGATTTAAAAAAAAAAGTGCAACCTGCAACTAATGTTGTAAAAAGCGATAGGCTCTAGTCGGACGGTAAAGGATGGACTAAGGATTAATCAGCTGAGCGGGGATTAATCAGGATTAATCAATCAATTTTTATAATAATAAATACAATGTATATACATATACATGATATATATGTAATGATTTTAGACTAAAAAAAATCACAAAATAATATCAAAATAAAATTAATAATATAAACATAATAGGGATAGCATAAAAAGCTAATTAATAGATATATAATATATAAGGTAACTTAATAACTTCTTAGTCAACTAGATATTAATTAAAAAAACGACTAAACGTTAAGAGTTGTGGGTTAGGACCGCCTACGCCTAGGCGTGGGATTTTAAAACATTACCTGCAAATGAGTTGCAGACTGGATGTATCATTTCCAGTATATTTATTTTCAATATATCACCAGTGGATGATATGGCATTCATTAACGCAAAAAACGAATAACCCCAACATGCAATATAGTACAAACACAAAACACACATAATTAAAAACACATGCATGCATGGCAATAAATCTAGACGTCGCGGTCGCGTCTGCACTCGGCGGGCATGGTGGGGATTCTTGAGCGGTCGGTGCAGTAGTTGTATATGGTGTACCTCTGCCTGACCCATGCGAGCTTCCTGTACTGCAGCCCGTCCAGGTCCTGGAACTCCCTCTGGTCCCACCACCTCCGGCCCTGGGTCGCGCAGAACTTCTGCTCCACCGACGCCTCGCAACCGTCGATGTGGAAGCCTCTGTAGGAGGCGACGAAGGGGGCCTTGGACCAATCGGTCTTCTCGAGCCCGCCTCGCGTTGCCCAGTCGTCGGCGTTCCAGAGGCTCGAGTAGATCTTCATTGGCTGGTTGAAGGGGAAGCGCACGCCCAGGTCCTTGCTGTTCTTGAAGATCCTTATTGGGTAGTCATCCACAAAGAACCTGTGTGACAAATGGTTTTTGATGGTTTTGTCATTCATCTTATGTATTGCTACTTTGGTCCAAATAATTTATAGGCTGCTCGTGCACTAATTTTAGATAAAAACTAAATTTAAAACAGATTTTATTGGAAGCGGCCTCTCACTTAAAAATTAAATGATACTCCACAATCATAGGGATACATGTTAAGGTAGTTATCAAGTAAAGGGTATAATAGACAATGTACACTTGCCACATCATGGGGCCTGTGATGGGGCCTGAAAAATTGGGGCCTAGGAATCATTATTGTATATATATTTTTCATCAAAACAGTCATGCTTTATTGCACGGGGTTTATTATTTTAAAAAGATTTATTAAATGTCAGGACTATCCCTAACATGTATATTCAATAATATAAGATGGCAGCCTTTTTGAAATGTAAGGTTGTGGTCCAAATAATATTTAATTAGGCCACATTCACCAACTCAAAAGAACAGAGTTTGTACCAATATAGGAATAGCTGAAACAGGAATATCTAAACAGTACTACATCTAGCTAGTTGCATGTATCCGTATTTGTTCCGAATATGTATTTAAAATATTAGAAATTGTCTGATGTTCAAATTAATATATGAAATGCTATAGAGTTTGTATTATATACTGTCTAAATTCAATTACCTTGTAATTTTTAAAATTTATATAAACTTTGCTATCACTTGTATGATCTCTGAAAGAGACACATTAGTCTTAAAGTCTCGGTTTTAATCTTTAGTTTTTTTTATAACTGTACCGTCCATCATCTAGCATGTATATTTAAACATGTCAATTATAAGTATTCATTGTGTAAGCAAACCAGTCAATATGTCTACTCTAAATCTAAAAAGATATGAATTCGAGTATTGATATTTGTATAAATAAATCATTTATGAGCACATATAGATTTTAAAAATAACCAAGATTTGTTGATTTAAAAAGGGAGATTTCAAAAAAAAAAAAAAGACTGGGAAGGAGAGGCTTACACAATCTGGTATAAGTTCCAAAGAACAGAGTAGGTGTGGTATGCTTTGGTAGGATCAAACCATAGATAGATCCTCTGCTCTCTGTCTCCCTTTCCTCCAGTGAACACATTGGTCTGCACTATGTATGGCTGACCAGTTCTGTTTCCCAGGAACTCAAAATCTATCTCATCATGTTCTGAGTTTTGTGAAGATAGCTGCACCCATTAAAAAAAACACCACAAATCAGAAACCACTTTCACAGACTTTGGTTCATTTAATCACTGATGTTCTTAAGAACTACTTACATAGAAAGCAGTGACTGTTCCTGCAGAGTCACCTGGAACCATCTTTATTTGCATGCTGAAGTGACCAAACAAGTATGAACCTTTGGATTGAAATCCAGTGCCTTTTGAAAAAAAATACAAATAAAGAGAGTCAATAGAAGGAAAGAAAGCAAACACCCACTTTAAAACTCAATCAGAGAAATGCATTGTATTGGTCATTTTCTAAAAAAAATTTATGCTGACCTGTGTATTTGTCCAAAGATAGTTGAAGTTCATTCCCTCCATTGATGTACTTAATATGGTCATTTGCCCATGTTGGCCTATAGTTCCTCTGAAATGGCACATCTATGGGTCTCCTTGGTGGAGCAGCCATTGTACAACAACTCAAAAGGAGCAAACTTAGGCATCTCAAAATGGTGAAAGAGGCCATCTATGAAAGAAAACAAGAACAAATCAGCTTAAACTCCCCCCAAAAAATGCTGAAGAAGAGCAATAGTGAAGATCTCTCTTACCCAGAAAGAGGAGAGTGAAGAGAAACTACAGAGAAAAGGTCCTAATGAGATGAGATGAGATGAGATGAGATGCCAGTCCAAAGCCCTTTTTGTAGGCAGTGAAGAACTAATAGTTTTTTTGGACACCTATTCAAGAATCTGTTTTTGGATTTTTATATCAATATAGTAGTACAGCTATATCCATGCATGCTGGCATACACTAATTTCACTGCACATCGTACTTGTCCCTTGGAGGGTTTTTGAGGGAAGATTGGATGAACTTGAACAATCCCCCCAAGTATTTTTTTTATAAAACAAACCTTCTGAACACTAATTCTCATCTGTTTCAATCTGGTCCACTAACAGTCATGATTTCGGATGAGTTTGGGTCCATCAAGAGAACAGCCCCATTTGCAAGTCCATTCACTGCTATTAATCAATGTCTGCACTGCATCTCAATCATTCAGAGCCACTTATTTAACAATACTATACATAGCTGTTTTTTTTGTAATCCAAATCATACTCATGTAGAGCTGTGACAAAACTTTGAAACTAGCTCACTCTATGTATTAGTGATTGAATATAGCCCTTTTAAAATCAGATAATGGAGTGTAATTATTGATTCCTATAAGCAAACAAAACTAGTGCCCATGTGTGATCCATAGGTCAAGAGGTGGTGTCCACATGAGAAAGCACTTTTCATGTAGGCCTCTGACAAATGTCCAGTACTGATTACTAGCAAAATTAGTTGCGGACTTAAACATAAGCACTCTCTCGATCATGGGGTGGTTTTTTTTTATAAAAAAAATCTGATCGACGCTCAGTAGCCCTCCAAAGCTGACCTGGTTTTTGGATCCAGCCAAACCAGATGTTTCAAACCTGCTTCTTTTTTTCTTTTTTTTTCAAAACAGTGCATGTGTTGTTAGATAAGGCAAGCCTTCGTGTACGTGTCAGAGAGAGAGAGAGAGAGAGAGAGAGTGTTTGTATCAGAAAATTAAAGCAGGAACCAATCAAAGTGTGAGGTCTGTCTATTGTATTGGCCGTTGAAAGGGGTCCACGTTTCACGTGCATGGTTCCTAACAATCACAGTCCCTGCTCCCATGTTCTTTTTCTCTCTCTCTCTGGGAAGCTCTTTCTGGCTTTTACTTTTCTGCAATTTCAATGGCAGATTGAGAGAGACCCATGACATGTTTTTCTTCACATTTGGACAAGACAAAATGGCTTCATTTTTTTGTTTTTGTTTTGAATACCTAGGTAAGTTTTCAAATTTAGGCCACTCTAGTAACCCCTTGGAGATTTTTTTCAAGGAATCGAGAGATATCTAAAAAAGAATACACGAATAGAGAATTTTAAACACAATTTTAAAAATGATGATCATTCTCATTCTATTGGAACACCAAAGAAAATTGTGGTTGTATTCCTCCATCCTGTGTTTATTCCTAGACATTATATACAAAATTACACAGAATAAGCCATAATTAGTGGTTTTCAAAGTTGGTGATTGTTGATTGTGTGTGGCTTAATGGACAGGGAGATCTGAAAGAATGGATGGAACAACTAACATCATGTGCAATGAATTCTCTTGGTCGTTAATTATTGAGTGATGAATGTGAATAAACTATGATGATTGGATGAAAAGAGAATATCTTATTGTCTCCGATTGGATTGGGCATCTTTTTTTGTATTGACAGTTTTTGTATTGACAGTATATGTGTTGTAGTTACATCCTAACATTGTGAAATATAAGTACATGTGTGATCAATCCATCGCGAAGCTATTACTTTGTCGTGCTGGCATGGAGGTGAGTGTTCGAGTTGTTTCTCCAGTGTACGTCTCTGTCATTTTTGGATTTTTTTTTCCCGGTCACTACGTACGTACTGATGGGGTATTATTTATCAGGACATATTCTGATGAATGATGATTTACACATTTTCTCTAAAAGTAATGTACATATGGTATTACCAGTATAAATTTTGATGAATGATTATTAACACATGTTTTTTTAAAGGTATGTTTAAAAACACCGATGAAAAAATAGATTTTGAAATAAAATTATTTTTTAAAATGATTTTAGAACTTGATTTTTATTGAGATATTTTTTTTTAATTCAGGAATCAATATTTGAAAGTAGTTTATGTTTGATAGAGAAAAATATTTTTTAATTTAAAAAATCGATTCAGATAAAAAGAACGTTGTTTTTTAGTTTTTTTAAACACAAATTTTGAGGAAAAAATTAAAAAGAATCCAGTTTCGGATTCTTCAAAAAGTTGTTCTGTTTCATTGTACAATTTTAGCTTTTTAAAAATTAAAAGTTACCCCAAACGTGCAACCAAAAGGGCCCAAGTAATTAAAGGTTTTACTTGACCACGGTTAATAAAAAAAAACATCCCCAAAACATCTCACCCTTCTCAACTTGTCATATTTTTTAACCTCTTCTTCAACCTCTCGACATATTTTTTCCGCTCTGAATCATCTCCTTCAACCTCTCATTTCTTCGCCAGACAACCCCCCACTGTGGTGAGAGGAGAACAAGAAAGAATACAAGCCAAATACCTCTAGCTTCTCCCCCATTTGTTGTATTGATTGAAAAGAGGTGGCATAGAACATCTGTTTTTCAAGTCTTTGTTCTGAACAAAAATAATATAAGATGAGGTATAAATTTGTGTTTTTTTTTTTTTAGCCCCGAAGATCTAAACTTTAAGGGGGATTGGCGATTAGGATTTTTATTGACAAAATGTCAATGTCTATTGATTTGTAAATCTTATATTTTTTAATTAGGACATTAGTTCGTAGATTAAAAGTCCAGCGTTATTCAATTAAAACATTATTTTGTAGACAAAAAATTCAGCGTTATTCAATTAAAACATTATTTCATTGACAAAAATCGAGCGTCATTCAATTGAAACATTATTTCGTGGCCAAAAAGTCCAGCGTTATTCGATTGAGACATTATTTCGTGGACATAAAGTCCAACGTTATTTGATTGATACATTATTTCGTGGATATAAAGTCCAGTGTTATTCGATTGAGACATCATTTCGTGGACAAAAAGTTAAGCGTTATTCGATTGAGACTTCTCATAGTAGACATTTTGTCATATGTTATTCAATTTAAACATGATTTATAAAAACTTTCATAAGTGATGGATTCTTATAGACTTTTGTGGGAATTAGAGAGAGAAATATAAAGGAAAAAATCATTTCAAAATCCCACCCAAATGGATGGGATTCTCATGAACTTTTATTCCAATATTGTGAATATTTCTTCTTTTTTCTTTAACAAATCTCCTTTATAATTTTTATCACATGCTTTTCATATTTTTATTCACATTTTTTTCTTTAGTTATCATCTTTTTTTTTATGAATGCCCATGTGTATGAAATATTCATATCACCTCATATGTTTAATGAATATACGAGAATGATAGATTATATTATATAATATATGCCTAAATCATCCACAATTATTTTCTAAAATATAGATTTCTCATATATTTGATTATATGTATAATGTTTGATTTGATTTTTCTTAAAAATGTTTTTATTATTATACAATATAGATGCATATATATATTTTTTATAATATTCAAACATATATAAAAATAAAAAAAAGATATATTTAGGCATATATACATATATGACTAAATTTACTGAATGCTTTTATTTCATTTTTTATCATGACATTCTATCAATATACATTTCAGATATGTGAATATTGATATCTACTATATTAAATTACATTTTATGTTGGGTCTGCATATTTCATGTTGAATTTAAATATTTGAGTTCTTTATTTGTTATTCTAAAAATCCAAAAACATTATTGTATTTATTAATAGAAATCCACATGTGAAAAGAGTCAATATATGGAAGTTTGTGAGTGAAAGTCTATGAGAATGATTTGTGAAAGTCAGCAAATGTCTGTGAAAGTCTGTAAATGTCTATGAAATATGTGAAAGTCTACAAAAGTCTACATCTACAAAAGTTCATGAGAATAAAAAATCTATAGAAGTCTACAAAAGTATGTGAAAATAGGTATCAATGGCGCCCAACGTAAGGAGATCAGATTTATTTAATGGATCACGGATCAATTTGGCTGCTTACTAACAAGCTTGATCAACACAAAATAAATGTCAAGTATAACATATCATGATATCAAAATACAGAAGACAAATAAATGAAATTTCTAAGTTTGGATTAAAAAAAGAAGAGAGAAAGAAAAAAAATTGGGTTAACAATAAAAAAGAAACTGCCGTTGATTTGGGATTGGGTTAACAACAAAGAAAAAACCGCCTTTGATTTGGGGTAATTAAAAGATTTTAAGGGTTTTTTTATTAATGGTTTTGGTTAACCACAGTTAATTAAATAGGTATACAGAATACACGTGTCATTTATCAGGACAGGGGCTGACAGGAAAAAAATCAATCATTTTTGGACTCGAGTTCATTTGACCAAATTATAACACCGAAAGTGTTCGATAATAACTCTCTCTGACCATAAGTTTGGGGGGTCATCTTACAAAAAAAAATTAAATGTCGTGAACTCATGATAAAAGCAACCAAGAAATATAATAAAGTTAGAAAAGAAACATGGGAAAAAGAAAATGAATGCATTAAGAAAAGTTGAGAATCTAAATATTTACAAGGTTTAACCAATGAAAATCAAATTAAAAAATAACACAGTAGTGTAAAAGATAGAGCACCTTATATGAACTTTTTCACCAGGAATTGATTAAGAAACATAGACCAGTGGTTGTAAAATTGGGTGTTACAATAATTAATCCATAACAAGATTTTTTTTTTTTTTTTTTTTGAAAACATGGATTTGGGTTGAAAGCCAGACAAATTAATCTCCGTGAATATGGGTTCATGAACATGAGAGACCCTACCAAAGTCTTCACCTGTCCAACTTTCATGACCTTCACATGGATTTTGAATATCCACTACACTTTATATTATACATAGTAACTCTCCCGTCTCCCTGACAGAGACTGAGACATCTCAAGCAACCTGAAATTCTGATTTCTAAAGTAACTCTATTTTTTTCTTTTAATTGTGAAGAAAACTTAGAAAACCAAAAACAAAGAGTGGAACAAAAGGAGTGATTTGGCATACCTAATGCCACGTCATAGTGTCAGACAAATCATGTCAGAATCTCTGTCTATGAAAACAAATCCCACTTGCTGGCATTTACAACCTTAGCTGTCTTTTTAAAAATAAAAAATAGACCAATACTCCACGTAATCACAGAAGATCACATCAGACGATTTGAACATTGATGTGAAAGATGACATTTTAATCCCATAAACAGTTTTTAAATTCTCTCCAACCAATTCAGTGTTTCTGGGCTTCCTGCAAATTTGCAGACAATATTTTTTTTTTTTGGTAGATGCACTGAATGTTAGAAGATACAAAATACTTGTTAGAAGATGATACAAAATACTTATTAGAAGATACAAAATACTTGATGAACACAACTGTGGATGAGTTGTAAATCTAGGGCATTGATGAACTAGCTTTCCCTTCTATCCTCAATTGTCTCATCCAATATTGAGTCATGCCTCACTGTCACCTAAAAATTTCCAAAATAAGAATTGCTCAGAAAACCTTCAACATCACCAGGGTGTCCTTTTCAATTCAGAAGATGAAAAAATGATGTTTTTGCATTCATTTGGTTAGATTTGTTTTGAGCAGAAAATGACAGATTTTACTGTCTGAACTCTGAACAGCATTACAGCACACAATTCTTGATCTCCTATCAATGTTGATGTTGTCACTACTTGCATACAATAAACTGGCATGCCATCTTTTCACTACTTCAAGTCCAAGTTGATCAGATAACACTATCACCAGGAACATGTTATGCAAATGATATTTTGCTTGAGAAATCAAATCATATATGATGATCCATACAATCAAACTGAGTGTCTGGTGGCACTGCACATGTGAAAGCAACAGCCACACATGAATCTTTTTAAAGAAAAAATATGAATTGTCTAATTGATGTGTGATATGCTGGATATGATACAAGAACAAAAATTTAAACCAACGAAAGAATCGATTCTCCACATATATGCACACAGATGATCTCAAACCTCTGAAAAGAAATTCCCCTTCAAAACAACCAATGCTTTTTCTTGGGTTTGTATCGAACTTGCATATCTGTGAAGAACAAAAGCAAACATTATCACTAACATAGAAAGATGAGAAGACATGGAACTTATGGAAAAGATCGAGCAATGCAGAGAATCAGACTAGGGATTCAGCGAATACTTAAGCACAAATGAGCAGTTAAAACTAACCTCGCAGTTCATAAAGTGAGTTGTAATGTACTTCGGACCAGAAACTCAACCAGAATTCTGCATCAGAAAATCACAAAATCAGCTTCTGAATATATCAAATGTCTAAAATGAGTTGTACGAAGAAGATTCAGAAATTGAGCATACAATCAGATTTTTTTACCTTTTTGAGGAGTCTGGTTTCGTGGAATAATTTCAACGAAACAGGTGTCCCTAAATGATGTTAGAAGGCATATTTTTGCCCCGAACTGCAGACAACATCAGATATGATGGTTTGAATGTTTATACATATGAAATCCTAAGCCAGCATCATGACAACATTTAAGGGAATATCCATTGTAGAATAAACAAAACAATCTTCACTGGGATATTTACTATTTGCCTACAACCACAGTAAAGATTCTATGAGACTAGCACAAATTCAATTCAGAGATTGTGGATTTATCATGAAATATTATAACGGTTTCACAGATTTACAGATGCGGAGGGCTGGCAGATGGATGCAAGCATGTCTTCATTTGAAAACACATTTGAAGAAATCCGTCTCCAAGTGCAGGAACAAGCAAGCAAATTTAAATACAATCATATGTAATCCATAACAACAATGCCGTATATACTATGTGGCCTGCCTATCTTCAGACTTTGGTACTTGGGCTGATTAATGACACTTTTAATCCTTAGTTCCAGCTGCTTAAACTTCAGAATTTTAAGTCCAAGTAGATGAATACAAGTCATGTTATGATTAATTATCTTACACAGATGATATAAAATTTATGCAGCAACAACATTAAGAATTATTAAATACATATATGAACCTTATCAGCTGCTGCTTGTAGAGTGACATGGTCTCCCCATTCACCAGCTCTGCATGAAGCAAGAATATGATACGAATATCAATACATCACTCATTACAAGAAATCCCAATGTAAATAACATGGCCATTCAAAGAGAGAATTTACTTTGCCATTTTTTTGTAGTAGCGTTTGTACTGCATGGGGACATAACCTTCATACAATGTACGGAAGTCTTTAAGCTGCAGAAAAGGTGATCATAAGAAAGTTTGTGTTGGTCATTATGTGTAGAATTTATTGGACAACACATACATACTGTGGATCCAATCTTGGTGATGCGTTTGCAAAAACTTAAAAAAAAAAAATGTGCATTTGTGGCAAATTGTTCAACTTCCTAAACACCTGTTTCACAATCTCCTTACGCACATGCTTGTGATACTCTGGTGACCTGAACATTTGATCAGAGAGCGCACGAAACTGCAAATAAAAGGAATTACTTACCCATAATTAATACACCACAAACCATATGTTCTGTTGCAAGCGAATATAAACTACCATAGGGAATCAATGTACAAACCTGACAATTTCCATCCCCAGAGACCTTTACTTCATACAAACCATGTGCATTTAACCTATAGAAAATAAAAATAAAAAAAGGGATTTCAATAAAAAGAGCATCAAAGAAAAAGCAAAGTAGAACAACTAGCACATCATATATAGTTCCATGTAGGTTTACTAAATGTCATGTCAGCGTCTTATACATAGACACATATTGTGCACACATGCATACTGTGCAGGATGTGTATGCAAACATATACAGGAGCAAGTTATCAATATACATCAGCAAGCAGTCAAAACAAATCCATTGAAACAGGCGCAAGCAGCTGACGAATAATTGTCAAATATAGCAAGTCAAATATAAACACATGAAGCAAAGGTATGTCATTAAAAAAAAATAGCATATAGAAATTATTCCTTTCTTAATTGGAAAAAGAAATCATTTCCATACATGAATCAAAAATATAATATATAATATATTCATAAAGAATATGTGTTTTAACTTGAATAAGTGAAAACGCCCACAATGACACGTGCATGTGAATTAAACCATACTAGGACGCGGTATATCTGCAGTATGATCTCCTTCAATAAGTATGAACTGCATCACAATCTGGGAATAAGGCCAACAAAATTCTCCTAGCTCCAAAGCTAAAACTAAATGTTGAACATGATGTCATCGAGGCATTCATGAAAATTAATATGTTTAAGAAAAACCTTTTCCCTCTTCTTCCTCATCTCTTAAGTCAAAAAAAATCTCATTGAGTTCTCCAACAATATTCTTTGTCCTAGATGAACGGGTTTTACTATATACAATCAAACCCCATCCGGTACTGGTTTTTTATATTTATTGTTGCTCAGCTTACAAGATAATAGTTATTTGATCATATTAGTATCATGTGTCTATCACTTTTCCGTATCAAAGCAGTTAAAACCCATGACACCATACTAAAATAAACTCATACCAAACAAATTGTTAATTTTTAAACACATAGTGCTCAAAATCTATAATTAGAAAGCTCAGAATGGCAAATTGGTTTAGATGAACCAAGAACACTAACAGGGTTGTTCGTGAACAATAGATAAGCTTAAACCTTATCTAGCTCAGCATAATTAGAAAGGAAATCCCATCCAATTTTGATCAACTAGCTTGCAAAGATAAAATATACCTCTGTAGAAGACGATGATGATCAAGTGTTGCATCATTTAAATCTGGAATGTATGTGTTTATTCGAGGAACATGCTGAAAATAAAGAATTCAAAAGTTATAAGGAATTTCCAAAAAAAATAAAGTCAGAGAGAAATCAAAAGGAGCGTGAGAGACGGTAAAAAACAACTGGATGTAGATGATTAACATGTGTCAGATTCAACCTAAAGAGGACTTAAAGCTCCATAGATAAATAAGCCATGGAACTTATGATCAAGGACATCTCATTGAACACTGTACAGGAGATCAGCACATCAATAAAAAAAAGAACCAAACCAAGGTTTATAAAATGTTTTGTGTGGTCCAAATTAGTGGAAGGGGCAAATTTACACAATTAATCCCACATGTGATCTGTTGGAATATTTGGCTAATAAAGTTATGTAGCCAATACTTGGCATGGATTCTGGGATGCATAAGGTGTGGCGGATAGATTATGAGCGGGCAACCACATTGATTTTGAATAGGGATGGGAATTTTGTAATAGAGTAAGCTGTTAATATATTTAGTTTTGCTTTTTCTTTATTTTAATATTTTCTTCTCCTATCTTGGATGTTTACTACATGAATAGAATTTGATAGATATTGCACCATTCATTAAAAGGGTAAAAAAATATTGGAGTCGGCAACCACATTGAGTTTGAATAGGGATGGGAATTTTAATAGAGTAAGCTGTTAATAGTATTTACTTTTGCTTTGTCTTTATTTTAATATTTTCTTCTCCAATCTTGGATGTTTACTACATGAATAGAATTTGGTAGATATTGCATCATTCATTAAAAGGGGAAAAAAATATTGGAGTCAGATCCAAGTCACATAAGATGAGAATAAAGTCATGTGTTAAAGACAGTGATGCATCATCTAATCCATATCTGTGATTCTTATCTAAAGGATCAGCCAAAGAATGAAAAAAGTTACACAATCTGTTGAAAAAATAAACAAATAAAGGATATGCCCCTGACAATCAGGATCATCAGCCAGGTTAAATGACAATAGTGAAAGAGAACTTACACCTTAAAGTATGCTCACATTTAGAAGGAGAAAATTGCATTCACTCCTCTATAAGAAAAGGTATTTGCAAATATACAGCCGGATTGAAGATTCAAACAAACAAGGATCACTGTCAAAGTTTTTCTAGTAAATATATCCCGTTTGTTTAGCTTCCATCAGGTATCTATCACACTGGATTAAAAGTGGAAACCACCTCTTCACACTTTGTTCTCTTTATCCTTCAATAACTAGATTCTGCTTAGGCTTTGCCTACTTTATAATGCAGTAGTAGGGTTTTTAAAAAATGACTATCAGATTTATTCTTTCACTCTTTACTTACCTTTTGGATAAATGCTTGTCCGCACATCTTCCAACGAAGAGGTCGTTGCAAGCGCAAAAATGGAAAGAAAAAGGCTCTGATAATTTGAGAGAACTATCGGAAATATTTCTCATTTGATGATGATTGACATAGAAATCAGATCAACCAAGATGCCTCTACTTCATTTACGAGCAAAACACACAATATATCCCCCATACTAGTGATACTTTCAGGTCCTTTTCCATGGATCATCCTTATTGTTTTTAATAGATTCTTCTTTTAAATTGTTAATGTTTTAAAGATGATAAATAAAACATAATGTTATGAAAGAGAAATACAGAAATAAGTTACGATCAATCACAAACCACGTATTGCACAGAACGATGGAAGAACACAACAAGCAACTCTACTCTAAAATCAGTGGGATACCAAACATTGTGGCAATAAGCAGGTAACTTACAGGAATCGACGAAAGGCTAGCAAGACGTCTACCAACTGCACCATCCAATTGTGCATATTCCTCTGACAGTACAACTGCAATCATTCTGTCATCTTCAATTTCTTGTTGACTGCTCAGAGATGTTGAACTAGAACACTCTCCTTCAACCAAAGTTGTATGAGCCATATTTCAGGTGGCAAACTTCTGTAACTTCAAGCGGCTATCAAAAGAAAAATTAATATATATATAAAATGATAATCAGAACATTATAAAATATGGCACATATGTCAGTAATTTGGGGTGCAACTAACATTAAAGATGCTCCCGAAAAAAAACTATTATATCATAAGTTTGCAAGACTTCGGCTCTATATATCCTCTTATTTAATTAAGGCTTTCTCGTGCCATTGGGAATGAGTAGGGCCAACCCTGGGGTTTTGAGAGGGATCAAGTTTGTAGTCCCCCATAGAGTAAAAAAAATCACTCTCCTTTCTCCACGTACACAATCTTTTGCCTAATCATTTAAATCTCATCTCATATGATTGTGTGTTATTTTTCTTCTTCTCTACTTCGATTTGACACTATTTTTTCAACAATGATCCAATACTCAGTTCATTGTCAAATTACCTATTTGTCCAGATCAACATGATCTTATTCTTGGATTCTGAGAAAACGCATTGGAGAGGCAACTCAAGTCAATCGGTGACATACTAATCACATAATGAATGTCCATATACCCAAAATTCCTGATCTACTGAGAAACTATACTTCCAAACGAAACCATGTGTCTTGTGAGGTTAATAGAGAATCCAACAAAAAAGAAATCCGAACCATTTCCCTAAAACGCAGAATCATCACTTCCAATCCCTAAATCAACAGACATTTCGACACCAATCAAAATAAAAATTGAATCTTTACACATAAAACTACTTCCAATAGACTAATAATCAATCAACAATCGCAAATCAGAACCTTGCAAGCGAAGAATCAACCAACACCCGAATATGTACACTATTCTTTCACAATAAAGAGAAGAAGAGAGGGGATACCTTGAGTAGCTCGTGAACAAATGATCAGAAGAGATAAAACCCAAATACACCACCAAACACCAAGAAAGAACGATTCGTTGAGAATTGGCCAACGAAAGATCTACTTCGCGTGATTTGACTTCAGAGCTTCGATTAATTTAAATATTCGAAAAAATAGGGTTGATGAAGTATTAAAGACAAAGGGAGGTGAGCTTTGAAAAGCTCAGATTTTGTTTTTTTAAAAAAATCATTATTTTAAGCGTGTGATGATTAAATAAAAATCTAAAACCCAGGAAAGGATTCGTCCGTGCAACATCGCGCGTGAATGATATGGTTACCGTCTCGTCAAGTTAAGAATACGTTTACCGTCAGATCTGACCCAGCCCGAACCCAGGCCCGTTGCGACCGATTTGGGCCGGCCCAACCTGTCTATTTTGAGGTTCGGTTTGGGCTTACCTGTGTTCGAACTGGGCTATTAAACCAATAATAGGCCGACAAAATGGAAAAGGATAATGTTACGTCCAATCTCATTTTTAACATTAATTTCAGACTACATGGGTTTTGAATTTTTTTAAAATAATATACATCATCTAATGAGGTATAGAGCTGGTAAACGAGCCAAGCAGCTCAGGCTCGGCTTGGGCTTGGCTCAGTTAAAGCTCGTTCAGGCTCATTCGATTAGACAAACGAGTCAAGCTTGAACAATTTTTAAAGCTCGATTTATAAACGAGCCGAGGCCGAGCCTAAACGAGTTCGTTTATTTAACAGAAAAAAGGGGAACGAGCGGAGCCCGAGTTGAGCCCGAGCGCGAGCTTATGTTACTTTCACGTGTATAAGGCGTTGTGATTTGTGAAATGTGACTTCTCAAATGCTAAACAAGGTTTTTTTTAGCTAAACGAGCCCGAGTTGAGTCTTGATTCGAGCTTCAGCTTGGCTTGTTTAACAAACGAGCCGAGCCAAACTTCAATCGAACTTTTCACGAGCCTAACAAGCCGAGCTTGAACACAAAATGAACCTCGGTTCTGAGCCGAGCCGAGCCGAGCCCGATACTAAATGAGCCGAACCTGAGCAGGTTAAAACTCGGCTCGTTCACCACCCCTAATGAGGTACATGTTTTTATAAAAAAAATGAAACATATACTCCAATGAATTGCATGCATACATTTATAGAAAATGTAAAAAAAATTTCTTTCAAAACATATGCCTTGTTAACGTAAGAATATGCGTCGTTAATTTTCTATCGACGCGTATAGAGCTGGAATTGGGGCTGAAAATGGATTTGGGTGTAACAGCGTCCAATGGAAAATGTTAAAACAGTCATTTTTACAAATCAAAACTCAGACTACTCATACTTTCCTTTTTTTTTAAATGAGGTATATGATTTAATAAAAACTGTATATCAATCCATTACGAGTTGAATGAAGTCATTTTTAGTAAGTGTATGAAAAAATTTAACATGACATATACATCGTTTAATAAAATATATGCTTTATTAAATTTATAACAAAGTATATATGATTATATTTTGATTGATAAAAAAAATTGAGTATAACAGCGTAATATATATGATCTTTAGCATCAATGGGCCCCTCATGAATTGAATTACAACTTTTGGCCTGTCCATTATCACTAATTCGTGGGCCTTAAACAAGCCGACCTCACATGTAGTCCGGTTTGGCTGGAAAGGGCCCACAATAAGTGGAAATTAATTGAAAATGCCTCGTGTTTGGAATGTTGAAATAAATGAGCATCTGTATGTCAAGTGATTTATGAATTCCAACCAGGGCTGGCTCTGAGATTTAAATTTTGGATGGGGCCCTAAAAAAAATAAAATAAAATCATCTTGTTTAAAAATGACCCAATAAATTGTCATCTTTCATTAATTAACTAGAAGAGTGTAAAATATAAATACAAGTTCTCATCAGCTTCATTTCACAACTCAACCAACATATGGTTATTTAGAAATCCATTTTGTTACAATTATATTAGAAAAATTACAAACACATACTGACATACATATAATCTTATTTACACCAAGAACAATATTTTCATTAGAAGTCTTAAAAAATAAATTACAGCTCAAGGACCATGTTCATTTTATTCACCCCCTCTTTTATAAAAGATATATGAGTGAGTAATTTCTTTTCTTCTAATTAAGAATTTTCACTCATCTCAAAAAATGAGATTTTCATGTCTAACTTTTTAATATCATCTCTAATTAGCAAGAATACGTGAATATAATTTAAAAAAAAACATATATCCAAACAAAATAAATAAATAAACAAAACTAATATTCAAAAGGGGGGCTACGTACCTTATAATAGAGATCAATTAGTTATAAAATCTTTTTATCTTGATTCTTTGAGACAGATTATGAGAGAGAGGGACCGAGAGATCAATTAAGGGAGAAAAAATAAATAATGTTAGGCTAATTAAAGAGGGTGACTATTCTCCTTCCTAAAAGAGATTTTAAAATTTTAATTAGGGTCTTTTGCATGTATACCATTCAAAAACATGCTATTTAATTTTATACCACTTCAAATAAACTATTTATTTTTATACCATTGAAATATGTAAAACTTATGCATATTTACCATTTTAGTTAACTTCAATCCAAATTTCCATTAAAACCCTTAAAGTCTTAGAGAAAAGACCAAATTACCCTTATTTTTTTTATTTTTTTGCATATTTAACTTTACGAAATATAATATTTATAAAAATAAAAGATATTAATTTTAACATGAAAATGATAAATTTCATCTAAAATCCAAAAATATAAAATTAATCATAAAAACTATTTATTAGCATAGATATTATAATTATTAATATTTACATTAATAAAAATGAAATAAAATTATTTTGAGAACAATTAATAATATATGTTACAAAATACAATTTTTAAAAAAATAGATCCTGATTGGAAGAAAAAGAAAGAATAAATAAGGGTGAATGGCTCACAATTAGGGCTGCAACTCGGGCAGGTTGGGTTCGGGTTGACCCCAACCCGAACCCAACCCGAATTTCAAACTACTCAACCCTAACCCTGCCCAACCCAATTTTCAACCAGAATTGGACCAACGCGACCCAACTCGAATTTCTAACATGACGTGCAAATTAATTAAATCAACCCAAACCAACTCGTAAGATTAGCTAGGTTTACCTAAAATTTGGACTACCCATATTATAAGCTACATAATGAACGGCCATGATCTTTTTTTTTAACTATTAGTTTACAGGTTCGGGTTGGGTTGGGTTGTGAGTGAGGCCAACCCGAACCCAATCCGATTTGTGAGTCAACCCGAATTGGCCAACCCAAACCCGATTTGGTCAACCCAACCCATGTAAAAATCGGGTTCAACTCGGGTTCAACCCGTCGGATTCGGATTCAACCCGACACAAGTTGCAGCCCTACTCACGATTGATTTAGAAAGAACATAAAATTAATTAGATTATTATGTTTAATTATTAACATTATGACAAAAAAATATTATATGTTAAGGTTATTTTTGTCAATTTTATTTCTAAGTTAAAAAAACTAACTATAACTAAGGCCTATTTTAGTTAAAAATGATAAAAGAGGGACACATTTTTGCATTAAGATAAGAAAAATTCTAATCGTATAAAAATAAATACGTTATTAGTGGGAGTCTTGCTACACAGGCCCCATTAGGTGTCACATTATGATTGGTTGTTTAATTGACTTTTACAAAAGGGTAAAAAAGTAAAATACAAAACTACCCCTATTTAAAATCCCTGGTTTCTCACGCCTGTAACGCCCCCGTACCCATTATCCTTAATTAAAGCATGTGATATGGTGCGTTACGTAAACACCATCCTGAATATATCGGATAATATAAATAAACTCATAAAATACTCTCAGGATTTAAAACATAAACAAACCACAGGATCTCAATAATTCATTCTTAGGTTTAAATGAATACACACGAGTTCTTTATTTAATACCAATAATAATTCCTCCGGTTTTGCTGATAAGGCAAAGGACGTCCACTACATGCCAAGAAGAAGGCTTATTTAACTTCTACGATGCAACAAAGATAGAACGCGAACTAGATTGCCAACACACCTCCACGAACAACAATAACCAACACCTAACGTGAAAGGTTGGGGAAAGAGGGGTGAGCTACCACTAGCGTCCCAATAATAATAATAATAACAATAATAATAAAATAGTCACGAAAATCCAAACCAACAAATTATAAATATATACATATAATTGTCACAAGTGTAACGATAAAACATAATGCATCTCTTTAGAGGAAAAGCCACGATCTCATACTAACTACATGATGCGTATGATGCAACGGACACGCATGCCCGTATGGCACACAGCCAAAGATGCTCCATCTAGAGCTTGGTCACGCAGACCAATCGTCAGGCAGACAAGGTCCCACTGGAATGGGTCACGTAGACCGGTCGTCACGCAGACAGGTGTCACGCAAACGGGTGATATGCATGCATGATCAATTTACCAAACAATAATTTGCATGCACGAATAACATAATCTCCACTATAGATTATGCGTAAAATAATACCTTAAAATCATGGTGTCATGCTCATGTATTCCATAATCAAGATAACAGTTGTATTCATAAAATAGGCATGATACGGTCATGATATAAATATAATTAGTTTCGAAATCTACGTAGAGACTAGACCCACTCACCTTAGGTCCAATGACACAGAAACAACCCCAGAAGGCCTAAAACACTCTAGTCAGACCTGAAACAATGTAAACCGATCAAAATACATACATACAGTACGGAACTGTAGATACCCCAATTTTGACCGTTCAAAGAGACAAAAATACTTCAAGTAATACTTAGGAATGACCACATTTGGACATCTAATAGAAAACTCCCTTAGAAATCAAAATCGGAAACCCTAGAAGTCCACACTTAGAAAAATCTAAGACCTGGACAGGGGCGGCTACTTGAGAGTAGCCACCCCCCTCACCAACCCCAAACCGCAAGTAGCCACCCCCCTCACCAACCCCAAACCACCTTCCTGGGATGGGACATAAAGTTGCATGATTGAGACGGATTGTCCCTTTTAGCCGCCCCATCTTAGCCGGTTCAGCCCCAGTAGCCGACCTAGGCCACCGCTTGTCAGAGATGGGACGTTTGGCAGGTCATGATGGGGGCGACTACTTGAGAGTAGCCGCCCCTCACATGGACACTGTCAGGCCACAAAGACCTAATAGAAGGTCAAATCAAGCACCTTATTACCCATTTTGTTCTATTGTCCAGTGGACATTCCTCTATCCCTTTTTTTACTATAAATAGGGGGCATCCAATTCATATCCATAACAATTCACATTCCCATATCACCAAAAATACCTCCCAAAGCAATATTCAATACCCCCCACACCACCATTTCAAAACTCTTGAGAGAGAAAGTGAGAGAGAAACCCATTCCCTACACCAAATCACTCTCCAAATCCACTCTCCAAAACCCAGGTTAAACCTAGCTTAACCTTTGCCAATACCCAAAACCAAACCCTACCCAGGTTCTGCTCAAGTTGAACCAGATCCCAGGCGGTTACTTGTAACCAGCCGCCCCCCACCAGGCGGCTAAACCTGACTAGCCGGCCCTTCCCTTAGCCCACCTGAGTCCCAATTCTCCTTTAGTCAAGTTTCCAAAGCAGAAGAGGATCCCTGTCTTCACCTCTATGTACGGCATGCCCGTGTCTCAGAGCGGAGACCCCGCAAACTCTCCCACGAAGGCGATCAAATCCACCCAAACTTTTCTTGCTTTTGAGAAAAGCAGGTGGCGATCACAACCACCCCTGAATCTTCCTGAGGACCTGTCGGTCGCCTCAGCAAGGAACGAACAAACCCCCCACCACCCTTTCTGAGAGACGATCCGACCGAGCCTGCCAAGGCGCGCACCGGATCCGAGCCTCCGAAGAACCCCCACACACGCGGCACCACAGCGCCACCCCAAAACCGAAAGGAAAGAGAGGAGGCCCTTTTCGGACCCCCCCCCTCCCCCGAAATCCAATACCGACAGCCTGGCGATCACGGTGGGACATCCCTCGTGAAAGACAACAAAAGGTAATCCTCTTCTGCTTCCTTCCAATAACCTGACTAGAATGCCATCACCCCTTTAGGAAAACTAGGATTTCCCACCCCTCAAGTCTGACCCTCTTCTACTTCGCATTATAACATCCTTTATTGCTTTAAGCCGCACACAGCTATGCACCCCTTTACTGCCTTTAAGCCACACAGAGCTGCGCACCCCTTTACTGCTTTAAGCCACACACAACTGCGCATCCTTTACTGCTTTAAGCCGCACACAGCTGCGCACCCCTTTACCGCTTTATTTACTGCTTTAAGTCTGCATTCATTTTCACCTAGGCTTTTCCATATTCACACCATGGAAGCCTACACCCATGAGAAAATAGTAGAGGAGAAAGACAACCAGGGAGACCAAACCGCCCAATTCCTCAGCCACCTAGAGGAGAGGATGGCTACCCTAGGATACCAGTCGGTCGAGGACATGTTCAATTACCTCACCGACTATCACCAGGCCAAGACCTTGAAGCAAGAAACTCCTGTTAAGACCCCCAAGGCTTGCCCCACCCCCAATACACTACCAACACCCGGCTTCTCGGTAAATCCGAGTCCAAGCCTCTTTTCTCCCCCCACCTTTTCCTTCGCCCTGCCTTCCCCCGTGAATCCAATATTCCCAACCGCTTCTGCCCCGAGCCCTTACCAGGCCATCTCCAACCCAGGACCATTAAATAGCTCTCCCAGGGGAGAAACGTTGGATGAAACCATATAAAGAATTCTCTCCAAAACTGGCCCTTCTGCCCCCAAACACATGTCTCTACATAACCTGAGATATATCCCATCAGTCCACCTACCAGAGGGATTTAAAATCCTAAAATTTCATCTGTACAACGGTCGTGGAGACCCAGAGGTTCATTTGACCGCCTTTTATCTAGACGCCCGACCATTTCTAGATAACCAGCCTCTGCTAGTATTACTCTTCCAAAAATCATTGGAAGAAGAAGCACTGCAATGGTTCTCCACCCTCCCTATAGATCATTTGTCAAACTTCTCAGCTGTAAGCGAGAAGTTTCTAGGCCGCCACGGTTATCAGAAGATTAGGACCCCCTCTATTTCAGACCTAACCGTAGAAAAAATGAGGCCTATGGAGGAATTTGAACAGTACGTGTCCAGGTGGCGCACCCTAGTCCACCGAACTAGCCTGCAATTAACAGAATGTCAAGAAATTGACATGATGTTACAGAGCTTAAGTCCAGAGCTCCGTACGAGTCTTTCGTACGGGGACTGCACCACGTACCAGCTTCTCATTGAACGTCACAACAGGATTTCCCGTTGTGCAGCCCCAACAGTCCAAACCCAGTCCCCACCTATCAGCCATAGGGTTGGACAACCTCCAAGAAAGGAGCAAACCCCCACGGAATCACACAAATTTTTGCACTCTACCCGAACGGAGCACTTCCTGATCAAGGGTCAGCTCCAAGACAGTATACACCCGGTTTGTCTGGATATTTGCCACCTTGACAAGCTAATCAAAACTTCATTCCTCAATCAGTACCCGCCCCCGTGCCGATACGAAAAAAATCCAGTAATCCGAAGTTCTCCAGTCCAGAGCCCCAAATTCAGAGCCCAAGCCAAACTAGGACTCCCCCTGCTTATTCCGCTCCCCCAAGAGCGCAAAACCTAACCCCTAAGCAGCCTACACAAAGCTCCTACAATGAAGTCTCCCCTCCAACATCCTATGGCCCAAGATGGTTAAATAGAAGGGATTGTTATCCACCACTCCCAGAAACCCTAAGAAACATCTTCAAGGCCTTAATGAAAACTAGTAGCATTTCTTTACCTATGGCCAGGCCTTCACCTCTTGGCGCTAACACTACACGTTATTGCCCATACCATCAACATCATGGTCATACCATTGAACAGTGTTTCTCATTCCGAGACATTGTTTACAACCTCGATGAAGAGAGACGCCTAGACTGGGCCACCATCAGGGGACTCAAAAACGGCCCGACTACAAAACCACAGGGAACCCAATTTAATCCCTTGCCCATACCAGGTCAGACCCCAGAAAATCTCAACCCTATAGTCAATACCAAAATACAAGACCCAAAACCAATCGTACAAGCTCTCATGGAAGAACCAGAGAATCTCAGTTTCGAAAGCGTTTACACTATAAAGGCCACAGACTACGAGGAACCACCAAGGATCATTCCAGGTGGCCTAATTCTTCCCATACCTTCCCCCATTCTCCCAAACCCCATAAAGCCTCTCCTCTCTCACATAAGGCCAGCCCCACAGCTTTCCCCCATTCTACCAATTAACAAAAACCTGAGCTTAACAAGAAACCAATATCCCCAAACCACGGTTGATACCTTAAACCATCATACAACTAGGGTGGGAAGAATCTTCAACGCTGTCCCTTCCTATAGACGTCCCATGCCTAAAGCAGAAATCGAGGAATCAAATGTCGGAGATAGGATCGACATCCTCGACCAGCTCCTACGAATTCCTGCAAAAATTTTCATCTTGGAGCTGATCGAGACCTCGGAACATCACCAACAAGCCCTGAGGATGTTTTTGGAGGGAGTCCAAGTCGACCCTCAAATCTCCGCCTTAAACATGCCAGTAGCCTTAGCCTCCGCAGGACTAGGGCCCATGATAACCTTTAGGCCCAAAGAAGAAATCCGCGATAAGGTTATCAACACCTCTATCCTATGCATCACAGTTGACATCGAAGGATACCTAGTAGATAAGGTGTTAGTCGATACCGGTGCGGGGGTAAACCTCATGCCACTACGCACTTTCGAACATATTGGTGGGCATATCGCCACCCTCCTCGAGACGGACACCCGTATATTTGTTTATGATAAAACGGCTCATCCGGTTCTTGGCTTTAAAAACTTACTGTTAAAAGTAGGGTCCCTAGAAACTATCATTGAAGCATATGTCCTGGAAATGGACTCGGGCTATAACATGATCTTGGGGTGTAAGTGACTAGCCTCAATAAAAGGAGTCTCTTCCCCCCTGCACCAGTGTTTGAAATTCCCCTTGGGAAATCAAATAATCAAAATACAGGAGGACGCAATCAAAGAACCCAAATCAGGGTCCACCAATAGTGAGACTATCGCCATAAAGATCATCGACTCAAAGCCAAAAGAAGCCACCATCCACATCCTAGACTTCCCAGTTGATTGGTTGAACCCTCAAGACACCCTCACCAGTGCTGTAAAAGCAGATCACCCTAAACCTAAAAACCCAGGTTGGCACATGATGAAAGCCACGGGTCACATCCCGGGAAAAACATTAGGGCTAAAAGGTGGGATCCTAGAACCCATCAAACTCCTAGCCTGGCTAGATAAGAAGGGCGTTGGCTCATCTAATCAACACACTGATTTAAGAAGGAAATGTAATTGGGGACTATATGAACACTTCATAAAGGGAACAACCACGAGACAGGTTGAAGAAGCCACGTATCCTCGTCCCTTAACCCCTATCCAGGAAAGAGAGCCAGACTATCTCTCGGGCTCCCTTAAATGGTTATTTCCACACCCTGATAAACTCTTAGACACACCACCAATCAATGAAACACCAGCTCACCAAGCGCTACCTTTAGAAGCCACTAGTACACATCCAAGCAAACGAATTGTACTCTCCACCCAAAACACGGGTATACGCCCGACGGGCTGTACTCTCCACCCAAATAAAGAAGTGGTAAAAAAAAGAAAGCCAGAGGGACCTAGAAAGTAAGACATATGCCAGACTGGGACAATTCTAAGATATTGCCCCAAAGGAAGATATTACTCTTACCCCCATTCACCCCCCCCCCCCCACCCTCTTATTTCTTGCTATGGAGTTGGAATTGAACTATGTCTACTTGGAAAGGTGAAATCTCAACCAAAGGTAGACTGTTTCCTATGTTTACAACAGCGCACACTCACATGAGTTCACTTAAAACACTTGCCTATCTAAAGGAAGCTTACTCAACTTAAATCTTGGTGCATTCATGGATTTTTCAGTATGTTTGGAATAATATGATCAAGCATCTGAGAATCATGAACTTGAGGAATTGACACCTGAAGCCAACACCTTTCAAATACAATCCTGGTTTGGACATAAGTGACCACAAGGACCCCCTTGATAGCATTTTTTTACTTTAGAAAATTAAAAACATTGCCCTCCCACATAAAAGATCCTTTGAAAAACTAAAATGCTCTCTTATGTCACTCACACTTTTGCATAAGATTGTATTTTTCTTTTCCGAACATTTAAGCGTTCAATTTTCTCAAATTTTAGGGTTTGAAATTTCTAGGGTTTCAAGGCAATGAAAGAGAAAAAGAGGTTTATAAGCCTCTCATACACGTGAGGAAAAAATTACGACTCCAATAATTTGCATTAATCCTGATTAATGCACATGTTCCTTCAAAAAACGGAACCTATTTTTGAAAATACAATTTTCCAGATCAACGGCTACTATAGCATCCGTCTCCCAGGCTTCTGACGGCTCTCCCCGATCCATTGCCCATGTGCCCAACGGCAGCTATAAGATCCACCAAACACTATCTAGCACCGTGTTACTGTTTGGTCCATAACTTGATCTATATGCATTTGATTTACAATCCGTAAAAAGCGTTGGAAAGCCAACAAAACGAGGAATCTAATCATGCCAAATTATTAAAAATTTGGAATACTAATCGTACCATAACAGCAGGTTAATTACGGCTTAAAAGTCAGAGTCGCTACAACACTAAAACCTCCTTTTTTTTGTTTTCTGTTTTGTCTTCCCTTCCATTTTAGAAACCAAATTTTAAATTTCAAATTATCTAGGGTTTTTGAAAATGGAATTAACAATCAAAATCATGCCAACAACCTATTTCCATTTTGTCTAAAACAACGAAAAAGATCTAAAATTTGTTTGCTGCTTCACTTTCAACCAGAAATCAAACATTTTCTTCATCCGATTGTATGATCAATGGCGAAAATGGTTAAGTAATTTTTCTTTTTTTTTGAAATGCATTTGTTGTTTTAACGATTATTCTAATACAATCATCATAAAAAAATTATTTGCGATTGGTATATTAGGTTTTTTTATGAATGATTTGAAGAACTATATGAATCTAATGTTATTCTAATTTTTGTGTAGCTCCCCTGCCCCATCTAACTTTTTAGATAAATGTATCGGATGTTTCTGATACATGTGTAGCAAAAATGTTGTTGGACGTGACATATTATTTCCTAATTGCACAAGGAATGTAACTGAATTTTTATTTGTTTATACTTTATAATGTATAAATGTATCTGACTTTTAACAAGTTCTTAGATGTATGTGATTTCATATTCTTATGTGTAACATGTTTTTTTTCTCCAAAATGTAACTAACTATTGAAATAATGTAATTAACTTCTTTTTATTATGTATATTATGTGTATCTCAATGTTGCATATGTATGTGTGTTATGAAGTATGTGGGATCATTCATTAGTTGTATATGTATCCGATAATGAGTGGCTTCGGTGTTTTATCATATATGTAGATGATAAACGTTGCAAAGAACCACAAACAAGTTTAAATGTATTGTGATGTCTCTAAATGAAATTTTTTAATTTCTTGTAACTAATTTAAACTGAAATGTAACTGACTTTTAAAAAATGTAACTTAATTATGGTAAATGTAACTCACTTTTCATTAAGCACATTACACACAGATTCAACAAAAAGGATACAAAACATGTCATTGGAAATAAAACCTAAAACAAAGGAGAAAAAAAAAGGAATATAAAAGAAGCACATCAAACAGCTTCACCAACATTTTGCACATTGCAACTTTCAGAATTATTCACTTGCTTTTTTGTTGGCTTGAAAACCTTAGATGCCTTCACCAACATATGCATATCTTCTTCTGAATCAAATGTCATTCCAACACTTTGAACAATTGCTTCTGCACATTGCTACTCAACTTCATCAATCAAATATTTTTGTGGACTGCTTTCTAAGGAAAATGTAATTGAATCCCCTGTATTCCCTATATGCAAAATTCAGATAAAAAGTCAATTATATTTTGTGAATGTAACTTAGTTTCAAAATATATCGCACAAAAAATTCAGTTACATTTGTGAATGTAACTAATTTTTACTATGTATTACATATAAACATCAGTTATATTAAAAAAAAAAAAAGGTAACTAGCTTACAAAATGCAATACATAAAGGTTCAGATTAGTTGAAAATATAACAGACTTTTGAAAAATAATTTAATATTTTTTGAATGTTAGAAATGTAATTGATTTTGAAAAATAATGCATATAAGTCCAAAGAAAAAGTTAAAAATGTAATTCATTTTCGAATGTTATTGAAGGAAATGCCAATATAACATCAAAACTCTAAAAAAAGTCATCCAATAAAATAATTTTAACATCAAAACAACATATTCAAACAACACCAAACATAAAATCAATAAGAAAAATGAAAAACGGATGACTACCAATTCAATTGTCAAAACTAAAAAAAATAAAAAAGTGATTAAAACTCCATTACACCCAGTGGCGGAGCCACGTAGGGGCCAGAGGGGGCACATGACCACCCTGAATTTTTTTTATTTACTTTTAAACCCTTTTATTTTTTGGGTGATAGAATGATTTTAATTAGGACTATAGGTCATGGGCCCCACCAACATATGTAATTCCCTGAACAAAAAAAACCCAACACATCCATTTGGAACATCCACGTGTGTGGTGTACCCTCGTTGAGGTCAAATTTAAAGGTATGTATTGCTTTTTAAATTTAGATTTTGATATCTTTTTTTTTTTTGTAAATCATCGATATGAAATTTGACAAATCGTTTTAAAATTTGATAATTATCTTTTAAACTTATTCAGAGATATGTTTTATGTGAGTATTTTTATTTTATTTTATACATATTCATTTTTTAAGTTATGCTATTAAAATTGAAAAAAAAAATATAATGATACAACTTTAAAAAATATTTACACAAGTCACGTTAGGCCCCCCTTGAAAAAAATCCTGGCTCCGCCACTAATTACACCCATGGTTCCACATGAGGAAATTGTAACCATCCATTAATTGTGGAGAGTGGTTATTGAATGCACCCATTAATTACGTTGAGAAGTTACCTAAATTTGTTTAAAGGGTATATTCGGTAATACAAGCTATGCCACGTCATGGGGCCTATCTAAATGAGGCATGTGAATCATTTTCCTATAAGTGGTGGTATAAAAATAAATATCATATTTTTTAATGGTATACAAGCAAAAAACCCTTTTAATTATGTATAAATATTAATAGCCATTGAATGGATGGGATTAATTTCAGTTTTTTTTCTTTCCATTTGGGGCCTTGGATGAGTTCGAATAGCTAGTGGGCAGGGCAAATTGAGACCCATAAAGCATGCCTAGTAGTTGTTGTATTTGGGCATGGGAGCCCTTCCCTAGATGGGGCCCTAGGCAGCTGCCTACTGGGCCTACACCCAGGGATGGCCCTAATTCCAACTAACCCCTGGAATTAAGTTATTCCAGGTTATTCAACGCAAAAGAACATATAGGTTCACTGTCAAATCAACTATCACCACCTCTTATAAATCAACTGTTATCATTTTTTCACCTTTTGTAGATTTTTATCTACACCTTACTCACACTTTATTTAAACAACAAAAACTTTATTATTATATATCCTAACAAAAATAATTCAAAACATAAAAAAAAACATTTTATCTTCATTTATACTTAAATAGTCATTAACCTCAAAATAACTTAATTCTCTGTCCAAATGGGGGCATTGATATGCTTACATGAGAACATTGTAATATGAAACACAATGTTATCGAATAGAAAATGTTAAGAACAATAATTTCCGTCATTAATTTTGCGGTGTTAACGCGCTATGGTTTGTTTAAAGCATATACTTATTTAATAAAAAATATACTTTGAAAAAAAATGATACATGCAATCAGATGAATTGAATGTGTATCTTCTTGTGTTTTTTCTAATCAAATACATACTCTTTTAACCTAAGTCATATACTCATTAAAAACAAGAAGGATGACTGACTGTATCAATGCCCAACTTTGAATATGTTACATAAAATCTTTTATTTTTTATTTGTTATTTTTGTCACTTGCTTGATTTTTGAAATTATATTTTTCATGTGACGGAATGTATACTCTGATTTAATAAAATAAAAAAAAAGATGTTTCATTAAAAGTAAAAGCATATATTTAGAAAAAAAATTGACAATGAGTAGTGTTGTATATAAGACTGTACATGTATAAAAATATTCTATTTACTTTATCCCTGGTTTCTAGAAGTCATAATAAACTTCTAAACATTGATGTATATGCAATCAATCAATCATTAAAACTAGTCACTGATAGTTAATCAACACGGAAATATCCACCATCATATTAATAATGTGCATTAATTGACCAAGCAAAAAAATAAAAATGTGTATTAATTGCTCAAAGAGTCATGACTGAAAGGCATATAATCCCACATGGGCCTGTGCTGCGGGCCCACACGTCTTCGAAATGAACACTCCCTACGGAATTACCCACCTAGGCTACATGGAATATTTTGAAATTTTTTTTTTTTAAGAAAGGAATATATTGAATTTTAGACATCCAAGTCAAATTTATCAAGCCAGTGATGTGGTCAATGTTTTTATATGGTTTGGTCATGACAGATTCGGATTGCATACTCATTTATATTGTTTTTGTAACAACAGTACATCGTAATGCGTGTGGAGAAGTCAATATATAGAATTCCCTATATCTTTCACATTATTATATCATCCAAAAATATTAATGAAATTGAAAGGAATTCGATCATCTTCTCAATCAGTGCCATAATGTATATTGAATCACAGGAGAATCCAGAAGACCTTGACTCGTGTCATTATGTGATTTTTTTGGGGGGTAGGCGTAGGCTTCGACGAGAATATATTGTTTGATATTGTTTTCGAATGTTTATATTTATTGATACCTGACTAATATTGGGGTTTCTCTGATTTTTCTGAGGTAGCCATTGTTGCTGAATTTGGAGCTATAGAATTAGCAACTAAATTCAAACCTGGTAATACCAACCCACTCATGCCAACCATGGCACTTAATTGAAGGAGGATCTCTCTCTCTCTCTCTCTCTCTCTCTCTCTCTTGTTCAATAAGGAGTTTTCAAACCAAATTTTCTTTTTTAAAAAGAAGATAGACAAGACCAAAGGAAGTGAACCACCATGAAAAAAATGGTCCATTGGTTTGTTTTTTAAGACATAAATAAAGAAGAATTTTTTTATCCACCTTTTAAGGGCATTGTTATTTGTTCTATAGATTTCATGCGGAACTACGTGTTAAGATTGATTTAGACCACACTGATATCAATTGTTCAAATAAGACTCGAGATCAAGCAAGAAGGAATTTTCATACGAATATATGTGGTTTGGTCGAGACTACATTCACATAATAAAACCCAAGAATTATTAAACAATATATACAAGAGGTACAAGAGACTCATAAGTCTTTTATGGATATCCACCCTAACATGATTTCATCATAATCATCTAATATGAGTATATCATATCTGAGATATAATTTAACACGATAACTAATAAAAGCCAACAGCTAATTAGTGTTTTGAGAAATGGATAACAGTGTTATTTGATTGCATTCGTTGCATTTGTGGATGATATCAAACCCTGTCTTTTAGTGAGTTATTATCTCATTTTTGTATAGTCTACTTAGCTTGTTACGAGTCTCTTCTTTCTGATTAGACAAATCTCTATACCCACATGCCCTAAATGGAACCCACTTTACTCTTTCCGCGTCCAACAACTTTTTTGCCTTCACAAAAATCTAATACCAAATTAGAATCTCAACCATCTAACAATTCCAATATTATATCGAAATATGTAACACGTTTTTGAAAATGCAGGCAATGGATTAGCAAATCAAGACATTACACTGCTATATATTTGACAATAGCACAAAGATTTCTAACATTTTATAAAATGTATATATTTTTTCAATGAAATATGTACAAATCTGTTAGAACATCTCTAAAAACCTCCTTAGTGTTTCTTTAATTTATCAAATATTTACTTACAATAAAAATTATTAATAATAAATAAAAATTAATTAAAAGTAAATTAAAAATTTTAAAAATATGAAAAATAAATAAAATTATTTATAATGAATAAAAAATAATTATTTAAAATAAAAAAAATAAACAAAAAAAATGTGATTATTTTTATTACCAAACATTTCGGGGCTGTTTGGTCAGAGGAATAAGGGTGGAATAGGGGAGGAATAGAGGAGAATAAGACAAAATATGTGTTTGGGTAGAGGGAATAAGAGGTATAGCTATGTGGAATAAGGAGAGAATAAGTTGGTATTTGTATTCCAAGTTTACCCATAGAATTATGTTATTTCTCCACTGGTATAAGTAAACCTACCTATCAAATCACATATCATCACATCAAATCATCTGTCATCACCTCTTATATTTCAATGAGACTCACATATCAAATCAACTTTTTATACCTTATTCACATCTTATTCTTCATCAATCAAATACTTCAATATTTATTATTACATTTTTCAATAAAAATAACTAAAAATATAATCAAACATAAAATTGTTTATTCTATTAATAATATTAATAAAATCAACGATGGAATATAATCTCTAAAATAATTTACGCCTCTGTCCAAACGGGCTCGTCTGAGCGCAATATACATTGGGTTGCCCACATTGCGTGCACACTTAAAATGTGCAGACTTTTTTTTTTTATTATTTTTTTATATAGAGAGATGGAAACATGTGTTCAGTACTGCAGTTGGCATTAATTGATGCAATTGAAAACACTGACAGGGTAATAATTTCCCATCACGATGGATCAGGCATACGTAATCGGCAGTCGTCACACGTGGGGACCACCCCAAAAACTTCCACCAATTTTATTTATTTTTGTACGTAGAGGCCCATAGCTAAATTACAAACACAGGTCTTATAGGACAATTACAAGCTGTTTGGACAGAGTATCCAAGACTATTTTTTTATATTTTTTTTTTTTTTTTTTCACTGGGATCGAACTTCAACCGCCCAGTAAATGGGGGGTGTCTCGTACCACTGCTCTAAAGCGCGTGGGGTACAATCTCCACCAAAATTGGTTGGACATCCAATTTCGAGAGGGAGAGACCAATGTTTAAAAAATGGTGAATATTAAAATATGTAATTTATTAATTAAATAAATTTAAAATAAAACATTTATAAGATTTTCTATCTATAAAATTATAAATCTGTATATAATATTGTAACATGATTTATTAGATAAAATCTAATTTTTATTATATTTATATTCTATCAAACAATTAATCATATTTCTTTAATATAAAATTATATAAATCATAATGTTTTATAAGTTTTGATCATCTGAGAATAATTTTGACTGCTGCTACATGCAGTCCATTTTTACAGTTTATTTTACAGCTCATACGTTATGATAACGTAGTATATATTGCATTATTTATAGTATATACTGCAGCTTGTTTTTTTAATTTTTTTCATCGTAAAAAAAATACATTAATGTATCTCAGCATATATTTCATTTTATATAATAACATGCACTTCAAATGGTAAGTGTATAATTTTATAATAAAAAAAAAGATGAACTATAATTGGGGTTGCGATAGGGATTACATGTATCTTTTTTTAATAATTTTTATATCATTTATTCGTTTAATCAATTCATATTCTAAGTGTCTTTTGAATGTGTGATCAGCACCACTATGACGAAGAGAAGCAATAGAGCAACGCGGAAGTGTTGTTTCAGCTAGGGGTGGTAAACGAGCCGAACAAGTCGAGCTTTAACATGTTTAAGCTCAACTCGTTTATAAACCAGCCGAACCGAGTCAAGCTCACGAGCCTACTGTTCTTCTTCATTTTAGGGTTTTTAGAGGTTGAAAATAAAATTTTAGTATAAATGAACAATGTTTATGAGCCTAAACGAGCGTAACTTTATATTGACTTAATATTCTGATTTTACAAAGGAGTTGAGTCAAATTTTAACTAAGTTTTTATAACACAAATGAGTTGAGTTTGAACACAAAATAAAGTTCGATCTAGGTATCGAGCTTAATCGAACTTTAAAAATGATTCAAACTCATTCATTTATCTAATTGAACGAACCTGAATAAACTCGTACTGAGTCGTGCCTGAACGACTTAATTTGTTTACCAACCCTAATTTCGACGCATCGGAGATGTCGGCAAAAAAATATACATGCATAGCCAACGTCAATGTAAAATGCCAACCCCACTTTTTTTTCTTTTTTTTAATTTTTTGGTCTGGAGGTTGCATCTGTCAGTGTCCGCGAATACTATCGCCCCTACAACCCAGTTCTAAACATTGCCTAATTAATTGGCAATTCAACTATTAAGTGGGTTAAGTGAATTTTAAATTTTGTGTTCTCTAATTTTAAATAACTAAAATTCAGATTTGATAATGATGAACCAGCTGGATGGGTTGGTTTATAAACCACTAAATCTGACAATGAGACAAAAAAAAGAAGAACAATGTAAAGATAGGTGAAACCGGCGTTATCAGGTCACTCTCCACCGGGTTGTTGGAGGGAGGCGACGACCGTGACGTCACCGACCCCGAATGGAGACCGTCAAAGAAAAGCCACGCCGATATTTACACCCCCGACTCGGCGTCGTCAACGCCACATTGTCAACATCAGACGACGCCGATGAAATGCAAGAACCTTCGCTCACGTTTTCACCGCTTTACCATCAATCAATTCATTCTGAAAGACAAACCCCCGCCATATATATATACACGCCACTCATTTTGCATTCCTTCAACAATATCACTCATAAAAATAAAATAAAAATAAAAATCTCCTGTGAGAGAGATAGAGTGTGTGTTCTCTCTCTAAGACGTCCAATTTGAGAAGAATTAAAGCTTTTTTATTTATTTAGGGTTTCGAAATGCAGAGATTGGGAGGGGGGGAGGAGATGAGGGGGTACTATTCGGACCACCAGTCCGACTACGACACGGAGAGCGTCGGATCCGACCGGATCGCCTTCAGCGGGCCGTTGAGCGGGCAACTAAGCGGCTCGCTCAACAAGAGAACAAGCAAAAAAAGCGCCAGATTCAACATACCTGGATCCACCGTCGCCGGCGGAGGCGGCGCCGTCGCCATGGCCGGAGGCGAGGACGAGGCCTACGTGGAGATAACGCTCGACGTCCGCGACGACTCGGTGGCGGTCCACAGCGTCAGACCCGCCGGAGGCGGCCAATCGGAGGATCCGGAGGTGACGCTCCTGGCGAAGACGCTCGAGAAGCGGAGCTCGTTCGGGTCGTCGGTGATCCGGAGCGCGTCCTCCCGGATCAAGCAGGTCTCGCAGGAGCTACGGCGACTGGCCTCCATCACGCTCCGGCAGCCTCCGGCGGGGCCGATCGACCGGTCGAAGTCGGCGGCGGCTCACGCGCTCGTCGGGCTGAAGTTCATCAGCAAGACAGACGGCGCCGCCGGGTGGTCCGCCGTCGAGAGGCGGTTCGACGACCTCGCCACCGACGAAGGGCTCCTCCTCCGCTCACTCTTCGGCCAGTGCATCGGTTCGTGAAATTTTCACTAAACACAAACACCAATTGATCTTCAGATCGACTGATCATCACATCGTGTGCGGTCTTTCAGGGATGAAAGAATCGAAGGAATTCGCGGTGGAGTTGTTCGACGCGTTGGCTCGGAAGAGGAACATAAAGGGGGAATCGATCAACAAATCGGAATTGAAGGAATTTTGGGACCAGATCTCGGACCAGAGCTTCGATTCGAGGCTCCAGACCTTCTTCGACATGTAATTGTGAATCTGAAGCACCGGTTTCTTTCGTGTTTTCGATTTTTTTTTTAATTTTAAAGAAATCTGAGCCGTCGATTGTGGTGGTGAATGCAGGGTGGACAAGAACGCGGACGGTCGGATCAACAAAGAGGAGGTGGAGGAGATCATCTCGCTCAGCGCGTCAGCGAATAAGCTTTCGAAGATTCAAGAACAGGCGGGCGAGTACGCCGCGCTCATCATGGAAGAGCTCGACCCCAACAACCACGGCTTCATTGAGGTGAACATCTAATCTAATTCACCCCCCAATTTTAAGATAATTACATCCATTGCCCATCTCCACCAAACATATTTCTGCTGTGAACTGTGCATTTAGTATCTTAGGTCATCTCCATACCATACTTGATTCTATATTCAAATTTCACTACAATTTTGAGTAAAAATTTCATTTGATATGTTGTATTTTCAACCAATTTTTTTTTTTTTTTTTTTTTTGTGTTTTACTCCATCTTTAAAAGAAGGGAAAAATCCATATAACCCCCTGTAAACTTACTGAAATCCACATTACCCCCTGATTTTTCTAAAAATCCATATAATCCCCTGAAAATACCTAGTAAATCCAAATAACTCTCTGAAAAAAATTTACGTTTGCAAACAATGAATATTTTGTAAATATTATATTTGGTTAACCCTGTTAGAAAACACGGTATACCAAAAAGAACCTACAATGTGTTAAAAATGTAAAAAATCTTCTATAAATGATGATTTGACTCTTCCAGATAGAGTTTTATAATATATCCAGAGAGAGTAAAATCGTTATTTTCGTAGGATTTTTTCGCATTTTATATCTTTAGTATATCGTGTTTTCAGTCAAAGTTAACTAAACGAAATATGCACAAAATATTAATCATCTATTAACAAAAAATTTATTCAGAAAGTTATTTAAATTTATTATGTGTTTTCAGGGGGTTATAGGGATTTTAAGAAACGTTAGGGGGTTATATGGATTTCGGTCAGATTCAAGGGGTTGTATGGATTTTTCCCTTAAAAGAATGTAAGTTGAAGGATAAAATAATCTTTCAAATTTTGAGTAAAAGGTTTGAGTCTCTTGATTTAGATTAAAGTTTGAATAAAAACTTGATTTGATATGGGTATAATTTTACTACGAATATTTGTTGTACACGTATTTTTGCGACTATTCTCACTCATTCAATCGCAGGTATACAATCTAGAGACCCTGTTGTTGCAAGCGCCGAGCCAGGCAGTGAGGCCTGGGCCCAACAGCAGCAAGAACCTGAGCCAGATGTTGAGTCAGAAGCTGAAACCAACGAAGGAGAGCAACCCGGTGAAGCGGTGGTACCAGAAGAGCAGGTACTTCTTGGAGGACAACTGGAAGAGGGTGTGGGTCATGGCGCTCTGGTTTGGCATCTTAGCCGGGCTGTTCACGTACAAGTTCATACAGTACAGGAACCGTGCCGTGTTTCATGTCATGGGCTACTGTGTCTGCGTTGCGAAGGGCGCAGCAGAGACGCTGAAGTTCAACATGGCTCTTATACTGCTTCCAGTGTGTAGGAACACCATAACCTGGTTGAGGAACAAGACCAAGCTGGGCCACGTCGTCCCCTTCGATGACAACCTCAATTTTCACAAGGTGAATGCTTTTTCTTTGATTTCCCATGATTGTGTGTGTGTTTAAGATTGACTTTTGAATCTTGAGGTGCTGTCTTTATGAAGATTTGGGCAACCATTAATTGTTGTGGGCATTGTCAATGCATGAAATTATTGGGCAATGTTCATTTTTTAGGTTTCGTATTGAATTGGATTCTTTTGTTTTTTGGTTGGTATCACAACTCCACCAACCGTGTCTTCGTACTTTCTGTATTAGATTTTTTTTAAAAAAAAAAGAATCATTCATTTGTTTTATACTATCACTCCAAAAGTTAATGAAACCAGAGTAAAATTGATGAATTCTTTGCTTTTGTTTAATACAACCCTGTTAGGATACTGTTTTCTCAAAAATCGGTTCCAAACAGTATGTTTTTTTGGCATTTCTTTGCTCTCAACAAGCCAAATTTTAAAACACTCATTTGAAACAGAAAGCGAAATCAGTTCCACGATTCCAAACAAGCTTAAAAATTGTACTTATATCTGAAATTCTGCATTTTCAGGTAATTGCTGTTGCAATCTCGATCGGCGTAGGATTACATGCGATATCACATTTGACATGCGACTTCCCACGGCTCCTCCACGCAACAGACCAAGAGTACATCCCCATGGAGCCTTTCTTCGGCCACAAGAGACCAGACGACTACTGGTGGTTCGTGAAGGGCGTGGAGGGTGTCACCGGCATAATCATGATTGTTCTGATGGCCATCGCATTCACGCTGGCCACACCGTGGTTCCGTCGCAGTCGTCTCAATCTTCCCAAACCATTGAAGAACCTCACTGGCTTCAATGCCTTCTGGTACTCCCACCACCTCTTCGTCATCGTGTACGTCCTCCTCATTGTCCATGGCATCAAGCTGTACCTCTCCCACGAATGGTACAAGAAAACGGTGAGTACATTGACAAGTACTAACTAGATCCCATCTCAACATAGTAATTACGCAATGTGTTTGATGTGGTTCGACACTGTATTGCTTGCAGACATGGATGTACTTGGCAGTCCCAGTGCTGCTCTATGCGTGCGAGCGGCTCGTGAGGGTGTTCCGATCAAGCATTCGAGCCGTCAAGATACTTAAAGTGGCAGTGTACCCTGGCAATGTATTGGCGTTGCACGTCTCCAAGCCGCAGGGGTTCAAGTACAGGAGCGGGCAGTACATGTTCGTCAACTGCGCTGCAGTTTCTCCCTTTGAATGGTGAGCAAAATATCATAACAGCACTCAATAGAAATCAACATTGATTTCATTAAAATCAAGTTTCTAATGACATTCTACAACTGGATCTCTAGGCATCCCTTCTCAATCACTTCGGCGCCAGGAGACGACTACCTGAGCGTTCATATTCGCACACTAGGCGACTGGACCCGACAACTGAAGACAGTCTTCTCCCAGGTTTGTTTCAATGATCAGCTCAAACAACAAACGCATCAACAAATCATCAGTTACTGAAAATGGATTGTGGGTCTTTTTTTTTCCAACAGGTATGCCAACCCCCTCCAGCAGGAAAGAGTGGACTGTTGAGGGCCGATTACAACCAAGGAGGGGACAGCCCAAACCCCAGGTGAGCCACATTATCATAATGTGATGTTAATTAATGCGATTGAGGCCTGCCACTGATTCATTTTACATTCAAAACCACAGCTTCCCAAGAGTGCTCATCGACGGACCATATGGAGCTCCAGCGCAGGACTACAAGAAATACGAGGTGGTGCTTCTCGTAGGGCTGGGCATCGGAGCAACGCCCTTCATAAGCATCGTGAAGGACATCGTGAACAACATGAAAATGGAAGAGGAGATGGAACAGGAAGAGCTGGAGAGGGGCAACGACAACAGCATTGGATCATCAAAGAAGGCGTTCAAGACAAGGAGAGCGTACTTCTACTGGGTGACGAGGGAGCAGGGGTCGTTCGAGTGGTTTAAAGGGGTGATGGACGAGGTAGCAGAGACGGACAGGAAGGGGGCAGTAGAGCTGCACAACTACTGCACGAGCGTGTACGAGGAGGGGGACGCGCGGTCCGCGCTGATAGCGATGTTGCAGTCACTGAACCACGCGAAGAACGGCGTGGACGTGGTGTCCGGGACTAGGGTCAAGTCCCACTTCGCCAAGCCAAACTGGCGCAATGTCTACAAGCGCATCGCTTTGAGCCACCGTGACTCTCGCATAGGTACAAACACCTTCATTTCTATGTTGTTTTTTTTTTTCACTCGTATTCCACCATTTCCATTTGCATGAGCACTGCTAGATTGGAAACAACAATAAAGTGTTGAAGCATATATATATCATAAATCTCAATAGAACAGCACGAATTTTGGATTATCAACCTCACATGCTGGAGACAACAATCAAGTCATTCACGCAATTAGGACCAATGTAATGTTCATTCTCATTTTCCTTTTGCTAGAACACCCAGAAAAATCATGTTTAAAATCATTTGATCATGTGTTCATTCCTACACATTTCTGGCAAAATTTCTCCTTCTACCCTTAGTCTCCAATATATTATGAATTTTTTTAAAAAAATGCCTATTTATTCAATATTCCTGAATAAATTAAATGCATATTTTTTTTATATTTTCAATAAACTCATCCTAGTTTATCATATTAGGAAAAATCAGAGACAGCAAGAATGACCGTAAGAATGATCTGTTCTATTAGCATTACCTATCAATATTACCAGTATACACAATCTCAAATAAAAAAATTATTATATATGTTGAAAATAATAATAAAAACAATAATGTTGTGGTGCAGGTGTGTTTTATTGTGGAGCACCAGCACCAACAAAGGAGCTGCGACATCTGGCACAGGATTTCTCAAGGAAGACATCCACCAAGTTCGACTTCCACAAAGAGAACTTCTGATTGAATTTTCATCAGAAGGTGGAAATAAAGAATTTTCTTTTCCAGACCCACCTCTCTTTCTGTACAGTCCAATGTTTTGAAATATTTATGCATTTCTATATGGTAAGTCCACCTAACAAGCTTCGAATTATAATTTTCACGGGGGACCAACGTGACATTTTTTTTTTCAGAGGAGGTTAGTGGGGTGGCGGGGGTGCCACTACTTTAGAAACTAATGTTAGGATTGATAGATTGTTTAAAGCTTTATATCTATAAATTTTTTTATAGGGAGTGGGGGGTTGGCTTGGCTTGCTTCTTAATGATTAGAGCAAGTTCGGTATAAATTATATTTTTTACACTTTTTTTTTTATTAATATGTATGTTTTAAAGTGTTTGATGTCCACGGCTGTAAGGCCAACAACACATGCATTTATGTGGGATATATATAGTTCTGATTACCAAAAAATTTTATTGTCAAGGAACTGATATGCCTATTGATTAATATTAGATTATGTTGATATTGAACATGGTCGTCTGTTCTGATTACCAAAGAACAGTATGATGACTCAAAACGAGCAAATTATTTTAAAGGTGACATTAATTGTAAAAAATATGAAGTAGTTAGTATCAGCATTTTTCAGTGTTTTAACTTCAAGAAGCACCTGTCAAAACAATTTCAGAATGTCTATTTTATTTTGGAAGTATACCTTATGCATAGATTATTTTGAAAGTATACCTTATGCATCTCTAACATTAATGGAGTACATCTAATGCGCGTGCAATGCAAGAAAGTGAAATATCAAGATACAGCAATTTGAGAGCAAAGAATATTAGATTAGGAGGCTTTCATACAGCTTATTGGTATTATCAAAATAGCACAACTTACAAAGGAACATATAAAAAAAATTTCAAGACATGGTGGTGGAATATAAACAAATCAGAACAATTGGTATAAAAATACCTCAGCCAAGTCTAAATTTGACAATAAATGTAACAATTTTAGGACACGTAAACCGAGTCTTTATTTATGTTAAAGATAACCCAATCGAATCAGTGTTTTTTAAGGACCACAAACCAACTCAACACGTGCTTTATAGAGTTTAGAGTCAATTCTCACATGTCATAAGTCACTTTAAAGAGGTTGCTCCTAGCCCTAGGGAAGGTAGTGGAAGCCAAATGGATCTCTCTGAAAGGTTTCCTCTTTCATGAATCCGTGGCAGTTTAGAATAACAAAGGAATATTTTACATACCAAACCAGAATTTAATTTCATGCATTCATTTATTTCAAATCGGTTTCTTATGTTAGATAACGCTTTTGAATGTATTAAGAAAACGCTTTTGAATGATTTTGCATTTTTTAAGAATCACGATTAACTCAAATGTGTTTTTAAACTCTCCAAGTAGTAAGTAGAAATTAAAAAATAGAATATATTAAAAGGCAATGAAAAAAAGTCATAATCTTACAAAATATGCTTTGTGATGATCTAATTCCAAAAACTTCAAGTGAGAGATCATTTTCAAATTTTTTTTTTTTTTTAGAGAAACTGTGGATAATTCTATTTTACAGAGTATTTGTAAATAGACAATGTTCGAATCGGAGAGAGAATAGAAAAATGAGAGGATAGATAAAGAAGACTATAAAAGATGCAAAGAAAATTCGGTCTCCCCAAAGAGCTCATTTTCAAACTTATTTTTTGAAAGTTTTGAGTTTTGAGACCCTCTAAATGTGGATCCAAACACATTTTCAACGTTTAACTTTTTAAACCACCATTTTTTTTTAAATAAAAAAAAATTGTGATTAAAAAGCTAATAAAATAAAAAAATTTAAAAATTAAATTTAAAATCTAAAACTATTAAAACATCTCACAATCCATCAAATTAAGGATTCTAAAACCTAGTCATGTATAAAAGATGAGGTATGATGGAACCCACATCGGTTACTGACAAGTGAAAACCACACCAGGAACCCCACTGATCATAACATTTCTATGTTACGATCATGATTGGCGCAGAGTGAGTGATGGGGAATACCCATATGACCTTGTCAAAAAAGTTGCTCAAGCACCTCCACTCAATATGCTTTGTACTCTCTAGGTGATATGATGTTTCATTAATGGCCAGTCCTTTTCTCAGGGATATTTAAAAACTCATATTAAAAAATAATTTTTAAAATAAAACTGTTTTTAAAATGATTTTAATTTTTATTTAAATATTTTTTTTTAATTTAAAAATCAATATTTAAAAACAAATTATGTTTAACAAAAAAAAAAAAATTGATTTTCAATTTAAAAAATCAATTCAAATAAAAAAAACGATTCTTTTTATGTATTAAGAAAACGCTTTTGAATGATTTTGCATTTTTTTAAGAATCACGGTTAACTCAAATGTGTTTTTAAACTCTCCAAGTAGTAAGTAGAAATTAAAAAATGGAATATATTAAAAGGCAATGAAAAAAAGTCATAATCTTACAAAATATGCTTTGTGATGATCTAATTCCAAAAACTTCAAGTGAGAGATCATTTTCAAATTTTTTTTTTTTTTTTTTTTTAGAGAAACTGTGGATAATTCTATTTTACAGAGTATTTGTAAATAGACAATGTTCGAATCGGAGAGAGAATAGAAAAATGAGAGGATAGATAAAGAAGACTATAAAAGATGCAAAGAAAATTCGGTCTCCCCAAAGAGCTCATTTTCAAACTTATTTTTTGAAAGTCTTGAGACCCTGTGTAAATCTGTGTTTGAGTAGATTCTAATTTTGAAAAATTAAAAACCTCTAAATGTGGATCCAAACACATTTTCAACGTTTAACTTTTTAAGCCACTATTTATTTTTTTTAGATAAAAAAAAACTTGTGATTGAAAAGTTAATAAAATAAAATTTTTCAAAAATTAAATTTGAAATCTCAACTATTGAAATTATTAAAACATATCACAAAAACATCTCACAATCCATCAAATTAAGGATTCTAAAACCTAGTCATGTATAAAAGATGAGGTATGATGGAACCCACATCGGTTACTGACAAGTGAAAACTACACCAGGAACCCCACTGATCATAACATTTCTATGTTACGATCATGATTGGCGCAGAGTGAGTGATGGGGAATACCCATACGACTTTGTCAAAAAAGTTGCTCAAGCACCTCCACTCAATATGCTTTGTACTCTCTAGGTGATGTTTCATTAATGGCCAGTCCTTTTCGCAGGATATTTGAAAACTCATATTAAAAAATAATTTTTAAAATAAATTTATTTTTTAAGATGATTTTAAATTTTTATTAAGATGTTTTTTTTTAATTTAAGAATCAATATTTAAAAACAGTTGATGTTTAACAGAAAAAATTATTTTTCAATTCAAAAAATCGATTCTGATAAAAAAACATTCTTTTTGTGTTTTTCAAAACACGGATTTTAAAAAAAAAATTAAAAAAAATCAAATTTTGATTCTGAATAAAACTATCCTATATTAAATGCACAATTTTATCTTTTTAATTTTTAAAAAAAAAACCATCCCAAACATGTAACCAAACAGGGCCTTAGGCTCACAAAAAAGTCTCGTGTTCAATCAATGTTTCTTAAGAGAGCTTTCATCAATTTAGGTTGAATTTCACATCACTTTTGGCATCATAAGGATTGCATATCTCCTATGCCCAATGTTCATTAATATTAACTTTTAATAACTACTACCATGAACCAACAGGTGGCCAAACCTTTCATTTCAAGCGAGGTTACTAGTAGTGGTACAAAACAAGTGGACCCAACAACCCAAATAAAAATTAAAAACAAAAACAAAATGAAAAAAAAATCAAGTGGACCCAAACCACTAAAAATAACCCAAGACATCTATCCAGTGTGATTTTAATCCTAGAGAAAAATGTTAGGGACAGATTTTGTAATCTCCAATGTTCTGAATTTTTTTAAGTTGTATACTTATCTAATTAAGTACATAAATTTATAATAAAAAAGATGAAATATATGCTTAAAAGAATCAAATGCAACATCTTTTATATCTTCCTCATTTAGTATATCCTAACCTAATTTAGAATATAATTGGATCAGGGGAAGCAGGGCAATGCAAGAATGATTGTAGTAATGACCGAGTGTATCAACATCCTTTTAAGTTTTAACCCTTTTTCAAGCTTAAAAGGGTCCACAAAATGAAGTAAGAGCGCTGATACACTCAGTTCGTTTTGCAGTCAGTTTTATAACCCCATACACTATGATAACATAATATATACCGTACTATCATAGAGTACGGGGTTCTATCATAGTATATGACACAACAAATTTTATTATTTTTTTAACTTGAAAAAAATACATTAATCTATCTCAGAATATACTTTATTTCATTTAGCATGCACTTCATTTGAAGATATATAATTTTAAAAAAAAAATTAAAAACCGGTGTGGACTACAATTAGGGGTTGGACATATCATTTTCTGTAAATTTATTTAGATGAATGAATTCTTATCCCGGCCCGTTATGGGTGATTCAACTCATGGACCGGCCCAAACCAAGTTGCATGACAACCATTGCAAATTCAAAAAAAAAAAAAAAAACCCGAAGGCGCCACAAAAGGAAATCAAATGCAGTCAGGGGCACATACCATGTTTGAAGGATCCACTGCTGACTGGATTCATATTTGATTCATCTCTCTTTAACGTCTACCAAGATCGGCTTGGAACGAATGCTTTCTCTTGGGCCTCTGAAAGTCCGGCTTCAATAGCTGGCTTGAGGAGGGGCCTAGGGGGACCAGAGGCCTCTTCATGGAACCACTGCATTGGTCTGATCTCACACTGGCCACCGGTGGTGAAATGGTTCTCCCTCGCGGCAACTTCTTTTCCTTTGGGACCTCTAACCTCTCTAGAATTCTACATGTTTTCTCATCCAAAGGCTTCTCAACAGACGTGGTCGAAACCTGACTCTCAAACTTTGGCTTGGAAATGATGGTTTGAGAGGAGCTCTCGCTCACGTCGTTGACCATCAGCAGTTCTCCCCAGTCCTCTGCTGTGACACAAGGAGTTGATTTTGTATCGCCTGCTTCACTTGCTCTTGTTTGCGTGGGTTGTATTTCCTCGTCTTGTAGTTCAGTTGCTGGGCCTTGTGTGGATGACTTCAGTGGATCCAGGGAATTAGGTTCTGAACTTGGTTTGGTTCGCTTTGGTGGTGGGATTGCTCTGCAAATTCAATTAAAACTTGAGAAGATCATGATTGAGTTGTTACAATTTGAAAGGTAGATATTGATGGTGGGATCTTTAATTTGTCATGTAACTAAACATATCAGGAATGTTGGTCTGGAAGTTCTAAGTACCCGAATTGCAAGCTTTCCTTCACAAGGCAGTTTAGCTTTGCATGGAAACCTCTCTCGTGCAAAAGGGGATTGTAGTCTCTTAGCTCCATCTACAAAAGAATGATAATGTAAAAACTGTAAAAAAAAAAAAATGTAACCAGCAGCTGTGGCAATATATTATATCCGTAGAACTTTACAGAAAGCATAATCACCAGAGATTTTTGTATACGTAAAAATTCTGTGTGAGATTGAAAATCATTTTTCAGACTATTGATTGCTCCATAAGCTCATTTTGGCTATCTAAAATTTTTTGACAGTTACAAACAGACCTTAATGCATAATTTTGAAATATTCTAATGTTTATTTGCAATACAATACGTACTATACTTATTTTTTTAAATGAAAAAAGAAGCAATTAAATGAAACAAAATAGTGATGAGATAGTAATGCGTGATGACAGATCAGGACCAGTTTTTATAGTATTGGACCAAAACCTTGCTAATTGATCTTTACGGCATTTCCTCTGGTAGAGGGGAGGGGGAGAGAGAGAGAGAGAATAAAAAGTGAAAATAATGCAATTGTCTAATATAGAAAAGAGTGTGATACCTTAAACAGAGAGGTCTGAATGCAATCCTGCATCTCCTTTGGCAGGACTGAATCAGTTGATGGAATCACTTCAGGAACAGGTAAAACTTCCTCTGATGCGGCAAGCTTCTGTCGATTGTAGTATAATCAAAATGCAAGGATAGGCAAATACCAACATACAGAAAGTCAGAAAGAGGCAACTGCCAACCTTTTACCAAGTCAAAGATATTGAATCACTGTTTTGATAAAACGTTCACCAACATGAAATTGCAGCCATGATTGTAATGGAAGAAGAAAAAGTGCTGAAATTTTCAATCACTTGTAAATACTGTGTATTTATCCATACAGATGTGTAAAGCAGTAACAGGTTCAGTAGTGCATTACTAGGTATTTACACTACAAGGCATCACATGTGGCAAAATTCAGATTGCGGTTTTTGTAAGGGGAGAGAACACAAGAATATTACCCTCAAAATCATGGGTCCTCTTTCTGATGGCTGAAGAATATAAAAGCATTGAAAGGCTGCCTCCTCCATAGTTTCTGTGTTACAGGTGGATGAGCAAACTAATCCCTGATCCAGAAGGAAAAGAGCTCCACATAACCCATGAAAAACTGCATCCAAGAAAAACGGTTGGAATAAACAGGTATCCAAGATTTTATTCATATCTGGACTATAAAGATTTACACACGTTGAACATTTAGCTCAGACTTGTCGCATTCATCTGAAGTTGTTTGTTTTCCAGAACCGCACGTTGGGGTTACAACATATGAAGTCCCAACTAAGACGCCTGTCATAATCAACCGAGGGGGTTGGGTAAATTTCTAATTGTGCAATTACAAGGAGAAAAATCAAATGTAGCAATTAACCAGCAAAATTCAACAGGTTCTCTAGCTTAAATCCTAGCCGTGAATGGTATGTTCTGCAGTACTATAAATATATATAGTTCTCCATCTACTAAGCACGGAAACACAAATACTCTCTCTTACGAGACTGATTAGATCCATAGACATATCAATGTCATCTGTTAACATTGTACATATTTTCTTGCTTATAATTTTAATGAACATTTGAAGCCAAATAATTGTCTGACTACAACATATGTTTCACCTTCGCTGAGAGTACCCAACTTTGTGCGCTCAATGACATTGAATGTAATGGGGCCTGATACTTTTTGAACAGTTTGTAAACTCTGGAAAGAAGGCAGAAACAAGACTGTTCGTTCTCCAACCCTTGCTGCATTTTCAACCATGTCATGTTTCCCAAGTTCACAGCATGTTACCGGACACAAATTATGGCTCGTTCTACCATTGATGGGAAAGCCATGGCACCTGCATATCTGTACACATACACATAAATACAACATGGTTTTCCAAAAATACCACTATTAATCGTTCAATTTTCATCTTGCGTTCCACCTAGAGAAAATATTTTTTTTTTTTTTACATAAAATGAAAGCCCCAACTTTTTAGATTGCAAATTTAATACATGACTCATGCTACTGATGTTTGAATCCATTTTGCATCATCTAAACATGTAAATAACAGTTATTCAGATGATCTAAAATACCTGGCATGATGTGAACCCATCAATTAATTGATTAGAGGAGACAAAAAGGTTGCACAATAATCTATCTGCAGAGCCAACAAGATTGTTCTTAAATAAAAATATGGCTTGCAGAGGTTTCTCCACATCATCCTTGAGATCCCGTAACCACCTTTTCACAAGGCCACAGAGAATCCATGAATCTGCATTAACAAAACTAAATTTTATTATTATCTCAAAAGAATTCAGAGGTTTCCAATCTAGCCCTGAAACCGTTTAAGTATGGATAATGCATACAGACTACTATGGAGGTCTTCTCACCAGGAAGATACCTCCGAAGAGAGCAGTTTTCAAGACCAGAGATCCTGTTAATGAAGCTTTTTATCTTTTCTGAGGCTTCTTCACAAGGATTTGTTTCCTGTTCCAACATCACAAACTCGACTGAAGTACATTGTTCTGCTGCATCCTGTAAAAATAAGAAAGTCATCATAGTTAAGGTTTCTTTCCTTCTCCGACAAGCAAGTTGGAAATAGAGAGTGCAGATAAGTTTTCAAACCATGAGAATATTCGTCTGAACTTCAATATCCTCTGCTAATAAAGTGCTTATGACAATTAACTTTTTCACACAATCTTTGCCACCCCATGAGTATAGAGCTTGAGTACTCAATACTGTCGTGAAGGAGACCTCTGTAAACACCAAAAGAATAATACCATTGAATATGTAGACCACAATTTCACGCAAAAGGAACACTCAAATCCACTGGACACATTAACGAGCTTGGCTTCCATCCTAAAAGTGGACATAAACAGACATATCTCAATCTCCTATTTATATAAATTAATAAGATTTGCTACCCTATATTTAAAAACTTTATAATGAATATTGTATACACTCACAATCTGCAAGGATAAAAGGATGTGCGTTACTCTACCTTGATTACCAGCCTCCATGGGCACAAGGTCATTTGATATGGGCAAAAAGCCATCAGTAGGCAAGTTGTTTACAGCATGATGAAAATCACGAAGATTGAAATTTCCCCTTGGACAATATGCAAACCTTATCTGTCAAAAGGTTCCACAATTAGCATAACGCAACCAAAATATACCAATTACTATGCGCTAAACAAGTACAAAACAGACCACGAAACGGGCAACCCCATGCATAAAGGGAAATGAAACTAACACACTCCATACAGGTTTGGTTCATGAAGAAAATACCCAGTCACTATTTTCTAGCAGGTAAAGTATTCCACAAATGTTTTTTCTCCCAATAGATTTCCAAGGGAGTGTCCATCACTAAAACTTAGCCTAAGCGTAACTCGTGAGATCACGGTAATATTTCGTGTAATTAATGATCTGTGCTTCTAGACTTCTACTGTACAGGAAGTGGATTTTTAGGGATTTAGCAAAATTCACTGGCCAAATCAGTAACACCTCCCAAATTTCTGTCAATTTTTTTTCTTCAGCAGCACATTCAACACTACAAAATCAACTGTGAATGAGTGATTTCGAATTCCGGTTATGAAGATGGAACCAGATAGAAGCAGCAATGAAGAGGAACAGAAATTTAATGTGCATGCATGATCTCCGGATCTGCAGATCAGGACGAGAAATCAAAAAACAATTTACCTCATTGGAAGAAGAAGTTTTGTTCTTGTGAATGAAACACAATGCAATCTGATTGCGGAGAGTCGCCTCCGAATCACCTCTCCTTCCATTCATAGGAGACACCGCATACAAATTTGCGAGCTGTAGCAAATACTGATAGGGAGATGAGGAGAAGAATGTGAATTCACCATTGAAGCAGCTCAAAAGCAAAACAAATCGATCAAATATGAAATTCAAAGAGACAGCCAAAGAAACCCTAATAATTTGACCTGTTTTAGGTCTCGGAGCAGCGAAAGCGGCAATCTTCGCAGATCGAGCAAAAAACAGAGCAGCGTCATTTCCGCCTCCCGCTTCATGAAATCGCTTCCCCCCTTTTTATAGGGTTTCGGAAGGAAATTATGGCGGGCTTCCAAATTTATTAATAGACGAAACTACCCTTGAATTCGGGTTCAATTTATACCAAAAAAACAGCATCAACCGAACTATCCAGGGGTAGAATTGTCAATTGTCACACCCGAGTCTTCCACAGCCCAATTAATTTAGGGTTTTGTTAATGAGTGTCATCACAGCACTTGTTAATCCACATTAATTATTCACTTTTTAGACAACCCAACAAATTAATGATGATATGGTTAAAAAAAATAAAAAAAATTTTAAAATATCAACAACACTCCTACTAAATTCACCACATTTTTTTGTTCTTCCCTCCCACACCCAATTTTTCCATCATTTACACAATGTTTAAAAATTAAAAATGTTACAAGCATAAATAAGATATTTTCAAGGAAAATGTCCTATTTATGTAAAAAAAAAAAAAAGTATGTATACTAAACAATTGAACAATATTTTTTTTTTGTATATAAAATCAATTTAAATAGGGTATGGGAGAGAAGAAAAAAAAAATATTGAACGGAAAAATAGGGTATGAGAGGAAAAAAGAGAACGATAGTGAATTTATTAGGGGATGGGAACCTCTGTCTTTACATAACAGAGATCCTCTGTGTTGGCGTATGAGAGGGCGACGCGTGGTTGGGAGAAACGTGACCGCACGTGAGGAAACTTGACGGGAGAGACTCTCAACACCTCCGTTTGGCTTCCGTCGAAAAACCAAAAAACCAAAAACCTTGTTCACAACCACCCCTAATTTTGCCCCCTCCTCCTCTCAGCCTCCCCGATGCCAAAGCCCCTCAGTCTTGACGCCGTATCCGCCTCCCGTCAGTCTCGACGCCGTCGCCGCCTTTGGCACCCCTCCAGTGAGCTGGGTTTGGGCATTGGGTTCCTTTTTTGTGAATTTTTTTTATGGGTTTAATTTATATATTTCATATGAGTTTTGTAGATCTGATGTGGGTTTGTAGATTTGTTATGGGTTTGTAGATATGATATGAGCTTTGTCTTCTTTATCAGCTCATCTGCTTGGGTCTCCATAAATGAATCCCCAACCGGGTCTCTCTCAATTTTATTTATAGGTAAAATATAACCATTTTAAACTCTGCAACTCTTTGGAACTAGACATAGATCTGATAATATGGTGGATCTTACCATTTTAATTTTTTGTAAGAATTGTTAGAGATGCTTATGTTGTTGGGAAGGGGATTTGAAGAGGGGGATGATTATTTATGGGTGTCTAACAATTGCCTTTTGTTAGGGAAATTTTCATTGAAAATGTTTTCATATCAATTACATGATATCTATTGTTGATCCACATGGGAAATATTTTTTTTTTTTGTGACAGGCTATTCAGGCTTGAAGGGGGAAATGTTTTTAAGTTCTTATTAAACTTGTGGAGAGAGAATGTGTATGACATGTAGCCTTTGTATTTTTTTTTTTTTCTGTTTTGGGTTTTCAATTCTAAGTAATAAATTGAGATTGAATGCCTACCCTTCACTTGAAAAAAGAAAAAGAAAAAAACTGTGATGCTCATGATGACATGAATTGAATGGGTCTTATTCTCTTCTCTTGTGGTCCTTATATGATTTCTTTTCTTTTGCTTCTTGGGTTTATTGTAATGCTGTTTGTAGTAGCTTTTAATTTCATGCCAATATATAATTATGTTTTTAATTATGTCTTTTTCTTAAAAGGTGATTATTGATATCAATATGGAAGGTGACAATGAGTGTATTGATGAACGTAATGATAATGGTGTGCCTGAAGTTGGTATGGCATTCGATTCCGAAGAGAGTGCATATCAATTTTACAACGCATATGCAAGATCAGTTGGATTTAGCATCCGAAGAAGTGGCGTATCGAAGTCCAATGGTATAGTGACAAAGCGAAAATTTTGTTGTTCTAAAGAAGGGATGAAAGGGGTTGATAAGCGAAAAGTCTTGCACCCGCAGCCGGATACAAGAACAGGATGTGAGGCACATATAGTTATCATATATCAGTCTTCTGGTGCTTATTGTGTCACTAAATTTGAACAAAACCACAATCATGATCTTGTAACAACCCCTTTGCGTCACAATTTGAGGTCTCACAGAAAAATTGAAAAGGCTCAAGCTGCTCAGGTTGATATTATAGATGGGTCAGGATTGGCACCAAAAACCGTTATGGATTTGATGAGTGGACAAGTTGGAGGCAGAAGGAATCTTGGTTTTGTCTTAAATGATGTGAAGTCTTACTTGCGCACTAAAAGAGAAAGTAGAATGGAAAATGGTATTGCGGGTGCTCTTTTTCAGTATTTCAACAACAAGCAACAGCAAGATCCATCATTCTTTTACTCAATGCAACTTGATGCCGATGAACAAATAACTAATGTGTTTTGGGCCGATTCTAGGTCTATTGTCGATTATGCACATTATGGTGATGTAATTTGTTTCGACACGACCTATCGCACAAATAATCATGGGAGGCCATTTGCACCATTCGTTGGAGTGAATAATCATAGACAAACAATTATTTTTGGTGGTGCATTGCTTTATGATGAGACAGCCGACTCATTTATTTGGTTATTTGAAACTTTTCTTCAAGCAATGTCAGGGAGACGTCCGAAGACTATTCTAACAGATCAATCAGCGGCGATGGCCAAAGCTATTTTAGTTGTTCTACCAGAGACTCATCATCGGCTATGTCTGTGGCACTTGACTCAAAATGCAACAAAACATCTTGGACATCTTTATGCTATCGAAGGCTTCAGAAGTTCCTTCTATGCTTGTATTTATGGGTACGAGACGGAGGATGATTTTCTATATGCTTGGGATAACATGCTTGAGAAATACAATCTTCGAGATAATAAATGGCTTCAACAAACTTTTGTTGAGAAGGAAAAATGGGCTCTAGTGTATGAGAGACACATTCTGCGCAGATATGAAGAGTACACAACGTAGTGAAAGCTTCAATGCTCTTCTGAGACGCTACCTGAACTCAAAGCATGATCCATTGCGTTTCTTTCAGCATTTTGATAGGGTTATGGATGATCGGCGTGAAAGTGAATTGAGTGCTGATTTCAAGATGATGAATACAGTACCGGTAATTCCATTTCATGCTTTGATGATGACATGTGTCACAAAGGTTTACACGCCAGAGATATTTGAGTTATTTCAAGCAGAGTATGGAAAATTTTTGAATTGTTCTATCTACATTCATCGGGAGGTGGGACATATGATAGAGTACAAAGTTCGTAGAGATTGTGGCAGTGAAAGAACCATTTTTTATAATTCATCTAATGAGATGGTCACTTGTAGCTGTAAAAAATTTGAATTTATGGGTATCCAGTGCTGTCATGTTCTAAAAGTTCTTGATCACAGAAATATTAAGGAGCTTCCACAACAGTATATCTTGAAGAGGTGGACAAGATATGCAAAATCCGGTGTTGTGCATGATATGTGTTCTTCTTCAGTACAAGTTGATGCTATTTCTGATTTGGGAAGACGATTTCAACAATTAAGTCATGGTCTCATTCAAGTGGCATCCAAGGCATCTGAAACAGATCATTCAACAGAGCTACTTAAACGTCGCACAAAAGAGATAATGGAGGAGGTTGAGATAGATTTGCGGACATCATCTCAAAATTTGCAAGATGACAATGAGCAACATGAGGTGGAAAGCAATCTGAACAATGAGATTGCTAAAGGCTTTAAAAGAAGAGGAAAGAAGACTGTGGGAGGGAAGCCTCAAAAAAGATGGATCGGCGCGTTGGAGAAGGGATCACGAGATCAAAGCTCTCAAACTCAACGTGTGTCCCAACATGCGTCCCACATTGCGATTGAGAGCCCTCAAACATTTGCGCAAGGAATGAGAGCCCCCATAGTTGGGAACTACGATAGCAGTCAAGGAATGACTTCAATGACTCAATTGCTTCAGGTACATTTCATTTTTTTTTTGTCATGGATGGAATTTATATTTCATATATACTTCAATGATGTTAAATCAATTCTATCGCAGGCACAGGAATCCCTTTTTTATCCTACTCAAATGAGTGAAGCATCAATTTTTCTGAAGAATGGAGGAGCACAGATTTTTTATTGTCATGTGTAATGTTAATTTTTAAAATACACTAGTATACTTGATTTCATTTAATGAGTTCATCACAAAAATTAACATAGATAAATTTATATTACAGGTGCTAGATGGAGTTTGGAGTCTTACACAATTCAAGGTTGTCTGGACTGCTTTTGTCTCTTGGAGTTGCATCTATTTCCATATTCAGTGGAGTGGAGTTGTCCTCAAACATTATAGTGTGTGTTCTGCATTTTGCGATTATATTATGTATTGTGGAATTCTGATTATATTATGTATTGTGGAATTCTGAATGTAGTGTGTTGAATTTCAAAATGTAATGTGTTGAATTTGAGGTGAAGAATTTTAAGGTTCAGGGGAATCTCATCAAGACTCAATAGCATCCTTACTTGACACACCCACATAAAACATCTTCCCAAAGATGTTCAGTTATCCTTGAATAATATATACAAACCAAGAACGCTGTCTTTACAAAATTCAAACTGCTTCAGTTAACAGGCATTGCGATGGAGCACTCAAGCAATTGGAGTCAAGTGGGGGACTTATGCATTTCTCTTTCATGAGTATTTGAACAGTGAAGTGATAATCACATCTTACATGAAACAAGAATGAAAAGAGACTATAGGGAAGTTTACAATACATTAAACTTGTACAAAAATTTATTCTAGTGGACAACCATATAGCTTTCCCACATTCTTTTTTTTAATATATAACCCTTGTTCAGAAAGGGTCAATTTCTTATAAGTTCATTGACAACTTCAACAATGCTCCATGCATGAGGGGAGAAAGAAAAACAATGGATACAATGCATCAACAGAAAAAAGTCCAACTGTTCAAGAACTCATCCAACTTGACACACAAATGACAGTTCATATAACAGATAAAAACATCAAAGCACCCTCATCAAATTCGAAAACATTATTTTTGCCTGGAACATTATTTCACATGGAACCCACAGGACACAGTTGAAGATCCCTCTCATTATAACATTATACAAGCTTCCAAAAAACTACCATGAACCTCATGTCCCCATCACCTACACCAACACATATTGGCATGAAATTAAAAGCTACTACAAACAGCATTACAATAAACCCAAGAAGCAAAAGAAAAGAAATCATATAAGGACCACAAGAGAAGAGAATAAGACCCATTCAATTCATGTCATCATGAGCATCATAGTTTTTTTCTTTTTCTTTTTTCAAGTGAAGGGGAGGCATTCAATCTCAATTTATTACTTAGAATTGAAAACCCAAAACAGAAAAAAAAAAATACAAAGGCTACATGTCATACACATTCTCTCTCCACAAGTTTAATAAGAACTTAAAAACATTTCCCCCTTCAAGCCTGAATAGCCTGTCACAAAAAAAAAAAAAATTTCCCATGTGGATCAACAATAGATATCATGTAATTGATATAAAAACATTTTCAATGAAAATTTCCCTAACAAAAGGCAATTGTTAGACACCCATAAATAATCATCCCCCTCTTCAAATCCCCTTCCCAACAACATAAGCATCTCTAACAATTCTTACAAAAAATTAAAATGGTAAGATCCACCATATTATCAGATCTATGTCTAGTTCCAAAGAGTTGCAGAGTTTAAAATGGTTATATTTTACCAAAAAAAAAATTTGAGAAAGACCCGGTTGGGGATTCATTTATGGAGACCCAAGCAGATGAGCTGATAAAGAAGACAAAGCTCATATCATATCTACAAACCCACATCAGATCTACAAAACTCATATGAAATATATAAATTAAACCCATAAAAAAAATCACAAAAAAGGAACCCAATGCCCAAACCCAGCTCACTGGAGGGGTGCCGAAGGCGGCGACGGCGTCGAGACTGACAGGAGGCGGATACAGCGTCAAGACTGAGGGGAGGCTGAGAGGAGGAGAGGGCGAAATCAGGGGTGGTTGTGTACAAGGATTTTGGTTTTGGTTTTGGTTTTTCGACGGAAGCCAAACAGAGGTGTTGAGAGTCTCTCCTGTCAAGTTTCCTCATGTGCGGTCACGTGTTCTCCGAGCCACGCGTCGCCCTCTCATACGCCAACACAGTAGATCTCTGTTATGTAAAAACAGAACGATAGTGAATTTATTAGGGGTGGTGTTGGTATTTTTTAAAAAAATTATTTTTTTATTCTCGTATTATAATTAATTTATTGAATTATTTAAAAAGATAACAATAAATGTGGATTAACCAATTCCCTGAGAGCACTCGTTAATTTACAAAACCCATTAATTTATAATCTAGGAAACGCGTTTCTGCAAAATATTCACAGCCTAAAACGAACAGAATGCACCAATACATCTCACATTCACTCCATTGCAATATCTTCATTGTACATTCATATATCACTCTGTTTTTTTCAGTAAGTATTTTCAATAATTCATTTCAATTTTGTATATGGATCATAAAAAAGAATATAAATTAAATATATATATATACATATAGTAAAAAAAAGTGGTATACAAAATATAATAATTAAACAGGGGAAGGTCTCTTGACTGTTAATACAGGACCAACATTCAAAGGAGGTAGACACCAGTAGAAGCCTTTGCTATCTGTACAGCAACTGTGCCATTTAATTCTATATGAGCCCTCTGGAAATGCTGAGACATCAAGCAAACACGATGACAAGCCTTGCCCTCTTTCATTGGGCTCAAAACTGGAACAAGAAGTTACTAAACCCGCTTCCTCACTACTGCGTTTTCTGTCGCTCCCTCCAGCAGCTTCATTGATCATGTGCAACATCAACCTCTCATTGAGATCAACCAATTCATCAGTCCCCTGGAATCCATTTTCCATGATTGTTTCCCCACTTGTTGCTTTCAGGGGATCGAACGGTGAAACTGCGATAATGCAGTACATTCTAGAAACCTTGGATTGGTGGTGCGGTGTCGCATTCTTGAATTGGATACAGAGATTCAAGGAGAGATGGAATCCACGGATAACGGATATTTCATCTTGGTCTCTGGAATTCGCGTTGAAGATGAAGATCTCGACACCAACGCAAGGCCTGAAAGTGAAATTCAAAATTACTAAGCATCACAGATAAAACAGAATAGAAGGTGTAGAGTATTATCCATACCTTGCTTGGAAATAGTACCTCGGAGCTTCAAAAGGAATATACATCCATTCTTTGATTAACTTTGAAAGAAGCTGCAATCCAGCTCTCAAAAATTTGCATAAATCGTGTTCATCTTTTGCTCCATTTGCCATCTCTTGCAGGTGTAGAACCTTTGAGATGGCAGACCTTGAAAATGATATGATAGCCCTCTCCTTGTAACCTGTTTTATGGATTCGTGTCCGCGACTGTATGTTGCTGCTTACATCTCCCACCTCACCCAGAAATGACTGGAGATCCATAGCACACTTGCTGTCTGCGTTAAATAAACGTTCAATTAAATCTTGGATCAGCATCGCGGGTGTGGAGTCAGAAGGGCAGTTCCCAGATATCATATTCTTTGACCAAGTAGATTTTGCAAAATAAACAGGGAAGATGGTACAAAATGCCAGCATCGAACAATTTAATGCAAGCCTTGCAATGCTTCTGGCGCTTCTGCAGTCAATATCCATGAAGCTTGTGGCAAGAAGATCATACTCTTTTGCTAATTTCTTAAGGCGGAATGCAATAGGAACAAAATTACAAGCCAAAGCATACACTTCTTCATCCCGTCCATCATTGTTGATTTTCTCCTCACAACATATACAAGAAATCAAAAGCCCAAGGATATCCACCAATACTTCAAGAACTTTGGCTCTAAGATTCAGGAACCACCTTTGAAAATAAAGGAAACCATCTGAAGTGCTTATGGCTGTCAAAGTTTTCTCTGCAGAGCAAATTCTGCCATAAATGCTTTCTAGTTTCTCCTGATAATAATGCAGCTCATCATGTCCTCCAGTATCCCGACCATCTTCTTCTTCATCTGCACTTGATGGTTTCCTGCAAGCATCATTCCTCTGCAGTCCAATAATTATCTGTGAACCTTGTTTTGGGAAAAGAAACAGCTTGATTTCACTCTCAGCGCCAGCCAGCAGCATCAAAGATCTCAGCCAGCAGCGGCAGGAATGAGATTGTACCCTGTCTATTAATTTCCGAAATGTAAAAGCCGCTGCAAACCATGCTCCTTGGCAGGTGGAATACTTCCCTAATCTGTATACTGCCCAATAATTATTCCTTTCCATCATATTCTTTGAAAACTCAATAATCTTCCATTCATGATCAACCCAACATACATCATGACTAAGTACAACGCTGGAACCAACTTCTACTTCTTTTCTATCTCCTCTTGTCTCAAAAATGACATTATTCTCAGCTCCACAGTAGTGCCACATGATTTGAGAATGGAAGAGCAGCGAAACAATTACATACAAATCACATCTATAGAAAAAGCTCTGGTGTAGCTGTTCTAGAAAAGGTTTCAATGTTTGATTAACTTCACTAGTAACAGCACCAGCCTCATCTAGTATTTCAAGGCAAGAATCCATGAACCTGCAGATACATATCACAAGCTCTGAAGTGAAACAGCTATCATGTTTGACTACAGATTCTGCAATCCCGGTAAGGGAAAAGCTTGGATTTTGAGTTTTGTTTTCTTTATCAGGAACTTCTCCAGAGATCTTGACCAGATCTTTTATTACAAATTTGATCTTATCCAGAACCATGAAGCCTAGGGCAGGGTACTCTTCCACGAGACGAAGAATAAGTCTCAATAAGCCTTGGCAGCCCCCACTCACTTCAGAGAATTCTCCTCCATGAGAACTATGACTTGATTGCTTCACCATAGAGGCAATCTGATCAATAATCAATGAGATAATATGACATGCTACAGAAATTTGACTGCTACCATTAGAAAATATATCTACATAATGCGAAATCCCCGGAGAAAGGGTGCATGGTAGCAACCAATTTTGCGCAGAGCTGCACCCTCGTCCCCTTGTTGTTTTAAGGATGCATGATATATCTACAAGAAGGCCAAGGGCTAGATACCTCATTGGTGTTATAGGATATTCAGCTGGACTCTCTGCATGCGATAATAATTTGAGAAATATTTGCGCATCAATGCCAGGCAGATTCGCCAGACCACAGCAGAAGACCTGAAATTTCCAGATTATCAGGCAATTTTTTTAAAATTAAATAACCTTTAAATAGCAAGTAAGAGCAGAAATTACCTTTCGTAAAATCTGTAAAGCATGGCATTGCAATTTGATAGAGAAGTCAATATTCTCAATTGTATAAAATAATGTAGTGAGTAGATTAGCATTGACACGAAAACGACAAGATCCTCCTTTTGAGAGAAAATGCAGACACCTTAAAGAGACATCTTGCACTGGAGGAGGACGTTCCGGGGTAAGAAATGATAACAGCAACTCAACCTGCATCCATGAGAGGCAGTTAGAGGACATCTTTGAGAACAGGGATAAGTGCCTGTGCAATCTCCAGAGTAGAAAAAAAGAAAAGAGTGTGAACAGGAGATAATAACTGATGTTGAATTCATTTCATACATCCCATTCAGAGAATGGTTATATGAACTGAATGCATGATAGCCTTTTAGTCTGCATATAAGATTTATGGACTAAACCAGCGTTTAAGGAGAAAGTGAAAAATGAAAACATGAAATAAATCATTCATGCTTATAGGCAGTTGTGTCTATCAGTCAAAGAAGTGGTATGCAAATCCTGTCTTAAGGGACTGTACTATTGCCTCTATTCCAGTGAAACTGTTTTATTGAGCATATCTTCTTTTGGGAGTCTTAACATGAAAACTGCTGGTGAATTCTATACAAATGAGGCCTGAACTATTTAAAGTGAAATGATAAAAGGTTATTTTCTTTGAATCCTCTGGATATTTAGAGGACTCAATGTTTACGATGTTCATTAGGTCAAAGAGAAAACTTCATTAGGTCGAATAGAAAACTTATTTGTAAATTCCAACTTCATAATTGGGGGATAAGGCTAAAATATTTTCATGACGTGTGGAATCTGAAGCAGCTAAGAAAAAATGGATGAATATATATATTTTAATTGCAACTTGATATATAAGAATTTTCTCACAAAAAAAATGGTATATAAGACCAACCTGCATTGTTATAGAAGCATGTAAACAATAATTGGATGAAAAGGTTATATGTCCATTATCTACAAAGACTGGGATGACTACCTGCTCGGGGATCAAGGGCATTGACTTGAAAGCAAGTCTAGAAAGTGAAGGCAGCATCTCCACTGCAATATCCTCTCCCCTTGAGGCCATAACCAACTTTTTACCAGCCTGCAGTTGAATAATAAATAAAATGACTAAAAAATTAATGACATGTACAGACACGATATAATATTGCTTATCCTAGTCTGGCTAAAATCAATTAAGCACCATGTAGAAGGAATGCAGTTGCGACGAGGTGCAGACACTGTGACATGACAATAAATAAATAGATAATAAAATACTATATTACAATTATCTAAAAAAATAAAAATGCATTAAAAAATTGTGAAAATCGATACAATTACAATAATGTGTAATTATCAACTCCATTAAGATTCTAACATCATTTAGTTATATAGCTTCTACGCGTGTTAACATAAACCTAACAATTGTTATCAAAGAAATGTGTCGTACCATGTGTCCAATGTGTATCTATCTGACAGGGACACAACACGTCGACAAGTGTCCATGCTTTCTAGTTTTCCACTATGAGACCACTACATTGGCCTAACAGATTAGCCATCACTCCATCAGTAACTATGAACTATGAGTATTTGAATTGAAAAAGATGAGCATGATGTTTGAATTTCCAAAATATAGGGAAAAAGCCTTGAACTTGGTTTAATAATTTCACCAGCACACAATAAATGAACACTCTTCTACTCCCATAAATTACCTCAATTACACATGCAGGGAATAGGAACTGTCTATACATCCATGATTGACTGTTGTAAAGTCCCTGCCATTCACAGGAAACATAGACCAATAACTAAACTGGCCCTTAGGCTAATCTGAACTCTCACTTAACAAAGGTTGATGAAAAAAAACTATCTACGATGACATGTGATAACTGATAAGACAATTGATCTGTGAGAAGATATAAAAGAATTACCTTGTAAGCTCTATTAGTAATGAAAGCTGAGCACCGCATTCTACCCAAAGTTCGGACTGCTGCCCTCTTCACATCAAAAGGCATCTCTAGAGAGGTAACAATATTAACCAGCATCCCCAGGATAACGCAGGCAAAATCCTCCGATAGTTCACACATACACCCAGCGGCAAACAGTGCTGCTTTCACCTGCCAAGTTTCAAGGCACCATTTAGTTAAAAGCCACTTTTGGTTACATTGCATGCAAATTTGAACCAATGACGCTAAAAATGCATCACAAACAAAGCCAACTTTCTCACTCAAACATTATACTATTCAAGATAATATCAAAACTGATGCTACCCCAGAAATTCATAATCAATGTCCATTTTTGGCTACATCATGTGCAAATTCGAACCACTGGTGTTCAGTAAAAACACAGTCACAAACAGCAATCTTTGCAAATTCCATAGAGACATATTTCCAAAATAGTAAATTCAAGTAAAAATAACACAACAAGAACCATCATGAAACCGAATCACCAACCTCACCTCAGAAAAATCACCCGATTGCAAGCTCGAGATCACCATGAACCGAATCTCCGCGCTGTCCTTCGCGAAATCAGCCCAACATCCAAGCAGCCACAACGACAGCGCCTTCGCTTCGGCATCACCAACATCATACACAATCTTAACCCTACTCAGCAGCTCCGAATGGTTCGGCACCCTCCGCTTGCACAGGATCCCATCATATCTCCTCCCCTTCTCTCTCATGTGCTTCAGCTCCATAAGGAACGCCTTAATCACGCAAACCCTAATGCGGCGGTCCCCTCGCCTGAAAGCCTCGGCGAGGCGGAGGAGGATCGTGTTCGCGAACGTCCGGTCCTCCCCGGGGAGTAAGCCGTACATGTTCGCCGTCGCGAGCGTGATGTCCTGTTCTCTGCTCCATTGCTGGAGCCTCCGCCCGGTCTCCAGTATCGCTTCCGCGGGTCGACCTGTCAAACGAAGACTGGTTCAGATTAGGGTTTTATTCGGGGTTTTTTTTTATATGGACGGTGGAGGATCGACGATGCTCACCGGGCTTCTTGGAACGGAGACCCACCTCGAGATCCACGCTCCACTCCATGGCGCGGGCCGCCGATATCTTCTCCATCTCTCTCTCTCTCTCTCTCTCTCTCTGATCTGTAACGTTTCGGTTGTTTCGTCGAGAAACCCCAAAAACAAAAAGGCCCGAACCGATACGCGACTCTGCGGATATTGGAAAGGAGAGACATAAAAAAAAGGGGAGGGTTAGATCCACCCCTCAAAAATGCAACCATACCTTTCATTTTTGTTTTTCAAGGGAGGGGTGGGTTTGCAAAAACAAAGAAAGGAATGGAAAGAGTGGGGGGCGGAATGGAGACGGGTGGAGGAGGTGGCATCGACGAGGGAGGAAATGGAAGAGGGAGGAGGGAGGCAAAGAGATAAAGGGTGAGAGAGAGAGGTGGCCAATCGTCATCCTCCCTCACCCGTCACCTCTCTTTCTTTCTCTTCCTCCCTCTTTTATTTTTCTTTGGAAATGTGTTGTACAGGTCATCACAGCTATGATCATTGCCAATGTATTGTACACATGCGTAAACGGACATGCTTTCATGCTAAGCCCCTTAAACAACTTAAACGAATTCAATCTGAAAACTCTACGTGGGATTAAGTTGAGATTTTAGTATTTAAGTTCAATATGAACTCAATCCAATTAGATTTTAATTGAAGGATCGAAAAACTCAAAGTTAATGTTGATGAATAGTTAAATATTCAGTTTAAATTTTAATCTACTAATATGTGAGATGAAATTTTAATTTTATAATTTACTTTTATTCTAAAATCTACACATTTATAGTTTTATTTTTATTTTTTTTCTCTCCATGTGGTTGTCATCATTTTCATCTCTGTCATCCCCTCCACAGAGAGCGTCACCGGCTGTTAAAATTCAACGTCATTAAAATGACAATAGTTTAAATCAAACCAAATCTAACTATGCAATTTGGTTGACTTGGTTGACCTTATCCTAATTGCAATATGTTTAAAAAAGTGTTATACACGGTCTTTTTTACAATCTTATTAGTAGTTCACATAAGTATTTTTTACATATCTATTTAATATATATTTTTATTATATTATACATTGATATAATAGAAACCATTATATATATGTGCTTGTGGCGATATTCAATACATGAATATATAATAATTTTATATCTTCTGTATGATAATTGTAAATCAAATTAAAAAAAGAGTGAATTAAAAACCCGACCAAGTTGGTACTAACGGGATAAGATCATCTGTTTTTCTTTTTCTTTTTTGTGCTTTAATCATGCTTGACCGTAAATATAAAAATGTCAACATTAAAAACAAGAGGAATGATGATAATTAACTATTATTTCAACCCTAAATTCATAAAATGAAATACAGATCACATATTTTTTTGTGATGAAATTCGAGAAGAAAAAAAAAAAAAAAAAAGAGAGCAGAACATCTAAATCCAGCGCTAACCCGACGAGGACAAGTAAACAAACGCTTTCATCCAATTTTCAAGGTAAAAAAAAACCCAAACAAGGCAGATTCGTCTTTCGAGGACAGTCGCCTGCGAAAATCGGAGGAGACGCGTGTCGACGATGAAGACGACACGTGGCTCATCCACATTCATGGTGGTCTTGGCGGTGATGGTCGTCTCCACCTTCGCAGTGATGGTGGGTTCTCTCGCTTTGAATCCGCAGAGCAAAGCCGACGAAGAGATTATGGTGAGAAACCCATGTCTTTCATTGCATTTTTTTTTAATGTTTTGTGGATTGAATTACATCACATAGTTGAAGTGAGTGAATTTTTTTGTTGGCTGAATTTCTGAAGTTTTAATATAGCTCTTCATTGGGTTGGACTAGATTTTCAAGATGTGTTTCTTGAAGAAATGTTTATGGTTCAGCTTAATAGGCTGATACCCATTTGAAAACTGAATTAGAACCCACAGTTGATGATACAGATCTCTCCAAAAACTCTGTAGCCTGCTTGATGTGGAGCATAATTCCTGCATTTCTGTTTGGTTCATATCTTAACCTGTTCTTTCTCATCTCCAATTCGCATTTCTATTTGGTGCAAGTTTTTTTTTTGTTACATAATGATGAAGTATGAGAAATAGATTGTTGGCTAATAGAGGTGATTGGCGGCCTTTAGTTTTAGGATAATGTTACGTACAGCCCCAATTCCAATCTACATGTGTTTTGAATTTTTTAAAAATAGTAAACATCGTACATGCTTCCATAATAAATGAAATATATACTACAATGAATTAGATGAATGTATTTATAGAAAATGTGAAAATTTTATGTCGAAGCATATACATATTTAATGTGAGTATATGCTCCAGTGATTTTCTATAGACGCATATGAGACTGGAATTGGGGCTGGAAAAAAACTGTGTAATAACACTCTTTTACTATGATGCATTTGATTGTGAGTTGTACTTAGGTAGTGTTTAAAAACAGGTTTGGATGATTATGTAAAACTACTTTTGTTGGAGTCAGTTTTAGTCCAAACATGTTTCAAAATACCCCCTAGTGGTCTTAAAAGAAAAGCATCTTTTAGTTAAATAATTTGACAAAAAAAAAAAAAACTTTTCAAGAATCTAACAAAAGTATGCTTTCTTCGAAGCTAATTTCAAAAACAGCTTAAAGTGAAAAAACTCATTTTGAAGCCTATTTCAAATATGGTCAGAATGGGAATTGATTTATCTCAGTTTGATGATGCCTACTGTTTGTAGAAAAAGATGAGTCATTGTAAAAAAATGTGGGAATCCAAATGTCAGAAAGTTCTTGCCCGTCCCCATGCACGTACGTCCAGGTATCACATAATATCTCCCTTGTACCAGAAGAACTTCCAATCGTTAAATTCACTATGCTTATCATCTTCTTTGATAGGTGCCTTTATGCTTCCATTGAGCAGGAGGAGGAGAAGACCAATGTAGGGGACCATAACTTGTGTTCTGCGAAGAATAATGATGTTTTGGTTTTTAAAAAATTGTTGAAGTTCTTCGATGCAGATTTCTTCAATGATTCTCAGGTGAAATTTCAAGAGACTATCTGCAAAGCCTTTGTTCATGAGATTCGTGGCACTCAAGTCCAAGAGTTTGAGTTTGTTTTGGGTTTCCAGTGTTACTAACTGTTATAGGAGGATATAATTTGGTTGTTTTCAGGTGAACGAAATGCTTAAAGGGGCCGAAGAATTCAATGTGCCCAACTTCGGCATGAACCGGAGGCTTGTAGCTTCTGTAGATGGGGGGTTGCATGACCATTCTGTTCTTGTTTTCAATGCTGACTGGGGCCCTAATATGACTCAGCCCAAGTCTGGGAAGTTTTGCTACCCTTCGGTGTCAGGTGTGAAGAGGCCGAATAAAGAAGAAGACATCGCCTTCATGACTGTTGGTCTTTGCTACCTGTGAAACTGTTGTTATGAATTATTTTTTTTCCCTTAGTTTTTCTTATCCAATGTTCATGTTTGAGGTTTGAATCAGGTCCTTGAACTAGGAGAACTAATCAGAACAAGGCAGATTACATCCCAAGAGCTGACTAACATCTTTTTGCGTAGATTAAAAAGGTAAGAATTGCAATTTTGGATGTCTGGAACTGTACGTGAACTGGAGTCAGGAGTAATGCATTGCATAAATTTAGGTACAATCATGTTCTTGAAGCGGTCATTACATATACAGAAGATCTAGCATACAAGCAGGCCAAAAAGGCTGATGACTTACTGCAACAAGGAGTATATCTAGGTATTATATCAATCTTTTATCTCACCTTTTTTACATTATTCTTAAATTTTTGTCAAGCTAATTGGAATGAAAGAAGTGATTTCCAACAAAATATAAGGAAATCACAGCAACTTTGTCTTGGGAAATGTCTGCCAGTCCACAAGTACCTTCGTTCGAAGAAGTCAATTTCATTCAGGATCATCTTAATATTCCAAAACATGTTTAAATGTTTAATGTCGAGGTCCATAATTTTTCACCTATACTGATTAAAGATTGGTTTGGGTTAATAGGTCCTCTCCATGGGATTCCATATGGATTGAAAGATATCATTGCAGTTCCCCACTACAAGACAACTTGGGGTTCAGTAAATTTCAAGGATCAGATCATTGATATGGAAGCTTGGGTCTACAAAAAGTAACTTTCAGAATCATGCATCTGATGAAGCTTTTTCCTAGATATGAATTAGTCCACAGCTGTCATCAATATAAAAAAATGGTTACAGGTTGAAGTCTGCAGGTGGTGTTCTGGTTGCCAAGCTCGTTACAGGATCACTCGCCTATGATGATATCTGGTTTGGTGGTAGAACCCGTAATCCATGGAACATTGAGGAGTTCTCCACTGGTTCTTCAGCTGGGCCTGCGGCAAGCACCTCTGCAGGTTTATTTCTTATTCCTCTGTAAATAAATAAATAAATAAATCTCGGTAGATTTGTTCATGAGTTGGATTCTCAGATAGAATGTTTATACAAACTTTTATCAAGGCATGAGACTCAAATGGATTTTCCTACAGGTATGATTCCATTTGCAATTGGTTCAGAGACGGCCGGTTCCATAACTTACCCTTCTGCTCGCTGTGGAGTGACTGCTTTGCGCCCGACATTTGGGACAGTGGGAAGAACTGGTGTTATGAGTATCTCTGAGAGCTTGGTAGATCAAATTATGTCCAAATTTATATATTCTGGTTATCCTATTATTCATGGAAGAGGTTCTCTGGGAGCTAATAATCCTTCTTTTAACAGGATAAGCTTGGTCCTTTCTGCAGAAGTGCTACCGACTGTGCAGTAATTCTGGATGCCATTCGAGGGAAGGATCCAGATGACTTCTCATCCAAAGATGTTGCAGTTCAGGACCCATTTTCAGTTGACATAACAAAACTTACTGTTGGGTATCTTCATGATGCTGAAATGGAGGTGATATAAATGTTTGAATAATTGTCGTTGTAATTCTATTTTATCTTAGTTTGTGTTGTATCGTTAAATTTTTTTTTTCATGAAGTAATGTATATTTTTTCCCCTTTGCCAGGTCGTTCATGTTCTCGCCTCTAAAGGAGTCAGTGTCGTCCCATTTAAACTCGAGTACAGCGTTGAGAATGTTCAATCCATTCTCAATTTCACAATGGACGTCGACATGTTATCCCACTTTGACAAGTGGCAGCGCGCAGGTCTTGATAGTGAATATGAAGCTCAAGATCAGTGGCCGATGGAACTACGCCGTGCACGCCTGATACCAGCAGTTGATTATTTACAGGTACATCCATCTATACAACCTTTTAGAGTCATTATTTCGCCTAGGGTGCTCATATCCTTTTAATAAGAAAGTGAAATATATTGAATTTGACAAGGGCAGCATTTGAAAACACACTTGAATGATGGTGCTTTTACAAGAACCATACTTATTCCAAATGTATGTGTTTGGATGATTCTACTTTTGCAATACCCCAAGATCGCTACTTTTGAAGAAAGCCAGAAAAAACAAAAACACCTTTTAGTTAGTTATAAACGGTTAAAAAAAAAAAGAATCTTTTTGGAGACTAACAAAAATACACTTCCTAAGAATCTAATTTCAAAATCAGCTCATTTTCAAATATATTTCCAAACGCAATTTAGGTAGGCAGTTAAGAAGTGGATTTACAGGAATGTTTGCCAAATTCCTGAACTTGATATCTTGATAATGAACAGGCCCAGAGGGTGCGAGGGAAACTGATCAGAGAAGTCCATCAAAGCTTTACGGTTGATGCATTTATTGGCAATGCAACTGATTGGGAAAAGGTTTGCTTGGGAAATCTTGTGGGTTTGCCCGTCATTGTCATCCCAACAGGACTGAAGGACATAAAGGATCCTCCCAAGGGCGGTACTCGGCGAAGAACTACCATCACTACTGGCATTTACGCTCCTCCTGACCATGATCACATTGTAAGTCTCCTCTGTTTTTTTGTTTTTTGTTTTTTTAATCAAAAACCGCAATTTCAATGAAGCTGACGGACTGTGTGTATAGTACTGTTCAAAATAACTAGTTGCATTTGAAAACACTTTTTTGCTGATTCTGCTTTTGTAGAAATCCGCTTTAACACAAATATGTTTTCAAACACCCCGAATGAGTTACTTTTTTAATGTGGAAATGGGAGAAAAGAGTTTTTCACTTAAAGCAATTTTTGGAAACAGTTTTTAAGAAAAAAAAAAATATTGTTAGATTCTTGAAAAGTTATATTTATAGCTAAAAATTGTATTTCGCATTCATCAAAAAATCGAACGGTTAGGGCATTTGTAAACAGGTTTAGATTGAATATGATTCTTGCAAAATCAAAATCTCTAAAATATATCCAATCCCGAATCCCATTTCTGAACGCCCCCAAAATAGTTTTTAGTTATAATCAGTGAAAAGAATTCAAGATTTTATGCTTCCTTGAAACATGTTTAAGTGAAATATTGTTTTTCAAATGGATTTCAAACACTATATTAGTTCTTGGTCTGATTGGTATTACTTTGGTAATCCTAGGCTCTAGCATTAGCAATGGCGTATCAATCGGTCACTAATCACCACAAACAGCGTCCACCCATTGACAGCCTTACACCAAATGACCCGGTTTCCTATCAACTCCATTGTTGGGATAAGTATTCTACATAGCTACAGGTTGAGGTTGATGTCAGCCATGATCAACCACAAGTTATTCGATATTTGTTCGTGGCATCGCCCGAAGAGTACATTTGTACTTTGCCAAAATATGAAGCTTATGTCAACTTTTTTGAAATGTATCAACCAAATAAAAGAATCCTTTGAAGGATTGATGGAAATGTAATGACCCAACAATGAATTTTTATTCTTACTGACAGACTTGTTTACTTCTCTGGTCAAGAATTAATAGTATCAGCCTCTAATATTTGCATTTTACTGCACAAATTCTACTGCACAAGGTATGTTTTCTAGAACTCAGAAATCAGCAAATGAAGTAATACTGGTGCAGGAACTGGAGATCTGTATGTATTGCCATATGTGAAGTCTTCAATGTTTACAGCAGCTCACCAAAACTGCACAAAGTAAACACTTTCACACATTCTTCTTCACTGGCTGTTGATCATCAATTCAATCATATGCAACACTGATCTTCCAATACTTCATGAACCATGCTTTCTTCTCTTCGGACCACGACCAACAGGAACTGCATATCTTGAACTCACGAGCTCTTGTGGAACAGCAGCCCCTGAAGACTTCAGCACCTCGACGAGCTCTCCGAACATCCTCTTATCGTCTTCATTGACAAACAACATTGCCGACCCTTCCTCACCCATCCTTGAAGCCCTCCCGATCTGATGTATGTACTCCTCAATTGAATTCGGCATATCAAACACTATGACCTGCCTCACCCCGACCAAATCCAGACCCCGTCCCAGAACCCCCGTCGCCACGACCACCGACACCTCCCCAGTCAAAAACAATTTCAAGTTCTCCCTCCTCTCCTCCATCGGTTTCTCTCCATGAATCGACAATGCTTTCAACCCGGTCGCAACCATGATCGACTCGCACAGCAGGTCTGCACCGAGTCTCGAACCAACGAACACCACCACAGGCGGCTTGAAATGTCGCTCGCTTGTCAATATATCGAAAAGCTTCTGCTTCTTCTGTTTGGAGCCCACCCAGATGACCACCTGCTTCACTGCCTCACTCGCCCTCCTTGAATTCCCGATAGAGATGGCGATCATGTCTTTCGATATCGAACTCACCAACTTCTCGACTTCTTGAGACACGGTGGCTGAGAACATCAGTATCTGTGGCTGCGACAATGCCCGAAGAATCTGCATCACCTGATCGCGAAAACCCCTCTGAAGCATACAATCCACCTCGTCGAGAACCAACACTGAAACCTCGTCTAGTTCGATGTCGCCGTGTTTCATCAAAAGATCAATCAACCGTCCCGGAGTACCGATGATCAATTCAACCCCTTGATTGATCCGATAAACCTGCCTGGCCATCGCATCGCCACCCACAACGAGCGCGGTCTTGAACCAGAGTCCCTTCGCGAGCGCCTTCGCCTGCTCTTCGACCTGCACGCATAGCTCCCGAGTGGGCGAAAGAACCATCGCCATCGGCTTCTTCGAAGGACACCCAACTCTCGAACTCGCGCATCGGTGAATCAGAGGCACCAAAAAAGAAGCCGTTTTGCCCGTGCCCGTGGCAGCGGAGACGAGCAAGTCTCTGCCACTCAACGCGGCCGGGATTGCTTGCATTTGCACGGGCGTCGGTATGTCGTACCCGGCGAGTTCAAGATTCTGTTGTAGCTTCTGCGCCAGCTCGCAAGAAGCGAAGGCGACGATGGGGGGAGGGACCGAGGCCCCTCTGACGTCGATATCGATCTTCCTGCGAAGCGACTCGATCTGGGTATCCGTCAAGCGATGTGAATGCGAGTCATGGCCGTCTCGGACGTAGAAACACTCGTCCTCGGCGGGTAGTTTCACAGTGGGGACGATGGGTTTCGGTTTGGGGAGGCGATTGAGGAGGGTCTTCTTGCATTCGATGCTGCAGACGTCGTCATCGGTCTCGTCGCAGATGTACTCGCCGTAACGGCCGCAGACGATGCATCGGGGCTCCCCCGGCTCGGCTTCCCTCTGTTGCCAGCATTTCTCCTTCACTGGGTCGGCTGCGAAAGCGTAATAGTCGGTGAAATTCGAAAAAAGGCGGCAACTTTATCGACAAACAAGCGAGTCATTAAAAACCCACTGAGTGACACAATATGTCGAACTTATTGTATGCAAAATATGAATCGAATGTTCCTTCAATGAACAAAATTGATGCAATTCACCAAAAAAAAAAGGTCTTTTTGTTCAGATAGATGGATTGAAATGAAATTTTGAATATGGTTCACAAACAACAAACGAATTTGCAGACCTTGAGATTCGACGCCATCGGAGTTTGCGATGGAACGCTCTGGTTGAGATTCATCTCCCATGATTTGATGCTTCAGTGGTTGAGGTTCTGAATCAACGAATTGTTGGGGAAACTATTGTAATAAAATAAAATTAAAAATTAAAATAGGAGGAGACCATCATCAAAGGAAAGGTGCAGAGAAGACGAAGGGGGGATTTTCGTTTCGTATATTAGACTGAAGAAGGCTTTAACGTGGGTTTGCCACGTCGGCGAGCACGCATGGATTAAGTGATACATGCGACACACCTGAAGGCGTATTAACAAAGCCGGTCTGAAACTCATAATAATCCATATTTTGAAAATTAAAAATATCCCCATTGTGTTTCATACATGTATATGATATATATTATAAAAAATATATATATTTATATTATATATGGTTCATATTTGTTATCCTATATATTAATTACATATATATTATATTATTATTAAATTTTTAATGTAAATAATATCTACAAGAGATAATAAATTTTAAAATTTCAATTTTAATTTTAATATCTTTAATATATCATTTAATTATTTAATTTAATATATTTAAACATAACGATTATCCAAAAAATATATGCATCCAATCTGTATATTCGAATCCGAAAATAAATATTCACATTTGAATTCAAGAGTTATAATATAGATATTAATATATCTAATCCGTATCCATCTAACTGACAGACTTATGAAAATTTAAAAAATCATGTGATTTGAATTAATTTATGCCGATAACAAAAATAAAAGCACTTATAGGTTCGTTTGGTTTGACGTCGGCAGAGAGTTTTGCGTCAGCAAACGCGATCTACCGCTCCCACTATTTTAAAAAATAGTTATTGTGATTGAGGTTACTTTTTACGGGGTGGAAAGAATTAAGTAGGAAGAATCCGTAATGAATGTGATTCTATTAAGATCTCATTATTCTCTTAACATATAAACGAGGTTTGAAACTTATTAAATATCTCAAATAAAAAAAATATAAAATAAAAAGTTAAATCTTTTCAAAACATAGATTTAACTGACGCGAAGCGCTTCAACGGACACGGAGGAGCCCAAACCCAAGCCAAACGGTACCATAGTTATTAAAAAAAAAATTATTGAATGTATTTATTTACTAAAAAAATTATAAGATGTCATGTTCTTCTTTTTAGAAAAAATTATAGGATGTCAGAACTCGGATTCTGTTTCCAGGCCAGCAAAACCTAAACAATTGTGGCAACCCAATATTTCTCATATCACTAAAAAAAACCAAAATTCATCTTCAAAGATTTGATAGATAGATAAGTCCAGAATTGGTAACTAAAGCTGTTTCCACTCAATGACACGTGCTCCAAAAGTCTCCTTCGGTGCACTCGGCAGCACGGGATGGGACTTTAACGCGTTCAGTCTGATGTTTCAATGGTCCTGATCGTGCGACGGTGTCTCCATGCTGTTGAGCTTATGGAATGGGCTGGAAACCCAGGATTTCTTTCGACGCTTTCACGGCACACGGTTTCGTGTAACGGAAGACTCGAGTGTCCACGGCGTCGTCGAGATCTCCGTCATTTCCGACACGGAATTCCGTTAATACCCCTGTATGGATTGTCTAATTACAAATATGACACTCCGTATACGTCGGTTTCACGCTTTTGACATTTTTATTTGTCAGCGGCTATATTTTTCTGCCGAAAATCATATTAGATATCTATAAAGTATATATGGTTAACGAATTGAATTCCTCCATCAAGAATATATTGAAATAAGACATCAAATCAAAAACTTATTAAAATTTGATTCAATATGTATAAACTTTATAAAATTTGATTTAGTCATTTTGTAAGACAAAAATACCCCCGTCATTTTTTAACATTCCCACATCTTGAAATGTCATCTTTAAGTGTAAAAAAATAGTCATCAAACCTCATTTGATCTACAAATTTGAGTCATTATTTAATATTTTTCCCCTCATGGATTCTATTACAGAGACTGAACAAAAAAATTATAGCTTCATCAACACCATTATAAATCAGAAAAAATAATTTAAAAATTAAATCAAAATTCTATAATACATTTTTAACTCAAAATTACTGACAACAAAAAGTATAACATCTTGATTATAAAACTATAATTTATTTAATAAAATTTAAATAAATCAATATACACTTTTAGATAATCACATGGATATTTTGTGATTGTAAGAAGATTTCAAAAAATTAAAATGATTTTTAAATTTTACATAGATTTCTTTTTATTTTTATAAATTTTTAGAGAGTTATATCAATTTTTTTCAACAAAGAATTGGGGCGGGTTTTCTATTTACCGGCCAGTCTCAATGTCATACTTACTTATTTGAGTGTTTTATTTATGAAAAAAACCTTATTAATTGTACGCATTATGAAATTAAAAGAGCTCGTATAATATGCATTCAGATTGTTGAGACTGATAAATTCCATGTTGACCATTGATAATGAGAAAAAATACTGTGTCCACAACTAATAGTTGGTCATAATCCAGTGGTAGATGTTTCATATTCTCTGACTACTACAACATGTGCACTGTATTTTTAAAACGAATAAGTTTATGGCGGTTGTAATGTTAACAGCCTTGCACATCCATTTTTTCTAAAGAAATAAAAGACAATTTTCATATAGAAGAAAAAAAAAAACAATTAACCATGTTATAATTTTTGCATCACTTGATGTAAATCATGTGTTGTTGTCATTTTTTTTTTTTTTTTTTGGTATATACATATTATGAGGATAAATTTTTATCATGGTCCCATAATTTAGTTTTGTCGAGAATTCAAGGGTATGGGATTTATGGACTATGATTTATTAATTTTTAAGTTTAACACCATTAATATTGTGTAACTTGAAAATCTTTACAATAAGAATGATAACATGTCCGCTCCAAGATGTTTCACATGGAATCAGAGTGAACGGAGAAGATGTTAGAAAACCACCTAAATCAGGACATCAATGTGATGACTTTCAAAGAGTATCAATATTCAAGTTAGAAAGGCCTCTCCAACTAACTAGAATGATTCAATAAGTAATGATCATATATACTTTTTCTTGAGACTATTTTATTGTTTTATACGATCTTGACTTAAATTGTCTAGATTTTATAAAGAATAAAAAAATACAATTTATTAGGACACGTGACACTTGCATGAAACTCGATATTTTATCTTCTCACAAACACCTTTGGAAAAAAGATCTCTCTTTTTTTTCATGTATTTGACAAACTCTCCTTCACTTCATATTTGTCTCAGTAGTCATCACTTATATAAATCATGACTTTAAATTTACATTTTAGAGAAATCAAAATGTCAACTCTGATAAATTCAAGGTGGACCAAATCCAAACCATAAGTATGGAATGTGTGCTCTTTTGAATTATTTATCATTAATGAAAATATTGTGATTATATTTTTTATAGTATGGTTTATAGAAATTCCTTCCTCAACATAAATAATACATAGAAAGAATAATAGTAAAAATATCTTAAAGATACACAATATCCAAATCAACCTGTTTTAAAAATTTATCCAAAAAAAGTCATTGTCATCATTATGTCAAATAAAATTACTTAGTTATCACTATCTTATTTAATTATTATTATCGATATTAAGGTGGTGTTTGGGTGGATGTGTTTTCAGTACTTATTAGGATGAATCCGGAAAATAAGTACTTTTTTTTCAGTTTAGACGTTTGGTTGGCTTCAGATTCAGTGATTAAATAACCCTTTTTAAGTAAAAAAACCGAGTAACTTTTAAGTGGGCGCGAGGTCACTTTATATTACGCAAAACGCAGTAATGAACGTGAAATGTCAAGATTGCCCTCATGCAATTCAAATAATACCCAGCACTATATAAACCAACTTTTAACTCTCTCTCTCTCTCTCCTGCGAAACAAATGCAGCGCCTGTGAAACCCTAGCCACCCCGATCACCATCTCGCTTGTTCGCCGGCCCCTCCTCGTCGCATCTTCGGGTAAGATCGAACATTTTCCCTCCTTTTGCTTGCATTTCCGCCTCCCCCACCACCTCTATGTGTGCCTGACTCTGTGTTTGCCTCTCCTCGTGATAGATCTGAAGTGAGGTTCAACTGTCGCCACCACCATCGGCCGATTTCAAGCTTGTATCACCTCCACCACCACCCTTCGTCGTAGTCACAGCCTTGGAATGATCAATACCGGTGAGTTATTTCAAAACTTTTCCATAGAATACCTAGTTTTTATGTTTTTTCTCTTTTATGGGGTTCCTTTTGGGTATGAATCAAAGCAGTTGATTGGGATATTGGGGATGTGCAATATACTCAGATCTGTGTTTTTTTTTTTGTTAGATTATACGCCCTTGGTATTTTTAAATGGATTAAAAGCCAAATTACCATGTTTCATCAGTAAAATAACATATATAATGTGTCATTGTAGAGCTTCATACAGGATCAGAAAAGCAGAATCTACTGCAAATGAAGAACTGATGTTGTTCTCGGATTCCTTATCACGAAGAGGGGTCACAGAGGGTTAAATGCTCTCAAAGTTACAGAGTTCATTCATTGCAGTATGTGCATTTTTTTTTCATCGCCTATCATTCATATATTTGTGTTTATGTGTGTTGATTTGTTCTTAAGTTATTATTTTTTACATCTGCAGTCATTGCTAGTGAATGGCCATATAATTCACATGAAGGGTGCATTGGAACCAAGATACAGAGAAAAGGGTGCCTGGGCTATCCAGGGGAGAGTGTATCATTGAATTTCTTGAATTATCTGCATAGCAGTCATTCAAGCAAAGTGTATATTGAAAATTTATAAACCCTCATTGTAGATGTTGTAAGTTTGTCTCTTGGTGAATTTTGGATGAATGATCTTCGGGTAGGTTTCCATTACTGACGGAGTGCAAGAAATGAATTGCTAACTGCCTAACTCAATTTAAACCTCTCCGTTCTTTGTTATAAACGCTACTGATCATTGGAGCTAACATTAGCTTTATCACAAAATCATTCACATCAGATTTCAAACATGTTGGCAACCAGAAACCCTCTGCAGTTATGCAACCATTAGGAAGGTCCAATGCTAACATTCCAGGTGTGATCTACTCTTTTAAACACCTGTAAAATTTTATCATATAGAAAGATCACTTCAATGAAGTATCAGTGCAGTTAAGCCACAGCCTTCTCAATGAAGATGACAGAAATCAAGGGCAGACAATTTATTAAAGCACATGTGCCCCACATACAGTATGCCTTCTTACTGGAGCTTCATACATTTCTATGATTTCAGTTTTGTAGAATTTATGTAACTGTCAAACTCTTACAAAAGGGGCCATAAGATTTTTTGCTGTCCTTTTTTTGAATTTTAATGATGGCATTTGGATGTGTTTGCAGTTCAATTGAGGAGTCTTTGCAATCCTATGAGATAGGTCGAAATATATAAATATATAAGAGTTTTCAACGGATTAAACAAATAATCCTAAAGATTTTCAATATGTGGGTATCCAGGCGCTATATTGTTTTGGCTCTTCAAAGGGTAGTAGTGGCTGATGTATTTTTAACATGTTAAAAAAGAATAATCTTTAATATCTCCAAAAAAAACTGTTTTTTTTTTCTATTTCAACCAAACATTAAAATAACATTCAGCACTTCTAAAATGGATCAAAATACCCTTCTAATAAGCACATATGTTAACCGGTTAACCAAACACACTTATCTAAAATACTGTTTAATATTTTCTGCTGAACCAAACGCTTTTTTTCTTGAACTCTTAAAGATTATCATCCTTCCTCTTTCTGCACTTATTAATCAGCACTTAAAATCCGCTTTCCGCCGCTGCCAAACAGCACCTAAGATGCTCCAAACTTTCTCTTTCATTAATAAATATTACAACTTTGACCATGATATAAATGATATAGTATATGTATAATTTTTTTTATTAATCAATGTATTATCATTTATGTTTATTAAATTTGATAGACAAATGATGGTTGAGAAAAAAATACAATATATAACAAACCCATCAAAAAAAATTTTTATAACTTATATATTCCCTCAACCTAAGAATTTATGTGGGCCAAAAAAATATTAACATAATTCAATTAATTTAATTAATTTCTACAACAAATCACGAAGATTTATTTGCACCAGTCAACCGAAACAAAGAAAAGCACAGAAAAGCCTAGAGTTGTTTTCTGAAATAGAGTCCACAATATGCCTAATATTCAAATAGGTTGTAACTTAATAAATCACTGCCTTAGAATAACTTATCCATGTATTACACATTTTAAAAAATAAGAACAATAACAATGATGAAAGAATATTAAAAAATAACTAAACAAAATTTATCGGATAACTATCTATCCCATAATATTAAAATATTCTAAACAAATTTATGATAGTGGGATTTCAATGAAATGCACAATCTTCTAGTTTATCTATCTCATAATATGATATCACTGACTTGGATTTTTTTTTTAAGGAAAAATTTAGACCTTTTATAATTTGACGAAAAAGAATAAAAAAATTTATTTAACAATCACATGGTTAGTATTTAACTTTGCTAAACATGTTTTTAAAGTTCTAATAGGATATGCATTATTGCTAATATGATCACACCATTTATAATTTGTCTTTTTTTCTCTTTCATGTATACACATGCATGGTGGTTGTACCACAACGGACAAGGGATCCGGATTAAAAATCTCTAAAATCTTATGTCTATTTTTATATACTTGTTTCTTTTTTATATACAGTGTTTTAAAAATCTCTTATAAGCCTTAATAATCCCCATTAGGCTTAGGCGACCCAGTTAGCGTTTAATCATTTTTTTATATTAATTTCTAATTAACTAATAAGATATTAAGTTATCTTATATATTATATATCTATTAACTTTTTTTATGATATCCTTATCATGCTTATTTATTAATTTAATTTTGATGTTATTTTGTAGTCTAAAATTATTATATAAATAATATATACATATATTATTTTTATTATTTTAAAAAATGATTGATTAATCTTCAATTAATCCATAAAATCAAGAGTTTTCTATGATTCGTTGAGAGAAATATGTCATTCTGCATTCGAATGCTCGTATATATGTCCATTAATGAATAATGAGGAGTAATTAAGTCACATAACAGCATTTATTGGGGTGTGATTTTTTATTTTTTATTTTTTTTACACACAACAAATAAGACAAAAAAGTGATTAATTTTTATTATAAAAAAAAGTGTGTGTGACACAAAATAATATGAAAGATAAATTGCCTAACTAACAAAAGCGATGACTGCCCAACTCGGGTAATTCCCATTATAACCAAATCTTTCGTTACACTTTCTACTTCCATACGGATTCTGACATTCAAAAATTAAAAACCAAGAATGGCAAAGTCCGTAAATCATTAAATGATTGAGGGTATTTCCGTCATTACAAGAAGTCATCTTCGCTAAATATCGCCGCCCTCACTCGCTCTCTGTTTCCATTTATCATTTCAAAACCCTCTCTGTCTCTGTCTCTCTCTCGATCGTTGATTACGAGGCGAGAAAATTTGAGGAGAGATTTTAAGGCGATCGATCCATCGATTGCTTCGTCTCTCTCTTCGATCCCTTCAAATCAAGGTACGTTGTTTACAGATCTGTCGCTGGATGGCAGAGATCGATTGGATCGACTGAAAAAGTCCTATTTTTAAACCTCCTTTCACGTCGAACTTACGATCATGCCGATATCACGTTTCTTTTCCGGATCTGTTATGCTTTAGTTTTTGATATGTCGCGTTGGATCTGTTCTTGTATTGTTTTTTTTTTGGGATCGAATTGTATTGTTCATTTTTTGATGGAAATCGATCCGATCTGGTCGGATGGAGGCGCGTCGGCTGCTTTTTTGTTGATTTGACATATTAAGTGTATTTTTGGCTCTGGATCTGTTGAAAAAAGCAGGACTTTTTGTGCAGATTTATAGATCACTTTGTGATGTATGTTTTTTTTTCTTCTCTGCCGCTGTTATATTTACGAGCTGATTATTTAATTGATATTAGAAAGAAAGTATTTTTCTTTCAATCTTTCATGTTTTCAGGAGTCTCATGTAGCCATAATTTCATGCAATTGTCACAGTTGGTTCTTTTAAGCATATGGCATTGTGAAGTTAATGATTTTCTGCTGCTGTTTGCATGTTAGATGAATTCTTCAGAAAGATCAGGGGATGTATTGGTGTTTTTTCATGTGGAATTGCTATTATATATTGTATTGACCTCCAATGATAATGGTGTATCTATTCTCTCTCTAAATCGATGATACATGCTTATTTTGTTCATTTTTGTACTTCTTGTCCAAACAGATGTTGTCATGATCTGACTGTTAAATTGTTATTTAGATATTTAGAATAGTTTGGTTTTGTTGTTTTTTCCATGTTGCTGTTATATTCACGAACAAATAATTCAATTTCTTCTTTCAATCTTATATGTTTTGAGGAGTCTCGCGTGGTCATAATTGCATGTAATGGTTATTTGGTCCTTTCATGTGTATGGCATTTTGAAGTTATTGATGAATTCGTCAGAAAAAACTTGATTTATGTTTGTGCTTTCTTATGTGGAAATGCTATAATATCTTGCATTGACCTGCATTGGTGTTGGTATATTTTTTAAGATATCTCCAAATCAATGATGCAGGGTCATAGTTATTTTAATTCTGGGTTAATTTTCTTGTCTGAACAGACATTATTTGATTATGAAATTTTTATTTATAAATCTTTGGTTTTGTTGTTTTGAAGGTGGTGAAATGGCCACTGTGCCTGGTGCGACGGGATGGTTGAGAGGGAGGGTGAAGGCTGTCCCATCAGGGGATTGCCTGGTGATTGTGGGAAACAGCAAGGCCGAATTACCACCTGAAAAGACTGTCACCTTATCATCTATCATTGCTCCCAGATTGGTATGACTTTTCTTCATGCATTGTTAAGCTATTTGTTTTATCCACCCTGCACAAGTGTGTGGAATCTCATGGGTGGGTTTCCATGAGTGTTTAGCATAGTGGGGATCTCATATTTTTTTGACAAAAATGGAAAGTTTCCAACTTGAAAACTTAATTTCTGTCATTATGCAGTCTAATGTACATTTTTTTTTCAGGATATCACCACTCTTTAGATTGTAATTTCTTTCCTTTTTTTTTTGGAAACAACAATTTCTTTCCTTTCTTGTTGTCATTGTGTACTTAGAATCTTAGATTTGTTTTTGAACAAAGCTATTGTATCTATGCTTCTTTTTGCATGCCCATTGCACAATGTCCTTGTATTATATTATGAACAGTTCCAACACTTGAGTTGTGAAAATCACTGCTGCTTAGATTGTTTTGCTTGATTTAAATATTTTTCTGATTTCTTGGTTGACATACTCCATGCACATAATTGATCTTGAACAGCAATAACAATATGATGAAAATCCATTATAGTATGTATTTCACTCTTAATGATCCCATTTTTGCTTATCCAGTATTTCATGAATAGAAAAATAGTTGTGGCTTTAATAAAAAAAACCGCATTTCATTGTGTTTACTCCTTCTATCTTGTTGATATACTGTTCTGTGTCATAGGCTCGGCGTGGTGGTATTGACGAGCCATTTGCATGGGAGAGCAGGGAGTACTTAAGGAAGCTCTGTATAGGAAAGGTTCTCACATGCAACTTTAAGACCTTGGTCGCATTTAACTTCACCATTTTCTGTTCAGAAAAATAATAAAATATCTGGTTAACACTGATGCTACGGTCATGATTGTCACAGGAGGTGGCATTCAAGACGGATTACACAGTGGCATCTATTGGGAGAGAATTCTGTTCGGTGTTCCTTGGCGATAAGAATGTCGCGTTCTTGATTGTTTCTGAAGGCTGGGCCAAGGTAAGAAATCTAGAGTCAAACTTTTCAGTATGACATTTTTTTGGCCTGTCATTAAAGGAGGAAGTTTTCTGGCATGTTATGACAGGTCAGGGAGCAGGGTCAACAGAAAGGGGAAGCTAGTCCATTCTTGGCGGAACTTCTACGTCTTGAAGAGCAAGCTAAGCAACAAGGCGTAGGCCGTTGGACCAAGGCTAGTACGCTCATCTTGTTTTATTCTGTCATTTGATATCTACATGTGGACAATAAATATGTTATATTTCTTTGAAGAAGAGGTTCAATTAAATGGTTAATGGTTTTCTGTATCAGTTTTAAATTTTTACAAATGCAACTTTTTATTGGGCATATCTTTTTTGATCTGAAATGTATACTCTGTATGCTATGAAATCAGAATAGAAGATACTACAATTTTAGAAGGTGAGGCATGAGAAAACAATTCTCACAACTGTTTCTAGCTGTCACAGAAAGCAGCTTAAATTATAACTATGAATGGGTTAAAGGATTAATAAAGGATTTGTATATCAAGTATTGAACCATATGTTTGCGTAAGGCTTTTGAGTCCATGTTTCCAAATTTGTCTTGGGCAGAGTTTGGAAATGGGTTTTGGCACCTTTTTTGAGATTCTACTTTTGTAGGAATCATACTTAGTCCAAATTCATTTCTCAACGCCCCTGCGATCCAGGTGTTGAATAGAACGAAAAACAACTTTTAATTATAAACAACTTTTCAGGAATCTGACAAAATTATGATTTTTGAAAAGATAGTTTCAAAAGCTGTTTTAATTAAAAGTTGTTTTTCAAACTCGTTTCTAAATGCTACCTTAGTAATGTCAGGGCAAGAAAAATGCAGATACATGAACAAATGAGGAAAGGAATAATACCGAACATGATGGGAATGTAGATAACGCATTTTAAAACTATACAAGGTTGAAGAAAAGGTATTGTTCTTGCCCGACCAACCAAATAACATTTACTGAATGTTTTAGTTGTTCAATCCATGAACTTACCGAAGAGAAGTAACATATAGTTCTGTATTTTTTTCAACACACTCATAAATTTACTGTTACCATAACATCCTTTATATGAATCATTTGGTCATTTCTGGAAAAATGTCGATTGGAATTAAAAAAGTCTTGTCATTAAGGAAACACAGAATATGTTTATTCTGTGTTTCCTTAATGACAATGCAAAGTGTTTATGAGCAATGCCTGCCAAATGAACATGATGAAGGAATGATTACTAATGAAGTATTATGTTTACTCAATGCAGACTCCAGGGGCTTCAGAAGCAGCGATCCGAAACTTGCCCCCTTCTGCCATTGGAGATTCAAGCAACTTCGATGCAATGGGCCTCTTAGCTGCAAACAAGGGAAGTCCTATGCAAGGTATTGTTGAGCAGGTCCGTGATGGAAGTACAGTTAGAGTGTACTTGCTCCCGGATTTCCAGTTTGTTCAAGTTTTCGTTGCTGGAATCCAGGTAACCTACTTGACATGGAACATACATCACATTTTGCTTTATCAATGTCTTGCCAGTTTCTTTGTAATGATATCTTTGTTTTAAAACCAGTCCCCATCCATGGGAAGAAGGGGTGTGGAACCGATACCCGAACCCGAAGTCACTACAGATAATACAAATGGAGAGGCTTCTGCTGAAGGTCAACCTGCACTTACATCAGCACAGAGGCTTTTAGCCTCCACATCATCGTCTGCAGAGGTTTCACCAGATCCGTTTGGGAGGGAGGCTAAACACTTCACAGAGATTCGTGTTCTAAATAGAGAGGTGAGTGGTTATTAGTTGACATGATTTGATCTATACAACTCTTTGGTCGCGGCTGTTTTAAGATATTTGTGAAATTTCCAGGTCCGGATTGTGCTGGAGGGTGTAGATAAATTCAATAATTTAATTGGGTCTGTGTATTATCCTGATGGAGAGACTGCGAAAGACTTGGCATTAGAGCTCGTGGAGAATGTGAATTTCTAAACATACATGTGTTAATTCCTTTATATGCATAGGAACTGTGTTTTACATCAGCTGAAATTTTAGAACATCATAATTTGTAACAAACTCAAAATTAACTTAAAATTCTGAATATTTTACAGGGTCTGGCCAAATATGTGGAATGGAGTGCAAACATGATGGAGGATGAAGCCAAACGGCGATTAAAAAGTGCTGAACTTCAAGCAAAGAAGGACCGATTGAGGATGTGGACAAACTATGTACCTCCTGTGACAAATTCAAAGGCTATTCGTGACCAAAACTTCACTGGAAAAGTAATTATTATTTTTCAATTGAAGTTCATTGATGTGCAAAACTTTATGGGTCAAATTATCTCACAACCTTCTGCTCCTTTTTATGTACATGGCTTTCACTAGGTGGTAGAGGTTGTGAGTGGTGACTGCATTATTGTTGCCGATGACTCTTTACCATATGGAAGTCCGTCTGCTGAGAGAAGGGTTAACCTCTCTAGTATTAGGTCCCCCAAGATAGGGAACCCCAGGAGAGATGAAAAACCAGCTCCCTATGCTCGTGAAGCTAGGGAATTCTTGCGGACACGCCTTATTGGACGCCAAGTATGTTATCTTGAGATAAAGTCTAAATTTCGAATGTGAACATATGTGCAATATTAATTCTCTTTTGACAGGTAAATGTTTCGATGGAGTACTCTAGAAAGGTTGGCATGGCTGATGGGCCTAATCCCACACCCGTTGCTGGGTCAGCCGACTCTAGGGTCATGGATTTTGGAACGGTCTTTCTTGTATCTCCGACCAAGGGTGATGGAGAGGAATCCACACCTGCACCGTCTTCTGCAGTGAGCCAAGGAGTAAATATCGGTGAGCTCGTGCTTGCACGTGGCTTTGGCACTGTCATTAGACATAGGGATTTTGAGGAAAGGTCAAATTATTATGATGCCCTTCTGGCTGCTGAGTCGCGTGCTATTAGTGGAAAGAAAGGAATGCATTCTGCCAAGGACCCTCCAGTGATGCACATAACAGATTTATTAACGGTAGGAAAGACCCATCCATTATATTGAGTACCTTGTTATGGTTCATGGATTTTTTTGGTTTGATAGACCTGTTATGATTTTCTCAGACATCAGCTAAGAAGGCGAAAGATTTCTTGCCGTTTCTACAACGGAGTAGAAGGATGGCTGCTGTTGTGGAATATGTTCTCAGTGGTCATCGATTCAAATTGTTGATTCCCAAGGAGACTTGCACTATTGCTTTTTCATTATCTGGAGTCAGGTGCCCTGGTCGAGATGAGCTGTTTTCAGATGAAGCAATTGCTTTAATGAGAAGAAAGATATTGCAGAGGGACGTAGAGGTGCATTATGCCTTCATCTTGTGAGCTTCTGAAAGGCGGTCTGTTTTCATTTTTTTTCTCATGTTGTGTTTCTGTTGACAGATTGAAGTAGAAACAGTTGATAGAACAGGAACCTTTTTGGGATCACTTTGGGAGTCGAAGACCAACGTGGCCGTGACTCTTTTAGAAGCAGGCCTTGCAAAGATTCAAACTTCTTTTGGAATTGACAGAATCACTGATGGACACCTTCTCACCCGGGCTGAGCAATCTGCAAAACAACAGAAACTAAAAGTATGTGAACCCACACTATTCAATTCATTTTATTCATCTCATGGATTGCTTATGTTTCTTGTTACTCTTATTTATTTGATATCTTCCAGATATGGGAGAATTATGCTGAAGGACAAGAACCTGTTAATGGTTCCACGCCTGAAAATAGCAAAAAGGAAGTGCTTAAGGTACTTGTATTGTTGTATTGTAGAAAACCATCTCAGTGTGTTCATTTGTCATATGATTGACTAATCTGCATTGTTTTGTGGTCAGGTGGTTGTGACTGAGGTTCTAGATGGAGGCAGGTTTTATGTTCAAACAGTTAGTGATCAGAGAGTAGCTGCTATACAACAGCAGCTTGCTGCATTGAGCATTCTAGAGGCTCCTGTAATTGGTGCCTTTAATCCCAAAAAGGGTGATCTTGTTCTTGCTCAATTCAGTGCCGATAATTCTTGGAATCGAGCCATGGTGAGTCTTAAGATGTCTTTGCTAATTTTTTTTTGTTTGAAACAACCTTTATATATCAACTTTATCAGTCTCTCATCCGTGTCCTCCTGATCTATAGGTTTGACTAGTTTTACATGTAGAATATGTATGTTAAAATATTTCCAATCCAAGAAGGTGTTGTGGTGACATTAGTGAAATTTTTTTTCTTTTTTGATAATTAATGTAGATCATTCTTTATGATGGTCTAATGGTTGAAAATGACCACTTTATACCTATAAACATTGCTTCTATATTTTTTTATGTTGAGTGGGACAAACCTATAAATATGATGAGTGCATAGTTTTTAGCTTGTAGATTAGATATAACTTAATTTATATTGATACAATGTTCGTGTGGATGGCGACAAATCTGATATGTATTTGGTACAATTTATCTAGGAACAACAATCTGGTCTGAGTGATTTTCTGTAACTTCATTCTTCTTAATTCCAATTAACATCAAAATCAACCTAAATATATAATGCCCTAGCACTCCATGTTTAATTGTCAGGTGTGGTGGTTGTAAACCTACACAACCGTTTTGCTTTGTGGCTCATAGTTAGTTTGTGTAAAAGAAAATGATCACTCATTTGTCCCATGTTACAAGTTTAAGTACAAGTCAATCCTTCTGACCATGAAGTGTTGAGACAAGCATTGCCACCTTTTCTTTTAAAGTTCCTACATTTGATGTTGCACCAAATATCGGTTCCTAAGTCTTACCAATAAAAAAATAATATTTTAGTGTATCTATTGAAATGCTGTATGGATTGCAGCTTATTTTCTTCTCTTTTATTTTTTGCGTGTGACACTATTGATTGCAAATGTTGATTTTCTCAATGGAGTTTTTTTTTTTCCCGTTCATGTTTAAAGATTGTCAATGGACCCCGGGGAGCTGTAGAATCGCTAAAGGACACATTTGAAGTCTTCTACATCGACTATGGAAATCAAGAGACCGTTCCTTACAGTCAGTTACGACCCATGGATCCCTCAGTCTCCGCAGCACCTGGCCTCGCCCAGCTCTGCAGCCTTGCCTTTATCAAAGTCCCCACTTTAGAAGAGGACTTTGGTCATGAAGCGGCAGAGTATCTCAGCCAGTGCACGCTAAACAGCTCCAAGGAGCTTAGAGCTATGGTTGAAGAGAGAGATACTTCAGGAGGGAAATCGAAGGGACAGGGAACAGGAACTGTCCTGATTGTGACTTTGGTTGATGTTGAAACCAGTTCCAGCATTAATGCTGCCATGCTGCAGGTTTGTGCCAATAGAACCCTTTTCATATATTTCGATTTCCTTAGAGAAATTAGTCATTCATAGTGTTTCATGGAATATCCGCACGAAATGCCCATGGTTCATGCACTGTGACATTTTAAGATAATAAATTCACTTGTGATAACTATCTATCATTTTTTACTCGTGTGCAGGAGGGACTTGCGAGGCTAGAAAGAAGGAAGAGGTGGGACACAAGAGAGAGAAAGTCCGCTATCGATAACCTCGAAGAACATCAAAACAAGGCAAAGGAAGGCAGGCTGAATATCTGGCAGTATGGAGACGTCCAGTCTGACGAGGAGGATTCCGCTCCTCCAGCAAGGAAACCCGCTGGACGCCGGTAGAGAAAAAACAGAAAGAGGAAAGAGAGATGGGGAACCATGGCCAGTGAGTTTAGATTATGTTAGGAAAGATATAATGGAGAACTGAGGCACAGATAAAGGTTTGTTATGGGAGAGAAATTTTACAGTTTTTCCTTTCTATTTTTTTTTCTATTTTTTTTTTATCAGCCGGTTGAGACATTGTTTTTCACATTTGCTAAAATAAGGCCACCCCAAGGTACCTTCTTTTTTTTTGTTTTTTGAACACAATTTTCCAACCTGTGAAACAGAATCTTGTATTAATCATTAGTTTTTATTTAGGATCATTTGTAGGTGATTTCAATCTGTTATTGTGTTTGGATTAAAAAAGATCTTGTATCACCTACCAAAAAAAAAAAAGATCTTGTATCAGGTGGTGGTACATGAGAAGCAACAGAGATGATACATGGTGAGTTTCAGATTTTTAGCTGATAGTGCTCACACACATGACACAACCACACAGGTAATAATTTTGTGTCATAAGTGGTGAGTTTCATGATTAGGGAATTCCTCTTTGCAGCAGTTGGACGAAGACCAAATCCGTTTCCAGTCCTAATTCTAGTCCTATATGAGTCGGTAAAAAAATTAACCTTACGTTAACAAAGCATATGTTTTAAAAGAATTTTTTTATATTTTCTATAAATACATCAATGTAATTCATTAGAGTATATAATTTATTTTTTATAAAAGCATGTAGCTTATTAGATAAAGTACTATTTTTAAAAAATTCAAAACACGTGTAATATAGAATTGAGGCTGAATGGGGTTGAACGTAGCATTATCCATATTATTTTCATTCAAATTTTGTTAGTTTTCATAGTTAGTTATTGATACCCTGTTTATTTTGCAGCCTAATTCATAGTCGATGTCACTAATGGAAGATATACTATATTACGAAAAATATAAAAATGTGTATTTAATTTAAAAAATAAAAAATGTGTATTACTAAAAATAGTTTTTGTTACATGCAACTTGGATATACTTTTATTCATGCAGTTTTGTGTAAAATTTTATTTCGTTCACAAAGCATATATTATTACATGAAATATGTAATTTTTATCATTTTGATTAAGGGAATATATTGATCATTAGGGTTTATTCTTACTACTGAAGAAAGTGTACGTAGATGCATATTAGTATACTAGATTTAACAATGTACATTTTTTATGTAACTGATAGACAATTGCAATCCCCATACTTAATAGTGTACATAGATGCATATAACATTGTTATATGATGTTAATATCACAGGGGATGGGTGATAGTTTCTTAGTGATGGGTTGGAGTGTTTATGAAATGAGATGGAATGACAGAAAAATTTACATGAAAAATTACGTGTCCACATAAGAGATGGAATGACATGAAAAATTTTATCTCTTTCTTAGGCCCGTTTGGTTGTGCGATTCGGCGCGCTTTTTTTTAAAAAGCTGAAAAACTAAAATCGTACAGTCAAACGGGGCAGCTTTTTACAGAATTGGAAGCTGGATTCCTTTTAATTTTTCCCTCGAAATCTGTGTTTTAAAAAGCTCAAAAACAACGCTTTTTGATCGGAATCGATTTTTTGAATTGAAAAGCAACTTTCTTTGCTAAACATTAAACTTCTTTCAAATATTGATTCCTGATTTTAAAAAAAGCATTCTAAAATAGTCAACGTCTAAAATTATCTTAAAAAGCAGCTTTATTCCAAAAACTACTTTTCAATCTGTGTTTCCAAACGGACCCTTAGTGAATGTTTGTATGTGCTTTAGAAAAGTCTGTAGGTACATTTGAATATGAGATTAAAACTTTGAGATTCTTAAAATCTTATGTTTCAAATCCAGTTTTTGAAAAACTATATTTTATTAGATTTTTAACTGTAAGAATTTTTGGCCTAAAAGAGAAGATTGTGGTTTGAAAAGCTAAACACTAAAATTGTATTTTGATATAAGTTTCAAATTTTTACGTGTCCACATAAGAGATGGAATGACATGAAAAATTTTATCTCTTTCTTGGTGAATGTTTTCATGTGCTTTAGAAAAGTCTGTAGGTACATTTGAATGTGAGGATAAAACTCTGAGATTTTTAAAATCTTATGTTTCAAATCTAGCTTTTGAAAACTATGCTTTATTAATTTTTAACTGTAAGAATTTTTGGCTTAAAAGAGAAAAGTGTGGTTTGAAAAGCTAAACGCTAAAATTGTGTTTTGATATGAGTTTCAAATTTTTTAGCTTTTCAAATATAGAACTACTCAAACTCATATCCAAATAGACCCTAAAAAGCATATAAAATAATAAGAGATTGAAAAATATATATATATAGAACCAATTTTCCCCAAAAAATACATTATTCAATCAAAGAAAAATGTCAAATTTAGCACTATTTGCAATCATGTTTGCAGTTTACATATGTATTAATTTTTTAAAAAAATATTTAAATACATTCTTTTAAAAAAAAAATACATACAAATATGAATTAAATACATATATTTTTATATTTTTTTTATGATAGAGTATATACTGGGATATTGAACTATATCTCAATGATATGGTGATTGTAAGTGGATATGTAAACGGACTGAGTATCAGCACCCCCATCTAATTGGAGACCATTGTTTATGTGTTTTTTTATTTTCATTTTTTAAATGCATTGGAGACCAACGTTTTCCTCAATTTAAAAATTCCAGAGACTCCAACCCAATTAAAACTCTCTCTCTTTTACTGAATTTCTGGTGGGATTCTTCACACGTGGTCCCTTCAAAGGCCAAAATTCAGAAGCTTCTGTCACCAACTCCCACAAATCACACCAAGTAAAACATGTCACATTCTTGAGAGAAGCAATGGACAAAAAAAAAAAAAAAAAAAAAATGGAAAGGACATCCAATACACAAAGCTCCAGTGGCCCAAAATATATATGCATACATATTAATTAATAATCCTCACCTCATGTACAAAAATCCATTCACATGGTCAAATCCAAAAATTTAAAAACAAAAAAAAAAAGAAATTTGTGAGGAAGACTGGTTAGTACTTCAAATGAAATGCACTGTGGTCCACACCTAATGGATATGAATCCAAGCTATACATTTATTAGTCTTCCTTTTTTGTTACATCATTTTGAAGTTACAGAATTGGAATATATGGGTCCACTAGACGCCTATTCTGACATTTATGTGGAATTTCTGGATACCGTTGGATGTATAATAGATGTGTGACCTAACTTTCCCCACCAATCAGTGGATGAGTCCAAACTAAAGGTTAGGACATGAAATCTTAAGGAAGAAAGTTTTTGAACAAGTTAAAGGGATGCACAGAAGTCCATTCGACTGGTAGGTAAAAAAAAAAAAAAAAAGTGTTGATACACTCTATCAGTATCAGGTCCTGTCTACAGTTCAGAAGAGATCCCCCAATCGTCTATACAATGCGATAAGATAATATACACTGTGCTATTTTAATAAAACCTATATTATCACAGAGTATGAAACTTAATTTTTCTTTTATTTTTCAAAAGAAAAAGTATACTAATGTATTTCAATATATAATTTACTTTTTACAATAATATATATTTCAATGAATAAATGTATATTAAAAACAAAATCGTTGTAGATATCGATGGGGCTATATATAGGGCTGGACATATTATCCATACCCTCACACTCAAGTCACTTATATCATGTCCCCTAATGCAGTATATGAGATCACCTAATATAGTGTATATCCTATTATGTTAATATGCATTTTATTTTTAAAAATCATAAAAATATATACATTCAATTTCATTCGAGTATGTAATTTATTTTTTTATAAAAAATAAAATTCAAACTATATTTGATGCGTAGAATTTTTTAAAAAAAGGAAAAATAAGTATTTGTTATCCAATTTTATTATTGAATATTGAATTATAAACTTTTAAAGGGATAGGAGAGGGAAGAAAGGAGGAGATTAGATAGAAAAAAAAAAAAGTTCTGGCAACCGGGTTAGAAGAGGCATCTAAATGTTAGAAAAAGTTCAACTTTGAAAAACAATTTATTTTTCACCTGTACATAACAGTATGGATTAAAGTCTCTAATCCAGGCTTTGTTTTTCTTTTCTTTTCTTTTTTAAATTGCATTTGCACGACCTCTTTGATATGCAAACCCGTGCACGTATCCTTGAAAATCCAAAATATGGGTTCTATTTTTGACCATAAAGGTCTTGGTGAGGGTGCAATCTAAGGACTGATTTTTAAATAAAATATTTATATATACTGTTGAATTAATTTGAAATAACTGAAGGGATTTTGCTGTTTACAGGAAAAGCAGATAATTGTAAATCAGTACAATCCCTTCAATTTAGGCCCCGTTTGGTTGCACGTTTGGGTACGATTCTATTTTTTGAAAAGCTGAAAAGTTAAATTATGCAGCACAACGGACAAGTTTATTCAGAATCGGAAGTTGGATTCCTTTTAATTTTTCCCTCAAAATCTGTGTTTTGAAAAGCTAAAAAACAACGTTTTTTTGTCGATTTTTTGAATTGAAAAGCAACTTTCTCTGTCAAACATCAATTGCTTTCAAATATTGATTCCTGAATTAAAAAAAGCATCCCAATAAAAGTCAAGGTCTAAAATCATCTTAAAAAGCAGCTTTATTTCAAAAGCTACTTTTCAATCTGTGTTTCCAAAGGGACCCTAGTATGCCTTGGAAGTCCTTATAATACATGTTACTGGCTTCCAAAATCTCCCACTTTGTCCATATATTTAATTACGTTACCGTCCTAAAAAATCTCTAAACTAATTCTAGTATTATTTTTTTTATTTTTCATATTAGAAGAATAAGTTTTGAGAATCACAAATTGCGTGATTAAAAAATATTTCACTCTATCTTATTTACGGTCATGTGCAACCCTTGTACAGCTTTATGTTTTTAAAAATATATAATTGATTGATATAAGTAAATTATTTTATACAAAATAAAGCACACACTCATAAATATTAATAAATTAATATGAATATGATTCTTCTAATGAATGGTTTTTAATCAATAACAGATTTATATTTCTTTATTGTTTATTTTGGCTTATCCAAGCATTTCCATCTAATATCAAAGGGATGTCCGGGGCAAATCCAAGCATTTTGGAAATATTATCTTTGTATCATAATATCTACTTCAGTGGTTTTGTGGCATTTCCATCTAAAATCAAATTAATACAAGTCCCATTGGACATCAAAAAAGGGGGAATTCTAGGCAAATCCTAGCACTCAAAGATGATCTTAAATCATAAATTTTACCTCGGTGGTTTTACAACATTCCCCTCTTGAAAATCAAATTAATAATGTATATATATACTTTTCACCCCACATGGGGGGGTTACTGTACCTTGGAAACTATGTTACTGTCACCAACTTCTCAGACCAAAAGATTCAAATATATTCAATAAAGATATCCAAAAGAAAACAAAGAAGAAGAAGAAGAAAAACTATTCAATATTTGTGTGCTTTTTGTGTGTGTGTGAAGGAGAAGTTCAATCAAACACGGTTTTTACTTCCTAAAAACATTCCTTCACATGGGAAGCTTTTTAGCTGGGAGTATTGAAGCCTTTCTTGGACTTATCTTCTGTTGCTCCTACAACTACTACTGCAATCTTTTCTTGATATAAATAAATATATGGGAAAAATCCAAATAACCCCCTGAAACTATCTAAAATCCATATATCCCACTGATTTTTTTTAATCTTTGAAAACACCTATATAAATCCAAATAATCCATTAAATTCAACTTCCGTTGACAGATAAGGAATATTCTATGAATGTTCCGTTTGATTAATCTTAGTTAAAAATACGATATGCTAAAAAACTTACAATTTATTAAAAATTGTACCCATCTGAATGGATTATAGAACTTTATCCGGGGGGTTAAAATTATCATTTATAGATGATTTTTCATTTTTTAACACATTGTATGGGTTTTTTTGGTAAATTGCATTTTCAGCGAGAGTTAACCAAACAAATTATTCATAGAATTTTTTTCATCTATTCACGGAAATTTAATTTAGGAGGCTATTTAAATTTACATAAATACTTCATGGGGTCATATATAGAGTTTAGGAAAAGTTAAGGGGTTATATAGATTTTGGATAATTTAAAGGGGGTCATATGTATTTTTTCCTAAATACATATACACAGGTTATTTAGTTTTCATCCCTCCTAAAACATGTAAATTATTATAAAAAAAAACCCTTCAAAACATAATATTATTATAAACCCCTTTAAAATATTATCAGACTTTGCAAAAAAAACCAACAATCAACAAACTAGAAATGTTAGGAAAATATTTCATCTCAATATATGTGTATTGACTATTTTATACTCCCTATTATTGAAAAATGTCTTAAATATTCTTCTTCAACCTCTTGAAATATCTTAGAATGCTGGAGATTCATTTTTTGCATACACAGAGTTTCAAGAAGAATGTTTTATTCGATAAAAAACAGAAAGAAATTAATAGTTCCAAAATACAATATTCCACCACATGGATCTCAAAAGACTTTTTTTCATTAATGGGGAGGATGAAATAGTCAATATAAATATGATGAGATGGAATATTCTCACAATATTCTTAGTTTGTTGACTGTTGAATTTTTTACAAAGTTATGTAATATTTTAAGGGGGGTTATAATAATATTGTGTTTTGAATGAGTTTTTTTTAATAATTTATAATTTTCATGTTGCGTTATCAAAGCAATATGCAGTGGCCAGAGAAGTGTCGACTGAATAAAATATGGAGTCTGTATTATTCAAAGGGCACGTCACGTGTTCGTCCAAAGTTTTATGTTTTATGAATCTTAATAACTTTTGAAAGGTTTTATGTTTTATTTTTTTTTACAAACATTTATTTGATAATTTAAGTCTCTAATATGCAATGGATTGACTACTTCTAGTACTAATAAGAAATTTTGAAGCGACCAGATTTCAGGATTGATTGTGGTGTGGAGGTCTATAAGAACCAACCTAAATGGTTGTACACCCATTTTTTTCTTCCCGATTTTGATGTTATTTAAAATTTCAAAGGGATTTATTTTTTAAAAAAGTTGTGACTGATAGAAGTGTTACTTAGGCTTCGTTTAAAAACGTGTCAGAAAAATATGATTTTGAATAAAATAATTTAAATAAATTTAATTCTTAAAAAACTTATTTTTTTATACTTTTTTAAATGTATATTTTTTGTATTAAAATAATTACCATGTCACTAATTTGTTGACGAGAATACTTTTTCTGTTTGTGGATGCGGAAAAATAATAGTTTTAGAAAACTATCCATCAAGTCTAAGAAAATTGTATTTCATGTGATTTTTAAAAGCGTGAGCTCTTCAATGATTTTTGGTAGTTGAATCCAATTTGTTATAATTATTTCAAATCATTTTAGTTGATTACAAAATCAGATTGATAGATCGAGATACCCCTCTCTATTATAAACAAAAATATATAAAAAAACAAATATAAAAGCTAGCACAATTTCTATGAGACGAAAACTTTGAGAAGTGTCACTCCTCTTTCTTTGGATTCCGCATTAATTATCACAAATAGTGAGTTATCTTTCCAAATCTAGGTGGACTATTCAATTTTGTTCATTTATGATTTATCTTATTTTGACTATCATAAAGAGCCAACATATTGGGGTATTTGAAGTTTGAATTGCCAATGCAGAATAATTTTTTTTCAAATAATTGAAATTTAACAATGCACAATCACTTTTTGTCAAATGCATGAATCTGATTTTAATTCAATCAAAATATTTGAATCTAATGAGCCTGGTTGCCACCAACTCGACAATATGACAATATGTGCATAATAATGATACATTCATTGCTATATCTCATAAGTCTCAACAATTCAAAAATCAATTATAAACCTAACATTTTAAATCAAATTTGATAGCAACAAAATAAAGGGCGAATTAAAAAAATTTGCGGATGGCAAATAGTTGGTAAAATTCTATTAATAAGTTAATGTATATTTGTAGATGATATATGAGATTAGTAAAAAAAAAAAATATACAGATAAAAATTATATTACAAAATATATTCTGATCATTGGTTTATAAAATACACTCAAAATAGGTATAGGTATCGCATGAAGGCTTCGATAACGGTTAAAAACTAGTTTTTTTAATTATGAACATTGTGATGTGTGACTGTCATATACTTTTTAGCTCTTCATGCGCTCATCTTTATTTTATGAGTAGGTTTGATCTGGATAAATTTAATTTATTCTTTCTTAACAATCTAAAACACATGCAATGATTATGACATACAGCGAAAACCTTAAAAAATAGTTTTTGCGATTTAATTTAATTTAATTTAATTTTTTTTTTTCGGTGAAAATCTGAAAAGGATCAACGAATAAAAAAACTTTGACTGGTTATAAAGATGGGGTAAAGCCAAATTTGACTGGTTTTTGAATGCCACCCACAAATCGAGAAATCCTAAATACGGAAAAAGCCAGCCGAGATTTCACTGTACATTTTTAATAAGCCTCTCTCTTTCTTTCCTAGACTTTTGCCTGGCCTAACTTGGCGTTCTGTGAAGATTCGAATTTTCAAATAGTGAATACAATATTTGTTTGAATAAATTATTATTATAAACAGCAGCAGCAGCAACAACAACAACGGCTGTGTGAATGCCACAGTCAAAGTCGTCAAAATCTCTCCAAATTGCATATGGAAGAAAATTCAATTCCCCATCTCTCACGCCCTCACATTAACGGATATTTTTGAAAATAACCCTTCCAAAAAAAAGAATTTTACTTTTGACCCCCGGGTCAGTTTATCTGTAAAACTGATCCTGAGATTAGTTTGACCCCGGTCAGTGCGTCACGTTGATGCGCTGATCGATTTACTTATTGCCACGGTGGAGACGTGATTCGAAATCACGTCTCCGCCGTTTCACCCTGCACGTGCGTCCCGTGTGTCAGCGGGGAGACATGCATAACACCCCTGCACGCGCAGTGTGGGTCAGCGCCCGCTCGCGGGGGTGTTATGTGATTAATTTTTTTTAAAAAAAAATTAATTTTTATAAAATTAATCAAAGTCACACGGTAGAAAGATAAGGAAGTAATAATAACCAATCATTTATAAAATTTAATTTTTCAAAGTAATATTTGGTTAGAGATAATCTAAGAAAAATAAAGCCTAACTTTGATTTAAAATTAAAATTAAGTTTGAAATTTTAAATTCAAAGAAAATTAACATTTAATATTCAAATAATATTTAAAATTTAATTTTATAAAATAACCATTTATAAAAAAAATCAAAAAGAGGAAAGAACAATTTATAAAATTTAATTTTATAAGATAACTGTTTATATATATATAAAAAGAGGAAACAATAATATTTCAAATTTAATTTTGCAAAGCAACCATTTATATATATTTGCGTAATTTTTTTTAATAAATGATAGTTTTATAAAATTAAATATTAAATATTATCTAAATTTTAAATTTTAAATCTGATTCGAATTATAAAATTTAAGCTTGATGTTAATTTTAAATCAAAATTAGGTCTTATCTTTTTTAAATTATCTCTAATCAAATATTATTTTAAAAGAAAAAAAATTATGATGAGTATTATTTATATTTGGGAATAGATCATCTGCTTATTTTTTCATGTTTGTTTACATATTAAATCATTTTATTAATTTTTTTAACACCTAGTGGGATTTATTTATTACATCTTGACAAAATAATTCATTGAATTAAAAGTGTAAATATTCTTATTAAAAAAAATAAAAAATAAAATAATCACCCCCCGCGCGCGCTTACCCGCCCTGCACGCGCGGGGGGTTACGCATGTCTCCCCCTGGGTGAAGCGCGCCCACGTGCTGACCGGGTCAAAACAATTCCTAGGGTTAGTTTTGCAAATAAACTGGTCCTCGGATAAAAAAAATGAAATTCTTTTTTTAAGGGGTTATTTGCAAAAAGTTCCCTCACAGAAAACCATGTCAAATCCAGTCTCTCTCTCTCTCTCTCTCATAAATTTCAAATCACACTTTCAATCTGAGATCTTCATATAAACTCCTCTCCTGATCCTTTTCCCTCCAATCCCTCCCTCTCTCTCTCTGCAATCCAAGAAAAACACAGCATATCTTAAAACAATAGAAAAGGCAGAGCCTTCTCTCATTTGGGTCACTTCCCATGTTTTCGACAACCCTTTTGATCCTTCTCGACTGGGTTTCCCTCACTTTTGGTCTTTCACCCTTAAAAATGGCTCCTTTTTGGTTCTCTCTATAGAAGCCAAGGAGTGTTAAAACAAAATCCATCCTTCTTCATAAATCCTAATAAAAACCAGAGCTTCACTTCATCTGTGTCACCTCCATTTCTCTCACTCCCACCATTTTCGACTACCCTTTCAACTCTTCCCAACTGGGTCCCTCTCAGATTTGGGTTTCGACAAACAAAAATCACTCCTTTTTTTGGTTTTTGTAGAGAAGCGCAGATGGGGATCAAGTTCTTGAGCCACCACATGCTTCCAAAGTGCTTCCATGGCATGTCCGACCACATCGCCTGCACCCACCACCACCACCCACCACAACCAATCCGTATCATCCACTCCGACGGCTTCGTCAAGCTCTACCACAGGCCGGTCTACGCGTCCGAGCCGATGAACGACCACCCCAAGCATCTGGTTTGTCACTCTGACTCGTTCTTCATAGGCAAGAAGGTCCCCACCCTCTCCGAGGACGACGAGCTCATCCCCGGCCACTCGTACTTCCTCTTCCCCAGTGACTTCTTTCAGTCGGCCCTCACTTTCATCAACATCACTTCCTCCCCCTTCGCAAGGAAGAACAGAAACATTGCCTTCTTCGAAGTGAAGAAAACAGAGTCCGGGTCTCTTCAGGTCCGGGTCCCCGACGAGTTCATATCGAAACTCATGATAGAAGACGAAGAAGAAGAAGAGAAGAAGAAGAGAAACCCAATTGAAGAACAAGGAGTGGAACCCATTGTTAGTAAGGTCTGTACGACCCCGGATTTGGAGAAGGACTATAGGCTTCTTGTGAGGTGCAAGTCGAGGCAGTGGAAGCCGAAGCTTGAGACCATTAGAGAGTCTGATCGGATTCGGAGGAGACTCGGAAGGGCTTTTGGGATGAAGAGAAGGAAGAAATCTCAGCCGTCCAAGGTGGTGGTTGTAGCCAAACATGCATAGTTTAAAAATTGAAACTTTTTTTTTCTTTTTTGTAAAGCTTAAAAGTTATACATAGATTTGAAATCTCTGCAATATAGAAAAAACCATTCAGAGTCTCTACAATCTCTCGCTTTGGATTTTGTCTGTTAATTTTGAAGTTATATTGATGAAAAACAATACCCACAATTGTTTTTTATTTAAATTTTTCTTTTTGGTTCATCTTTACAGATTTGATTAAAGGGTTGCAGGACTTCTGCATGGATTCCAAAGATTTTCTTCTCTCTTTTTTTTCCCACGAGAGGATGATAAGTTTGACTTTGGTCAAATGGAGGGTGGGTGAGACGTGGAGATTGATTTGATCTTCAAAATATATATTTATATTTTTAAGGTGTCCTTATTTTTCAAAAACAAAAAGTGATCCAATCCACGTGTTCTGAAAAAGCTTATCAAACTATATAGAGAATTCCTTTTAATTTCCACATCAAAGACTAATGCAAAGCATGCTCAAAAGTCATCATAAGTTATTTTGAAAGACTGACCCTTATGAGAGGAAAAAGAAGAACATCATCACAAGCTGTTTTTACTAAAGAAAAAATTGGGGGAGAGCTATCATTCATTGCTTTTTTATTTGTTTTTGTTTTTTATTTGTTTATATGGTGAACAAAAAGACAAAGAAGAGGTCAAAATATCGTCAGCCCTTTGTGGAAAGGCCAAACCCCCAACATGGATAGACACATCTTCAAATGGAAAAATTATGTGCCAAAATTAATGTTCCAAAACCATGGAAAGAGAGAGCAAGAGCATGAGTTTGTGGGTTAAATACAGCTTTTATGGCCACACAATGCTGACTCCAATAGTATATAAAAAAATAATGTGAATTGTGTGTATGAGTGGTACAATTGTACAAGGAAGTGTGAAGTCATTTTTCAATGCTTTATCCGGATATATGATTCATCTAGACAAAGGGCTTTATTTTTAAAAAATAAGAATAAATAAAAAATTAAATAAAAAATATAATGAGATTTATTTTTAAAAAAATTAAAGAAAAAGTAATCACTTCCAAAACTATTGGTCTAGTTTAGCAACGGGTTGACGTTGGGGATGGGGATATAGGGTGGGATAATACTTTAGAATACAAACAATTATTTAGGGAGTTTTGCATTTATACCCCTGTTAAATATGATATTTTGCGTTATACCCCCCTTAAAAAGCTAATTACATCTATACCCCTAAAAAAATCTTTCGTGTTGCAACTGTGCCCCTGGGGTTAAGTTCCGTCGGATAAGAGTGGAATATACCGGGAATATTCCATTAACGGCAGTAAATGTAAAATGAATTGACCAAACTATCCTTCAGACCCCGTAAGAGCTTGAAAAATTGCATTTATACTCCTGTGTCTGTTTGAAATTGCATCCATGCCCCTGTGTCTGCCTGATGCTTATAAAACCTTTTTTTTCTCATCTTCTTCAATGATTGATTGAAAACCTTATAATTATTCAAAAGACTAAGATAGATAGTGTTTATTTGGGTTTCACTTACAGATTTTATTTTCCATAACATAAAATCTATCAACAAACACTATTTAATTTCAATCATATAACCATACAAGAAAATAATCACAAAATTCATTTTGAAATAAAAAGGCAATGACTAATTGCCCTTCAAAAATTATGAAGTGTTAACTCCAGTTCCTTTCATTCTTTTTGAAACCAAAAGTTAGGTATTTCATTCTAAAATGAAAAACAAAAGAAAAAACATTACTAAAATAAAATTTTTTTTGTTATGGTTGTTCATTTAAATTAAAAACATATTACAAAAAATAACACAATACAAAACTTTAACTATTAGGATTTCTATTTATTTATTTGATCTTCTGTATAAATGACACAATAGTATTAAATAGGAATTAAATGAAATAATCAAAATTACATGTTACAAAAAAAAAACATAATGTGTTTGAAGACTTTTAATATCAAATTATATCTTCATTTTATATGAACATCATGTCAAGAGTGAGTTTTGCAACCTCGAGACCTATTGAAACTCTTTTTTCTCATCTTCTTCAACATAAAAACAAAATATACCAGGATCTAGCTAAATTCTTCATGTTGAAAACCTTACAATTATTCAAAAGACTAAGATAGATAGTGTTTATTTGGGTTTCATTGATAGATATTATTTTTCATAACAGAAAATATCAACAAATACTATTTCAATCATATAACCATACCAGAAAATAAGGCATAATCATCTTGACTATCACAATGAAAAAAATATAAAAATATTGATTGACAAAATTTTCATGTCAGATGATCATCAACATGTAGAATAAGAACCAATTAGCAGAATGCACCACATGGAGACAAAAAAACACCGATTGATTGTAGGATGAACAAAAGTCAAAAACCACAAATTTTATTTCAATGTTGAGATTCCACGAACAAAAATCAAAAGACAATAGAATCTCTAGTTAGCATAATGGGAACCATATGGAACTCAATAATGATCCACTCTAGGCATTGAAGAACCAAGTAGAAATTTGATACTTTTTAGATAAACTATTTATACAACTGTCTTGATTTTAAGTTGATATTACAAATGTTTCAAGAAAAAAAATAGATCTATGTATATTTGTCTATTCAGCTACTTATTTTTGTTGTTTAATAAACAAGATCACAATGATATGTGAAATATTTAAGCATTGAAAAATACAACAAGACATATGTTCTCTTATATGTTCTTATATGTTCTTTTTCCTGAGCCTTTATCAATCTTCCAAAACCCTCTATACCTAAAAATTAGATCAACATGAGTGTTCTATTCTAACTGCAATACAAAATAACATAACTTATATGTTCAGCCTTGGTAACGGAGACAGACGGAGGGGCACAGTTGTAACACGAAAGAAGTTTTCAGGGGTATAAAGGCAATTAGCTTTTCAATGGGGGTATAACGCAAAATACCATATTTAACAGGGGTATAAATGCAAAATTCTGTGGGGGGTAAAAGAGACATTTCGTGGGGTAGAGTTAGGTTCGTAACTATGGTTGGTTCAGCCTTGGTAACGGAGACAGACGGAGGGGCACAGTTGCAACACGAAAGATTTTTTCAGGGGTATAGATGCAATTAGCCTTTTAAGGGGGTATAACGCAAAATACTATATTTAACAGGGGTATAAATGCAAAATTCCCTTATATGAATAATGATTTTTAGACCCCAATTGATAAACCCCATCTCAAGTCCCATGAGGTGGCAAGATTGAATTATCCACTTTACCCTTTCTATCTAAATATTTAGAATAAGTTTTTTCCATAACCGATTCCTTAAATCTCTAAATCTCGAGGTGGTTATGATTTAGGATATTCTCTCTCTTTTTAAAATAATTAATTCAATTGAATACCAAAAAAATAAGATTTACATTTTTTTATTCAGATTGATATGTGAAAAAAATATCGAATTCAGTTTTGGTGGGGATTGGAGGAGAAGATTATAATTACTCTAGTAATTTTTTTTTATTTGCGATCTGATTGTGGTGCAAACAATGATGATCCATTCAGGCTAAGCTTTTCGATCTGAATAAAACATATTGTTGTGATTTTACATTCATCTTTGAATTATCAATACATTTTTGAGATCGAATTTAATTTAAATTCAGATACATTGCCACTGTATCTGAATTTTTAGCCTTGCATAATATTATTCAGTACGATTTTTTAGATCTGAATAAGTACGATTTGTATAATCGTTTTTGTTGTTGTGTATGTGTATAAGTATGCATATTGAGTCGTTCAGTATATTTTTAACCTTTTTTTTTTATTGGTTATATTTTTAACCTTGCATGATCATTATTTAACTCATTCGGATTCAAGATACATTGTTATCTAATGTAAAATTGTTAATTCAGATTTCAGATACATGTGTATCTTAATTATTTATCCACCCCAATTTGTTGTTTGTTATTTTTCTTTTGGTGGATTTGATTAATGTGTATCTGAATAATATTTAATTATTTTTTGACATCTATATTTAAAGACTTTTATTAATCATCTATACAATGTCTCATTAGTATATAAATCATAATTGTTTCATTTTTAAACCTATTCATATTTCAGATACACTTGTATCTAATGTAAAGTTGTTATTTCAGATTTCAGATACACTGTATCTAAATTATTTACCCAGCTCAATTTGTTGTTTGTTATTTTTTTTTTAATGGATTTGATTAATGTGTATCTGAATAATATTTAATTATTTTGTTATGTATATTTAAATATTTTTATTAATCATCTAAGCAATGCTTCATTAACAGGTAGAATATAATTGTTTCATATGAATATACTAATCTGTATCTGAAAGTCTAATATATTCATTTGTAGCTGTATTTGAAAAAAATGGAGGTAGAGGTCGGAGGAGATGGAGGTCGGAGGAGTACTCGAAAGGTAGCCGATCCACCTCTCATATGATAGAGGGCGACGAGAGCAATCCAAAGGTAGTGATGCCAATCGCCGGAGATGAGAACGCCGGCCAGAATGAATTTTTGAAGTAGTGGATGCCTTATGAGGGTAAAAAAAAAAAAATTTCAAAGAAGGAGTGCTAAAGGTGGTTATTCAATCCCAATTAATGAGGGATTGTTTTTTATAATAAAAAATTCAAATATAAAGGAAGGGTAGTATTGTCTCTGCACTTTTTATCTTTAAAAAAAAGTCAAACAGGGAACAAATACACCTATTGGAGCTTATCAACGGAGCTCAAATTTTGAGGTCCATGTAGCAAGACCCCAATTATATTGATTGGAAATTGAAAACAGGGAATGCTGGAATACAATTTATTCCTTATTGTGAGTGATAGATTTTTTTTTATAATTCTCAAAATATTACTTCCTTGTGAAACTAGACACTTGAATACTGGTTTGTGCACTTTAGACAGTTCTCCAGTGGGATTATTATAATTAACTTAAATAGAAAACTGAAACAAAATACTAGCCAGGCCTCAGCGTTCATGAATGTTGAGGCCTGGCTGGATGTTTATGGACCAACTACCAGGCTGAATCATCCTAGGAATGCTTACAGTTATAGTCCACTTTATGGCTCAAACATGTAATTAAGTTTGTTAATTCATCAGATATATTAATATTCTTAATCTATCATTTAGGTCCTATTTGGATATGCAGGGAAGCAAATGAAAAGCCTTTTGAATTTTAAAGGATCTCAGTTTTTGCTTCCATATTATCCATTCATGGTTACTATCACAAAAGAAAATTAGCGAGCCAAAATTTACCTCAAACCCTGTGTGACACTAATGCTCCCAAGTACTAGCTCAGCCTCTCCCATCGCTCACACACAAGGAAAGTTGGGTAAAACCCTTTTCTTTCTTGCTTTCCCTATTCGAAATACAACTTGTCTTATTTTTCCATTGGCCCAAGACTTATATAGGTTACAAGGTTGAAGCCCCACTACTCCACTCTGTCATCCCAATGACCAAGCAGTTACAATGCTCGAGTCTTTCGCCTAGAGAGTCTCTAGTTTTGCTTGGGTCACTCCCCCACTCCACATCCTAGGTACGCCACGTGCCCACGTTTTGGGCGTGTTAACTGTCCATGCCCATGATCTTGATCCACCCCAAGCGTGTGTGTTGCGTCATTCCACAACCGGCTCTCACTCTGTAAAATCTGTGCATGTCCCTCCAACTACTCCATGTTGTCGCTTCACTAAGGAACACGTGCTTGGGCCAGTGTGGCCATGCCCGCTTGGGCGTGCTTGCTGTTTGTGCCCATGATGCGGATCTGCCCCGCGCATATGTGCTGCATCATCTCACGATCGTCTCTCACTCCATAAGATTCTTGCATGTCCCTCTAACTGCTCTGTGTCATCGCTTCAATGAGGACCATGTGTCTGGGCCAGCGTGACCATGTCTGCTTGATGCGGAAACCTCCAATGCCACTTGGAGTCTTGTCACGCCTAGGTTCCCCATGCTCTTGAGCTATGAGCCTCCATCGCGTCTGGGTGCCTCGTGCACCAGAACCATGAGCCCGAGGGCTCAGGCAGAACTTGATCTTAGCCTAACAGTTACTCAAACCTCTGTTTTTTTTTTTTCCTTTTGCGAAGCCTCATAAACAATGTTTCTCTAACACATTTAAATCGCAATTGTAGCAACGCGGGCATCCCCACCGTCGATCCATATGGGCCTTAAATAAATACATTGATATTCAATTTGAATCTTTTCGATTTGGAGCATATACACAATTTTTTGAATAGATAATGAAATGGAGAGGGTCATTGAGTGGTTACTTAGCGCACAAATCTCTTCAAATTTTACACATTTACAACACATTGGATACTTTGCAATGGATCTTCGGCTGAATTCTTCACACTTTCTACATTGCAAAACAAATTCTCCAAATTTACAACAACAAAAACAAAACATTCTGATCCAAACCAATCCTTGTGTTTCAAGAATCAATTTTTAATCAGAAGCACAACTCGTAGTAGACTCACCAGTAATCACGGCACGAACAGAGCCCATCCTTGAAGTGGTGAAACCTCTCAGGATCCTTCAGCACGATCTCCCGCCCGACAATCTTCGACATCGCCTTCGCCGACCCATGGCAGTCCCTGCAAACCCTCATGTTCTTCGTCACGAAAACCGGTCTTCCTCGCCCGCTGATCAGCCCGAACCCGATCGCGAGGAGCTCACTGTGCCCGTACGGTACGCACTCCCTCTCCTCATCCACATCGTGCAAGCCAAAGTCCTCCTCGCTCCGTGCGCGTTCGATCAAACTATGCAACTCCCAATACACGCCCTCCGATCGCGGGTGCGACACATCCCCAACGTTGAACACATGCACCTTGTTCCGCACCTCGATCCAACTACATGCCTTCTTCGGCTTCAGACCCATATCCCCAATCGTCTCCTTCATCTTCCCTGCCAATTCAAACTTCCCAATCGAGGCGTAAGCGTTCGATAGCATTGCATAGTTCTCCGCATTCAGGGGCTCCAATTCGATCAGTCGCTCTGCGATTCTCCTCCCCATGGCGACGTTCCGATGGATCCTGCACCCTCCGATGAGCGCGCGCAGGACGTCCGCACACCGCCCAATCCTCCGATCGTTGATGAACTCGCGCGCCTCCTCAAAGCGCCCGGCGCGCGCGAGGAGACCGACCATCAGCGACAGGTGTTCGGGTTCAGGCGCCTCTATTCGATTGAAGCAGGCCCAGCCTTCTTCGACCATGATCGCGGTGTTGCAAGCGTGTAACGCCGTGGTGTAAGCTGTCCGATCGGGCGCGACTCTTCCGGTCCTCTCCATTTCACGGAAAAGCTCGAGCCCGACGTCCCCCTGACCGTGCAAGCTGTGACCCAATATCATGATCGTCCATGACACGACGTCCTTGTCAGTCATTCTCACGAAGAACTCGCGCGCGGAGTCGACGCGCCCCGACTTCACGTACATGTCCATCAGCGCGTTCCGCACCGTCCGATGCGAATCGAGGCGTCCCCGCACCGCGAACGCGTGCAATTCCCTCCCGTTGTTGCGCGCGGCGACGCGCGCGCAGGCGGGGAGGGCGGCGGAGATGGTGAACGCGTCGGGTCTCGTCTTCCCTTCGAAACACATCGCGCGGAGGAGCTTCAACCCCTCGTTGAAGCGCCCGTGCTTCACGTACCACCCGATCGCGGTGGTCCACGAAACGACGTCCCTAACGCACATCCGATCGAAGAACTCCCGCGCGTCCGTCGCGCACCCGCAATCAAAATACATCTTCAGAATCGAATTCCCCACGAGCGCGTCAAATTCGAGACCGACCCTCCTCGCGACGTTATGGACGCGCTTTCCGAGGTGGGCGGAACCTGTCTGCGCGCACGCGCGGAGGGCGGCGGCCAAGGCGACCGCATCGACTTCAGCGTCATCCGAAGACGCCAATTCGAAGAACGCCTCCAACGCCGAATCAGGGGATCCCTCCGCGGCGTAGAGGGAGACGAGGAGGGTCCGCGAGACGGAATTGGGGGACGGGGAATTGACGAGGACGCGACGGGAAGAGGCCGCGCCTTCGAAGCGGGCGTACATGGACATGAGAGCGGTGAGGACGTATGGGTCGGAGGCGAGGCCGAGCTTGAGAGAGTGGGCGTGGAGGAGGCGGCCGTGGAAGGGGTTGTCGGAGAGGCGGGAGGCGTGGAGAACGCGAGGGAGGGTGTGGCGGTCGGGGCGGAGACGGCGGAGGAGCATGTGACGGTAGACGGAGAGGGCGCGGAGGGGGTGGGAGTGGGAGATGTGGGTGCTGATGAGGGTGTTCCATGGATGGGTGTCTGAGTGGGGGATTTGGTCGAGCGGGTTGTGGGCGAAGAGGGGGTGGGTTGGTGGGTTTGGTTGTTTTTGGTTTGGTGGGTGGTGGTGATGGTGGTGGGGGTGGTGGGATTGGTTGGGGGAGAAGGAGCTGGGGGTTTTGAGAGCCTGAATTGTTGTCATTTGAAGTTTGTATGGTTTTCTGGGTATTGTAGGTAGATATGGCGGGAAGGGGAGAATATATTGGTTGGGCTTCGGTTGTTCAATGGGCCGACAGAATACACGCGGTGTTTGGATTCTTCGTGGTTTTATCACATGAAAAATGATACACTAAACCTTCTTTGCAGTCTCAATTGTAGTCTACGCTTATTTAAAAAGAAAACAAATCATACACTCTCCAAATTAAGCGCATGTTGTTATATAAAATGAATTATATACTAAAATACATTAGTGTATTTTTTTTCAAATTAAAAAAATGATAAAAAATTTGCGCTATATACTACAATAGAACCTCATATACTGTGTAGCGCAGTATATATAATACGTTATCATAGCGTATTGTTATTATTTGTATTGCCCACGTGTCCTATTGTTATTATTTGTCAGTGGTCAATATAGATGACCCCTCTGACAAAATCACAATGGATCCGAACTCGTGTGGTGGAAAATGTTACATTCAATCGCGATATAATCCAAAATGTAGTTTGAAAATGTTTTTTTTTTCATTTTTTAAAAAATCATATTTTGCATGCAGATGTGATAGGTGCATTTATTAACTGTGAAATATATAATTCAATTAATTGAATTAAATTATTTGTAAAAATATGAATTTTCTAATGAAGTATTTATCTCGTTACAGTGAATGGAGAGGATTATCAAGGTATATAACATCAAATTTGACACTATAAAAAAGACTAAGTGTAACCTTGCTTGTGTAAGTTAGATTAATATTTTAGAATAAATAGTTATTGAAATAATTTCTATAATTTTTGTGGAGAGAGAATCTTGTACTCTTTCCAAAGACATCACATGTCTTCATAAGTTAGGTAAATTGGTAGCTGAGCACGACCCAAAAGATTACAATAAAAAACCGACCAGTTGAGGAGGCCAACTCGGGTGACTGGTTCTTCGCTCGAGAAGTCAAGCTTAAATAACAGACTGCACACTCGAGGAGGATAGCTTGGACGATTGGCCCCTCGTCTGAGGAGGACAGCTCTTATTATAGATCCCCTATAACAGGCATATCACGGAAGATCAACCAAAGGTAACCAGGTCAACGACACCGCGAGGGGGATCGAGGTTAATTAACCATTCGGACTAACCCTCTTCGAAACACTACCGTTGGAGCATCCCCAAGTCCAGCCAGCCTAACCCAGGTTCAATCCTAGCCTAGACCTCCAGAGGATGGGGACCACTAAGATCGTAGGACATGGTGAAGATTGCTCTACCCCTGTTGAACTGGCACAAATGCGCCCTAAACCTGACAAGCAGTCTGCCATTGCTCGTCGCAGTCGCGGTTAGCGATTGAGATAATGCCACATTGCCACGATATTATAACAAAGCCTCAGTCATGTACCTCACATAATCTTGCATGTTAGAATACATTTATCGTGACAAATGGATAATTGGGTGGGAAGGATGTGACCACTTACTCAGCTAAAAGGGGAAGCGAAGGAGGAGAGATGAGACATTCATAAGTCAACATCTGGTTATGATCATCTTCATCTTCTTCATTTCAATAACTTGAGCATCGGCAGTGGGACTCGGATCTTCACCTGGATGCGGAGCTCCGACCCACTCACTCTTATTGAGGGTAAAACACCATCTTCAATTTCAATACCCTTTCATCGATACTTTTGTTTTTAGTGTGATTTATTTGGCTTCCATAAGGCTTGAATAATCTCTTTGAACCCCATTTGAAATTATTATAATAACTTGTATTAATTTATTTGAACATAGTAATTAGAGTTTATTTTTTATAACTAGACACGTCTATTTTTTTTTTATATGTTTGCCTTATCCAGCTCTTATTCACCCCTCATTCCATCCAAACTTGGAGAATGGTCCCAAATTTTTTTATATAATCTATAATCATATAAATAAAGATATGATTTATAATGACAATGTTTTTTTATATAAATATCCATGGAAGGGTGTTATTACGGGGTTTTTATATACAGAGAAGGAACAAATAGTTTTATATGATATACAATGATGGAAGACATTACCTATATTATGTAGCTTCTAAATAAATAAAAAAAAAATATATAAGAAAAATACTATGGACAAACAGGAGAATGTAGTTTTTTCAGCTTGGTCGTAAGGTCAGCCATAGAGAGCTCCTCTGATAAAAAAAAAAAAAAAAGAAAAGAAAAATGCTGTGAAAATCAAACTTCCAAAACCTGATATATGATCAAATTGTGTATACACAGTTATATTTAGTTTGCATTTAGTTGCACGATTGCAAAATTGATTTTAAGTAACTGTTGGATATAAAACTGATTCTATAAGAAGTTGCTTCTCTACGGTTTTTTGAAAACAACTCAAGTTTTTTACACTTTTTTCACAAAATTTATATGCAACTTTTGACCCCAGTTTCTTGTGTTTGAAAATTGATTTGAAAAAAACAGCTTCATGTTAACTCAAAAGCTGTCCAAACCTGTTTTTAAATGGAGCCTTTAACCATTGATTAAGCGGATCCAATCACATACAGCCCGTCCAGATCAAATTGAACCCCACTAATAGCCAATAAAGTCCACCGGTTGGACCGTCCAAATAAATTAAATCTCCACCGTCCGATCAATGAGTCCCTTTACACACAAACCCGTCACTCCCCGTTTTAAAAAAATTCGCCGTTCCCGCCAACCCACAATTCCCAAATCCCACAAAACCCAAACCAACGAATCCCATTGGTCCAAACACCGTCACACGGATCGCAAGATCCAAAAAGCAAATCTCAACCGTCAAACACAAACACCTTCCCACCCCCCTCACACGGATCGCCAACCCCTATATAAACCCCTTCAACAACCCAAAATCAAAATCAAACCTTCCCATCGAAACAGACTCCCCATCAAAACAAGATCCACAGATTCGACAATGGAGGGAACAAAGACAACCAAAGGCGCCGGAGGACGGAAGGGAGGAGGAGCCCGTTCGAAGTCCGTCTCCAAGTCCGTGAAGGCCGGTCTCCAGTTCCCCGTCGGCCGAATCGCTCGGTTCCTCAAAAAGGGCCGATACGCCCAACGCGTCGGAAGCGGCGCCCCGATCTACTTGGCTGCCGTCCTCGAATACTTGGCTGCGGAGGTGATTTTTCAAAAAAAAAAAAACCCCTCCATCGATGTTTTCTTTCCTGAAATGCCCCTAAAAGGATCCGTTTTTTGTATTTAGGTTCTCGAATTGGCCGGAAACGCTGCGAGGGACAACAAGAAATCACGGATCATCCCGCGTCACCTGCTTTTGGCGATCCGCAACGACGAGGAGCTGGGGAAGCTTCTTTCGGGGGTGACGATAGCGCACGGTGGGGTCCTCCCGAAGATCCACCAGGTGCTCCTCCCCAAGAGGACCGGGAAGTCCGGTGAAGCCACTCCCGAAGGCGGCGCCACCAAGTCCCCCAAGAAGTCCCCCAAGAAGAACGCCTAAATTGATCTCCTTTGGTTTTGTTTCACGTTTTTTGGGGATGTAAATAGGGGCGATCGGTTACTTGTTATTCTCACCCGCTTTGTCTTGTCGTTTTTAATGGAAGATTAACCTTTTTTTTCTTTCTTTCGGACATGGTATCTTGGATTGTGTTATTCGTCGTTTGTGTTGGAATAGTGGATAGTGTATGAGCTTACGGGAACCGTCGGATGTTGATCTGACGGTTGTTATTCATGCTTGTCATCTGTTTTTGTTTGACAATGTTTGGGATGTGATATTATATGTCCTTTGATGGTGACACTTTTAACAGTGGTGTGTTTATGTTGCTCCGCGTAGCATCTGAAATGTGTATGAAATGACGAAAATGTCTTCTTGGATGTGTTAAAGCTGTGGGTCGTTTTGGGCATTTCGCATGCCCTTTCAGTCTGCTCTCGCTCGTGCGGGATCGAATGGTCTCTGCGTCTTCTGAAATATCATCTTCTCGTCTTTTGATTTCTGTATTTTGGGGTCTCTGCCATTGAAGAAGGGAAAAGCAAATACGGGTTCATTTTGAAAAGGAGAGAACGAATGTTCTCGTTGTTTCGCTCATAAATCTTATAAGTGGGTTGTCTGCTTTTGATTCTTTTAAGTTTTAAAAACGTTTTTCCTCCTTATTCGATCCAGATCAAAATTCTGTTCATAATAACAAGAAAAGCTGTGTTTTTATTGTTCTTCGGATTAAGTTTTGTTTGGGTGTTGTTTCGGAGGTTGAGAGACCACCCTTTCCGAATGGTGTGAAATGGTTCCTTTTTTTTCTTTTTGGCTGAGATTGGATATTTTGATTGGTTTCCGGAGGTCTTGAAGCCTAATCCGCTGTTAAATTTATGTATTTTTAAAAATTTGGATTCTCTTTGGGATTATTTTACCTTGAAGACTTGAGGAACGAAAAAGAGGGGCCTTTATTGTATTCAGTGAAATCAGAGAACTACAAGGTAATTGTTTTTCACTTGGTTCTGGATTAAGTATTCATCTCAGTTCTTTAAATGTTGCAATCATTATCTTACCAAAAAAAAAAAGTTGCAAGCATTACAATGCCCATATAGTTGAAACTTGAAAGAGTTGATTTTTTATATTTATTTTGTCATCACTTACTCTGTTTTATAGTTTAAAGAGTACTACCTATTTGATAGACTTTTGGATTATAATTTTTTATCCGACATGTTTTCTTTGATGAGTCATTCATTGGATTGATTTCCATGTTGATCTTCTTTTGTATTATGAGATTCATGGAAGTATGAAAGCCCAAACCTTATTATTTTTCAAAATCTGTCTTTTCTCTCCGTGAAGACTTGAACAAAAAAAATTGGCCTTTATTGTATTCAATGAATGCAGAGAAGGATTATGTAATGGTTTTTCACCCTTTTGTTCTCGATAAGGTTCTTTTCATATTCTTTAATCTTGCAAACATTACAATACCCATGTCGCCCAATCCATGTTCTGGATAAGTAAAGTTTGAGTTTTTATTTTGTCATTGCTTATGCTGTTATATAAGGTTTAAAGAGGACAACCCATTTGATTGATTCTTTAATATAATTTTTCCAAGTCCATATGTTTGTGTTTTGTGTTTCTTGGTTGTTTGAGAGTAATTTTTGCCCATTTTGACATTTTCAGCAACCATTTATATCTAGTTTACAAGAAAATTGCCCAAAAGCAAAGCTATTTTGAATTCCAGGAAGAAATGCCGAGGCATAACCACAGTGTGAGTGGCTTGTTGGGTGAGCCTTGCAAGGTCCGAAAGCGGGGTTGCTCTTCGACCTCCTCTTCCTCTTCAGTGCTTCAGAATTACAAGTTGAAGCGGGCGATCTTGGTGGGAAGGAAAGGTGGGTCGAGCACACCTGTCCCGGTCTGGAAGATGAGTGTGAGTTCTCCTCCTCCTCCTGCTGCTGCCACAGAGTTGAAGCTTGAGTGCTCTCAAAACCATATGTTATTGAAACCCAACAAAGCAAAACATGCTCCAGTTGTATCTGCTCGGAAGCTAGCTGCCACTCTATGGGAGATGAATGAGACAGTCTCGCCATGTATGGAGGAAAGTGCACGGGGTAGGAGAGGGAAGAAGTCCTCGAAGGCTATACATTTGAATTCTCTTCCAAGGTGTCTGTCCGATCCATCACATAGTCCTGCCTCTAAAGTATGTGTTTGTTTCTATCTATCTGTATGTTTTTATTTTGGGTTACCTTCAATGAATGAAATGCCTTTTATTTACTTGTTTTTGATACCAAGGTTTTTTTTCCCAAAAAAAATATCAACTTTATTTTCATAGGATCGGTCTGGGTCTGGAAGCCTTTGGAGAAGAATGCATGTATTTTCTGAGAGACTCAAGTCTAAGGACAACAGCAACAGAGGATTGGAATCTCTGAGCAATGGCGGTTTCATGGAGGTTAATTAAGCTCCTTTTCTCTTTTTCCAATTAAATTCTATGATTTTGTATGCGTTCATTGTTTTTAGTCTATCCGTCATGTTTGATTCAGTTAATTATTTGTCTGTGTTGATGATCCTTAATGGAATATCTGATATGTCTGTGACATATATTGGAATTTGCTATATGAGATATCTAGTTGTCTTTATGTGTTTTGGCAAATTGAATTTGCTTAATGGGTATTCAAAACTCTTCTTACCAGATTTTGTTTATACTCTCCATCCTAACAACGTTGGCAATATTCATTTGAAGCTTCCCTTGGTATTTTAGTTTTTTTTCAATTTTCCTTTTTAACGGGGGGGAAACAAAGTCATTTTCCTTGGAATGATTTCTCTGTTCTGATGTTTAACTAACTAGTTTTGAAATAATTCTTTCCTGATACAATGCAGACTATGATGCGAGAGGTGACTCCAACTGGCCCCTTATTGGGTACGAAAAGCCGAAGGCACTTGAAAGATCTTGATGGTTCGGTGACATCTAAAGAATTACTGAAGATCCTCAATCGCATTTGGGGACTCGAGGAACAGCCTCTCTCAAGCACGTCTCTTGTTTCATCCCTACGTGCTGAGCTTGAGCAATCCCGTGTGCAAGTCAATCAATTAATTGAAGAACAGAAGTTCTACCAGAACGAAATCAGCTACCTCATGAGACGATTCACTGAAGAGAAGGCAGCATGGAGGGCTAATGAGGAGGATAAGATCAGAATTGCCGTGCAATCTGTCATGGAAGAACTCGAAGTGGAGAAGAAGCTGAGGCGGAAGGCCGAAAGGGTGAACAAAAAGTTTGGTTCGGAGTTATCAGAGGCAAAGGCCTCGCTTTTGAAGGCGAACAAAGAACTCAAAAGTGAGAGGAAATCGAGGGAGATGATTGAACAGGTGTGCGATGATTTGGTGAGGGGGATGGGAGAGGAGAAGGCAGAGGTTGATGAGATGAAGAGAGAGTCTGCAAAGGCCCGGGAAGAGATGGAGAAGGAAAGAGAGATGCTTCAACTAGCGGATGTTTGGAGGGAAGAGAGGGTTCAAATGAAGCTTTCAGAGGCCAAGTTCCAGTTTGAAGAGAAAAATGCGGCTGTTGATCAGCTCCGCAATGAACTTGAAGTGTTTTTGCAGTCTAATAGGAGTGGAGAAATTGGTACAAAAGCAGGGCAAAGAGATGATGAAGAAGAAGATGATGATGATGACTCAGATGAGAGTGATCTTCAATTGATTGAGCTAAACATGGACAACAACAGAAGATACAATTGGAGTTACGCTAATAGAGCTTCTAGTGAGGAAGAAAAGAAAGGTAAGACATCTGTTCATGCAGGATGGTCTGATATGCTAGATCAAGATGTGGAGAGATACAAATTGGTGAAGGGACTTAGAGACCATGTGTTGTCTGGTTCAAGAATCAGATTCACTGGAGATCCTGACATGGTGAGTGTGACAACGGATGCCAGTTCGAAATCAAGGTTAGGAAGAGCGAAAACTCTAGTCACAACAAGCAGAACATGATAAAAAGCTTTCAATTTCATCAGTTTAAACATACTTCAATTTTTTTTCTTCTGGAATCATATGCTGCTCCAAATCTTTTATTGTATATATCGTCGAGTTCAATGTTGTTGTCTGAATATGTATGTTATAACTGTGACTGAAGTTTTGTGATTTTTTTATTATGATTCATTGGTTGATTATAATGTAGGATTTATTATCATGAATGATAAACAATGTAGAAGAATCTTGTAGTTAAAACAGGTGAGGTGGACATGTCATTAGGACAGAGACTGCAGTTCTGGTCGTTGTCTTGAGTCTCATGCTGGAATTAAAGCAAATCAGATAAGGCTTTGGCTTTGTGCTGACAAACCTGACTTTGAATACTTTGTGGATAAACTAAACCAGAGAATTGGCTCTTTTTAAAGTGGTCCCAACATATAGGTCCACCCATTTGAGTTGTTGGTGGTTGTGTTATAAGCAGGTTGAATATTTCAATTTAAAGCCTTCTCTTAGCTGCATTTAAAAAAAAGGGGCCAATAAGCAATAACAATAACACGAATAACTCGATATTCTTGGCACCTGCTACGCTTCGGCCCTGGTCCATGATTTACATAACTGCTGGTTGTTTTAGAATTATTTTAGGAGACTTTTTTTTTTTTTTTTTTTTCATACCAAGCCCCCCCTCTCGTTGGATATAAATTTTAAAAATTTATCATATTAGTCTAAACAATTTTGATTGAGCATTCTCAAGGGTCCAGCAATTAGGTAGTCTAATCTCTTCCCACTTTAAAGTTTTAGGGATGAAATCCTGATTATCTCTCACGTGAATTCTTGCAGGGAAATGGACCAAAAGAAGAAGGCAAAGATCCTTCCCCACAAGAACGAACATGCTCAAAATTTGTTCATTTTGAGTTTCAGATAAAACGATGAAGACTATTACCCTTTTTCATCCTTCAGATAAAGGGTTAGATAAAACGATGAAGACTATTACCCTTCAGGATTAAAAGATGTCATCATCTGAGCTATGGTCCTTGAAAAAATTGATAAATATACCACTAAATGGAGGAAGTATAACAATGAAGAGGTGGAATCTATCCACCCACCGTTTGAAAAGATTAAAGTTACAAAATCTGATATTATAACCAGCCCTCTTAAGACTACTACTGGGGTAGACCCTGGTAGTCCCTTCAAGGCTGAATATTTTATTCAGGTCATGGAACAAAATAATTTTACTAATGTTGCGTTAAAATCTATAAGTAGCCAAACTGAAAGGATAGAGAAAGCCCTCACTGAAAACAGTATCCTTGACAGTATTCATACCGAAGGTCTGCAAAATCCAAAGACCCCGGCTACTTCATCCAAAAATATAGTCAAAAGGACTGAAAAACCAATATTCATTCCTCAACAGAATCTTGAAAAAGGGATCAAGTTCAAAGATACACATTCTGAAGAATTGCTGTTTAAATTATCTGAAAGATTGGGAAAGTTATCCATTAATAACATCAACGATGAGTCCTCTTGTGAAGAAGACTCTCAAAATGATAGTGAGAGTGGGAGCATCCCTGAAAACTCTCCTGATCTTGAAAACTCGCCTGATCATTCTGATATTGAAATCAATAAGCTAGGGACTGTAACTCAGACCTCGAGAACAAAAAACTTCTATAGGAGACCAACCCCAGTTGATGTTCAAATAGAAGAAAATAATGATGTTACTCTTACGACCTCCTATGATGGTAAATCTCTCGTTGAATGGAATCTTGATGGCATGTCTGAATATCAAATCAGCCAATTATGTCATTCTATGCTTATTTATGCTAATGCCTGTAGGATACAGGGCAATAGTGATAAACATATAACAGATATGATAGCCACATCTTTCATGGGCCAATTAAGAGGCGGTGACATCAGCGGCACGACGGCGACAGCGACGGCAGGGGCATGATGGCGATGATGACGGCAAGGGCACGACGGCGACGGCAGGGCTGATACCAAGGGGTGTTTTTAGATCTCGCGAGCAAAATTCCTCCCCCGCTCCGATTGAAGACTCTTCAATCGAAGCGGGGAAGAGAAAGAGAAGCTTTTGTGGATCTAAGATTTTTGAGGTGGAGGCTCTGATACCATGTTAGAATAAAGAAAAGAGAATTCTTGTTATTATATTAGAGGAGCCAAAGGGCTCTATTTATAGATACATAGAGGAAACCCTAAAATACCAGATAAGGAATCTAGGAAAACTAGGAAACTAATAATATCACAATAATGACAATAAAGATATAATATTATCCTAATAATGATTCTTTAACACATTTTAAAGCCTTCTCTTAGCTGCATTTAAAAAAAAGGGGCCAATAAGCAATAACAATAACACGAATAACTCGATATTCTTAGCAAAGCAATAAGTAAAACATAACATTGCGCCCCATGGCACTGGGTAGAAGAGGGAACCACGAATGAACTCGATATTCTTCGCACCTGCTACGCTTCGGCCCTGGTCCATGATTTACATAACTGCTGGTTGTTTTAGAATTATTTTTGGATACTTTTTTTTTTTTTTGCATACCAAGCTACTCCTCTCGTTGGATATAAATTTTAAAAATTTATCATATTAGTCTAAACAATTTAATATATATTTTTGTATCACAGAAGGCTGGATTTATCATTGGAAAATGTTACAGTCTTTTTATAATAAAAAACACAGACCATACATGTTTTTATTTTTTTTAAAGCAGTAAACATCGTCTAATGAAATATATATTTTTTATAAAAAATATATTACACTTCATTTCAAGTTAAATGAACCCCATTTTAATAAGTATAAGAAAATTTTTAACAAGGTATATACATCGTTTAACGATACATATGTTTAATTGTTTTTCTAACAATGCATATAAGATTGTATTTGGAATTGTAAAAATAACTTTATTATTTTCTTAGAAAAATATTAGACTTAATCATTTTTACTGTCTTTTTTCTAAAAATAGTTAACATTATTTTAATAAAATATATGATTTATTTTAATTTAAATGAACCCATTTTAAATAATTGTAAGAAAAAAATTAATAAGATTTGTACATTGTTTCAATAGATTTTTTTACTAGACATATAAAACCGAGTGTACTTTACAATCTCTTGACGCTCTTGCCCAGCCCATGAACAGATAGTGTCTAATCTAACCCGGCCCAGGTGAAGCCAGTCCCAGTTCCCATTTACGGACCAACCACGATAAGAAACCAATGCACCGCGTCCCAACGTAAGCATTTTTGGCGCCAAATCTTCCCGCCAAAACAATCCCCCTCTCGCACCATCACCACCATCACCCGCCAAAACCCTTACCGCAGCAGAAACCACGAAATCGAAGAATCGAAGAAGAGCTTCTCATCGAAATCTACAGATGGTAATGAAACATTTCCGATCCTGTCCTTCGTTACTCCTTTATTTCCTTTCATGTCCTCTCCGATCCGATCTAGGGTTTCTCTCCCACCCCAGGACGACTCGGAGAACCCCTCGACTCCGGGGACCCCCACCTCCGCCGGATTCAGCACCGACCGTCTTCCACCGAACACCACCACCTCCGCCGGGTCCTCATCGGACGACGACGACAATGACGAGGCCGCGGTGGACCCCCACGTCATCCACGACGACGTCGATGTTGGGGACGGCGAGGATGATGAGGAAGGGGAGGATCTGTACAACGACAACTACTTGAAGTCCGATTAGAATCCCCCTTGTTTGTTTGTTTGTTTGTTCTATGTTTCTAGGGTTTCGTTTTTCATGGAGGTGATTCGGATGCAGTGATTATCGTCGGATGGAGGAGCACGACCAGTACGAGACGATGGGACTGGATGACTCGATGGAGGACGAGAGGGATCTTGATCAGATCATGGCCGATCGGAGGGCCGCGGAGGTTGAGCTCGAAGCCAGAGACGTCCGCGAAGATGGCAGAGCAACGAATCGAAAGCTCCCTCGCCTTCTTCATGACCAAGGTGAAAAATATTTCTTTTATTGTTTTCAAAGCAATATTTATTTTTAAAAACTTATTTTGTTGGTGCAATTTTCAGTGGTAAGTTCTTTGAAGTTGATGTGCTTTATTTAACTTCTCTGAGAAATTTGAATTCTGATTATGGGGTGGGAATGCTTTAATGTAAAAAAAGTATAATTGGGTTTGATTGTAGAGATTGGCACACCAATGACTGTGGACAGATCTGTTTTTTTTGTTGTTGTATGGAAGTTGTACTATGCTGTATTTTCATCAATAATTCACCTATATTCATAAGCTTTCTGTATTTAAAAAAAACAATTGGAGTGATTTTATTCTCAAAGCTATTGCTGTTTCTTTTTCCATCCCTGAATAAGTTTGGTTTGGTAGAAACCTAGAATTTTTTTTGGATGGAACCAGTATCTGCAATTCCTGTTGTTCTGAATGCTGAAGCCACAGTGTTTTATTTAATTCAATATGAAGCAGGATGCATTTGGTTAAAATGTGGAATAATATCAACAAAAAAAGCAGGATGGTTGAGATCCTCAGCATTTTGTAGAACAAACTGACAATATGCAAATCAATTTCTTGAGAATGTTCGGATTTGTCAGCTTACCTTTTGTGACTGCTATGAAGCCATATGTGTATTTGTGTGACGCCATATAACTATGGTTTTAATAAATGATTTGTTTTTGGACATTGGAATGACACAGTGTTCATTCCAACTGGAGAAAGTTCAAAGTGATAAACTGATTTTTTTGGCATAAATTTTCTTTGACAGATTGCTTTTGATTTGAGTGCATCATTCTTCTGTTTGACCTTTTAATCTTTCATGTGTATTTCCGTGATTTTCATTGAAAGTTGACTTTACGGTCGTGTCTCTTTCAAATGTCTTAATGTTTATTTTATACCAAGTGGTCAAAATTATAGAACGGAAGGCTTACCAAAGATTACATCGATTAGGTTCAAGACTTTCATATCCTGTGGTTATTATATCATGAATGCAGATGACGATTTGAACTTCAGGCGTCCAAAAAGGTTCAGAGCAAATTTCAGGCCGCCTAGGAGTGATGACGATACTGATGGCCTAATGCAGAGCTCACCAGGAAGATCTCAGCAAGGCTACTCACGAGATGATCCTCCAGTCACTGACCAGACAGAAGATGATCCCGATGAGGTAGAGTTGTGTACATGTGATGTATATATGACTAGATATGTGCTTTTTTAGGTCAGGCTGGATGTCTATATATTTTTCTTTCTCCTGTTCTATAATCTACAGGACGAAGATGATGAGGAGGGTGAGCATGGAATGTACAATGTACAAGGTACATTGAGGGAGTGGGTCACGAGAGATGAGGTGCGGCGGTTCATTGCCAAGAAATTTAAGGAGTTTTTGCTCACCTATGTGAACCCAAAGAATGAACATGGGGATTTTGAGTATGTTCGTCTAATCAATGAGATGGTCTTAGGTACTTCATATGCTTGTCATTATTAGATAAGTTTTTTTAAAAGTAATTGCTTTATGTTTTCCTTATATCGGTTCTCTAATGATGATATTGGTTGTGGCAGCCAATAAATGTAGCTTGGAGATAGACTACAAGCAATTCATATATATTCATCCAAATATCGCAATCTGGCTGGCCGATGCACCTCAGTCAGTGCTCGAGGTCATGGAAGAGGTAGCGAGGAAAGTTGTTTTTAACTTCCACCCAAACTACAAGAACATTCACCAAAAGATCTATGTACGGATAACAAACTTACCTGTCTATGATCAAATACGCAACATAAGGTGAACCACATAATGGTCTTTATTTTTCTATTTTAATGCTTCTTTGCATGGTTTAAATTATTCTTGTTTATATTTCAGGCAGATTCATCTAAACACTATGATTCGCATTGGAGGGGTTGTGACACGGCGGTCTGGGGTGTTCCCTCAGCTGCAGCAGGTGAAGTATGACTGCAGTAAATGTGGAGCAATCCTTGGACCCTTCTTCCAGAATTCTTATTCAGAAGTGAAAGTGGGTTCTTGCCCTGAATGTCAGTCCAAAGGGCCATTCACTGTCAATGTTGAGCAGGTCATTCTGAAGAACTTTTCTCCCTCGATTCTTACAAATTTTGGATGACAAGAGAAAAAGTTATTTTCAGCCAGTACCTAGTTATTTGGTACAAGGAGTTTCAGATTTGATCAACTTTTCTTTTAACCATATGTTCCACTTTGCAGACGATTTACAGGAACTATCAGAAACTCACCCTGCAGGAGAGTCCTGGGATTGTACCTGCTGGTAGACTTCCAAGACACAAGGAAGTTATACTCTTGAATGATCTCATTGATTGTGCCCGCCCTGGAGAAGAAATTGTATTCATTTCACCTTTTGAAGTTCCATTTATTCAACTTAAATTTAGTTGTGACTTTGCTGATCTGCTGTCCTGAATATTTTTCAGGAGGTGACAGGCATATACACCAACAATTTTGATCTGTCCTTGAATACCAAAAATGGGTTTCCAGTCTTTGCCACAGTGGTGGAGGCAAACTATGTTACCAAGAAGCAAGACCTCTTCTCTGCTTACAAACTTACAGATGAGGACAAGGCAGAAATTGAAAAGCTGGCCAAGGATCCAAGGATTGGAGGAAGGGTTTGTTACATGAATCTCTCTTTAGTTGCAAATCTTCTTTGTCAAAATTTGTCTTCATTTCTTGAGGAGTGTTTTTCGTTTATGTCCCTTTAAAACAATTGCAGATCATAAAGTCCATAGCTCCATCTATTTATGGTCATGAGGATATCAAAACTGCGATAGCTCTTGCGATGTTTGGAGGACAAGAAAAGAATGTGAAAGGGAAACATCGTCTGAGAGGTGATATAAATGTCCTTCTACTCGGTGATCCTGGCACGGCGAAATCCCAGTTCCTCAAGTAAGAACTGGCTGACCTCATACCTATACACGATTTCCAACATCATTTGGTTAATTGGAGCAAATGTTATGTCCTTTTATCAACTTGTCATATAGGTATGTCGAAAAGACTGGGCAGAGGGCTGTTTATACAACTGGAAAAGGAGCATCTGCCGTTGGGCTTACAGCAGCAGTCCACAAGGACCCTATCACGAAAGAATGGACCCTTGAAGGAGGGGCTCTTGTCCTAGCTGACAGGGGTATCTGCCTAATTGACGAGTTTGACAAGATGAATGATCAAGACAGGTTTGGGACCTTAATCCTTCAACAATACACTGTTGAAATGCCTTTCTATGCATAGACTTTCATTTTACAGGCCTGACCATCATCCAATACTCTGTTCAGGGTTAGTATCCATGAAGCCATGGAACAGCAGAGTATCAGTATATCCAAAGCTGGAATTGTTACATCACTCCAAGCTCGGTGCAGTGTCATTGCTGCTGCAAATCCAGTTGGTGGAAGGTATGCAAGTAGAAAACAGATTATTATGTAGTGTTCTTTAGATAAGAACTTTCTTTAGTCCTAAGAAATTTGTGTCATTTGTCAGATATGACTCCTCAAAGACATTTTCGCAAAATGTAGAACTGACAGATCCTATCATCTCTCGTTTTGACATCCTCTGTGTGGTCAAGGTAGATGTTTAACTATATTGGTGATTTTGATTTTTATAGTTTCTAGGATTGCTTCTGATATTATACATGCCGATGTACAGGATGCTGTAGATCCTGTTATAGATGAATTGCTTGCTAAATTTGTGGTGGATAGTCATTCCAAATCACAACCAAAAGGAGCTAACATGGATGATAAGCCCATGAGTGACTCCGAGGAAGATCCACAAAGACCAGTTGATCCAGAGGTTCTAGACTTGACATGCTCTCGTGACAAACAATACATGAGAATATAAGTTTGATAATCTTTATAATGTTTTCTGTTCTGTCAGATACTTTCCCAAGACATGCTCAAGAAATACATAACTTATGCAAAGTTGAACGTGTTCCCTAGATTGCATGATGCTGATTTGGATAAACTCACTCATGTCTACGCGGAATTGAGGAAAGAGTCTTCTGTAAGGCCTTCTTCAACCTAGTTATTTTGTGTCCCTCATAGGGGCCTTCCAAATTCTATCATCTTATATCTGGAAATGTTTTACTCTTAATGGCTACTTCAGAGTGGACAAGGAGTTCCAATCGCAGTAAGGCATATCGAGTCTATGATACGGATGTCAGAAGCTCATGCAAGGATGCACCTGAGGAATTATGTATCTCAGGAAGATGTGGATATGGCAATACGCGTCCTCCTCGATTCATTTATTTCAACACAGAAGTTTGGGGTCCAAAAAATGCTACAGAAGGTTTGAAAAAAAAAAATCTCCTTTTCCTTTTTTTTTTCTTCCCCAATTCCATTGAATTTTACTGCAGTCTCTTTGAATGCACAACTACTTAAAATGATATTGGTCGTAGGTTCAAACGGCTGAATCTTGATTGCGTACTTGATTGAGTTCCCCAATAATCCAAGGCCATTTATTGAGTATTTGGGAAACAACAAGAGGTTCATTAAGATCTTGTAATCCCTTTAGTTGCTCATAACCGTAGGGTTGATATCTTTAATGGACAATTTCCAAACAGATCCACTGATCCACATATAGACACAAATCTGGCTTGAGATGCAGTCATGTCCGCCACATTTGATAGACCTTCTGATGTTGCTAGACTTTGTTTTTACATTGAACTGTGTGTGGATTATATTTGTCTGACATTTCCATCAGATTCCTTTAAAACTGAAGAAACCATGTAGACCTTTAACTCCAATAAATTCACCAAGCTTTGCCTAGCTGCTAGCTGTACATTTTGAGGACTTTCATCCCAAGTTAAATGTCAGGTTCTAGGCTATTCATCCCAAGTTATCAATGTAGAATTTGTGATTCCTCCACTCTTCATCCACGAACATATGATTTTCTATTCAGTTTCAATAAACGAAATGCATTCCGTTTTGCAACCACGTTTGCAAGTAATTCAATGATATAAAACTTGTTACAGAACTTCCGGAAGTACATGACATTCAAGAAGGATTTCAATGAGCTTCTTCTGCATATACTACGTGGACTGGTGAAGGATGCCCTACACTTTGAGGAGATCGTATCAGGGTCAGCCCACCGTCTCACTCAGATTGAGGTGAAGGTGGACGAATTGAAGAGCAAGGTAGCAATTCGTTGATGCCTAAATATCTACTATTCTTTTCTTCATAATAAAATGGTTTCATCCTTGTGTCACACTCATGGTTATGCTTGTCTCGCAGGCAAATGAATATGAGATATACGATCTAAAGCCCTTCTTCACCAGCTCCCAGTTTTCAGATTCCAACTTTGTTTTGGATGAAGCTCGCGGCGTGATCAGTCATCGGCTTGCAAGGTGATATAATATGGTAACATCAAAATGAGGTCCCCCTGTGCTGTAATTCAATATTTATTGTGTTTAATAAGTCAGATACATATTATAACACACTATCCATCCAATGCTTTAGAAGTCTTTTGTTTTGGGTAATTCAAATTTCAAACGAGGCGCTTTTTCTTTATCTTTACAGGGTGGATGGAATTTTTTCCCCCCCCAAGATACTTCACATTTGGTTGTCATTTTATTTACTTTCAAATTATGAGAAATATGTCAATAGGTAAAGGCCCATTTACAGTTCATCTTTTCTCTAAAAGCTGTCAGATTGGGCTGGCAGTCTGATTTCAGAACTGGAATAGAATTCCATATCTTTGATGGCTAAGTATTGATAAATATTTGCATATCTCTGTTACCCTAATCACAAATTTTGCACATTATTTTTTTGATAAGTATTGAATTTGACAACAGTTGCATGAAGAATAACTCGGGTTCTAGAGGTAATAAAGATGAAAACGAGGAAGAAATTGAAAAGTAAAATTATGAAAGAGTGATGGATTTTATGATAAAAACAAATTGGATGATTTTATTTCACAAATCAATCTTGAACCTTTAAATTTACTATTCATTTCATCTGGTTCTCAATCCAAATTCAATTGGAATTAGTTTCATATATTTGGTCTGGATTGAATCCACACAAAAGTTTGGGTCGGCAGGGCTCAAAAGTTGGATTATAATTTTTTGTTAAACTCCTAAACATGATGTGGACACCAGGGAACCACTATAGTGGAGATCTCCACAGAATAGGGTAACTCAATAAACAATGGTTTTTTTAAAGCTTCAAATTTGGGTCTAACATGCTCCCATATGAATTCCACCCACTCACTCTGAAAAGGAAACAAAGCTCCCCCACTTGATCTTATACTATGCTTCTCTTCATAAACTAAATATTCTTTATGGTTCTCAATTTATTCCTTCCCTCTCATGCGCTCCACATGAAAGTGGTTGCTTGAAACACAAAGTCTGGATCTGCTCCTCCTTTAAGATCACCCACCCAAATAAAGGCAAAAAAATAAAAATGAAACCAAGTGAAAACACCATAAACTCATAATTAGAACCAGTAGCACATATTATTTACATAGTAACTTCTATGGAGAGAAACCCAGATTGCCATTAACATCAACCCACACACAACAAAAAAAAAAGGCCTGCATTAAAAACAGAAAGCCTTTTTTTTTTTTTTTCCTTTTATACTCCCTCTCCTTTATTCATAAGTGATGCTGCTTCATCTGGGTCTCTCCCACAAATAAAAATAAAAAATAAAAATCATCAAAAATTAAACCACCATAACTTCAACAACCCTAATTTTTTAAATCAAACACTCCTGTCAAGCATCTCCTGGTACCTCTTGAAGGACTCCTGCTTCTGCAGCCTCATCTGTTTATGAAACCTCCTTATGAAAACATCCGCCACGTGGTCTATCTCGTCTTCCAAACTGAACTCCTTTGAATCCTCTCTCGTGTTCCTCACATAATCAATGGCCGACCCATCCCCATCATCATCATCATCATCATCAATGTCACCCCCCTCATCAAACAAAGTGTGGGTCAGGTCCGGATACTCATCATCATCAGCACAGTTTACGAGGCAATAACCACTGGTTTCAGTTAAGGCTGGGGCGGTGGCGGAGTTGTATAGGACGACAGCTTTGCTGTCGACGTTGGATTCGTCGCTGACGCGTTTTTCGTGGTGGTGGTGGTGGCCGGTGAGGGCTTGGAGTTTGTGAGAGATGGTGGTCATGAGAAGCTTTTTGTTTCTGAGGAGGCCGAAGATGATGAGTCGGGTCTTCACTTCGCTTGTCTTGCTCTTCACCGCCATTGATTTCGACTTCACTATTGATATCAGCGTCGACACTATCTGCTTCAGAAACACAGACGCTCGGTTCTTCATCATTGCATGCAAAAACACAAAACAAAATAATAATAATAATATAAGACGTGAAGAAGATGGATATGTTATGATGTGTTGTTGGTTTTGCATGAAATGTTTTGCATGGGACTTGGTGGGTTTATATAGAGGGAGAGAATGAGATATTTTTAGGGGGGGGGGGGGGGGGTGAAGACTGAAGAGTGGTGTTGAAGGAAAAGCTAAAAACAAAGTGAAAGTGAAAGGGGAAATCATGAATGAAAGAAGGAAAGAAAAAAAAAATTAAAAAGTGAGTGCTGGAGAGAGACCCTTCACGGAGAAAGTAAAAAAGAGTTCAGATCTAGTCACATCTGTTATCATTAGTATCGAATTATACAGTAAAAAAGAAGTTCAAATCTAATCACATCTGTTACCATTTATATCGAATTATACCGTTTATGAATTGAACTTAACAAAGAATAACACTATATCCAATAATTAGCTGTACAGTTTGATTCGATTGATAAGTTGTATAGTTTAATTTATTTTTATATAATTTGATACTGACGGTACCTATGATTGATCATATTCGGATTCTCGTAAAAGAAAGTTTGCATTAGTGGAGACGTGCCGTGATGTGATTGGTTTGGATGGTGGGGAAGGTGAGTGAGTGATTCTTTTGCGCGACAGAGAGGCTAAGCTATGCTTAGGTTAAAAAGATAAAGTACTGTACAAAACAAACTGGTCTTGCTTTGTTTTGTTATGTGTATATATATATTTTTTTGATTGTTTAGGTATCCGAGGGAGGGAAAAAGGAGGGACTCGAAACAGAGCAGTGAAAGAGGGATGGAGAGGAGGGTGTGTGGTCTTCTCATGAACTGTTGTTGTAGCTTTTTTATTCTTCTTTTTTGGGGGCAATGACAGAAACACCCCCAATGTTGGGTTGTCTTTTACTTTTTTTTTTGTTTTACTTTTCGGGTGATGCTTCCACCGACCGTTCGGGGCGTCCGTACTTTTGTCTTGGCTTGACTGTTTGACATGGCATTGGAATGACTGTACAGTCTCTACTGTACTGTTCTGTTAGTACATTGGTAGATCATATCAAATGAGTATGATAAAAAACAAATATTATTAGATTTTTTTTTTATAAGTGTTCTTCGTATAAATTTTTTTATGTGTTAGATGTGAAGGTGCGTACTGATGACAATTAGGATTAGTTTATCCAAACTAAATGGATTTTGAATGCTTTATAATTGATAAACAAAATCATGTTCAGCATTATCGATGGAGTGTTCCACATCGACCCGGGCTAAACAGTTCAGTCAGTCAGTCGGGGCATCCAGTCTGCTGGGCCCGTTTTCTTTTCTTTCTATTTTATGTATTTTATGAGGAGTCTATTATAATACTGTTTATGTGAATGACTTTTCTTTTTTATTTTTTCTTTCCTATCGTCTACGACATGCTTTCTCTCCCCCTCCACCATGTTTTTTGAGACAAATTTAGACTTATGTAACATCATTGATCAGTTATATACAGTCTATGTACCTTTTCTCAAAAAAAAAAAAAAAAATCATGTTAGGCTGATGAATATCCAATTGAAATACTTTTACAAACATTTGCAAAAAGTTTTGGAATATTTTATATCTGTGAGGTAATGTTGGCTGCAGATGGTTGATTTTCTACTTCAGCATTTGATGATTATTGGATTTTTTTACTTGAAAAAATGTTATCTTGCTACTATCACTTCAATTTCTAAAAATGGGTTACAAGCTGTCCGATGGTTGTTGGATGTAAGAAACAAATAATGCATGCTTGTTCATTTGATTTTTTTAGTATTTAATGTGTATTTATTTCCACCAACATGTCAAGAGATGATTTTATGGTTGTTTTCATTTCAATATCACATTGTTGTGTTCTTTTAGCTTTACTCCCATGCTAGATTTTTTTTAATTCATGGATCTGTTTCGAGTTAACGATGTGCTCACGAAAAAAAAAAAATGATATGAAGGTCATTATTTTGGAGGTAAGTGTGATTAGTGCCTGGACTAATTAAAGTGTGATTATGACAATTTTCATATAAAGAACCACACAAAAGTGGCGATTGCAATGAAGCTTCCAATAAAACCAACACCAAAAATATCTAACACCCCCAATCATGCATGCATGTTACCTACTACTATATAGTCTATATATTATCAAATCATAAAACAAAAACCAATCAAGAGATCTTCCTAGATTGGGGTGCGCATTGTTTTTGGATATAAAGTCTATCGATGCAGACGTGAAGGACCACGTTTGTTCTTTATTTACGGCCTCTCACAAATTAAAGCATTGCAAAGGCTTTAGTGGTTCCAGAGAGAGAGACAGAGAATATAAATCTCAAAATAAAGTTGTAATTGTAAGGTTTCAGTAGAGCTTTTTGGTTGTCTTCAATTCATCCAGTGGTGGCTTCTTCAAAAAACTATAGGACACATGCATTGGAACATGAAAGTTAGTTGGGGGCTAAAGATGGTTGTTTTGGTTTGTAGAGAGAGAGAGAATAAAAAAGTTTTTGTGGAACAATGGCTGTAAAGTTGCATTAAGAGTGACTTGTTTGGTTGGTTCTTCATTGGATAATCACCTTTTTTTAGAGGGGTTTTCTTTTAACTTGGCACCTAATGTGAATGTTTGATTGCACATGGTTTTGGATCACCTTGTTACATATGCCTAACTTGCAAATGATATATATTCGAATGCTAGGATATGTCTTGCATTTTAGTAGAAGATGATATATTATTCCTATAGGCCTGCAGGAAATGAGGCAAAGGGTGGCTCCATTTTTTATATTTTTATTTCTTTAGTTTTTTCTTTATTAAAGTTAAGTGAGCCAGGGAGAGATGATGTTTTAAGGTTTTTTTGTAATACCGTTAGTGTATCTTATTTCTGTTTCCTATTCCTTTCATTATCTTTCAGATTTACAATAACGTTTTTTTTAATAAACGTTTCGGTGACAAGAGTCTTATCATTTCATAAAAATAAATAAAATTAAGCGAGCTTATTTTTGTAAGTTGTAGCCTAGAAGTTGCTTTATGAGAAAACATCAGGGGTGGAGACAGAGACTAGTTAGAAAATATTTTTGTGTGTGTGTATATATAAAATGTCATTTGGCTGGTTTCGTTCATTGGTTGATCACTTTTTTAGAGGCTTCTTTTTTACTTGCTTACAATGTGAAAGTTTTTTTTTATCATGTTGTTACACCCATGTGGATTCCTAATTTTGAGTGTTGCAAGATGTATTACATTCTAATAAAAAAGAGCATATCCCAGAGGGCAGAAAGTTTGATATTTTATACCACTGTTTTCCTTTGTTTTTTCTTCCTTGTTATGTAAGATTATTTTTATTGGTTTAGGCTTAATGAGTTACTTTATGAGAGAGGATTGATAGTGAGGAGAGAGCATGAGAGATTTTGTATTTTTTTTATTAATTGATATAATAAATCAATTCTTATTCCTCTCCGTGTAGATAAATTTTATCCAACTAGATAATTCTGCGTATTTTATTGAATATTTTGTTGTTTTAATATTGTTCTATATGTGCTAAGAGCCTAAGATTGAGTCCCACAAAGTATAATTGCATCAACACTGTGGTTCGCTTGTGGCTGTTTTAATTTTTGATAAATAATATTATATGTGTATATATACGAATGAATTGAAAATGTGCTCTTTTGCAAAAAAAAAATAAAAATCATCTATTTGTGCTTATTGGATCATGCAATAGTCTATGGGCTTGGGCTTGATTAATGGAACTTCCCAGAAGTTGTTGAAAAGACACCCAAATTAAAGCTTAGCTCTTGATTAATGGATCATTTGCTTGTCATTAGTTGCATTCAAATGATTTCATAATCGAAAATAGGAAGATTGATTTCATAACATATCACTATTTCAATCCATTTTTTTCCCATCCATTACCAAAGAGACCTACTTTAGTAAGTAATTAGAATATAATGTTGGTTCCCCATAATTGTCACATGTTCTTAGCTTTAAGAAGGTGCAACCAATGTTCTAAATAAGTGTCACTACTAACATTTTATTAAACTTAATTAGTACCGACCATAATCGAGCCTAAGCTGATCATTGGGAGCACCTAAGGTGAGGCAAATTGAACAATGAAAGGTCTCTACCACCAATATCATCACTATCAAGAAAGTTTATGCTGCAATTCACACTAATTTGCTTTTTTTTTTTTATATATTTCATTTTTCATAGACAAGTGTTTTTTTAATATACTTTTTATTGTTACGTTAAATCTTATCATATCAACAAAAATAAGACTTGAACCTAGTACTCCTCACCTAGCTAGATGGGGTACTTATGCTAAAATGTTAAGAGGTGGGACTTGTTTGATTATGAGTGTGTAAATTCAAATGATAATGCAATGAAATTTAGCTATGATTAGGTGAATTCTACCCTGGTTGTGCACTAGTCTAATTCATGATCAAAAGGAAGTGAAAGATGTTTTTAAACTAATCAATGGTGCGATTAAATGTAATTTAATCTACTACATTTTATTCTGTACTTGTAATCATGTATGATCAAGTTGCCTTATCAGACACAAAAGCTGAGGTTCATTGGTTATTGGAGGAGTATTTAAGTCTAATACAATTGAAAATTCTGAGCATGCACATAAACTAACATCCACCCAACTGTCTGACATTTTGTACTCACAACATGAGAAAAGTGGAAATTTTTTCTTTCTTGAGATCATTTATTCAAGTTGCACAATTTTCTTATTGGTGGAATGTGAATAAACTTGAATGGCCATAAGATGAGAGAAGAAAGCATGTCATATAAATGAATTTTGCATTTGAAAAAACATGACATTGTCATAAAGTGTGAAAACTTGAAAAAACTTGCATGTGCTAATTCATACATCATAAATCACATATTATGTCCAAATTTTTAAATTCAGATATAGATTCTCATTCTGGGTATTCTCTTTGACAAATATTGGTATCAGACGAATAATATATTATATATTTGATAACAAATAATTTTATTTTATACTTTAAAATATATGAAAATTATAAATTAGAAAATTGAATTCGGAAATATTGAGTTTTAAATATATGTAAAAAATAGATATTCATTAATAAATTTGGATACACATTCATATATCAACAGATCCACTGCGTATTCGATCCAATGACTGGCTTAGAGCATCTCTAATAGATATATTAACTAACTCAGATATTAAAGTGTCATGTTAGCACTTTACACCTCAACTACACTATCATTTACTACACCCTTATTTAATTGGTTGTTGTTGCTTCGATAATTGAAACAATATTTTTACATGTTATATAAAAACTTGATACTAACATAGTAGTTAACCTATCTATTGGAGATGTTTTTAGGGACAAGACATGATCACATGTTTAAATAATTATTGATTCATTATTCCTTCACACCTTGTACAAAAGATAGTTTTCTCAACCAAATGTTGGAAGAAAAAAAGTTCCAGGTTCTCTACCTCAACAAAGAATTTATTTTAATGCAACAGCGGGACGCACCATATTCAAATTCAACCAATGCATGCACATTATATTCAAATTCAATTTGGTCTTATCAATGGGCCTTAGCTGTATATATATGTGAAGTTATACATTTCCAATTGACCCAAAAACCAGGGGGACTGTGTCGGCAAATGAACCCCTCTAACAATAGTTAGGTGAACAGTGAACTTGAAAAGCCAAAAAAAGAACCCATTCAAAACAGACTTCTACATGAACCAGGAATCTGAACTTTGGGCCTTTTTTTTTTTTTCTTTCTGTTTTTGGGTGTCTGAAACTTTTGTGATTGAAAGTATTGTTGATCACGTTTTACACCTTAAACATATGAAGTGAGAGTTCTCAATAATGGAGCACGTGAAATGTTTACTAGATATTGCCTTCTCCACTAAATTAAAAGATAGAAAAAACAAAACTAAAGTTGATCAAAGTTATGAGAGTGCATCTGATAAAGAATTCAAGTATTTAATGTTGGAAAAAAAATGATCTATTACCGGACAAAAACAGAAAGAATATGAAGACAGAGATTAGAAAAGTCTGATATAAAGTCACGTGATAACGCTGTCTTCAAAATAGAATACGTCCCCTCAATTGCACATGGTTCTTGACGATCTGTTCCCAAGATAAAACCACTCAGCCCTTGCTGTTCTCTTCTTGGTGCAAGCAGGAAGAGAAGTCGAACCGGTCGTAAACTTGATCGCCCAAAAGAACAAAAAGGAAAATAAGAACTCTGTTTTTGTGGAGGATTTCTAGCGGAACACTTAGTTTTTTAGCCTACCATAAATCTCTGCGAAGGTAGCCTTTTTATAGGCCCAGAGATTTGACTCTTAGAGGTGTAACGTTGGTATTAATTACACGCGTCAATTATGATAACCCGTGCCCGTGTCCAAGTCCGAGTCCAAGTCTGAAGTCCAAGATCCGAGATACGAAATACGAAACACGCAAAAGCAAAAGCAAATGCAATTCACATGCCCCAGGCCCTACTTGGGTCCCGACCCAAGATCTACACGAGGCATTTTTAAAGACTGCTTCATCGCATTCTTTAACCGATGTGGGACTAAACATTTTAGAGAGAATTAAACATCCATTAAATTTTTAATCTATATTTGAAAACTAATTAATACATTCTTTAAGGAAAAGTGTTAATTTTTCCAACAATCCCCCACAAGATTAAATAATTTTATTATAAAAAAAAAAAAAAAAAAATTTGGGCGATACAATACTGTGTGTTCGGTGAGGTAGCTTAGGGCTTTGAACCTCACTTAGTGTTAACTAACTTTCATTTGTAGAGACGTAGTGAACTAGGTTTTGAACTAGACCCTATGATCAAACTTCAATAAGTTACACAACACAATATAAGCACTAGACCAGGTTCTTTATCGGTGTACGCATTACGGCCGTTACGCTTATCTTGTTTCATGAGTGCTTTAGAGATTAGCCTCTGTTTTCATAGATCGCGGTCCCACGATCACACTCACACAGTAGAATTCTCAAAGGGTGCACTGTGCGGTGCTACACCCTGCCTTAGAGGCCTTGAATTTATTCAGAGCGATTGCTCTTCCTATACCGACACAGTTATAAGTACTGGCACCATAGGGATGTTCTATAATTAAAATATTGAAGTTCAATTTTATTTCAATACTTAACATAGATACACATCAATTTGTTTTTTCCTTTGAACCTATCCTCATGGGATCTCCATTTGGATAGGTAGGGTGTTCACTGTGGTACTATATTATGGGCTTTAGACCCATCCCCCTCGATGCAGAAAAGACTAGCCTCCTCGCTAGACCTTTAGTAAGTGGATCTGCAATATTACTCACTGATTTGACGAAATCAAGTGAGATTACACCATGTTGTATGGGATCTCTCACATTTTGATATCTGAGCCTCATGAATCATTTTCCAAGCTTGTCCTTATTTTGTTTAGCCTTATCGATTGCAGCTTTATTGTCGCAGTGAATTGAGATAGCTGGTAGAGGCTTCTTTATTATTGGCAAGTCCAGCAGAAGAGTTCTCAACTATTCTGCATGTTCTCCAGCGGTATCGAGCGCAATGAACTTGGCTTCCATGGTAGAATTTGCCCAGATAGTCTGCTTTACTGATTTCCAAGAAACAGATGCACCACCTAAAACAAACACATAGTCACTGGTAGATTTTGTTTGATTTGAATCAGAAATCTAATTAGCATCAGTAAATCCTTCTAGAACAGAAGGATATCCTGTATAATGCAATGCATAATCAATTGTACCCTTAAGGTATCTAAATACTCTACGCAAAGCAAACCAATGATCATCATTTGGATTACTGGTATATCTATAGCATATGATATGTCAAGTCTGGAGCAGTTAGCTAAGTACATTAAACTACCAATTATTTGCGCATACTTAGCTTGTTGTATAGATGCACCATCATTCACTTTTAAATGAAAATTTGCATTATATGGAATAGAAACAGTAGTGCAATCAAAATATTCAAATTTTCTCAACACTTTTTCAACATAATGAGACTGAGATAAAAAAATACTATTATCAAATTTTGTCAATTTAATACCCAATATTACATTAGCCTCACAAAGGTCCTTCATATCAAATTGACTGGATAAAAAGCTTTTAGTCTCATTTATAATATTGATATTTGTGCCAAAAATCAAAATATCATCTACATACAAGCATAGAATAACACATGCACCACTTTGAATTTTACAGTAAATGCAATTATTAGGTTCATTGCTCACAAAGCCAGCAGATAAAACAATTTTATTAAATTTTTCATTCTATTGTTTAGGAGCCTGTTTTAAACCATACAAGATTTAACCAATTTACATACTTTGTATTCTTATCCAGGTACTACAAACCCTTCAGGCTGATCATATAAATCTCCTCATCAAGATCACCATTTAAAAATGCGGTCTTGACATCCATTTGATGGATCTCGAGTTTATGGATAGTAGCCAAGGTAATTAGCACCCTAATAGAAACAATTTTTGTTACAGGCGAAAAAGTATCAAAATAATCTATACCTTCTTTTTTATTAAAACCTTTAACAACTAATCTTGCTTTAAATTTATCAATAGAACTATCAGTTTTAAGTTTCTTTTTGAAAACCCATTTACAACCAATAGTTTTACAACTAGAAGGTAAATCAGTCAAAACCCAAGTGTGATTATGCATAATACGTTCAAATTCATTTTGAATGACTTCCTTCCAGAAACCAACATCTACATAATTCATTGCCTCTTTATATGTTTTAGGATCATCTTCAATAAGATAAGTATAAAAATTAGGATCAATTTTTTTTTCAATTCTTGTTCTTTTACTTCTTCGAATATCACCTGAAGCTTCGTTCATTTGTATTTGGATACTCAGTTTCATCTAAAGATGGAACTTCACTAGTATCTAAATTACTGGATGAACCTTTACCAACAGATCTAGAAACTTTATCTTTCATTAGAAAAATAGTTTCATAATAAATAGCATCTTCAAGTCTAGTTTCGAAAACAGTGTTAACACGAAAATCAGAAATTTCAGATTTAATAGTCAGAAATCTATTAGCATGACTGTTATCAACATATCCAAGAAATATGCAATCTACAGTTTTAGGGCCCAGTTTTCTTTTCTTCATCTCAGGAATTTTAACTTTAGCTAAACACCCCCACACTTTTAAATATTTCAAAACAGGTGTCCTTTTAAACCAAAGTTCAAAAAGAGTTATTATCAACATGCTTAAAAGGAATTTTGTTTAAAACAGAATTTGCAGTTAAAAAAGCTTCCCCCCACAGCCTATTACTAACACCAGATTCAGAAAAGCATAGAATTAACCATATAAATCAAAGTTCTGTTTTTCCTCTCAGCCACCCCATTTGATTGAGGTGAATAAGGGGCAGAAACTTTATGCACAATGCCATTTTCTTCACAAAATTTATTAAGATCATTGGAGGTGTATTCACCACCTCTATCAGACCTTAATCTTTTAATTTTTGTTTCTGTTTGATTTTCTACTAAATTCTTATATGCCTTAAATTTATCAAATTGCTCATCTTTTGATTTCAGCAAGTAAACATAACAGAATTTAGAATAATCATCAATAAAAGTAACAAAATATCTCATATTATCTCTAGTAAGCATATCATTCAAATCACAAACATCAGAATGAACTAATTCAAGCATGCAGGAATTTCTTTCAATAGACTTATATGGTTTCTTAAGCAATTTAGCTTGAACACATATTTCACAATTCTTGGAATTATCAATATGAGATTTATGTATTAACTACATATTCATCATTTTTCTCATGGAATTTAGATTAACATGACCTAATCTAGCATGCCACATATTACAAGATTCAGTCATAAGAGCAACAACAGAATTATTATTACTACCAGAAACACAAGAGTCTAAAACATTTAATTTAAATAAACCATCACAGAGATATCCTTTGCCAATAAAAGTACCAAACTTCGTTATTACAAAATTATTAGACTTGAACACTAACTTGTAACCCTCTTGGATTAACAAGGACCCACTAACTAAGTTTCTTCTTATTGTTAGTACATATTGCACGTTTTGAAGCGCTAGGACCTTTCCAGAAGTAAACTTCAAGTCAACTTGTCCAAAGCCTTCAATCATTGCAGCCCCAGAATCTCTCATCATCACGCTTCTTCCATCGCATTTCTGATATGAGTAAAAAAGGGAGCGACATAAGGAAACATGTGTATTAGCTCCGGTATCAATCCACCATTCAGGGAGAAGATTAACATATGACTTGGGACTAAAAAAACAGATTGCATTGCATTGTAAACAGAACCTAACCATTGTAAAGGAACCTATTAACCATTGTATTGTAAACAGAACATAACCATTGCATTGCATATGGTTAGGGTTTTTTTATTTTTAGTCCCCGTAAACAGAACCTATTTATTTTTTACTCTCCCAGGGACAAGTAAGAAACATACCCTTTAAACCTAGGAACTTAACTTTTATATGACTTGCATTGTATACATCTGACATGCTCAAGGTGCATGATTGCAGGAAGCTGATTCTGCAATCGTGTAACCAAATAGTTTTACAATCACAGCTTTCTGTAAACAGATTTCAGGCAAATAGTGCCCAAAAGCTGTGATTTGAGAAAGCTAGGGGGAGACAGCTTACTGCAGAATCAGTTTTAAACCCAGCGATTAGAAAAAATCAGTTTTTTAATGGCATTACCAAACACTGCCTGAATGTCATATCTTTCAACACAAGGGAGGTGACATGAATGAGTTGCAATACAAGTAAATTAAGTGAAGAAATATTTGAATGAAACAAAGAAATAATGAATTTGTGGAGCACTCTTTTTTTTAATAATCTAGGGTGGTCAATTTCTTTGGGGAGCAAAACCTGGACTCCTTTCTTTGTGGGTGTTCCATTTATTTTTCTCATACGACAAGTTGCTTTTTTTATTTATTTATTTATGCGTTCTTTCAATTATATTGTTTTGTTTTCCTTAAATTATAGGTTTCTTTAACAAACGAAACTTGCTTTTTATAATTTTATTTTCATCAACTTCATCTTTCACTTTGGGTTCGGCTGTCCATTCTGGTCATTGTAACTTTATCTTTTCATGAAAGTGAGTCTTATTAGTTCCCTGTTTTAAGGTACAACAGGATCCATAGCACCATTAATATTACATAAATTTTTTTGTAACATGCATCAAAAGAATACAGTGGTGATTATTTCCGTGTCTGTCACGCATAGTCTCTTCAATATAAAAAAAAAAAAAAAATTGTACTAAGATCCCGTACTCCCAGATCATGTAATAGGGCTATTCATGCATAGTGCACAGCATCACCTCTAACCTCAGAATTTCAGATTTGAGATATATGGAAAGCAAACCCATTAGTCATTGACCAAAAAACCATAATTTAATACTTCATCGATTAATTGTGAATTCATTAATAGATGGTAACTATATATATTATATGTCAAATTAGACAAACATGTGGACATTAGAAAATCAATATATAATAACATCTAAAGAAGATGGAATCAATTTAAGAAAACCATCTACGGATTGATATACAGTATCTTTTTGGAGAATATATATTTTTAATGATCTATGTTTTTGTCGTAAATATGTGATCGTTTGTGTCTCAATTAATATATATATATATAATTGTTCATTAACGATGTTTGGCATTTCTGATAGGTACGGAATATGATTAAGAGGGCGTTTGGATGTGAGTTTGTGAAGATTATAAGCTTACAAGAATTTGTTTTTTTCCTAAACTCATTTCTAAACAGAAAAAAAAAACTGTAATTTAATTAAAAGTCACATACACATTTTTATAAATAAGTGTTCAAAAGCTAGCTTTTTCATAATATGTGGAAAGACAGTTTTGAGGAAAAGCTTTTTCATAATCCTGTAAACTCAGTTTTAAAGTCAACTTTTGAGGATAAGCTAATTCTCAAACCCACATCCAAATACTAGATTAAAAGCTAGTTATTATGATTGATATGGCCAGGCTGTATGCAGTCTCATCCGCAGTTATCACTAGTTTTTTTTTTTCTTAAAAAAATATCTGTTCATTGAAATACATATTGATATACGAATTGAAGCATATACTGAGATATACTAGTTAGTGTATTTACAATTTTACACTATTTTTCTTGGAATGAAAAAAATCGCAACCCATACACTAAGATAATGCACATATATGAGACTGTAAATGAAGCTGCAAAATGATTGAGTGGATCAACGCTTTTATTACTATATTTAGATAGAGTTCTGCTACACAGACCCCATTATATAAGCCCCACTTATAGGCCCCATGAAGTGTCAAATTTTTATTAGATGCCTATTTGACTTTAACAAAAGGCCAAAAAGCAAAATATCAAATTATTCATATTTAAATCACATGTTCATACGTCAAATTCCATTTTTGTGTATGGTTTCTCTTCCCCAAACACATCCAAAAAATCTAACTGTTTTTTTTTAAAAAAAATCAGCAACTTAAAAAATCATTTCTACCGACCTGCTCATCTTCGACGAATGGCATCACCAATACTGAATTCCTTTTGTCGCTCTCTATCATATGAGAGGTTGTTCGACTTCCTTTTCAATCCTCCTTCAGATTCCACCTTTTTCGACCTTCATATCCACTTTTTGATGGATGTAACTGACTTTTAACGAAACACTAAGATTAGATAAAAAAAAGTCGGCTACATTTTGTGAATGTAACTTAGTTTTAAAATATATTATACAAATAATGCATAAATGTTCATATTAGTTTGAAAATGTAATACAATCATATGCCAATATAACATCAAAACACTATAAAATCCTAAAAAAAAAACATATTTAACATCGAACACCGGATTCAAAGAAAAAATTGTAAACGAAAGCTAGATCAAAGGCTGCCATATTTAATATCAAACAACAGATTTAAGAAAAAATTTGTGAACGTAACTTGGGTTAAAATACAAAATCCATATAAAAAGTTAGTTACATTGACAAATCCATGAAACTACTTACAAAATTCAATATAAACATCCATATAATAGTTAGTCACATTCTTTGTTACATGGGTATATATGCATATGTAACTGACATTCAAATGTTAAACAACAAATATGCCGTATTGAAAATCACATTTAGAAAACCACATAAAAAACAACTAGAATTAACATTAAAAAATAGAAAAAAATGAAACAATTGAAAAACATACAATAAAACAAACACCACACCTGAATCGGCAGACATTTCAATAGTAGCCAGACCATTTTTTTTTGTTTTTCGATTAGATTAGATGCTTAAAAAAGTCATCCAAAAAATTAAATCCAATTGCAATCTCAAAAAAAATTTTATGAAAATTTACCACAAAAATGAAGCTGTTGATTCAATTATAAGCGTACAAATGTGATATAATCAAAAAAGGAAAAAAATCAGAATTGAATGCCCCCATGCACGGTTCCAAAGAAGGCAGTATTAATCGTTTGCATTAATTTCGTTTGAGAAGTTACTAAAAATAGAATAATATGACTCATAGTTCCACTAAGATCATATTAAGGGTCGTCGATTGAAATGTAACTGATTGAGAATAACACTTCTGTAAATGTAACTATTAGAACAAATTATGAACAGCTTGAAAAAAAAAGAAAAAAAATTTCCACGCAAATGAATAGATGATTCAAATGTTGAAATTCAAAAAAGGAAAAAAAACAGATTTGAATGTCGAGACGCGTGATTCTAAAAATTAATTACCGTCCCATTTTCTTAACTTTTTCATTAATTACGATAAATATTAATAAACATATTTAAATGATATTTTGAATAATCTAATCTATGTCATGTCATAGAACTTACGAGGGGGCCTATCATACTAAAGCGCATACTCTCTCTTTCTAAACGATGGCCCTCTTCAGTTTGATAGTTCGAGTTTGTGGGTCGGCCTTTTATTTATTAGTGACCTGATATTTTGTTGTACGGATACAAAGTGAAGTCATTATTTGTAATTTGGGTTATGATTATCTCATTTTCTTAAAATGCGTGTGTTTAAATTTGATCAATCCCAACAATTAAATCATGGATTCTTGATCCTTTCGTATCTTCTGTTCAACAAAGATGGCTGATATATGCACCCCACTTTACAAGAAACCCACCCCATTAAAAAAAAAATAGTTTTCATGCATTGTTGCAGTAAGAGGAAACCCACCCTGAGATCGGCATTCCTTCTGGCGATGGTGGTGAATTATGGTCGACTGAGAGTTTGGTATGTGTACTAACCCAGGTTGGCAACCACTCGAACGACGGTGTTGAAATATGGTCACTCGAAGACCCGACGAGTTAAAATCGGAGAGAATAAATTCACATTGTTACAAGCTAAATATAACAAATTTTACATTTAAACACATAAAATAGACAATCATTGTTGTATTTATAACACATCAAAATACGATGTTAGCATTCCATAATCAACCATATATGTAACTACATTATAAAATACATGTCCAAATTTTAAAAGTTATACATAAAAAGAAAAGATAATACCATAATAATAATAATAATAATAATAATAATAATAAAATGCCGATACGAAAGCAAAAATAAGGTGGAGACGAAGCATGTCTTTTCTTGTTGTCAAGTAATTGTTTTTATATTTATTTTATTTTTTGAAAAAGGAGTAATTGTTTTTATTCGATATGTTTTTTATTTTTATACATGGAAAAATTGATATAGTGACATGAATGGTTCTGGAATTTGAACATGTATTTTGTTGTGTAATCACATGAATGATTGGTTATGGAATGCGAACATTGTATTTTGATGTGTAATGAATACTGCTATGGTTGTATATTCTATGTGTTTACATGTGAAATTTGTCATAATTGGTTTGAAACTTGTAACAATGTGAATTTATTTTATCTGACTTTAGCACGCCAAGCTTTCTGACTACCATACTTCAACACCGTTGCTCAAGTGGTTGCCCACCTAGGTTGGTACACACGTTAAACTCTCAGTCGACCATAATTCACCATCATCGCCAAAGGGAATGCCGACCTTGGGGTGGGTTTCTTTTTACTGTAACAGTGCATGAAAACTGTTTTTAATTTTTTTAACGGGGTGGGTTTCTTGTAAAGTGGGGTGCATATATTGGTCCCCTTCAACAAATGGTCTCACTTATTTTATTTTATTCATTTATAAAAAAATAAATATATGTGCCGTTTAGATAGAGAATTGGAAGAGAATAGAGTGAGATTAGGCCTAAAAAAATGTTTGTTTAGAAGGAACAGATGGGTATAGCTATGACTGAATATGTGAAATAAACTAATATTTGTATTCCAGGTTTTTCCTATAATTATGTTATTTCACATGTTCTATTCCATTGGTATAAAGGGGTCCCATTGTTAAATCAATTGTCATCACCTCTAATAAATCAAGTGATCCGCAAGTAAAATAATTTATTCACATTTTATAAATATTTATCTACATCTTATTCACATTTTATCAACAATTTATCAATGGTTAATTTAACACAAAAATTTTATTATTATGTTTCTCAATAAAAATAATTAAAACACAATTAAATAAAAAATTATTTATTCTTTTGATATATCTAATTATTTCTAGAATAATCATTTTTTAAGAATAATTTATGTCTATCGAAACAATACATTCTCATGAAGAGTTTTAAGAGATCAACGTATGATTTTTTTTGAACACCCGAGTTATGCACTCAGTACCTCTTGTACCGACATAATAAAGATCCTAATTAATAATTGTAACTGACAATCATTTTTCATGTGCTCCCAAATCAGTACGATTTTTGTATTTAAAAAAGATGGCGCGCGCAAGCCCCTATTCTTTTTCAAACGGTCGGCCCACCCACCATTACCTGTATTGACTCATCATCTCCTCAAATTCAAATAATTCAACATTTCAAACCAAACAAAATAAATAAATAAAACAAAACAACCTCCACAACAACAACAACGTTTCACTTTAATATTAAAAAATAGAGAGAGAGAGAGAGAGGAGCGCCCTGCAATAGCAGTTGTTGTGTGCCTTTCACTAAAGCATTTCCATTAAGGCCCCACTTCCCTTAACCACCACGCCTTCCCTTTCTTCCTCCACAATTTCCTCTCTCTCTCTCTCTCTCTGGAGCTCTTGAGTTCAGATCCAAATCCAATCAGGTTTGAGTACCATAAATATCAAACTGTACAATCTATAAATCGAACTACACATAGAGTAATACTTATACTCAACAATTGACTGTGTAGTTCAATTTATAAGCTATGCAGTTCGATATTAATGGTACTGAAACGTGACTAGATCCGAACTTCTCTCTCAAACAACCCTTATAAAACCCAAACCCCACTTCACCCCCAAAAGCCCCTTCCAAGGGGTTCTCTTCAATTCTGCGAGGTCTCCCCCCCTCGCAGAATTCAAGAAACCCAAACTCATCCTCTCTTATTCTGATCCAATTCTCAATCCATACACACAAAGATGCAACCCCATGCGCGTCTCAACTCGGCCATGGCCAAGAAACTATGGAACCACATACGCGTATCTTTTATAATGGCTCGGAAGGGACTCGTGTCGAAGCGGAAGCTCCTCATGGACCTCAACCTCATGATCAAGCGCGGGAAGCTCTTCAGGAAGACCTTCTTCAACCTCACCTTCCAAACCCACCACCACCACCACCACCCTTCACGCGGGATGGGCCGGGCCCGGGCTCGGCCCGGCCCACAGGAGTACGAGTTCTCGTGCACGAACACCCCTGTTTTTTCGGCCCGCGCGAAGAGGAAACACTACTTCCCCTGCATCACCACCGTTGATGAAGAAGAGTTCGACGAGCGGTTCATGATCGAACGGTCGCCGTTGGATTCGCCTGTACTGGATTGTGAGGAGGAGGTGGTGGAGGAGGTGGTGGTGGTGGAGGTTGATGAGGGGAGAGTGGATGAGGAGGCAGAGGAGTTCATAAGGAGGTTTTATGAGCAGTTGAGGTTGCAGAGGAGGTTGGCTTTGCTTCAGTACCAGGAGATGGAGTACAGGGAAATGCTTGCCAGGGGGACTAATTGAGGAGTATATATATACGGATGTGCATGGCATGTCGTGTATTTATACGTGTGTGTGTGTGTACAAGTGGGTTTTTCTAATATGTATCGGTGTTTTATGCTGTGATGAAATAACATGATTCTTGATAATAATAATAAAATTGTAATTCAGATCCATTTGTTCATCGATGTGTGATGTTACACGCAGTCTTTATGTGTGGATTTAAATGGAGATATGGTGCATTTAATTTATATACTATGATTATAAATTAGTTACAAACAAAGATAGAAATTGATATGTTCCTCTGTGCAGTTTCATCAACAACCATCACTACACTTGTATATATTTTTTAAAAAAAAAATTTAAAATTTTTTTGCATATATTATAATAGTGCAGTATATACTGTGATAGTTGGGAGATCATTTTTAGACTATAGACGAGACTGTAAAATGAACTAAATGTATAAGCTTTTAATATGTCATTTTTAAGAAACAAAAAAAAAAAAACCTTTTTTTATCTTTTTCTTGGTGTGGTCATCAAAATGAATGATTAGAGTTTGGGACACAAGAGGGACCACATAGTGTACTTTCCGTGATGTTGAGGTTATGATTGTTGTTTGGCTGGAATTGCAATCTGATCTGGGTTTTACACTTTTCTTTTCTTCCTTTATAATGAATGGAGCAAACCCCACTTCATATCCTATTGTGTGTGTGTATGTGTGTGTAGCTCATGTGTCATACTCACACGGTGAGAAGTCAGACGTTTATTCAACCTAAAAATTGCACCCACCTACCTAACTACAAATATCATATATTCCATCCATTTCCTCACAAAATTGTGACCAAATCTAACGTAGTGGTCCATATTATAATTCAATGTAGCCCACCACGTTACTAACACAATATATGAAATATATATTTTATTATATCAATATATGTTATATTATGAAAAACATAATATACTACATTCAATTTATTTTTATGTATTAAAGATTTTAACTCTAGAAAGAACAAAGTGGGTTGACTCTCTATGGGTGTTTGGGCTTCATTTTTTGTAAAAGTATATGTTCGGTATAAAGTGAAGCTAATGACACCAACCTCAAAGTGAAGCACCATTTGAATGCCTTATATAGAGTCAATGTATCTGAAAAGCTTACAGTCTAACATTAAAGGTTCGTTTGAATATGAATTTAGATAGATTCTGCATTTGAAAAGCTAAAAATTTTAAAACTCATAACCCAACACATTTTCAGCGTTTAACTTTTCAAACCACAATCTTTCTTTTTAAACAAAAAAATCTTACGGTTAAAAATCTAATAAAATATAGATTTTCAAAAGCTAAATTTGAAACATAAGATTTTAAAGAGTTTCAACCTCACATCCAAACGCACCATAAGAGAAAAGAATGCATAATCAGCTTGAAGAAGTAAATAATGAATGAATCTAGACTCAGGGAGTTGCTGAGGTTTCTTGGAAACCTTTTTATTTCCCAATCTCTTCATCATGTAACTTGACTATTCTAATGATGTCAAACAGAATATTCATGTCTTTACAAATATCGCTTCGGGTAATATATAAATTACAAACTTTACGTAATAAGAATGGATTTGAAAATCTTTATATACATGTGCTGTGCAAGAAATGAATGAAATCTAGAAAAACTGATTTCTTTCTCCGATAGCGTCATAATGTACTATCAATCCGGGTTAATGAAAGCAAAGAATCTGTTTCCTGTAGTTCTGAATCATCGCCCAAAGAAAACTTGTTCCAGTCTGAGTTTCTTATAGGGAAAAACTTTGCCCCGGATCCTTTAAAGCCTGTCATTCTTGATGAGACCATGGGCATCACAAGAACTGAGGATGCATTGATTGACTCATCCCCAAATCCTAGTGAGATCGAGCAAGCCGACTGCAAAAAAAAAAAAGCATGTTAAAATAACAAAATCCAATTTTTTTTTTTCAATCAATGTTTTAAACTTTTTCCCCCAATCAAATCCAACCACCTTTGCCTTCACAAACACAGATAATGCCTTCGTCAGAATTGCTTGTGAGAATGATCTCAAGTCTTTAATTTCTGTCTCTTCAGTGGGTGCCTTGGCTAGCCTGCAATTCAAATTAGACAATGAAAACTCAATGTAAGCTAAACATATATCAAATATTCGACCTAAAGTTAATTGAAAACTTGAAAGACAAATTTGCACATCATAATACGTGGCCACTATGGTAGTTCATTAGATGCTAAACACATGAATGCATCCCAAATTCATTCAAAATAGAAGTATGACAACATACCTGTTCATATCAGCCAAGAGGACGGGGGTAGTGGGAGAAGACATAGAAGAGGAATCCTTGGCATCAACTCCTGAAAAATATTACATAAATTCATTACTTTCACAAAACATGGCAACAAAGTAGAAGGGCAGGCAAGTAAATCACCTTTTGACTCATCTGGTGCTAGTAAAGAAATGCCTATAAACACAAATGCCATGCCCAGAACAAACATTGATGTTCTTAATGCATCAAACACCTGTTCAAAGATAACATCATGAGTATATATGTTTTGCACAGTGGAGAGAGCATATAATTGTGATGGAAAGGACCTGATATTCCTGAAAGTAAACAAATCCTGTACAAATGGAGAAGAAGGTCCATGCAATTTGAAACATTGGAACAATGAGGATTGCATCAAATAGTGACAAACCCTCATTCAATCTTGTCATCTGTGCAAAATAAATTTTAAGACAAAACATGTCATTTGGAATGCTTTTCAATAATACGAAAGAATTCAGATCATAACTAGAGGTAACATATGAAATCATTACCCAAAATCCTGCTGTACTAAGAAAAAGTAGAAACATGGAATAAGTGAACCAGCTATGCAGATGATAGTTGCTTGCCATGGTCAATCTTAGCAAGTTAGACCTGTAAAATTGTACAAACACTATCAACAAAAGCCCACCAAAAACATAAAGAGCACTTACAATATCTGTAACATCAAAGGATATAGCAAATCCACCCCCACTTACAGAGATTTTGCAAACAACACTGAGCATGAGCCTACGGCACCAGATACAACTGCATAGGAAAAGGGCAGCAACATGCGCCAATAGGGGCTGAGATCACTCCCAGAAACCGAAAGGGCTTCTCCTCTCCTGCCATGCCAACTATAATTGTTAAGAAAACTCTGTAATGCATGAGATACAAAGAAAATTTCACCAAAATCAAATCAAATTAAGATGAAGATAAGAACACCAAAAAGTTTAAGCTCTTAAAAAGTACTTATAGTTTCACCTAACTTGAAAATATATTCAATGTATCTCACCTATATATCGAATGGTTCGCACCAACTATCAACATCAAAATCAGGCAGTAGAGAAGAAAGACAACATTGCTGTATTTTTCTGACAACTGCTCTGGTGTAAAGACTGAAATAAAAAATCAAAGATTTCATCAATCTCTCTTTCAGTAATTGAGCAGGACTGCAGGACTTTTACACTTCAGTTTCCCACTGACAATTTAGATGTGAACAGTTTTAGGGAAACACTTTCTCCTGGGAATAATAATATCCATTTAACTACGAAATTCAATGCAAGGTTGATACCAGGTGATTGGTGATTGCCGAAAGAAACAAGGAAGATGTTGCCGAAAACAATAAAAGTCGTGGCAACCATAACTCTAGAAAGGAGAGGGTGTTAGTTTTTTTTTAAAAAAATGAATCAGCCAAAGCAAAAACTTTTTGACAAGAAATGGAAAGTTGAGGAATAACATACTTGACTGTCACTGTCTTGTTCAAGACAAAGTATGTAAATGCAATATTAGATACAAACTGGATGGATCCCAGGGCTGCAAGAAGTGACTGCAATCAATGTAGAAGCACAGTTACATGTCATTTAAAAGTCTAATACAAGAAGTGGTTAAAAAAAATCATTCGTTAAATGATATGGGAGGAATTTTCTTTTAATGCTAGTTTACATAGCTGATTTTAATCAAGAGTCTGAACTGCATTGGCTACATATTGAACAATTCTAAGAACACACCTCCATCAAAGAGTCAGAAAAATGAAGCCTTGAAGAATAAATGTAAGCCAAACCTGTCATTATCTACAGGGAATATTTTTCTACAAATTGGGGCTCCATTAACACATACACATTTCCTTAAGTAACACAGAATACACAAGAATTGAGTCAAGAGAAACAGGACACAATCACACGGCATATTCAAATGTTAACATAAGAGACACTATGCTCCTCTTAAGAACCACTGGATAAGCCAACTAATTTGTGGGTTTTTTGAATAATGAAATAAATGGAATCTAACTTTTGAATACACAGAGATTCCAGGAACAGCCTATTGAATAAGTGAGCCCTATGCAATAATCATATATTGGTTCAACCCAACATGCAGTGATGACATGTATAGTAGAGGGTTCTCCATGTTCATACGTGTTTTAAAAGGAATAATTTCATGCATGACACAAACAATGAATGGTTATTCATCAAAGGATATTTAAGTGCAGTACGGAGCATTAGGTTCATATGTATTGTCAAATCCATTCAATAGTATACCCAGGGGAAGACACACAAAGCTCACAAATCCCAAAAAAGAGAAAAGAATAAAGAGACACACAGGTTAACCAACCATTGAATGAATATCTCGATTAATTTAAAGAATAGGTATTATGTGAATCCATATTTTTTTAAGATTCATCTTCAATCATTGAGCAGAAGTTCATTTAAAAAAAAAAAAAACATCAAGCAGAAGTAAGTTATTCTTAAGCTGACCTGGGCAGCATATCCAAAGGAAATGAAGTTGAGGCAATTCCCAAAAGCAAAGAAACAAATACCTGCACATCAAAGCTTAAATAATTATGCATACAAATCTCTTTTAGATAAGTTCGGGAATCGTACTTGTATAATGAATATAGACTTCCAACAAATTGAAAGAAGGTAGGCCCAAAGAAGATTAAAGAGAAGAGAAAAGATGACTGAGGTAAATGTACTAAGCTAAGATCTGATCAAATTTGAGCTTCCCCTCACAATTTTTTAACAGTGCCCCCTCTTTGGATCTTCTATCAGCTTCCTCATCGGCTGATCTGCTTACATGGTTGACTGTAAATCTCTAATATCCCAGACATCACATATTTCTTCTAGAAAATCAAAACAACCAATCCCTCCTCTCCTCCACACCGCCCCCCCCCCCCCAAATACAATGCACAGCCAATTAGTAGTCTCTTTAAATACATATCCTCAGAGCTATGTTTGGGTTTATAAGCATGCCGACAAATGAAAATATCAACTAGTTTCTAAGTAATGCTTATTGGGAATCCATTATGCTGTGAGAGACAGCAAACTTTATTTTACTAAGACTTATGACAAGATCTCCCATCCCTGCCGGTCCTTGTTGTCTAGAGAACATACGTCCATATTAAAACTCTCATTCCCCTCTTATTGGTGGCTTCCAAATTAGTTTTGGATTGTTGCTCCTGTGACCACAGAGTTCACCATGTCTCATTTATTCTCTTTTTGGTGGAGCAATCATACTCCATAGTCCATATTATACATTAAATAATATAATAAAAACAATCATAAAGAAGCATTACCAATTCTCCATGTTTGGAAATGTATGATTGGTTTCAACACAATCTTCTCATTTCCATCACCTCCTAGAATAGAAAACCTCTCTCTCTGAAATTTTGAGAAAAATCAAAGTTATAAGGCATATACCTTGAATAGAAAACTCAAAAAACAAATGACATCTATAATCTTTCCGACTGCAATTATTTGACTAATTAATCAATAATCAGAGTAAAAAAAAGTATTCTACACCTAAGGAGGTGTAAATTACATAACACATCATAGTCTCAGTCGAATGAGGCTAACAACATCCATCAAAGGTGTGGCCCCCATCAAATCAGGCGGTGTATTATGTGTGAGGTTTAGTAAGATACCAATTTGCCCATCTTTCTGGAGGTCTCACTAAAATTTTAATATGTTCAACTATCACGGAAAACATGTTTATCATAGAAATATGATATGATGTATTCTTACTTAAGAAAATAGGGCCATAAAATCTGAAGTATGAGCTATTCACTTGCAAACAAAGCTACTTTTTATGTCCCAATCATAACATATTTGAATTATTTTTTTAGCTTATCTTTTAGGTTATCAGAAGAAGAAAAAAAACACAAAGTACATCATATGCATGAAACATAATTCTCTGACGTGAAATCCAAGAAATTACATTACACCATATGAAAATTGAAGTACATCCAAGATGGCAAAAAAAAGAAAAAAATAAAAGAAAGAAAGAGGAAATGTTGGCAAAGAAGTCATACCTGCTCATGACCTAGTTTTAGAAGGTTTGTCCCGAAATTGATGGCAATACTGCCAAATATGTTAATAATAGCTCCAATAACCCACTCCCCCATGGATTAAAGAGATTTGAATACACCTATCAGCAGTAAATTCCTTTATTGACACAATTTTTCTTGGAGTATTCCACCAATGTGTGTTCTGTTACCCATCACCAATTTCTGAAACCTCTTCTTCAAGAAAATCATCTGCATTACTTGTCATACATTAAGAAAAGGAATTGTTTTAGAGAGTCTATAACTATTTTAACGGCATGAAAAACTAGCTTATTGGTTTTTGACATCCAATATACCACAAAAAATAATGTTGATGAATAGGTTAAACAAAACATGTTCGCTAACAAATAAAAATGACAGGATGATTCAAAACAACCCCATAATTAACAAAAAAAATAAATATTTAAGCTCAGGTCAACCCATCTAACATCAATGCTTCACATGATCAAAGGTATTTCCCTGCTCTCAGCAATTCTATAAAAAGGAAATTAGCAGTCTGATGAGTCTTCTCATTGTATAAATGTTCTATTTTGTACATTTCAGCTGCACTTGACGTATTTATACATGTGTGGTTGATTAATACAAAATCTGTAGTGAAGGATCACTTATTTTAATCAAAAAACAAATATAACAGATCAAAATGAACATTTACACATGCGGATACCTCCAGCCCACTAAAAATTATCATTACAACACACTGAATCCATGTCAACCACCTACATAAGTCGGTATCCATATTTCTTCTCCACATGTGATAAAATACTCAACAGGATGTGTAATGCAGGGAATCAAAGACCTGAAAACTTGCACAATATTCCCAAACCCTCATTAAAAGGCAAGGATCCAATATGAAGCATTCCTTAAAAAGAATCTAAACTACTTTCTAGGCGAATAGATGATAATCTTCTGCTTTCCTTTCTAATGCTCAAAACATGTCACAATTTCAGCTCCATAGAACTTTCAAATTACCACCAAACGTCTGTACAGTAGCTTGTGACATCGTGTAAAAAAAAGTTCTACATATATAGTCTAAAATACCAATATTTGTATAAAAAATTCTAGAAACTGTGGTTCATCAACAGAAGGAAATATAAATGCTTCAATACATAGATAAAAGAAAATAAAACAGCATCATAAACCAACGGATCCAGATTCTAATGAAAAAAGAAGCCATGTTTAACCAACACACCATCATCAAATCCAAAAAAATTAAAACAATCCAGAATCTGAGATCCGAACAACTCTCAAAACAGGAATAACAAATCACGACAGGGATTCAACAAAGCTGTCTAGAAAGGAAAATCAACAAACGCAGGATCCAAGCGAATCAAAATAAAATTTCCAATCCTTACATAAAGATCAAAGAAAATGTAGAATCACCAGAAACCCTAGATTTCGGAGATTTGGGTCCCAACGTGGCGGAAGAAGAAGAGAAAGGGAGGCAATCGCTTTTGTCGCTTGTGGAAAATAATAATAATATATTAATATATGTAATAGTAAGGATAAAATAATTTGTTCTTTTATATTATATTATTTTAAATTGGAGGGTGTAAAAGCAAATTCGCGGATCGTGGGAGGGGACATGATGTCATGATGCACCGCTCCTCCTGAGGTACCGCATAAAGATGTTTTGTTATTACCACGCCCGTTCTCTCACATCTCACGCTCACACTGATCTTTCAACATGGTGGCTTTCCTCGAGTCAAAACAATAGTCACGGCTTGCTCGTTCAATTAGATAAACGAATGAATTTAAATAATTTTTAAAATTCGATTAGGCTCATGAACTAAATTGAGTTTTATTTTATATTTAAATTAAGTTTATTTGTGTTATAAAAAACTTAATTGAAGGTAGATCAACTCATTTGTAAAATCAAAACGTTAAACCAATACAAAATTATGCTTGTTTAGGCTCATGAACTTGACTCATTTAGATTAAAAATTTATTTTTAACCCTTAAAAACTCTAAAATAAAGAAGAACACTAGGCCCGTTGATGCTCATGAGCTCGACTCGTTTACCACCCCTAACAATAGAGCCTTTTCTTCTAGTTATTCACAGAAACAGTTATTATGTAATGTATGATGTATTGGATTTTTTTTGTTTAGTCTATTTTATGTTATTATTATTATAATATAATTGAAAATATTGAACTTTTTTGGGGTGCGACATAATCTTATGCATGATAGATTGCCTACATAGTTATTGAGGTAATTTTCTTTTTATTATATTTTAGCTATTGTTATCTTTGATTTTTGTGTGTATTATTATAGTTTTATAAGGAGTAATCAAATAGCCTTTTTACTTATTCATGAAACAATTATATTGAATTTTTGAAAATGAAAATTTATTTTTTTTGAATCAGAGTGATCGATTTATTCATGAGTTGCTTGAATTAATGTAAAGAAAATAAATATTTCCACTAATCATATCACCATCTCAACCACTCACAAACTTTTTCACTGTGGTGAGGATAATAGGGAGAGGTGGGAGAGCGATAGAAGGGGAGAGAGAGGGGGGGGGGGGAGATTAGAGAACGCAAATAAGGGGGGAAGAGAGAAGCAAGAGTGTGGGAGGCAGTAGAGGGTAGATGGGTGGGGGGTGAGGGCAGGGGTAGAAGGAGACTGTCCCCTCTCTTTCTTTGTCTCTCTCCTTTCACGGACTCATCACCCCCGTCCTCCTATGCAAGTGTCACCCTTCCTAACCTCCCCCTTTCGTCTCCCTCTCTCCCCCTCTCCTTTCATGACCTTCTCTAGAACCTTCTATACTATTTCACCCTCTCTTTCTGCACTTTCTCCTAATATCTCTATCACTAAACATTGTAGGTAGTGGACTAGTTTGGTTGTATGATTGAATAATTTTTGAGTCTGCATGAAACTGTTTTTATAAATATATAACCAAACTGTTTTACTGTAGCATTTATTGTAGATAGATTTTAGATAAATAATATTTAAAGATTCTGATTTTCAAAAGTTTGAGGAATGAGCTTATAATCAGTTTTAAAACTCTGATTTATGCAAAATTAATTTTACAATCGTGTAAACAAAACTACAAAACGCATCCTTAACCTTCTAACCTGGCTCGAGTTATAGTCCATGAGCGGCCTAAATTGATTGACAACGTGCAATTGACTGTGCGATGAGGGTGGTTTATAAGAACCCGGGAGTGGCAATAGAAATTCCCCCCTTTTTGTTTCTTCTCGAATCTCGCCCAATCGTCTTGACTTTTGACTGCCCGTATTAAAAACGTTTCCTAGTTTCACAGGCTTGTTTTTTTGTTAGTTGAGTCGTGTCGGTTGAGATAACTGCATCACCACTATAATGACTAATCTACCCCTATAAATAACGTATAATCCCGAACTCACCCACTCTCCGCAGCTTATCAAACCCGCGCGTATAAAATACCGGCAGCGCACGAAACCAACGGTCGAAAACGGTCTCTTCCTCCACCATTTCCCGCCGACCACTTCAAACGACGCCTCCAGCTTCTCCCGTTCGTCGATGGAGATCCCGATCGACGGGGGAGATTCGATCTCGGAATCGGAGGGCGGCGATCTCGATGAGGACGGGTTCCCCCGGGTCTCGTTCTCCGATGAGGAGGCCGTCGATCGGACGGTCGGAGATGATTCGGAGAGAGAGAGCTTCGCATCGGAGTTCTACCGGAGCGGGACCGAATGGTCGTGCTTGATCGATTCGAAGGAGAAGAAGCTCGTGCAGGCGGATCTCTTCCGGATGTGGGGGTTTAAGAGACCTTCGCAGGTTCAAGAGGGGTCGAGTTCTAGGGTTTCTTCAAAGAAAATGAGGCGATCGGGCGGAGGAGATCGTTCGATCGGTCCTGCGAAGAAGGGATCGGTTGGTGGGAACAATCGGCCTCGGATTTGTCCCTTCTATAAGAAGATCCCTGGTGAGTCTCTTCGCAGCTCCAGAGATTCAATAAACATTTGGAGAAACCTAAAGCATGAATGTTTTTGGATGGAGAACTTGAGATTTGCAATGGAACAGTTCCTGAAGCATTTGATTTTAGAAATCTTGGAATGAAATCTTAAAAAAAAAAAAAAAAAAAACAGATTAAACAGTGCATACTGCATACAATCGTCCATGAAAGGTTGTGTTTTGGTGCCCAAGCCCTAAAGTAGACAACGAGTTTAAGTTGGCATGGTTTTTGTCTTATGACATTTTGAGTAGGCTGCACAACACTCAATCATCCACTATAGTGATCTTAAGCATTAAAATCTCAAATTTGTACATTAATTGTCGCTTGCTCTACTCTATTTTTTGCTGTTAATGTTGTATGTTCAAGTTTACGTCTTCTTCGACTGACCAAAAAAAAAAAGTTTACATCTTCTAGAGGTTTACAGTTTAATCTGGGTTGCGTTTTGGTGTGTCCTACAGGTACGTCCTTCACAGTGGACGCCTTCCGATATGGTCGTATTGATGGATGCTTGGCATATTTTCTCACCCACTTCCATGGTGACCATTATGGAGGCCTGAACAAGGGATGGTCCCATGGTCCCATTTATTGCACTCCGCTTACTGCTCGATTAGTGAAAATGTGCCTCTCCGTCAATCCACAGTGAGGATTATAAAATTTATAAAATTTCTGTTCTTATTAATTATTTTGTATATTGCTAAAAAATAATAACTGATGGCTGATTATTACCCCGGTTTTAATGGTTTTAGATACATCTGCCCTTTGGAACTCAATGTTGAGTACATTATTGAAGGAATTAAGGTGACGATGTTGGAAGCGAATCACTGCCCAGGAGCAGCTTTGATCCATTTTGGTCTCCATGATGGCCAAAGCTATTTGCACACTGGAGATTTCAGGGCCTGTAAGCAGATGCAGTCCTACCCAATCCTTCTGAATAAGCGGATTGATGTGCTTTATTTAGATACAACATATTGCAACCCAAAGTACAAGTAAATGAAGTAGACTACTAATTTTCCTTGGATTTTTATGAATATTTTGTTAATATTATATATCAAACTTAGTTTAGCTCTTACTTAGATCCTATATGTATTGTAGGTTCCCGTTGAGAGAAGAGGTTGTCAATTTTGTTGTGAAGATTGCTCGGAACAGTCTAGAAAATCGGCCCAAAACCCTCATTGTTGTTGGGGCATACAGCATCGGGAAAGAACATGTCTACCTTTCTATTTCACAGGAATTAGGGGTATGAAGGTCTGGAACTTTTAATTACTTTAGCCTGTTTACTTGAAAGTATGCTATTTCATAATTGGTTTAGGTCTTTAAAATGTCATCAGATCTATTTTAACATATTTCTTACCAACCTGTTTTAGCACTGCAAGTGGCAGCAGGAGTTCCATAAACATATTTTCTTGACATTGCAATAAAAAAAAAGGACAACTATTTGAGCAATTGATTGACTGTTCAAAGCTGTCTAACATCTGAACATATGATTTTTATAAGACTGTTAATGGTTCAGGCTTAATATTGTATGATATAAAGATCTGAATTTACCTCATGTAATTCTATCCATGTTTTGATTTTGTCAGGTTGTTTGAGAGTCCCTCCTGTAGTCAATTAAATGGTTAACGTGAACAATTCACATAACAGTGGCATATTCTCAGCAGATGTTTAGGAATAATGCAGCTCAACACATTATTAAGCATCAGTTCATGGAGGTTCAAATGACATACTCATATGGTAGCCAATATGAGTAATTCTAGCTGATTTTAACAACTCTTAATCTGGATTTTTGAATGTTAATTCGTTGTTGATACTTTGTGTCCTGCCATTGTATTTCTCTATGTTTTCATCTTATACTTCATTCTGTTTATAGATATGACGTATAATGAGATTATGGTATAGCGATTGTTGTAGGTCCCGATATACACCAATGCTTCAAGGAGACGGATATTGCAGTCTTTTGGATGGCATGAACTGTCTGGAAAGCTTTCCTCAGATGGCCACAGCACTCCATTGCATGTTTTACCTCTTCCCCATCTGCGACATGAGGTTAGAATTTAGTTTCTTCCTGCTATATTCAGATATCCAACTTTCTCTCTCTCACTACTGGTTGTTAATTATCTAGAATCTGAAGCAGTACTTGAGGACTCAGGGGCAATCATTCACCTCGGTCTTAGCATTTCGACCAACAGGTGAATCATAATTTCTGTATTCTCCTGTTTGGCAGTAAATTATTACCTACAAATTTAAACCGCATATCAGAATAGTAGTCCAGTGGTGATTTTTGCTGCTGTGCAATCTCAACTGTCAAATGTTATGCTAGTTAACTATGCCCAAATTTATATTTACTCTCTCACCTGTCCGTGTGTGTCAGACATATCCAAACAAACTTGTGCATGCCTCTGAAAATAATATGACACACATCGAGAGAGTAAATATATTATTATTGTTGTTGTTGTTGTTAGTATTATTATTATTATCGTTATCATCATCACATGTTTTAACATCATTTTAGGTTGGACTTTTTCTGAGTCAATTGGAAGCCAGCTTGATCGAATAAGACCAAACTCTAATGGCAATGTAGTGATCTATGGTAAGCAACTCTTTGTTTCTTATTTTATCTTGATGAACATATATGCATGTTTGCAGAAAAAACATTACATAATTATGAGAACTGGATAGCAAATACATTTTGTGTTTGTTACTCATCAGAAGGAAAAAAAGTTTGGAAAGGTTATAAAGGGTGCTAACAATCATGTAAGGCCACAGAATGAGAAAGGCTCCTCTAATTCAGGAACAATGTGGTCTGGTCATTCCACTGTTATTTTAGGTAGCTTAAAATAAACACATGGAACTATAATTAGTTATTTGTTGGGTGAGAAACTGAGAATATTAACTTATTTCATTCTTTGGGATCAACTTTTAAAAAGGGTACCCAAACTTCAGTTTTCACTCGTGGATCAAAAAACATATTTTTTTTCTCAACGGATAAATTTTCAAGAGCAGTCTGTGGGCATTTTGTTTTCTAAGAGATGGAAATACTTACTCTGGGGATAATTTTTTCCCAGGTGTTCCTTACAGCGAGCACTCAAGTTTCACAGAACTCAGAGAATTTGTTCAGGTCTTTCGCCAACATTAAAATCCTTCTCATCTATGATATTTGCGGTTGACATGATTTCCTTTATTGTCAGTTTCTGAAGCCTAAAAAGATCATTCCCACTGTCAATGTTGGCAATGCTGCTCATCGTGATCGGATGCAATCCTATTTCAGACAATGGTTGGGATCCTAAGGCATGCATGCTTAACTTTGCTTTTCATCGCCCAATGTATTTTAAGCAGTCCATACATGAGGTGCCCTTCTTCCTGGCTGTGACATATTTGAATGCCTTGACCATGCTTGACTGCTTGTGCTGCTGTACAATAATAATGCTTTATATGGAAACTGCCCGTATTTGGCTTACGCTCTCATTTGATTTTTCACATTTAAATCAGGAAGTTGGATGCTGCAAGAAAGGAAGGAGCACATTTCTATCATCCCGGCCCCAAATTTGTCACTGATAGGTAATTTATGTTGCTTTAACATGTCAAAAATTTGAAGTTTTGACTTGATTTATGTTTGTATTATCAACGTTCAGTTTCTTGCACCCAGTTTAGTTTGGCTTAAGCTGCGTTTGGATGTGAGGTTGAAACGTTAAGATTCTTAGAATTTTGTGTTTTAAACTCAGTTTTTAAAAAGCGTTGTTTTATTAGCTTTTCAACCGCAAGAATTTTTAGTAAAAAAAAGAGAAGATTGTGATTTGAAAAATTGAATGTTGAAAATTTGTTTGTATTCGAGTTTGAGAATTTTTAGCTTTTCAAACGCAAACTTTACTTATCTCTCTCAATTTCACGAGAATTTCAGTTCTTATAAAATTTTCGCTTGAACATATTTTCAACCCGCGTCTTGAATTAGTTTCCATAGTTCATTAATTTAAACTTTAATAACTAATCAGAGATCCACGGTTCTTCAATATATGTTGACATCATGGAAGTTTTTTTTTATTATTTGGTGATTTGAGGCCAACACAGAGCCATTCAAATCACTATTATGAAGTGGTCTCTCAAACACCACCAGTGCATGAGTACCATATCACATGATAAGTATTCTTGTAGGAGACGAATACGGTGTATTCTTATTTATCATCCAAACTATAAATATATTTTAATATGACAAACCTAGAAAAGAAAAAGAAAAAATTAAAATTATCGAAACCGAGGAATGAATTTTAGATTATAGAAATTTATCTCTCTCATCTGTCTGTATAACTACTTTATTATATTCTATTTTATTTCCGTATATGCTATTAGAATTAGGGGTGGTAAATGAGTCGAGTTATTCAAGTTTGACTCGGTTGAAGCTCGTTCGGTTAGATAAATGAGCCAAGCTTGAATAATTTTTAAAACTCGATTGTAAACGAGTCTGAGCTGATACGAGCTTGTTTCGAAAATGATTGTTTAGTGATGATTTTTTAATATAATTGTTTGTTTTTGACATGTTATCTGTTTTCTACATGTTTTAATTGTTAAACAAGATTTTTTTTAGCTAAACGAGTTAGTTTTTTTGAGCTAAACGAGCCCGTGCTCGAGCCTTGGTTCGAGTTTGCACTCAAGCTTGTTTTACGAACGAGTTGAGCTGAGCTTTAACTGAGTTTTTCACGAGCCAAACGAGTTGAGCTTGAACACAATTAAGCCCGAGTCTAAACTGAGTCCAAGTATAAATGAGTCGAGTTTGAACATGTCAAACTTATCACCACTAATTAGAATCAAGTGGGTGGAGTGGGAGGGGTGTGTTATGAGTCTTGACACTCTGACCGATGTGCCCGAACATGTATTTTAGGTGAAGGCAGAGTATATATTTTTATTAAAAAATTGCATACTTTTAGTATATATATATATTTTTATTAAACGATGTAGAAAAGTTATGCGAACATGTATTTTAGGTGAAGTAGCATGCATCTTTTAAAATGGCTCATCAATTGAGTTGTATTAATTAATCTTTTTCACATCGGGTTGGATATCTAGTTTTTTTCATGATATTCTGTGTCAGTTTGAGATTAAAGAATTTCTTGTGACAATCTATAAAAGATGGTAACATAGACGGTAAGAGTATTAAAAAATAAATTTAGTTTTTGATAGAATTGATATATTTGAAAAAGTAAATATGATTATTTATACTGTTTATATGATTTTTTTTTATTGACTGTTAGTGTTTTTGACACACAAAATATGATTTAATAACAACAAAAACGAAAACACAAAAAAATAAAAGACAACCATATACACATGATCCAGTACTGATGTAGACCCACTAATTTCCAAACGAACATGCGGTGGACTTTTTTGTCGTTTGCGATTTGGCACCATCATATATACCTGCCTGGTTTTGATTACGTATTGTACTTAAAACGTACGTTAATAAATGATTTTGTACTTTTTTTTTTTGTTGTGTTGGGATAAAAAAAAAAAATTGATTTGCCCTGTTTATTCTTCCTATAGTAACTATTATCACAATCTATGAGAAGAGATGGATAAAATAGTTTGTCTTAGTCACATGATATGACTCAGAAGCCAAAATCTCATAATTTAATTTGTAGCGAAAGACCACGACGACTGATCTTTAACATTATTTTTTATCACGAATCAATCATGATCGAATCTAATTACATGTCATGTCACAAAAAATAGATTCTTTGTTACTGTATTAGGTTAATCTCATAGAAACCCTTGCTTATACGATTTATAAATCTGCATTTTAAAATATATTTTTTAATAAAAGTTGTAGTTATTTGTCCCATTCAATTTCTCCCATTCAAATTCGTAAACCTACAACTCAAATTTTGAGTCCTTGAGTTTGGGAATTTGGGAGAGCGGAGGGAGAAGAGAGAGAGGGAGAGGAGGGTGGAGGGGGTGGTTGCCAGAGAGGGCGGAGGCGGTGGTTGGAAAACGCTGGAGAGGAGGGGGTAGAGAGAGGGAGAGAGAGAGTTGCCCCCCTCTGCCTTCTTTGCACCGGCCCCCTCTCCACACCGCCGCATTACCCACCCCTTCTCGGCTCTCTCTCTCTCACTTTTCTCTCTCTACCCATCCCCTCTTCAGCATACCCTAGCCACCACCCCCTCCATCCTCCACTCTCTTCCTCTTCTTCTGTTTCTCTTCTCTCAAATTCATAAACCCACAACCTAAAACAAAGAGTTCTGAATTGTGGGTTTATGAATTTGGGTGGTGGATATAATCACACCCGTCAATAAATGGAGGGTTGAATTTTAAGTGTTGATGTTATTAGATTCACACACACACACACACACACACATATATATATTATATAAAAGTTAGTCTAAGGGCCTGTTTGGATGTGCGGACTACATTGTCCACTTCTGTAAACACTGCATTTGAAGCTCACATATTAAACATGCATAATTTCATAATCATGTTTGGGTTTGAATGGAAGAGTGTGGTTCAACACAAAGAAAGTAGAGGAGATGTGTTTTTTTTTTTTTGGAAGATAAAACTGTAGGCATATGCTTAATTAAATAAGAGGGCTCAATGGGAAAATACAAAATGGAAGTCGGAAAGAGTAGGACAGAACTCTACTTAGACCAACAACCAGAAGTCATCCTACAACCAACTAACCATTTACAATCCCTACATAAAGGGCCCCTACACAATACACTCCCCAATTTTTAACAGATACAATCGCAGATTCTCACTTGTTTTCCACATACGGAGTAGCATTATGAAAGAGCGCTTGGTTGCAGGTCAATCAAATAGCCCATGTTACAGCAGGAATGAAGGAAAATGTGATCCTGTGCTGATGCTACGATCCCCACGCCTCCGCAATCTCCTTCGTGCCTCCCAAAGTTCCTCCATGTTGCTGAAATTCACCTCCATCCCTGTTACATGCCCCAGTAGATGCCAAATTTGTCCAGAGAAAGGGCCTGAGAAAAGTAGATGAGATGTTTGGTATTTGATTTTTAATGTGTGTGGATTACCAAAACACCCTGTGTGAACCCCTTAGAAACCCCATGACAGAAAGTGGTCAATACTTCAAAAGTTAGAGAGTATTTTGGTAAATTCGCATGTATTCCAATAAGTGTTGTGACTATCCAGTTTGAAAACTGATGTTTTTGGGTGTTCTGCGGCTTAGGTTTTTACACATATCCTCAAGTTTGGAATGTGAAGTCTCATTTGGATGGGTGTCTACACTTTTTTCGGATTTTTGGACACAAACTTGGTTGAATCGCAAACCCAAACGGGCCATAACTAATTAAAACCAGACGCAAATTGGAGTTAGTTCATAACCATGTTTGTTGCATATTTATTATCAGATTGTGAATTACAATCTAATGCTGTAGATTTTAGCTATTATGATAAATAGTAGAATTACTTGTTCCATATATAAAAAATAATAAATCATTAAAATAAATCATAATTTTTTAAAATATTTTTTATTTTTTTAATTTAAATTTAAAAACTACTGTAAGCGTTTTATGGAGGGAAAAATGTGTTTGGACCCTCAAAGTCTTTAAAACTTGCAAAAACACCCTTGAAGTTTCAAAACATGTATTTGACACCCTTATCATTAGATTTTTTTATTAAAAATAGAATAAAAATACAATTTTATTATTTTAATTAAATCATTATCGTATTTTCACATTTTAACTAACCATTGTGTGTTAATTCTCACATTAAATACATATAAATGTATTTAGAGTTGATTATTATTTTAATTAATATTCACAATGTATATATAAAATTAATTCATTTCTTTTTCTTTTTTTTTGGATATTTATACAATTAATTAAATGATAAAATATTTTTTTTTTATATTTTGTTTTATCTTAACAAAAAAAATCTAACGCTAGATAGGTGTGAGTACATGTTATTAAATCTGAAGAAGTGTTTCTACAAGTTTCAAAAACTTGAAAGGGTTCACATGTATTTTACCCTTTTATAAATGCAGATAAAAGTCCAGTCCGTCTGTGAATAGTCAAAGATCGGTCCCCGATGAATCTTTTCCGAAAGTAGCTTTTTGTTTTTCTTTATTTCAAAGGGAACATCATCATCGCCACTTGTCGCCATCAATTTGGTGGGACCACACAACGTCTATTACATAAATACCCTTCGCCGGTTTAAACCCTCGCCACATGTGGAGGGTATTATGGTCATTTATGATGTGACAGATGAGGCACGTTTGAATCGCTGTCGGGTTTCGAATCCAAAGTGTCACCGTCGTCGTCAGGAATCGTCGCTTTTTCCTTTTTTTTTTCTTCTTCTTCTGAATATGTGAAATTACGTAACAGTCCCCCGTCTGTTGGTCTGGCCGAGAATCAGAAGGCTCTCTCTGGCGCCACGTCAGCATGCGCTCTATCCAACTTATTCGAGGGTTTCGCGGATCTATGTTTTACTCACCGTTTTTACTAAAATGCCCTCCTTTGCTAGGATGTATCACCTTTTAAAACACGTATTAAGGAAAAATCCAAATACACGCCGTAAACTGCCTGGAATTCATATACAAAAATATTGATGTCTTTAATTTTATTTAGTCCAACAAAAATATTTTCAAAATTAAATAGAATTCATTTGAGAGTGTACTCTTTTTTTTTTTCTTCTTCTGATAACAACAGTCCAAGTGAAAAAAAAAAAAAAAACACTTGACAAAGTTGGAATGGTTTACTTACTTTTGGTTAGTAATATATGGATTAACAATTATTAAATAAACAAATAAAGAGAGAAAACACAATTAGTCATAATAATCATATTATTATCATTATATATGCACCCACTATTTTCACATAATTATCCACTCATCGCATCTATCTTGTAGAATGTAGAGTAGGCTTTTATAGAATTTTTGTAGATACATCAAAGAAATTTATTTTATATAATTAATTATTTCCATATCATATACTTAATATATGATTTAATTATTCCATTTCTTTTATCAAAGAAATTTATTTTGATGTTGTTTAAGTTTAATAGATATCATATTTAATTGGACATTTATTTCATATAGATAACAAATAACTGAATTAAAGTAGCTCATAGGTTCTCAAAAAAAAAAAAAAGTAGCTCATAGGTAGAAAACTCTCTTTTTCCCAACTTCCCAAGCTTTTTTTTTTTTTTTTCTCCCAATTATTCATGTTGGGATCCATGCTTTTTTTTTTGGGTCTATGATCCAGTTGTCCAACTCTCATCTCAAAGTCATTCATACAAGTGGGTTAGAAAAGCAAAATACCTACATTGTTAAGTTTTTATGTGTTCTTTCATTTTGCTCGCGGTGTGTTTGTGTGTATATAGAGATATTAAACATGTGTTTTTATATTATTATTATATATATATCATATGTTTTAGAAATCACACAAGACTATCTTTAATATTAACCAAAAGAATTTAAATTGTTTTTTTTTGGAAAGATATATCTAACTGTTTTAGATGCACATGGAAGAATGCAACACCCAATGAAGTTTTAACAAAGTTTCCCCTGTAATTCCTTATTCCGGAGATCTTATAATAACTTTTCTTTGCACATGCAAAATATGTATATAAATCTTGGGACTTCCTTTAAAAAAACACAGTTCATCATAAATAAATGGTTCAGATGTATTTATAAGAATTAATACATCCATTCAAAAAACGCAATAAATAAAAAACATTATCCAACAACAAACTCTGATTAATATATAAAAAAAATAAGGGTTTTTTATTTTTAAAACCCAATCAACCTATCCACAAAGCAGAAGACACAAGGGCAATATCGTAATTTCACAAAAACAAAAAATGAGAGAAACAGAGGCAGAGCGCTTTCGCGTCATTTTTAAGCTGTCCTCGTCATCCTCGTCGTTGTCATTTTTGGGAGAGCCGGAGACAACCCCCCAATTAATCGGCGATCCGACACCGTCGTCCTCGGCCTCTCCTCCTCCTCTCCACCGCCGATTCGAAACTCAAATCGCCGAGGCCATCCGATCCGTACATCCGATTTTCCCACCAACGATTTCGTTTGATATCGCTTTTTTTATTATTATTATTATACAGGACTCTGATTGCATGTTGTTTTTGTTTTCAAGATTTTGTAAAATCGCGATATCAAAAAGTGCGGATTCGATCGCTGTTTCTTCCGACGACGTTTGTTCGAAACAGTGTTCAATGTGAGGGTTTCGGTGAGAGATCTGAAGAGAGAGAGAGAGAGAGAGAAATGGAGGGAAAGATCTACACGACCCCTCCCCCTCCGCAGCTCTCCGATTCCAATCGGAGGATCATCGAAACGACCGCCCCGTCGAAACGTGTCTACCAAGCCTGGAAAGGAAGCAATGTATGAACAATTTCACGTCGATCGATTGTTTTTTCAATGGTTTTTTGTTCGCTCCTTTGAAAAAAAATTCAGAACTTGTTTTGAACGATCTACAGAGGTTCTTCTTAGGGGGGAGGCTCATATTCGGTCCGGATGTCAGGTCGCTCGCGGTGACGGTCGGTCTCATCGTGATCCCGGTCATCTTTTTCGCTGCGTTCGTCTCGCAGAGGCTCGTCGATGAATTCCAACACCACCTCGGGAATTTCATTGTCTCCGTCGCCGTCGTGTTCACTATTTATGTAAGATTTCTTTTTTTTCATCTCATTCGATCAAGTTCTCTTCGATATGCCCTTTTGTAGCATGTATTGATGAATTATGTGGCGGTGGATGAGGTGTATCGGGACAAAATGATTGATCTCATGTTTTGCTTCTTTTGAGTGCGCTTAATTCTTCATCTTGAGAGTACAGTTTGTAGATTTTGTGTGTTTGTGTGTGTGTGTGGATCTGTGGATTCATATATGCTCTGCTTCTTTGAAAGCATGGTTTAGGGGGAACACATAACTAGTTCATGATGATATGCATCCACATATATGAGCCACTATATGGTTGTAACAATTTTTATAATCTTAAGGAGTAGTGTTGTTCAACTGTGTGTGTATTTTTGTTGAAACATACAAGAGCAATATCGGGATAGGTTGTGTAAACTGTAAGTGGTGCAATCCACTATAACTGGTGTAGTATAATTATATAACTCTTCATATTTATTCCATGGATAATTTTGTGTAGTCCTTAAAGATGAATATTGGATTGACTATTAGTTAAGCTTTTTGAAGTCCAAAGGTTATGGGCCTAGATAATGATTCAAAGCTGCTATAGAGAAACTGATGTATTTGTGTATCCCACAGAGGAGGAGCTATGTTTCTGGTATTCGGATAAGGGTTTTTATTTCCCCTGGATCCTTTGCACAGCCATAGATAGATAAATTTTGCCTTCTCCGCTCTTAATGAGTTGAAAATCAATAGTGGGTGGAGGATCCAAAGCCTCATTAGGGGCCATGGTTCTGTTATGAAGAGAAATGGGCATCTGAGTTTCATATAGATAAAGAGTGCCGATAATTATTTCCAATTGGCAGCCAACCGCAACACATAGGTTGGTAGACTACACTCAAAGAGGACAAGTAGGCAGTTGATGAGATCATGGGAGATTAAGCTTGGAAGCACGAAGAGGAGTTGGAATACATTGAACTCTCTGGAGTGAAGTCTATCGTGGAATTGAAGGGTTGATTGTAATGAAGTGTGCATCTGGAATAGCGTCTGATTATCATGGACAAGTTGAGAGACAGTTGCATGGCCTTTGTACGATGTATATCAGAATGTTTTAACAGTTACAAGCAAGCTGTATAAATATTGAATTCTGAAATTCAGATGTTGAGGCAGGCCAAGGATGAGAAAGGTTGGGTTACAAAACCAACAAAGAATCTTAGCAGCACTCTCGAAAGAGAATAGACCGACGGGAAATTGATAAGAGCTAGTCTCTATATAACCAATGAAATTGCAAACTGGAGACATCTCGTGGAGAGTGCAGAGGACACTGTGGATATGGGCATGAATTTTTTTTTTTTGGTAAAATATGAATGTGGTTGAATTAGTGTGTGATGCGACTCAAAATCGTTCATTTAAAGTGTTTTTTTCGTAACACTAGGATGTTCTTAAAATAGACAGATAAAATTGAAAATCTCTGTTGACAAAATGAACATACAGCTTCCAAACTGATGTGCAAATTTCAATGCAGGTACTTCTCCTCCTTTTTCTCACTTCTGGAAGAGATCCAGGTATTGTTCCCCGAAATGCATATCCTCCAGAACCGGATGAGGATGGCTCCAATTTGTCCTCAGACTGGGCGGGAAGTCAGGGTGGACCCCCAAGCTTGCCACCCACTAAAGATGTCCTTGTCAATGGGGTTATGGTCAAGGTCAAGTATTGCCACACATGCATGTTGTATCGGCCTCCACGATGTTCCCATTGTTCCATCTGCAATAATTGTGTTGAGCGTTTTGATCACCACTGCCCTTGGGTTGGGCAGTGTATTGGCAAGGTACAACTGCTTCGCGTTTCTCTTATGATCTGTGTGACATCCATAATGGAATATTAATTCTTCTCACATAACCATTGAAATTTTTAAAAGATACAAGGAATAGGTGGTGATTAAAATTATTTTTTATGGATTTTTATTAAAACTCGTATATATTTATGTCTACTGTTCTTTCCTTTGTGAGCTTTGATTTCTATATATCAACCACTTTTAAATGTCAATTTTTGACTGTTTGATTATGTTGAACCAAATTTTAGTTTAAAGGGAGACAAATTATTAATATTATATAAGATGTAATAAATTGGGGGATATGAAGGGGAATTGAATACTGTGAACTTATATTCAACTTTCTTCTCTCTTCTTTCTTGAATCCATATTCAACCTTCTTTATTTTCTCAACAACCATCTCTGATATGTTACGGTAAAGGAAAGTCTATTTTTGCCTATTCTGATGATCTTGTAATTTTTGTTTTGTGAAACATTGAATCAGCTCGACTTTTTCACAGAGTACAGTATTGTTTTTTGATTTTCGATACTTGCTGGTTTACAGATGAACTACATTTCCATACGGCCTCTCTATGGTCTTTGTTTTGTTTCTAATCATTTCATCCTTGTGCAGAGGAACTACCGATTTTTCTTCATGTTCGTATCTTCAACAACATTGTTGTGTTTATATGTCTTCTCATTCTGCTGGGTAAATCTCAGAAAGATAATGCAAGCTTATGACTGTAATCTTTGGAGAGCTTTCCTGAAATCACCAGTGTCTGGCATTCTAATAATATACACCTTCATAGCAGCCTGGTTCGTTGGAGGGCTCACTGCATTCCACCTCTACTTAATCTGCACGAACCAGGTTTTTTTTATTTCCCCTTACCTTGCGAATGAATACATTAGCGAATATGTTTTTGTGTGATATTGTTATCATTCTTTGTGTTGAACAAGTTGGACCATCTGTGGTATGGGACATAAGTGGGCCAAACTTGTACAATTGTCATTTTATATTGTCTTTCTTGTTGATATTGTTTATAATGTACATGTTACACTGTGGTAGGTGACAGACTGGCGTCACTGGCCTGACTTGTACAATTGTTGTTATTGTTTTCTGTAGTGTATAAGTTGGACTCACCTTTCTGCGAACTCTTGATGAACAATCTCCTTTTTCCATGCAGACCACATACGAGAATTTTCGATATCGTTACGATGGAAAGATGAATCCCTACAACCGTGGATGCATACAAAACATAAAAGAGATATTCTTCTCTAAAGTTCCGATTTCCAAAAACAAATTTCGAGCAAAAGTAAAAGAAGATTCAACTACCTTTACCTCATCCCGCTCTATGGGACGCACTATGAGCCCAGATCTTGCCAAGACCAGCGTTGACATAGAAATGGGTGGTGGTGGGAAACGACAGGCCGTGAATGCTGAGGAATTTGAGGAAATACAGAGCCAGATCGAGAGCGTGATTGGCTCAGAGAGATGTCCCACCGAACCCGCACACACTAGCTGGGGTGGCAGTGCTCATAAGGGGAATTGGGAGATATCGCCTGATCTGCAAATGTTGGCTGCTGAATTTGGGATGGAAACGGGGATTAAAGAGAGAGAAAAGATTCAAGGAACACTTTGAGGAAATTTGTTTAAGATAGGGGAATTGCTAATTCAGCTAATGAAGGATGGACCAAACGTAGCTGTCTCTGCAGTTGTAGAAACTGTACATGCTGAAAGGGCAGAGGAGTTTAAAAGTGATTATTTTCTTTTTTTTGTTGTGGGACTCTTCTGTATTGATATTGTTGATCTCAGGCATTTGATGTTTGGTGTGGTTCCTTTTGAGGTATTGAATATATGAAAATTGATCACATTTGTCTCTATTATCAAATTTTTTTTAATGATGCACACTTGCTTTGATTATCATTTATAAGAGCAAACTATAGCTGCATCAAGTGTTGAAGCAAGACAGTTCACATACCTGGAACCACAAACCATGAGTGATCATCTTCAAAAGAGATCAACATGTGTCAAGTATCATTGAAACTAAATCAATTAAATTTGCATGAAAAACATGAGTGGCATAAGTCTCTTCCAGGATCTCCCCATGCAAGGGATTCCCAACATGGCATATCTGAGATAGATGCCCTTAGAGGAAACCCTTGAGGGAGAGATCCAAGTAAAGGCCATGCCTTCCTTTTCATTTTTCCCACCATTTGTTGTTGTTGTACAAATACACATTAAGGAGAGTGTGTAATATATATGGAGGTGTGTATCAAGTGGAGAATGTCAATGGCCTGAACACTTGGCTTATGAGTTGATGGTGCTTTATGCACTTCCAGAATCACATTATTCCCAAAGAGACTCTTTCATCGTCTATAACGCATTCTTTGACATTCTGCAATGCATCTTAGGAGGATGTGAAATCGCGCCCCGTCAGACTCAAGAAAACCTACAAAGTTCAAGAATTCTAGGCCGTCTTTCTATCATAAGAGAGAATTATTATCACATTAATTTCTTTTTACAGATAAGTACGTAGTTTTTCTGGTACTTCTGTCTATCTGTCAAGAGTTAGTTTGGTTAGAATTTTTTTCATGGATTATAATTTACGTGTATTAACTATTATTTATGTCTAAAGGTTAAAGCCATCCACTTCTATTTAATGAGAGAGATCCATTTGCAATGAGGAATGTGAGTGCAAATGCCCTTTGAACTCTTGGAATAGCTGGGGAGCCATTTTAGAGATGTTCCTTCATTCCAAGAGAATTTTTAAACCCCAATAATGCGCATACAATTAGCTAAAAAGTGATATCTCAGAGGGTAAGATGTGAATCATGATCTGCCTCAATCCTTGTATTATCACATGGACAAGTGGGCTTGGCACAGGAATAAATGTTTCATCTTCAAAAGGGAGATTTTACACCACCGCTTGTAGTCCTTTCTAGAATTATCTTTTTTATAGTCTCAAGTCCTTATCTTTTTTTTTTTTTCTTTTTCTTTAAAATAGCATTTCTTATTTAATGAAGTATATGTTTTTATAAAATTTAAATATATACTCAATTCACTGTATGAACTTATTTATATAAAATGAAATTTTTTTTAATGAAGTTTATATCTCGTTATGATGAGTATGCGTCTAACGAATTACTCAAGATTAAAAATGGAGCTGAAAAAAAGATTGTGTATAACAAACGCTCCTATTGAAATTAATCCCAAATACAGCCATAATGGACCTGGACCTTGTTGGGTCTGTATCCTTCAGGAACAGATTTGGGCTTCCCAGGCCTAATTGGCCCGTTATCAACTGCTGCTTGGCTATGCATTTTGGGCATCCTGGGATGAATCCAAAGAGGTTGAAGTCTTTTATAGTTTTATTTGACTGAAAATGATTAAATCTCCAATATTTGTTTTATTTATTTATTTTTAAAAATTGATGTTGAATTCTTGATAACTTTGCATTCCTAATACATCATCTGCTGCAAATTCTTCAATGCAATACTCAAAGGGGCCTTGAAGCCTACTTCAGTTCACCAAAATTCAAAGTGACAAAGCATGCCACTCTAGTACTTCCACATAGGTTTCTCTGGCACACTTTGTCCAGGAAGAAAATGTTGATATGAATGCATGTCATGCTCAACCCCTCCCCCAATATCACCACCACCATATCCCATGCTCGGACCACCGCCGCCGCCGCCAGGCCCAAGCCCCAAGAAATCGACGGTCGACCTTCCCTCCCCCGCCTCTCTGATGAACATATCGTTGTTCACCGGATCGAAAAACCCACCTTGCGAGGCATCAGCATTGGCACCCAAGCCATGATAATGGACTGCATTTGAAATCAGTCCCAGACTTTGAGTGGTTTCTGCCTTCTTGAATGGAGAGTACCCAGTGAAGCCTCTGAGAAGGATGGGCGATATTGAATCATCGCTCGCCTTCGAACCCATCTGCACTGCCTTCTGCAACAATGCAGTCGCCGACATGTACGCAGAACCCGTTGTGGTGTTGCAGACCATCGGATCGCCACCTCCAGCAAGCGACAGATGAGACGATGACGCTCTCGACGACTCTGCGAAAGTGTTTGTGGTTTTGCTGGAGATGGAGAGGTTCACGGAGGATTCTGCATTTGCGTTTGAACTCGGCAGAGAGGTGGAGGGAGTCTGGCTTTGCAGGCTCCCAACCATCGCCACGAGGCCGTGGTTCACTCTGTAGTTCTCTTCCGCAAGCGCGTCGCAGAAGGCTCTGTGGGTGATGAAGCTGTCCTTCCTGTTATATAATTAGCATCACACATTAGCACCGTGTGTAAGCACAAAAGACTAGTTTGACAATGAAATAAGTGATGGAATAAAGGGTAATTGTGGGAGATAAGTGGTGGAGAGGACAACTTATTCTATTTGATATAAAAAATAATAGGGATAAGATATTCACAGTAATCCTGATTTTGAAATGAAAATGAGGATTTTTTTTTTCTGTCCAAAGGTTGAAATAACATTTATTCTCACTTTTTATTACAATTTTGAAAAATGTAAACATAGACAAAATTAATAAACCTTTTATTCCCATAAAATTAGAACAATTTATCCTCGAAACCTTAACCTCTTACCAAACCCAAAAAAGGGTGCAACTTGACTGGGTTAAACCTGACCCAATCTCATCCAATTTGACTTGGACAAGTTCAAATCTTGTTTTCAGTGTTCGGATTCAGTCAAAACCCAAACTAGAGGAACATGGTTGAAATTCGAGATGGATTGGATTTGGGTTGAGGGATTTAGCAAACCGAATCTACCTTGGGATGTAAGTGTAATTTAAATAGTTAGGTTGAATTTGAAATGTTATTATTCGAGATGAAATTTGCATTGTTGAATTTTTTTTTCTTAAAATTTATCATTTTAATAGTTTTATTTCACATTCTCTCTCCCCGCCATTGTTTTTCATTTTCATCTTTATTTTTTTCTTCGCACAACACGACTGTTACAAAATTCAAATTTCAATTGCTCGAAATGACACCGTTTTGAAGCTACACATGAATGCAACCTAAACTTAAACCAAATCCGATAGGTTTGGTTCAGATTGACCTCTTCGCGTTTGAGGATCGGATTAGGTTAGGTTTGAGTTGATCTCCTCCAACTCTAGAATAAGATGGGTTGAACTCCAACCTGATCCAACCCACCTGAGTTGCAACTCTAAACACAAACGACACTCATAGCCTTGTATGGATGGGTTTATTTGATTCTAACCTCGAAAAGATGGTGCCGCAATCGCAGCGATACTCCTTGGTGCCACATATCTTGGCGTGAGCCTTCCAGTCGGATTGCACGGCGTACCTCTTCGAGCACTTGTCGCACTTCCACTTCTTCTCGCCGTGCTTCCTGCAAAAGTGCTTCTTTATGCCGGTCAGGTCGCCAAGAGCCCGGCTCGGGTCATGGTGCACGCAGCTCGGCTCGGGGCATACGTAGACGCGTTTCTTGACCTGAACGCCGACAGACTTTTGCTTCAGCTTCCATGGGAGGTTGTGGCCCCTCCTGTGGAGCTGGAGGTTCTGGTCCCTCTGGAATCCCTTGTGGCACACCTCGCAAATGTAGCGGTTGGTCGCCATCAGAGTCCCAGGGGACAGCACGATCACCTCCGCATCTGGGTCTGTAAATAAAACAGACCAACTTCGAAAACCTATTCAGAGAAGAAAGAAATCCAATTGAATGAAAACATTAACAATGCTTGGTTGCCTGGATTTCCAGCGACGCCCCGCCTTTTCTTCGATGTTGTTGAACTGCCACTGATCGGCGGTCTGTTGAGGTGGATACTCTGAGAATCTTCTTCTGGGGATGTGTATGACATGTCTCAGGGGGGGGGGGGGGGGGGGGTGGGGGGGGGTATGGGGGGGTGGAGTTGGATTGTTCTCTGATGTTGGGAGGGATATTTGAATGCATGGTAGGTGGACAAGAACAAGAAGATATTCTGATTCAACCAAAATCAGACTACAGTCAAAGAACTGTTATTCTAATGAATATTTTAAATCAATGACTTAAAAACATCATGAAACCATTAATATATAAAGAAAGAATGATTGATATAGATATTAATGGGGAATATTGTTGCATGACCAAGAGGTGAATGAAGTCTAAAAACTTAATCATAAGCAACTAAATTGACACAACAAAGTTCCAAAAACAAGTATCTGCAACTGAATTCTGACAGGTAACTTATTGGCACCAACCTGAATATGAGTGGAATGGTTGGCAGTAAAAGATTTACACTGGTGTAAATTCCAGTATGGTTAAAAAGGGGACATGCAATGGAGTGAGATAAGAACAAGGGTTCAAAGACAATTTACTGAAGACAAGGAGAGGAGGACAACATAAGAGAACCGCGTGAAGAGACGGAGCTTTGCCTTCTTCAAATACTCTGAATACCAAGTCTTACCTGTTTTGATGGTGACCATCCTTTAAAAAAAAACTATTACAGAATCATAAAGCAGCATTGTCGTATCCAATCGCTTTAATTGCGGTCAAAGGCTTCATTCCACAATGGATCAGGACAAAAACAAGCATGAATGCAGGCAGACACCCAGACACTGGCATTGAAGATAACAACGAAAACAAACATTCATTGTGTGCACACTCGCGAGGCCTGCAAGAACACTAAAAAAAAGAACTCAACAAAGCCAGAACAGTACAGTGGGTGCTACCTTGAACCTGCAGAACTGTGTTTGCGCCAATGCGAAAAGGCATTTCTGCACCAACACCACCACTGGCAACACTGAGAGGTTTTAATTAAAATGAAGCAGTCCAAAATCAATGTTGCTTCTTCTATTGGAGTGGTAAAAGGACTACTCAAAAAATCTTGAAAAAAAAAAAACCAATTTTAAAAAGGAAGCATTTGTGGAACCAGAACCAAAAACAAATGATTAAGTTCAACTTGTGGTTATTGATATCAATTGTTTTGCAAGATCATCACATAAGAAGTACAGGTCAATTCACAATCACGACCATTCAATATACGAGTGACCTAACCCAGCAATATATATGAGTGACCTACATTGAGCTAACATTAATCTGTCTGCAAGCACACTGTTCCTCATCAACAAACATCAATCAAGTGCACAAAAACACCAAAGCTTTCTGTTTTCTTCTCTAGTTGGTAGCACTTATATTTCGTATACAATCAAATGATGAATGCATAAAGGGCACAAGATTCACCAGGATAGTATGAGTCTAACTATCAGCCTTTTGCAATAAATCCTGTGACCATACGAATATAAATTCACCTAATATGTCTACAAGTCAAGCTATAGTGAAAAAGCGGACCAGCAGAGCAGGCGTAGAAAAGAATAATCATGACCATCCAAATTGAACTACTTCCGTCATGACAAAAATGAAGTCATCAAAATTAATCTATTTTCGTTCTTTTGAGTATCCCTGCCTGCAAGATTCAGATTGTCTATTTATCCTCAAAGTCCATTGAATTCAGAGAAACCAAAGTGTCACAACTATTTATATCATCATTTTGATCATGCTATCAACCTTCATGTACAGCCATAGGAGTAACTAGAACTTCAATTAGAACATCTCAACATCAAACATCTTCAAAAATAAGCCATGGGAAACTCAAAACATTTGCATGGAAAGACTAAGTTGATGCTAGTAAAAGAGGGGAATTATTATTTGCTTTGTCTTTTCACCAAACTACAAATTCACAAGAAATGAAAGAGAGAAAAATGCTTCCGAAGTACATAAAACAATGATATTCCAGAATGCACGCATTTTGCATGGTATGATGGTTTAAACAAAGTTCTTGAGCAAGAACCAAGAATGAATTGCTCACAAGTACATTACAACTTAAAATTTACATATGCTTCACTGCGTAGTTCAAAATATAAGATCATGTTTAGGTCGGAATACAAGTTATTAATGAAATAAGCACTCATCCATGTACCAATGCGTGATTATACATCCAGAAATGCTCCATAAGTTATCCACCCCGCTGTAAAATGGAAATCCTATGAGAATGATCATAGCTTTAGTTCCATGCATGACTAACTTGACCGGTTAACCTCAATCAATTTCTTGAGTGGTAGTTAATCTTTATCAGCTTTACAGTGCATTCCAATCTGTGAAGTGTTATCATTTGCCAAACTGGCCTTGTCTGACCTGAAAACCACCATTAAAACCAAAAACTCTCATCCACCCAACCATAATTCCCTATAGCTCCCAAAGAGAGTGAATGTCTGATCACTCTTAAATTTCAGAAGTCAATATAAAGAATCTCCAGCTAACTGAAACAGAGAAGAAGGTCCATCTCTCACAGTTTATACTCAAACCATGAGGAAGGGAGAAATCTCTACCTCCCTCTATTTCTCACACAACCTTTTAGATGCTATCTTAATCCAATTTTTTTCACTTGACATGTTCTAACTCCAAACCTAAAACAAATCCAACTCCATCAGCAACCCGACCATACATCCATGCTAATACTGCTAGCACAATCATGCCATCAGCCAAATCCACATCCATTTCACATTCAATCATACCCAGTAGAGAGATCAATAAAAGAACCCTAGAAGTGGTTCCACAGCCCTGATAGGTTAAATGAAGCTGTCAGCATCTACACTTCTTTTAGCAAAGATGAGGTGCAACCATGTTTTAAAGACTAAAATTTAAGATAGGCTAGCCAATGTCACTTGGAATACTCATAACAGGGGTCTAACATGAAGATGTCAAGCTCAAATGAAAAAAGGAGTTTAAAATCCCCATACAGGACTTTAGACATATGAACCATATACATGGTTGTTCTATCCCCACACACAACAAAAGAGCATGATTCAGCACCAATAAATCTCAAAATAAAATATAAAAAAAAAGTTGATGACATGCCTATGTATTCATTTTACAACATTTGATTCATAAGAGAAATGATATTTCTTTGTTAGCTACAACAAATCACACACTTCTCAAGTGACACGCCTTTAAAAAAATCGTCCACAACTATACACATTGATGTTTCCAGTTCAAAAGAACCAACTGTCACGAGTTTATGAAGTACCAAAATAAATAAGGAAAAACGGTAATGAAAATGTAGCCCTAATTACACAGACAATTCTGATCATCAAAATCAGCACATTGGATTTTGTAATGTCATGCTAGGCTGCTAGCTAAAGAGGGGGTAATAAACTGCATCTAAACCACAAGGCTAAATGAAATTGTGTGAAGGAATATCAAATTTGAAAAGATAATTCCTAAAATCATGTAAACACACTCATTAGAAGCAAACAACACATTCCCAACACCAAAAAAAGTAGATCTTAGTCATTTCAAGAGCATTTCATCTGAAACATTGCTTTAGACAACAGAATGAATGGCATTAAGCAGATATAAGTCCATATTATTTTAACCGACACATCATCTTCACAAATTCACACTCATCAAGTAATCTCCCATCCACAACTGAAGTGCTTGTCCAGAGATATAACTTGCAAGATCCAATTGAGCTCACCATAAACAAAAAGAACAGTAAAAAAAATGAATATCCAAAAAAGCTATAGAAATACAAACAAGTTCTTTCAGTTGAAGAGAAATTCCCACATTCAACATCCGAATCATCATCCCTCACTGAAATGGTTACAGAACGAAGAATGATCAATGAAAGACCGAAAGAACCAGAACAATCTGTTTTAACACAGAAGTGTGAACATTCAAATTGCTTCTTTTTACAAAGTGGGAGTCATCATAATCTCTATCAATTCAAAAAAAAACAGACAACACCCAATCAAGGGAAGAAAAGAAAAACACAAAAATCAAAATCAGGAGAAACAGAGAAAGATCAGGCCTGCGCGAGCGCCTTCATCTGAACATGATCCGAATCACTCCCCGCCGCCACCGCAGTCGGTAACAGCTCGTAAGAAGAACCCCCAACGCCGTTCCTCCTAAGCCCCCCTCCCATCTTCGCCAAGCAAACATAGATCACAACCACCACCACCGCCACGAACGCGGCGTGCAACACGAAGACCAGATCGAGCAGAGCCGCGGCCCTGAGCCTCGACTCGTCGAGCTCGCACCGAGTGGACCCCGCGATTCCCCCAGGGACGTCGAGGAGGCGGTGACAGCCCTCCGGGATGAACCCCTCGACGTAGAGGGAGAGACCGGTCTGGAGGGACCATAGCCCCTGAAGGCAGACGGAGGCGGCGAGGGCGACGTCGGCGACGAAGAGGCGGGGTTGGAAGGCGAGGGCGAGGGAGGCCGCGGCGGAGGCGAGGGAGATGGAGGCGGAGATGGAGTCGCACTTAGACTGGAGGGAGTCGGAGGGGGAGATGGAAGAGGAGAGGAGGGCGAAGGAGGCGGAGGCGAGGAGGAAGGAGAGGTCGGAGGGGAGGAAGGGGAGGGAGAGGGAGAGGAGGAGGAAGAGGAGGAGGACGGCGGAGGAGTGGAGGGAGGAGAGGCGGTGGTGGCGGAGGAGGGGGTCGGGGAGGGAGGAGGAGAGGAGGTTGAAGGAAGCGGAGGAGAGGAGGGAGAGGAGGAGGAGGAAGAGAGGGAGGTGGCGGAGGCGGCGGTGGGGGTGGGGGAGGGGGTGGTAGGGTTTGGCGAGGAAGTCGCGAGGGGACCGGAGGTGGGATCGGACGGAGGAGACGAGGTGGTAGATTCCGAGAGTGAAGAGGGCCGTCGATGTGAAGATGTGATACATCAACACCGCCATTTTTTAGGGTTTGGAAGGATCGATCGATCGCAACTATTGATCTTCGGAGAGAGGGTTGAAGTCGATGATGCTTGATCCCATTGACATTCGATCATGCAGAGGAAAATTTCAGGGAAGAATTCAAATAACCCCCTACAAATTACCTGAAATCCATATAACCCCCTGATGTTTTCTAAAGTCGCCGTGAAAACGTCTATATGTATATCCAAATAGCCTTTTAAATTAAACTTTCGTTGACAGATAAAAAATATTATGCAAATATTCAGTTTGTTAACCCTGATTGAAAACACAGTATATAAAAAAACTTCTATAATGTGTAAAAAAGTGAAAGACCATCCATAAATGATGATTTTACTCTTCTAAATAGATAATAAAATCATATCTAAAATGGTAAAATTGTTATTTACATAAGATTTTTCTCATTTTTTAATATACTGTAAGAGATTTTGGTATACTGTGTTTTTAACCAGGGTTAATCAAACATAATATTCTTTATTTGTCAATAGAAATTTAATTTAAATGATTATTTAGATTTACATAGGTGTTTTCATGGAGTTATATGGATTTAAGGAAAAGTCAGGGGGTTACATGAATTTCAGCCGGTATACAGGGGGTTATATGGATTTTTCCCAAAATTTAAAAGGTAAAATGCGTTTGAACCCCTGAAATCTTCAAGACATGCAGAAACACCCTTTATAATTCAAAAACTGAGAAAGATTTTAATTAATATATATAATAATAATAATTTATTTAATTAAATGGGGTTAAATATGCTATTTGAACTTGCTTTTTTTTTTTTTGGGCAATTAGCACTTTTAACCCCTGAAAATTAAAAATTTGCTAAAATAGCCCCGTCACCCGAATATTTGCAAAAACTAGCCCCGGTAATATTTTACACTGGAGACGGATTATATATAACCCGTCTCCAGTGTAAAATCCGTAAGTAGCATATTTACAATGGAGACGGATTATATATAATCCGTCTCCAGTGTAAATGGTCACTTACGGATTTACACTGGAGACGGGTTATATATAACCCGTCTCCTGAAGACGGATTGTATATAATCCGTCTCCTGGAGACGGATTATATACAATCCGTCTTCAGTCTTTTTTTTTTTTTTTTTGATTGTATACAATTTTGGTTATCTCACATGTATAAAATTTTTTGCTTGAACATGCATAAATATAATAAAAATGCATTGATATTTACATAAATCCATTATAATCACTTGACTCCTGTTTCTAAACACCAATGAAAATACATAAATACAATACACACAAATGAAAATGCATGAATATAATAAAAGTGTTTTACATCCCATAAATACAATCATCCAAATATTCTCATAAGTCCTTTCTTTTTAGCTTTTCTCGGAGCAGGAGGTGCTGATGAAGAGGGTACGTCAGTTGCTGTGGATGGCGGCACACCTGATTGTGGTGGAGTGGTAAATTGTTCGCCCGATCCCCGACTGGCAGTAGTAGAAGTACACCAAACCCTGCGTGGTCCACGAGTATATGTCTGGAGTGTCATCTGTGGAGCTCGATCAGGAGCTGGGGCTGGTTGTTGTGGTTGCTCATCGATCTCTGCATCGAGTCGTACATCATTGAAGAACTCATCAATGGTGAATTCGTGTGAGCGAAACTATCATCTACCACATCCTCAGAATCATCAGCATCTGTAGATGCACTGGGGGTACTCGAAGGTTGTCCCATGTCTCCCATCATCGCATCTGCATAGTCCCGTGCCACAGCAACTATACGATCCCACTCACCGCAGTTGGGGTATAAGACCAACCCCCTTGCAAGCACCTCGGTAATGTTCTGTGTAACTCCCCCCTGTTAACAAAAGTTTCAATATGATAAGTAATATAAAATCATTTATCACTATCTAAAAATGTAACACGCGTTTAAAATTCTTACCGAATTTGGTGCGACATAGCCTGGATGGTACTGTGGGGGTGGTGGAGGTGTGATATGTCTGACTGTTCTCTCCCAGTACCACTCCATATATCTCCTCGAACTCCGGGTATGAGAGAATTGGTGGATGTGATCCAATCGTTGGTCCCAACGCTCGATATAAGTCTGGTGAAAAACTATCCAATTCACATCCTGTCTACCTCGTCTGTTTACCCGGTCGATGGCCTCTACATCAGATGGAATGTCCTGATGCCATCCAAATTGACGTGCGACTCGATCCGGCACGTGCATCTCCACAATATCAAAGCAAATGAGTGGGACCCTAGCCGTCCACAACTCCACATGATCCATGCATGCAGGTGGTAGTGTGTCATATATAACCTACCAAAAACCAAATATATAATTAGTATGACAATTAACGTAGAATATATCATTTGTGAAATATATGGCTAATTGTATAGTCACCTGCGACTGAAGCTGATAGTCCAGTTGTGCTCTATAGTATATCAGAACACGCGAATTTTCATCAAACCTCTGAGTCACCTTCCACCTGAAATATCGAATTTAATGATATATGATCTTCTATGAATTGACAAAAGAAGATGAAAATATTGACATTACCTTGCTCCCAAAGGTCGATCTCCAAGAATAAAATCCGGATCATGCAATGACGGTCGTCCCACATGTAATCTCTCCCACGACCATAGCTGCATTGGAACAAAATCTTTAGTAACACAGGAAAAAAAACAAATTTAGTATGTATGGATGAAAATTGGGTTTGCATATTACCTGTAGCAAAGAATAAAAACCATGAGATCCTGCCGACATCCTCTCTCCAAGCACACTACCTCTGTACAATGCTCTATATAAGTGGGCCAACGCAGCTGCACCCCATGAATATCGACCAGCATCCTCAAAATCTCTGAATAAATGAAGGTAGCACGCATGTATCTTATTTCCTGTGCCATCGGCGAAGATTGTTGATCCAAGCACAAATAAGATGTATGCACGTGCATACTGCTGGAGGATATCGTCGTCCAATTCAACATCTGGTACGATGCTGAAGGTTTCTTTAAGCCACGAGAGAAAAATTCTTCCACCCTTGATCTTATCTGCAGGGGGGCCAACACCTAACAGCTCCTCACAGACGCTGGCCCAATCATCGTGGTCTGTGATACCAGTCACGGGCTTGCCATCAATGGGTAGTCCAGTCAGAATAGCAACGTCCTGAAGTGTAATTGTCATCTCGCCATGTCGCAGATGAAATGTGTTGGTCTCTGGTCTCCATCTCTCAGTCAGTGCTTGTAGAAGTCGATGATCTGATCTGGTATATCCCATCTCTGTCAAATAATACAACCCCGATGCCCTCACGTATGGCTCGATGCGTGGATCCATGACGCAATGCCACCATGTGGATCGTAAACTTGGAAGAGTCGGTCTGTTTAAGGAAATTATATATTCAAGTAAGAAAAAAATCATATATGAAGAATAACATTAGAGAAAAACACATCATTTGTCATACCTTGCCCTGGAATCCATGATGAGACCTATGAGATCCCTGAAAATACAGCAAATCATCCACGACGGGTCCATGCCACTCACGGATGTCCATCACCTGTAATTTGAACACAAGTTAATATCTACTCAAACAATTGAACATTCATCATCATATCACAATCATATTTAACATCAATTACCAGCATTTGTATTTCTACGTGGACATTTATTTTTTCTATGGCCTTTCTCATGACATATTGAACATGTATATCTCAGACTTGGATCCCTGGAGTCCATATGCATACGTCGGCGAGTTGATACAGGGCGCCCCGCTTGTCTCCTAACATTTGGTGGGATGAAGATGGGATCGTTTTCCGTAGGAATCGGCCAACGACTTTTATCATCAACGGAGTGGAATCGGGTTCATAAGTGTGTCTATATGACTCTAAGGAAAGCCAATGTGACACATATCTCCCAGGACTAATAAGAGCATACCCACAGGCCGCTATGACATGTGCACATGGATAGTGAAACAACTTCGGAACATGACATTGACATTCTGCATTGTCAGAATATAGGAAAACAATGTACATAACCGCATTCTTGTCTTGGACATTGAATTCTGATCTATCAAGCCTTCTTACTAACATCGCCCTTGCATCATGTGCAGTTCTCTCCAAATGTTGCTGCATAGATAGCACATGTTCACCTGACATGCTCTCGGCCGATTCACGCCTCGTATAAAAATACTCTGACACTCGTATGAATGTCTGTTGTAATATGGCAGTGACTGGCAATCCTCTTACACCTTTCAAGACATTGTTCATGCTTTCTGCTCTATTGGTGGTCATCGTGCCATGACGACGGCCATCGTCATAACAAAGGGCCATGTTTGTGGAGGGACTTGATCAAGCCATGTGCGAGCTTGTGAGGAGGCACTAAGAATCTTTCGCATTTCATCAGCAAATTGATTTGGACATTTCAAGGTGGCAGCCCTCCACACCTGGTCACTCAACTCCTTTGATTTTACATGTTTTTTGAAGTTGTCTATCATGTGTCTCATACAGAAACGATGGTGCCATGTTACATTGCTTGATTCCTCAATATCCTTCATGCCTGCTATGATGCCCAAGTGCCGATCAGATATGACACACAAATTGTTTATACCACCAACAGAAAAGAACAAGTTCCAAAGGAAGAAGGTCCAACTGCTTCTGTTCTCAGATTCAACTATAGCAAAGGCTATCGGAAGCAAACCATTTATGCATCGCAAGCAGTGGCTATCAGAAGATTCTTTTATATTTTCCATACAGATGTGTTCCTTCGATGCAAACCAATGGACGACAATGTTTGAAAGCCTCTAAGGCTGGTCCGAATGCCCAAAAAACACGTTCAAACTGTCGGATCGGTCTGCCCATGTTATTCTCTTGTATGACAGGGCCTTCGAAGAACACAGTTGTTCCTGGATTAGACCTCCTCAAGGCATCAACATATAGAGGCAACTCAGCATATGATTCCTCCCAATTTCCAAATATCCTCTCCATAGCCTTCCATTTGGCACGGTTTGCCTTTGAATATGAAATTGTGTAGTGATGATCAGCACGTATCCTGTCCATTATCTCAGTAGGACTGATTCTCAAATTATGACGAATCGTTGGCATAATCAGCTGTGAGATATAATCAGAACTAAATTGTCTGTGATTTGAACTGAAAAGAGGATCCAAGCATGTATGAGGAACTCTCAGAGTGGAAATCTTGAACATTTCTGAACCACCGACCCTCCTCGCATATAATCTCCAATTACATTCATCATTTATGCACTTAACGGCGTATTTTTCTGCATTTGATTTCACCACATGACATTGTGCGCATTTCTTTATGCTCCAGGTTCGGACAGCATTAATGAGTGACTTCTTATTCGCGAAAAGCTGACCAACCTCAAGTTCATTACACGAAGAAGATCCGATTTCATAAATGCATGGATGGACATTTTCAGCCACCGCCTGCTCCATAAGCTCACGTGTAGGAAACATTTGAGGAACACCATATTCACTGATGGCAGTTCTCCTCACATCATGGTCCTCCTCACTATCAGGTTCCTCAACCCAGCCATATTCACGATCCTCTGCTTCTTCTTCTTCTTCGGTATCTTCATCATCATCCTCTTCTTCTTCTTCCCCTTCTTGATCTTCTTCTTCTCCCCAATCTTGATCTTCCTCTTCTCCCCCTTCTCCTTCTCCTTCATTGTTTACTTCAATTCATTCACGAATATCGTCCCAACCCATGTCATGAAATGGGGACCTATAAATGCAAACACAATATACTTACATATATGAATACACCCACCAAAAACATCCTATAAATTCACAATACAAATGTGGTATATTCACACTCCCATAGGCATTGGTCGGTGTTGCATCAATCATATTCTCTTGGGTGCACGGAACAAACGACGACGATGAAGGTTGATATGGTTCACGAACAATGGAAGGATATGAATCTTCTGCATCATAATTCATCGCGCCACGGCCTCTTTGTATGATCTCTTCCTTCTCTAACCATATTTGAATGATATGCGCGTGCTTTGGGTACAACATTATCATAACTTTCACCCCCATATCATCTTCGAGAGGGGCACCCAAACACTTTCCGTCGTGAGTTGGATGCACAGCAGTCATGGACAATTTGTAAAGACTTGGATCGGTCCCCGTCAAATGGTACATCATTTGGAGTAAATCGACATAAGAGATCTTCTTATTTATGATGGTGGTTTTCATGGTACCACCTTCATAAAATGAACTATCTTCGCGTTGAACAATCCTCCCGTTAAAAGAGTACATTAACGGGACATCGGATTTCTTTACCATCTAAACCATAAATTATTCAACTTAGTAAATATATTTCTAAATTCATAATAATAAAATCCATCCAACACATACACATTAAACACAAAAAACATTCATGCAACACATACAAAGCATATTTCCTAAAAATAGCCTTTAATTTTTTTAAAATGTTTACTAAGAGGCCATTAAATTATTTCCTAAGGCCATACAATTTTTTAAAAAAATTTCAAATTCTTTTAAGATTTAAAAGTTTATTTTGACAAATAAGAATTTTAAAATAACCAAAACCCTAAAAAAATTCACATTTCACTTAACAAAACATCATACAATCAACATTCCAATAATAAATAAATTCAACATTCAACATTTAGGATTTTTTATAAAAACCCTAATTTAATCAATAAAATCAAAACAATTGACAAATAAATAATAAAATTCAAGAACATTTAGGGTTTTGATGTTTACCTTCGGATTCAAACTTGTTTTTGATGATTTTTCGGGGTTGGCAACGGGTGGGTGGGTGAAAGAGGGACAAAAGGGGTGAAAAATGAGTGTTTTAGGGCTTGGCAGCGGGGACGGCATATATATATGCCGTCCCTGACAACATATATATATACCGTCTCTAGGAGACGGCATATATATATGCCGTCTCCAGTATATATGCTTACACATTTTTCACCCATGATTGCAACACTGGAGACGGATTATATATAATCCGTCTCCAGTGTAAAATGTCATCGGGGCTAGTTTTTGCAAATATTCGGGTGGAGGGGCTATTTTTGTAAATATTTAATTTTCAGAGGTTAAAAATGTTAATTACCCTTTTTTTTTTCTCTCTCTCCCCTAACTTGACTGGTTAGGGTAAATTAAATTTTTTGTTTAAACTATTTCTATTTTATTACAAAGAGAAATTTATTTGTTTTATAAATATGATAACTTTTGGACAACTTGAATTGTTTATTAAAACTTACCTACGCCAATTAGATTAAAAAATAACATTTGATGTCAATTGAAACTATTAGAAGGTTAATACACCCTGTTTTTTATACTTTACGATATTGTTTTATACTGAGGATGGACAAATAGAACTCTTCTATATAATTTCTTTTAATAGTTAATATATACTAGCCTATATGGCCTTGACACCCAAAAAAAAAAACTATATTCATTTATTCATTAACACACTTAACTTTTGAAGAAATTAATACTTAGAAATTTTTTATTTAATTATTTTTTAAGTTTCTCCATAGTGAAAACACTCTTAAGTTTGCTTAGTTTCTAAAAATTTACAAATTTACTTAACAATACACAAAGATAGATACATAATGTAAAAAAGGACATTTTGGAAAGAAAAAACCAACATAAAGACTGTATTTAAAGGTAAGGACATTAAAAAATATATAAATGCTGAAGACGTTTTCATATACTTTCAAGGACCTAAAGTATGAGATTAAATAAATTATTTCAAATTATTAATTCCCTTAAACAGCTCTTTTGTTATCAATTTTGCATATCACACATGTTTTTTATTTTGTTTGAATTAATGAAATATCTTTTTATACAATAAAATAAAGTTTATTCATATGAATTGAATGGATATATTTTTATACTTTTTATAACATAGTATATTATATGTTGGCATAGTGAACTATATATTGTGTCAGCCGATTTTATATACGTGACTCATGCAAAAATGACTACAAAAAGGGCTGAGAGTATCAACATCCCATAATAAGTATGCAAAATAGAAATACAAACATTATACTTGATACTTCCAACCTAAAATGTAAACAAAAGCCCAACTAGCATTATATGAGGATCCTTTTCTTCCAATCTCTATGAATAAATAACCAGCTGATTAACATGACAAGTAAACTTATTAATACAACAGTAATTCAAAATCAGTTGGTCTGCACTGGAAAGATTAGGTGATGGGATGAGATTAATTTATACACCTAACCTTAGCTGTTTGTCTATTAGTAAGTGAATCACTTGCTCCTGTCAAAAAAGATCTCTGGAGATCAGACCAGAAATCACTTCCTTTTTTTTCTGCTCCACATTATATCCTGAGAAGAACAGATCAATCAGCCCCAAATGAAAAATAGAAACACGAGCAAAGATTGCGTGATTGAGCAGAATTTGTACAAACCTCTGCATGAATCTTTGCATGTAATGAAAGAAAGTCCCTGCCATATCGGCATCAGCTTCAGAGAAGTATCAACTTTATGAGAGTTGATAGATGACACTCCCATATTTCGCTGGTATAAATAGTGTCTTATATGTAAGCCATTATAAAGAATTCTGTGTTTTTAACTTCTTCACTTTCCCTATTTTCGCATCCAGCTGGTCCATTATGCAATCTTGAGCTGAATTAGGGAGGTCCAAGGAGTAGGAAAAAATCAAGCACTCCATGGCTGAGGAGGAGTTAATATTTCACAAGAGCTGGCAATGACGCATATAATTCAGCTAAGCATTGGAAAATCCAATTGAGGAGTTGTTCTCTTGGCAATTCCAGAAGTAGTTCTGCCTGCAATGGGAAAATGAGAGTACAACAGGTGGAGAACGAGTGAGTTCGCAGCAAACACGAATATATGTTATAAACATTAACATGGATATTAGTATTTATACATTAAAGAATGCACATCATGAAGAGGAAGGATATTGGATGGTGTTACTCATCAGAAACAAAGGATCATTTGTTCTTACACATCCTTGTATTTCCTGTGTCATTCACCCCACTAAGGTGGTTTTTATAAACAATTGTTCAAAAATAATTTGTTGAAATAATTGGGTATCAAATTGATTAGAGAAAAGCTCCATTTCACCGGATTTATTTCAAGTAAGGGTTTTACATGTTTTCTGCATGTGTAAGTCAATGCTAATATATTTATAGATCAAAAATGAAATGGTTTGTGTTTGGAAACAATCAATCTGAAAACACAGAATCAACAAGTAATTCTCATGTTACCAGGATCATTCATCTGGGTGCCGTACCCAAATAGTACATCTAGAGGATCCTTCATTTTAGTTCAAATATTCCAAAATTTGAAGAATCCCTGTACCCGATTCCTACACCCATATCCATGTAACATACGAGTAATTGTTTCTAGATATGATAGAAAAATAATAAACATGAGACTCAGAATATTCTGTTTAGTTTTGTTTTTCTTTGTTCTCTTAAACTGTAAAACTTAGAAATGAAGCATGCACACCTTGATCTGATTCTCCTCAAAAAGAAGGCAGTTGCGGTGGATGTCTGATGTCATTGACTCTGTCATCAGCTTGAATACCTTTTTACTCGTGTTTGTTTGCATGCCTACCATCTTGCCGAATGCATATATTCTACTAATTCCAAGATCAGCTGCCATTCGCCTCACATAAAATTTCTTCAATATCATCTGTCAGACATTCCACACTTATTATCATAACAATTTTCAACTTTCTTTTAGCATGATCAGACAATGATGCTTTGCATATTTACATACCTCCATCGAATGCGGCTCTTTACCATATTGGCGGCGCAAATGCTCTGTGAATTGCACGAGGCTCCACATGTCCTTTTCGGCAGCTTTCTCAGCTTCCTTGATCATTTCAATAGGATTCTCGAGATAGTTTATGTACTCAGAAGAGAGGTGTGATGTTATGTTTATATCAAGCTGTGTCCCAAAAAACGAGGCAAAACAGAATTTGTCAGGCTCCAAGATTTTCAGTTCGTGAAGACAGTGGATGGAACTACTTAAAAAATGCGCCCTTTACCTGAACATCGCTGTAAGGAACCGAAACCAATCGATGTTCATCGACCTGTAAAAACAAAAGAAAAGTCAGGACACATTTCATGTACATTCATAATTTTGGTGAGCTGGATCAAGCCAGTCATATAATGCCTTTCCAGCTAACTTTTTTCACAAATGATATCTTTATACAAGGGTGGAACATTTCCATATAGTTATTTTAGCACATAATATAATATCGGACAAATGAAGCTTGTATTATCATCTGATTCAATCACACTATATAGTATATAGTGCTTCATCAAAAAAAAGAAGAGTGCCCTAGGACCAGATGCAATGGTCCATAACATTTAGAAACAGGTGTATATGGTCCATCATCTTCATTCTGCTTGCATTTGTTAGAATGTTGAACTCCCTTTTATTCGCTTATATCTATTTCACCAGTGGTTTCAAGATGCCATTCCAACAAGTTGTCATACTGGAGCACTTTGTAATATATCATTCATCCAGTTTTAAGGCAGCACCCATTCCTTCATAAAATGATCAATATTCCTCAGATTCTCTCTTCACCTGGTTGTTTTTATTTGTTTTCAACCAAATTCATTACAAAAATCTCCAAGATCAATCCTATTCCATATTATCTAGATTGCAATTCCAATTTTTCATTTCTTTTTTCACATTTTCCTACTCTTTTTTTTTTTTTACTTGCAAGTCTTTCATCCTTCAACTATTTTCAGTCTTGCAATCCTTCCCAAGCTAGCATTGTGCAGTAATGGTCCAGGATTCCTGCTTACCTTCGACATGTACCTCTCACTAACAGTAGCTTATGTAATACATAATATCCCAGTGACTCCATATATGTTAACATATTGTAGGGAAAAAAATAACGATCCAATACCCAGAGAGGCAAAAATCCACGGTCACAGTAAATGGATAACGCAGTTACTAGGAGGCTAAGACAGATGTATACATTCAGGAGATGATCAAGGTTACTTGCAGGTTATTGGAAATATACAATTTTCCAAAGCAAGGTGAAGAGGAGGAGAATGAGATAATCAGAAAAGTACCTTGGACAAACTTTCAAAGAGCATCTCAAAGAATAGATCAACGCCTACATTGCCAACATCGCCAGTTTGTTGCTCACCAAATATGTTTCCAAATCCTCTTATGCCCATGTCTCGCTCTGCAAGTTGAAAACCTTGGCCAAGGTCACGACACTCCTCGAGAGCCACTAGTCTTTCCTGTAAATAAAGCTTAGTTATGATAGCTTGATTCAAAGACAAAACTAGACATTAAATGATACAGAGTGGCATGCACAACTTCAAAGGTAGCCTATGAGGCTTAGCTTATATAACTGAAGGGTATTAACATATAAGGGGAAGGAATGCTGCACACTACTGATGAATACAAAATTTAGGAGTAGATTAAATCATGTTTTAAAGACATCCATGGTAATCAGGGAGAGTCCCTAATCTTCTCAACAAAAAAAAAACACAGAAAATAAAAAGGGAAAAGAGCAGTGGAGAACATACCAATGCCTGATCAGAAAGAAGCGATTTATCAGTGTAGAATAAGTATGCATGAGCCTCTTTATCTGATCGTCCAACCCTTCCACGCAACTAATTAGATAATCTAGAGTTAAAACTCAACATTCTGAAGCAAAAATCACAAATCATAATTCCTAATTGTAACAGCAGTGCATCAAACAAGAATAAAAAAAAATGACTACGAGACCATTGCATTTATGTATGATATATGAGAGCATGGAGTACATAGGTAGTGCATGTCTTAAACTTCCAGCTTACTAATCATGGGCAGTGCACAGAATAAAAATGGGACCATCTGGATATGATATATAGCTGCCACGAATGAATATAAACAATCACTAAAATAAATAAGCTAGAAGTAAATGCAAACAGGTATGAATGGTTATGCCACAGAATCTGCCCAAAAGTATTTTTGCCGTAAAAGCAATTCTTTTCAAAATAAATTGATTTTCATGCCTGGAACTTGAATGAGCATGTCCATGCTTCCTCCACGATTATTGAATTTTTTAAAGTTTCCCATACTGTTAGTTTCATAATTTCTACTATATTACATGTTTCTAGTTTTGTTACTATCCATTCGTAAGTCTTAGTAGTTTGTCAAACAGCGAATAATTTTGAGAACATCCATAATGGTTACTGGAGATAGTAGGGCATTGCAGAATTCAATTTACCAAACATATGTTGATATCAGAATGGTGATTTCTGAAAAATCCTTTAATGCAAAAGTTTCATGATGTTATCATGCAGATGGGGTCCGTACTACATACGATAGGCACAAGCATGTTAAGTCGCTTTAATCATAACTGCGTAAATAAATGCATGAAACAAACAGTATTACCTGATACAATTGGGCCAATCCAAACTGATGAACATCTTGAATTATTATCGTGTTAGCATTTTCGATATCCAGCCCACTTTCAACTATATTAGTGCATACAAGGATCTTAGTTTCTCCAAGAGCAAACTTTTCCATGGTTCCTTCCAGCTGTCTCGAGTATTGCTGCAATCAAGTAGAATGTGATGTAATTTTACAATAATGTAATTAAATATTTAATTTATGAAACATGAATATTCAACTCATGTGGATGAAGAAAAATAATAAAGAAAAGAAACAGCACAGGACACATATAATCATGAATTCAAAAGGACTACCTTTCCATGAGCAATAGCAATTGGAACATCTGGAAAGGACTCCTCAAGAAAAACTTGCACTTCTTCAAGTCCTTTACAAAAAAAAAGTAGAAATAATCAATAAAACACCTAAAATAATTACCACAGCTAAATATCTTTTTTTTTTTAGAAGAAGAAGAATCACATCCAAATATCTTAAAATTCAACAATCTGTTTAGGTAATAAGTTGGGGAAATTAATGCCAGGTATTTTTTTAATTCCTTAATTTTTTAGGTCCCTCAACTTTTTTTAGCATGTGAAAACACTCACAAGTCAGCCGTTATACATATTCCAGGTCCTTGTGTCCAAACACCATCCGCATGTGCAAGTTACGTATCAATGTACAGATGATGGATAACATTGTACGAGATTTAACAACTTATATAGATGCATAACAATGTAGATAGTTGACATAACAATGTCTAGTGGACGGATAACAGTGTATGAGTTAACAGCATACACAAAGTGCATAACAATGTACAAAATGGGGTAGGCAACGGAAAGGAGACTGCAAACTAATCTTTAGATGAGGGAATGAAGGCAAACTATGCTGTGGACTGCTTTCAAACATTATTAACTAGAATGATCAAGTTTTTTTTTTTTTTTTTGTGATGAACAGAAAGGAAACACACACTGCATTTCAAAATTGATTTATTTGGGATTTTTTGTGCTCATCTTCCAATATTTCTAACTGAAATCATTGTTACTAAAAGGCAACCCCTCTACTCAATGCATCTAGTATCCATCCCCATAAAAGGATAACAAATGGTTACATATCATAATACCACTAATAAATAAGAGCATAATGAAGAACAAGGAACTAAAACAGAGAGCTTCATGGACAAACAAAAGTCAAGTCACTGACCTTTAATCCGAGGCAGAACATAAAACACTTGACCTCCACGATCCAGCTCAAACTTGATTGCTGATAGTACCTTTTCCTCACTATATGATGACAGATGAGATTTTATAGGCACTCTCTCAGGAGGTGGAGTTGAAATTAAACTGCAGAAATATTTGAAGATAATTAACATATTAACATACACATGTGGCTATATTCAACAAAAAAACGTAAACTAAGAGCTTAGTCTAGACATAATCAGCAAACTCACCCATCACACAGATAAATCATCCATATATTGGAGCATATGAGCAGTTTATACAATTAACATACATCATATTCTACTTGATACATTGATAAGGAGTTCAAATAATTTTTTTGTGTACCTATGAATGCCTCAAATGAACAAATGTCATATCCACATGCTCATTATAGGTATGCAGTTATGCACCTTTCACAATCATGTGTGGTTTTACAAAATTAACAATCCAATGCAATCAGGATGGGGCATTGGCTAGGAGCATTTCCTGTCCAACCTCACAATTTCACTGAAAAAGGATGACCTCATATCATAATATCTTACAAGGAGATAAGCAGTTCATTGTTGAAACACTGCAGTAAAGGGTTAAAAGCAGGACATAATATGGATGCAACAGAATCTCCATATTGATAAAACCATGCTCCATGTAATAAATTCATTACCATTCAAAAGTGAAATTCTCTAGTAATAGAAAACATGCACTATGCCAATCTCCTTTGCACGGCAATCTAGATTCCATATACCATGTCCATACTTTCACATTCTTGGGTTCTTTGTTCTGGCTCAATTACAAGTACAGACAATGTTAATTGAAAGAGAGGATAACTACAAATCTTAATGCATCATTATTTAGAATAATCATGCACTATAAGGTGTGTGTCATTCAGAAAAGATAATGCATAGTAATCCTTATCTTGCATGAAGTTCTTGTTGCAAATCACAATTTACTTAAATTGCACAGTAATGAATGTCATAATGAATTTGACGATTTCATGACTTAAAGAATGGTGGTTTCCTAACCATGCTAGGTCGATCAGGAAGATTATGAAGCCTATAAAGAAGTCATTACCTAGCATCACGGAATCCAGTCAATGCTAAGTAAAGGGTGCGCGGAATAGGGGTTGCAGAAAGAGTTAGAACATCAACTGAGGTTTTGAAGGAGGCTATCTTCTCCTTTTGCTTGACACCAAACCTCTGTCAAGTTAAAAGTTGCATGTCAGTTAATGGCTGTTTATAAAGCTCTCTATGTTGCAAATCTAACTTTCAGCTTAAGCATGCTAAGTTCAGAGTTAGACTTCAATTCCTCCACCATTAAAGATTTGTGTATAGCATAAATTGGATAATTATCAACTTCAGAATTCAAACAGAAAACGGATAATTTTCTTAAAAAAAAAATGTTTCAATATTTTTTCTTGATTAATTACTCAAGAAAAAGGTAGGTTAAAAAAGAGAAAAATTATTTTTAGGCATGCATCTGTGTTGTTCATTCTAACTACCTCAAATTTTTATAAGCTAATGACAATGGATGTTACGTCCAGCTAACTCTTGTTGCAGGTCCATTTTGAGACAATGTTTATAAACAGTCTGCAGCTTCAATAAAAAATAAAAAAATAGAAGAATGACCTAAAAGACCTACCTGTTCCTCATCAACAACAAGAAGGCCAAGACTGTTATAGACCACCCGATTTCCAAGAAGGGCGTGAGTCCCAACAATAATATCCAAATCGCCGTTTTTAATCATGGAAAGGTATTTCTCCTTCTCTGACTTTGTCTGCATGTTATAGCTGAAATTAGTTAGGCAGGAAAAAAATGAAGCTTAAAGAACTATCATAAACCACTTGCTCATGAAAGAGTAACTAAATAATTTATATCAATGCATCAAGGTACAAAAGATAACAGCAAGTGTGATTTTCCATCTGCAGAATCTTATCAGCATAACTTTCAGTAAAATGACAAAATACAAATACATGCACGAGTTATCTGCAAAAGAAACAAGATATTATGAATGCCGTTAAGATTTATGAAGAACAACTACTGATCATTAAAAAGAAAGTGTTGAAATCCATACGCATAACTTTAAAAAGTCAAGCATAATCATTCAAATGACACAACTAGAAGAAACGAAATTACTATTTCCTCCTGATATGGTGTAAAATATGTTCTACTGTGGCTGTCCAACAAAGGTTCTTTCTTAAAAATTGAACTTAATTCAAATAAGATAGCATTCTTGAGACTTTCATGGGAACTATAGTGAGAAACTTGGGTACCTGATAGGTGTTGGGTCCAGGTTCAAATTTGGAAGACAATAAAAAACTTACATAACAGTAACTGGACATTTAAGTCATCAAATATTTTAGAATGGATCTGATTTACTTTCAACAGCAACTAAACTGTATTCAGTCAAAAAAAAAAAAAAGCAACTAAACTGTTGATGGATATAAAATAATTCAAAATGCCAAAAATTTTGGTAACAAACTACTTAACAAATTTAAAATGAAAGGAGTAAAAATGAGATGCTACATGAAATTGCCACAAGTATCAATAAACCGCAAGTTTTGAAAAAGGACAGAAACTGATTAATTAAACAAAGAAAATATTGAGAATCTACACAAACTCTTATATGACATTGTATATCTGAACTACTACACACCTGGAACCTGCTTAAAAGCCCGATCTTGATGTCAGGATACTGAGAAAAGCGCTCAGTTATGACATCAAAATGTTGTTTTGCTAAAACGATGGTCGGGGCCAAAACCATAGCTTGTTTCCCTGCTGAGACTACACTGAAGATAGCACGAAGTGCAACTTCTGTTTTACCAAACCCGACATCTCCACAAATCAATCGGTCCATTGGAGTTTCCCTTTCAGTCAAGTCCTTCTCAACATCAATAAATGCCTGTGCAGGTTGACAGAATTAAATTGCAGGATACGGATATTGTGAGAGGTATGGATAGAATTACACCAAAGATGATTATATTTGGATCACAATATTAATCATGAATTCATTAGGGGGTCTCAGCGGTCCAAGCCATATCTATTAAAATAGGTTGACTTCGTCTACCACGACGGGTCTTGCTCAACATGGAGAATGTAAATGGCAGGTCTCCAGTGATCGCTCAAGAAACATTTTGGAAGTGTGGATTTATCTGTTCATTTTACTGAAAACTGAAATGGGATTATCTAAAAAGCATGAGCTTAAGTGAGTGTAAGTGAGTGAGTGTGTGTTTTATTGAGAGAAAGAGAGAGCATGAGCTTATGGATTAGAGTTGTGCACATAACAAAGCAAGACAATAATCACCGGCTCAAGAAAATACCTGATTCATATATGTAAATTTACAATGACTTCAAAGGCTACTTGAAGATTTAAGAAACTACTTAGAAGGATGTGTTGATGGAGAGGAGTCTGGCGACTAACAAGAAGTTCAGAAATGAAGACAAACATTGATACATAAAATATCTAACCTGTTTCTGATCCGGTGTGGGCTCATAAGGAAATTGAGCAGCAAATTCGGCCATGGCTGGACTTTTGGGGTGTGGAGGTCTTCTCTGCTTCAGTCTGTGTAAGTACAGCTCCATTAAATCCACAACCATCTTCTGGATTGCAATCTTCCCCTTTATCCTTCTCCTCTCCCAAGCACTGGTGTCATTTAGTTTACTCAATGTACGTGGCCTCTTTGTTTCATTTGGACTGCATGGAAATTTCACAAGAAAAAAAATGATAATATATACAAGTAATCTGACCAGCATATAAATTTCATGATATTGATACAACTAACTACCAAATGATCAAATAACATGCTATTAATCTTGCTTCAGTCAATGTTGTTGCATGAGACAAGGTGAAAAGGATACTTGTAAGAAGAAAATAGCTCTATGTTCCAAGAAAAATGGAGAAAGCTGCTAGATTCCAAAGGTTTAAAAATCAATAGAACAAGAAGAAAATACTTAAAACACAATTATTACGGTAGTAATGGCGGAAAAGAGGCTTCAATTCACCACCGATGGTTAGAAGACAATGATGAACATCTAGATTCAATAATACAGAAATATGAGATGGGTGACCAACATGGAAAACTCTGGCTAGGTGAAGCAAAGTTGAATGATTCATGCCTGCTAAGCACAAGAAAATATCTACCATTTAGCCATTCTTCACTTTGGGAATGTAAAAGATAAATTCAATGTATTACCATTTTTACTTAATATATCAAGAAACTCCTATACCACAATTCAACTTCCCTAATATATATCAATCATGAAAAACTACTCATTCTAACACTTCCCTCCATTTAATAGTCATTTTTTTCCATTAGGTGTTTGAATTCTCACTATTCTGATTGGACATCATTAAACCATCTCATCAGTGAAAACATTGATATATTAAAATCACATTTCAAGTCTAAAACCAGTATAGAATCATAAAATTAGTGCACAAATAGAGATATTGAACATGATAATTCAATCACAACACATTAAAACAATTTTTTTTTAAAAAAAAATTAGTGCATTTCAGATAAGAAAGAAAGAAAATGATAGACTGACAGATTATAGCGGTAGAGCATACGGCAGGCCTGCTTGAGAGGGAGCTTCGCCATGCCGTCCGCGTACTCGATAAACACATACTCGATCGGCTCCGTCAAATCTCTCGGCACATCATACTTAATCCCCACGAACCGTCCGATCCCGACCTTCCGATGCACCACATAGTCCCCCGCCTGAAGCGTGTACGGATCAACCCTATATCCAAACCCCTCCCCCTTCCCTTCTTTATCCCCTTTCAGCTTCTGCAGCCCCCTCTGTTGCTGCTCCTTTACCATCATAATGTACTTCTCCGCCTCCACCGAATCCATGGACGTCGCCGGCGGCCCCTCCCTCTTCCCGTGGTCCCGCCGGATCCTCTCGTTCAGGACGGCGATCGCGTCCTGCTCCGCCGCCGCGTCCGCCTTCTTCTTGCTCTCCCCCCGAGGCAGCGCGGCCACCGAGACCCTCTCCGTGTGGACGGCCGAGACCGAGGTCCATCGGCGGGGGGGTTTCAGGGATCTGAGTCTCCAGAGGAAGATCTTCGGGGAAGGGTCAGGGCGGCCGGAGATGGAGACCGGGAGGAGAGAAGCTTTGATGGCGGCCATTGATGGAGGGCCGTTCGACGAGAGAGTCAGAGAGGGTTGGAGGAAGCCATGAAAAAAGGGCTTCTGAGGTTTTAAGAGGGTTTTGGATATCGCATAAATTTTGAGGTCCTTTATCGCGCTGCGTGTCTGGACCGAAGAACCTTTCGCGGGTGCTCCATTAAAAAACCACCTTCCTTTCACTACAATTTACGTTTACTGCCACTCGAATGTTTTCCCTCCATTATCGACTCTCTCTCTCTCTCTCACACAAACCCTAAATTGCTCATGTTGTCGCGATCACGGATCCCGAGCCTCCTCTCCTTGAATTCCGCGCTCGGAGAGCTCGCGAGAGGCGCCCGCCCTCACCAGGCGATCTCCCTCTACAACCGGTCGCGTTGTGAGGGCTTCTTCTTCCCCGACAACTACACCCTCCCTCTCGTGCTCAAGGCCTCCGGTCGCCTCTCCTTCCTCCGAAAGGGCGAGGAATTGCATTGCACGAGTTTCAGATTAGGGTTCGAATCCGACGTTTTCGTGCAGAATTCACTGATTTCTATGTACTCGGCCTGCGGAGACTTGGGCACCGCTCACAGGGTCTTCGATTTGGTCCCTGAATCTGTTCGGGATGTGGTGACCTGGAACAGCATGATATCGGCGTATGTGCAAAGCGACCTCCCTCGTGGAGCACTTGCGATATACAAGAAGATGAGAGTCAGGCCGGACAAGATCACCTCGGTGACTGCGCTCTCCGCTTGTGGGAAGGTAGGAGACGCTGATCGGGGAAGGAAGATCCACGCTATGGTTGTCATGCAAGGTGTCGGCTTGGATTCGTTCTTGGGTTCGTCTCTGATAGGAATGTATGCAAAGTGTGGGGTTGTCGAGGATGCTCGGAGGTTGTTTGACAGATTGTTGGATAACAATGTGGTCTGTTGGACTTCAATGGTTTCAGGTTACACTCAATCGGGACGTTTTAGAGAGGCAATCGAGTTGTTTAGGGAGATGCAGGTCTGTGATGTGAAGGCTAATGAAGCAATAGTTGTTTGTGTCATCTCTGCTTGTGCTCATTTGGGTGCGCTTGATCAGGGGAAGTGGGTGCACACCTACTGTGAGATCAATGGGATTGAAATGGGGAACAATGTGAACAATGCGTTAATTGATTTGTACTCGAAATGTGGTGATCTTGAGAGGGCTATGAGGATTTTTCATGGTCTGGTCCACCGGGATGTGTTTTCATGGACTGTGATGATTTGTGGGCTTGCCATGAATGGGAATTCTGAGGAAGCCCTTAATCTGTTCTCAGAAATGCGATCGTCGTCGGAGGTCAGACCAAATGAGGTTACTTTCCTCGGTGTTCTAAGCGCTTGTAGTCATGCAGGATTGGTGGACAGGGGATGTTTTTATTTTGATTGCATGAAGAGGACTTATATGCTTACGCCGAAAATCGAGCATTTTGGCTGCATGGTCGACTTACTTGGGCGTGCAAATCTTTTGATGGAGGCCAAGGAGTTCATCAGAATGATGCCTATCAAAGCCGATGTGGTAATCTGGCATTCACTGCTTTTTGCATATCAGATGCATAATAATGTTGAGCTTGCAGAATATGCAACTTCATGGATTTTGAAACTCGAACCAAGAAAATGTGGGGTGCATGTGTTGCTGTCAAATGTTTATGCCTCCGCCTCAAGATGGGGAGATGTGAAAAAGGTCAGAAAGGGAATGAACGATCATGGGATTGGAAAGCTGCCAGGTTGCACCTTTATAGAAATAAATGGCATTGTGCATGAATTTTTGGCTGGGGATAGATCACACCCTCTGGTTGAGACTATTTATAATATAATTTTGGGAATGAATAAGATTTTGCTCACTGAAGGGTATATACCACATACTTCAGATTAATTATGGGGACACATATTGTTCCTATGAGCAAAGGTGAGTAGTCTCCTCTGTAAAAAAATTTGTCCTTTTTGAATAATTTGTTGTCTTACACTGTAACTGGATTCTATGGAAGCTCATTGATCATATTTTATTAAATGATTATTAGAAACTGCTGAACTAAGCATAAATGGACACATCCCGAGTTCAAACCTAAAGCCCTGTTAGATAAGCCTTTTTTTTTTTATGGTCAGTTATGTCTATATATTTTTGAAAATAGACTGCAGCAGTTGGAAGAAACTCACTCATCTTAAGCTTATAAGGCCATATGATCCATGTGGTGTGGACGTTGGAGAGCTCTCGATTTTAGAATTTTGTTGAGCCATATCTGTTATTGTATATTAAGGTTCCGATTTTCAATGAATAAGGAAAATTTGCTTATACAAAAATGGCACATATAATTATCAGTGGCTGCTAAATGGTATGTCAGCGATACTTGAGCTTTGTGTAAAAATTTGACACTTCAAATCCGATGCTATGGTAGATAATATGTGGATAATAAACTTATCTATTTATTTGAGAAGGAAAACTCTTGCATTCCCTGATTAAATCGGGTTGTTTCACACCATTCATAAACACAACACTGTGGATGTTTTTTTTTTTTTTTTTGATTGGTAAGTATTTTTCTTGGCTAAATCTTCCCTATCAGCGGGGACAAGATTCGAACCCAGGTCTCTTCACTAAGGAGCGGGTACATCTACCATCCTACCAAGAGGAAGTTTGGTATTGTGGAAGTAGTTGAGGTGCTTGAAAGAAAACTCAGTGTATCTCGCATCAAGTTTGAGTTTCCTTCATTGAAATATTTATCTTGGACTGGGGTTGCTTCTATGCGGGAGCGAGTGCTGTGTTTTTTTCCAGGGGATGTTTGATTATCAAGGAGTGAAGGGGTAGGTTTGGACCACAGGGGCTAGTAGACTGCTTGTCTACAGAGTTCAGTGGTCTTTTGTTTTCTTTTGTACTTTGTTTTCCTTCAACAGGAAACAGGAAGAGCAGAATCTCCCACGATTTGTTGATTGTGGGAGGGGAGGTCAAACTAAATGTATGAAATTTCTCATTGCATTTGCACTGATTCTTGATAATAAGAGCAAGCATTTCCCTTTCCCATTTCATTATTCATATCTTGTAAGATTTAGGCATTTCCTTCTCATTTACATGTACAGATATATTAGCTACATGCTAGCCCTTTTAGACTGGATAGAAGAGACACAGATATTTACATCTGGGAACAAGCTACTAAGGGAAGAGCAGGGAAAATGCTTCTCACTTCAAATATCATACGTCATTCCAATCCTCAGTAGTCTTCCATGTTGAATTGACATCATGGTTTCTCCTTGTCGGGTATTCCTCCTGATCATATTGTAGATGTAGTTGACAACAACTCTCTTGAACAGGGATGAATGTGGTTCTGCCACCACTTCTGCTTCCCCAATAAGATAAACCACCCCCTTCTCCATTGCATTATCAACAAATTGTATCTCTTCTTCCACTCCTTGGATTGGCACACTCATAATTCGGGTTGAAGATCGTGCTGAGCGACTAACTGTGCCCTGATGAATAGATCCAGATGATGAAAGACGCGGTGGATCATACTGTTGCAAGGTTTCCTCGGTATGCACTGTAGAAGAACCCATTTTCCTCTGTTTGGTATCCTTTTCTTCATGACCAGGTCCTGTGAGGCCCTCTGCCTCTGGTAAAGGTGATGCATTTTGAAGGAAGAATTGTTCATGATGGATGAATTCTTTCAGATTTTCTACCAGCAAGTGCTCAAACTCAGTAGGTCCCTCCAGGACATCATTGTATCCATAGCGCACCACACAACGAAACATCCTGTACTCCCTTGGTTCAACCTGCCGGAAGAGAAAGCGCTCCCCCATTGCCACTTTACTGATGGGGATATGCTTTATTGAAACAAATACGAAAATTGAGTGGATAGATGGAATACTTGTGATGAAGTGAGGGAATATGGGTGGGATGCCTTGTACAAGTTCCGAGTAGAGGAGTCCAATTCCTGGAATTCTTTGGATGTCTGGGTTCATGGCCAGATCTCTTATGTATTCACTGGAGACCTTGTTTTGCAGCTCAAACATGTATCTCTTTTTATGGACATAATGCCATATGCTCATTATCAGCATGAGGAAGAATGCAAAGGCCAAAGGCAGGAAACCACCCTGTGTGAACTTGTATAGGACTGAAGATAAATAGAGGATTTCAATAGAACCAAGCACTACAAGGAACAGCGCAATCCACCATATGCTTGTCTTCCATATCATGAGCATTATAATGGTCATCAAAAGTGTTGTAATCAACATTACAGACACCACTGCAATGCCTGCACAAAGGTAAGAAATAATGTACCCAGACCTTGTTTGCAGCTCAAAATATTCAATTGATGCTTTAATGGGCAAGTATTCATTGTTCCCATTTTGTTGGGGCTTGGTTGATAATTTTTTATATGATTTCTAAATTCACTGACAAAACATGGTTTTAGAAGATGCTCATCAATTTGATGAATTTGCATTTTGTAGGTCTGTAATGCTATGGATGCTCCTTTACTGTAGATAAAGGAAAAAAGAGGCTATTGCTGCAATATTTTGAAAAGGCAAGTTTACCAACCTACGTCATCATGTTTCATGTTTTGGTTGTTAAATGAATTATTTAATTATTGCTTTGGCTTCTTCATAATATATATACTTGCTTCTAAAGATTCTGATGCCATGCTATACTGAGCATACCGTATGCATTGCCGATCTTCTCTGTCGTCTTATATGTTCCTGTCACTATAACGCAGGCAAACATGAGTAAGTAGTTTAATTCTGGAATGTACACCTGGCCTTCATGCTTATCAGAAGTGTGGACAACCAAGACCCTTGGGAAACATCCAAGATTTAAAGATTGAGATATTATTGAAAATGCACCCGATATCATGGCTTGGCTTGCAATAATTGCTGCAGCAACCGCTACTATAAATGTTGGCCAGTATATTGAACCTGTCAATAGATCCAGTTGATTCCATCTTAGATTATAAACCAATGAAACCACAACAGATGAGAAAAATTTCCAACTTATGGTGATGCTCTAGGCATGACTTACTTGGGATTGATTTATAGAATGTATCATCAACATGTTCAGGAAATTTGGTAAGATATGCAGCCTGCCCAATGTATGCACACAATACTGAAGGGAGCAGAATTGTGGAGAAACCAATCTGCAAAATGGCAGCGACCTATGCTTACTATGTAGTTCAGTATTGGAAGCAAAACCTGGAATCTCTGTGTTTATCCAGGGAACATGGTTGGTACATGATTTTGGCACTACAAAAGAGAATCATTTGAGCAATGGTTGTAGATTTTGTAGACATTTCTACCAGGGTTGATGTGTATTCGGTGACCACCCGTGTTGGGTGTTGTTTAATAACTAGACAAGCTTAATCCATTTATATGGTACATGTACACACACACATTCTTAAGTTGACAAGTTGTGTGTAGGTTTTTGAGTTCAGATATATATTATATGGTAACAGATTTCAGATGACTTTCCCCCATTTTTAACATCTACATTCATTGTCCGAATGCTTGTAAGTGAATTTTGGAAAATCTGGTGCGGCACAGACTTTTTATAGTCTTCTAAAAGAGAATGCTTAAACTTAGATTTTTCTCTAAATGGTAACAAAACTGTACATACTTGAATGGCTCTGACGGAGAAGTGACCCAAGTCAGCAAACATTGCTTCGGTGCCTGATCCATGCAGAAATTTATAAGCTTCCAAATGGGGAATATGAACAGTTCTTAAAGCCGCGTTATTATTGACTACCTGTGATGCACAAGACAACGCCTCCAAGTGAAACCCAGCCTTGCTTTCCATTTCTTTGGAAGTAATCTACTATGTATTTTGGATTGAAGGCACGCAAGACACTCACATCATGCTTGAACAAGTTATAGATTCCAGTGAGGCTGATGAAGCCAAACCACACTAAAATGATTGGAGCAAATAAGTAACCAACTTTATCTGTGCCAAAGCGTTGAGAAGCAAAGAGCAGGACCAAGATCGCAATTGAAATGCCTACAATGGCATCTGCAAAATTTATAGTAGAGAAATCTTAAACTTAGATACCATGATGAAAAATAAATACAATCACCTTAATGGAAATGCAAGTAATTACAGGGAGAATTCATGGCAAATAATTGAAGATATCAGCAAATTTCGCATCTATGGAAACTCTGGCATGTAGAAATTAAGAAAATTCTCTCTTTCGTGCAATGAATAGGCATGAAATGGGCATTTTATAAATGTTTTATCAGTAAAAAGTTGAACATTTTACAGAATAAGTACCTTCATTGAGAGATCTTGCAGACTTCTTAATTCCTCCAACTGCCGAGAGAACTGCAGCAGCAAAAACTAGTTTTAGGTTCTGGGTTATACGTATAATTGCTTAGCACACAAATCAGCAAAAAAAACAATATTAATTTTTTTTTTAAAATCAAAGAGGTACTTTAGCCATTTGTTTTGAATGGTATAGGTGTAGCTTTTTTTACTTACCAGATATGCATGGTGTGAGGATTCCATCTCCAATCACCATAGAAGTACCTAGTATTGTTATGAGAAACAGCGCAAGTTGTGCAACTTTACTGTTTTCCAGCTTCTCCTTGATCCACTCTGCTGCTCTCACTTCTTTTGATGGCATTTCTAGTTTGTAGTTAGAGAGAGCCTTGTCCTCCACTTGATGATTTGGAATGAAGCTCACCTTTGCATGTCGGCATATCAAGGAATAAAGAGCAAACGTTCCTCCTGCATAAGTATAGGTTAGTTTCCATATATATAAAAAAGTATAGGTTAGTAAAGAATAACATATGAATGATAGATTGATAAGAGTATTTCAACCTTTGCTCCTGAAAAGTGGTTTTTATCTTATAGCTACGTTTTTTTATGCTAAGGAGAACAAGTTTAGAGATCATTTCGTTGCCTAGATAATGAATAGTACAAAAACTGGATTACCCTTCAATATCTAAGAAGTAAATAGTTTCAACATTCTCTGTACACATGAAAGCTTCATCCTAATAATTTTCTATATTCTGGTTCTCTCCTCTGTTACGAAAATAGAAAAACCCATAATGAATGACTTTGGAAACTATGGAGTATAAGTGTAAAGTTTTAGCTACTTATACCATGCAAGGATGATACATTATGCAGGGATGGAAAAACTTTAGTACCTGAATCAGGAAAACTTCAAATACTCTCCTGGAGAGGGAAAAGTTGCATCTAGTTAAAGTATGAATCGAGAATTTTCTTCATATGCTGAAGTTGCAGATCAGTTTCTTATAGGGAAAATTGGCCAATTGTATAAAATCTTCATCAAATTTAAGATCCAAGGTCTGGCTGTGCCCTGAAGTCCATATTATATCCCTTTCTTTCAGTTTTTTTTTATGACCCTAATTAAGAAATGATTTGTTTGTTCTTGAATTTGTTGTTTCTCAAAAAGAAAAAACAATTATGCACTGATAATATCTGTAGGAATTGTCAGCACGGCCAGTCCTAATCCTTTTATTTGTATCTGTATTGGGCACCGTTCTTAATATATTAAGGCGTCAGCCTATTGTTTACTTTAAAAAAAAAAAATATGTAGGAATTACTGCTTGAAATGTCCTGATGGACTACTCACCATCCCCATTATCATTGGCATACAGAACAATAAACACGTATTTAAGCACTGAAATGAGAAGTAGGGTGTAGAGAATCAGCGACAAGACGCCCAGGATGTCCTCTTTTTCATTGATCCCTTGAGTAAAGGTGCTTGAATACACATATAGTGGTGATGTCCCGATATCTCCATAAACCACACCAATGCTCTGGAATGCTAAAGTTAAAGTGGTTTTCCATCCCACCTGCTCCACAAGTGGCTCAAATCAAAAGTAGTTTCTGAAACCGTGTAAGATGGCCAATGATGAAAACAAAAAGTCCCTATTCTTTGTATCAATTTAACAGAGCTCAAAATTTTTCTATTCATAACAAAGCTACTGCTTGTGATGATCAGATATCTTTGTATCAATTAAAGAGTAAATGTGTAGAGATGTAAGATTTCTGTTTTTTTTTTTTTTTCCCTCTTTCTTCACTTGCAGGGGATGTAATACATCTTGATACTTATACTAACTATTTTTTATCAAACAGAGTCTTGACAAGTTTCTTCTTAGATTTGGCTAAATCCCACCTTCCTATTTAGCATGCTCTTCAACTGTATTGTAACAGAATACATGCTTATGAATTAACTTTAAAAATTTACCCTGAATATTGCAAAGTCTTCAACTCTTTTAGAACAAATGCATCCTACTGCTACAGTTCTTTAAACCAGGTATTGTTTTGTGAAAATAAATGAAAACAATCACCTTTCATTATGCAAACTCATGAGAAATTGGAATATTTGGAAAAAACAGTGAAATGGTTGTTTCTCGTGAAAGCTTGTTATTTGCCATATCCAGATTCATTATTAGTTGGCTTAGCCATGAATAAAAGAAAGTGCATCACAAAATATTTAGAATATCTCATCACATGTGAATAGTATCAAGGAATTCTCACCGTTGCATGATGATTGTTAGTATCTGATACTCTCCCTGCCTCTAAATTGAGAGAGTCAATATGCCAAAGCTTTCTCCATGACAGCCTTTTAGACTTTAGATTTGTTTCTACATCCGTCTCTACATCATTGCCCATTCCAGCTGCATTTCCCTGAACAGAATCAGCCATCAGTGAAGATTTTTGTGAATGCGTGATGCTCTCTCTTACCGTTACATTGGCTTTATAGCAATAGTTTACCCCATATGCTAATATTTTAGCAATAAAAATATTTGAACAGTAGAAATACGTTGACATTTTTGTATTTGTTCATAATTTGGTTGTTTATTAATATGTAAACGTACTTCTATTAGGTTGTACATGTAGCTAATTTTCATTTAGTTCATGCATGTTAATATGTCCACCTATACCGTATTAACTCTACAGATCTATCAAACCTCAAATACAACTTTCTTAAAAACTTGTCTACTATTCTTTTGACTTATAATTACTAATTCACGGGATCTACTCACAGAAAGTACCATAGTGGTTCAGTTCTTCATTTAACACAAGATAAAGTACATTCCTGGCCCATCTTTGTCTGTGATTTCACTGCTCTTTCAGGGTACTGATGTAAATTCTTCATACTCATGTCAGGCGATACGTGTATATATGTCATGCTGACTATATTGCACTCTGGAACTTTTTTGTTCACTTCATGATATTTTGGATTTTCTGACCAATTTTTTTGTTCTCCTAAGACTGGATGTCACATCTGATTGTATTCTTACGTGTTTATCTTTCTATCGCTTATTGATCATCTCAACACGTGGGAGTTCTGAAAACCAGGGAAAATAATCTATGCATTAATGCACTGCAAAGTATGTTTATATGATGCATGTTCCCTAATGCTAGCTTCCATGCTGTTCTCTGGGTACTCCAGTTGACTTAATTAAGTACATACCATTGCAAAATGAATGCATAAATGCATCTAGAATTGCACATGCATGGATGGTGGGTTAAGGGTGTGCAACACCGTGATCATTTCTCAGAATCACCTTCTTAAGTTAATAGTTCACATAGTCTACCAGGGAATTAAAGTCATAGTCCTGATTGGTATGTCAACCATACAAAAGAACTCTTCATGACTGAATGATATTATAATTAATTATTTCTTTTACATAGAAGTTCTGTTACCGCAATATCGCACAGAATTATTTGTATTTTTTGTTTCAATCTACTGTAGATTCTCTGCATTTCTTTGTCAAGTTGTGGTCCTTTTTATGTTAGCTTTTATGGAGGAACTCTCATCAAGGATACAAATTTTTTTATTACAATTTCTCGACTACTGAGACCACTGGTAATGATATAATATACTTTTTCCTGGAATCAGAAGCAGTAGCAATTATTTTAATAATCTGAGGTTTCCCTTGCTGGAGGAGATACCTATGATTCGTCACATGTTAAATTCTCCCCTTCATGTGCATTGACTTGAATATAGTGGGCCTTCAATTAATACATTGATTTTCTCTGACAGGCTCCATTGTGTTTGAATTACTTATTACTATATTTCTTTTAGCATTCCCTCCTTTTACAGAAAGCACATCTTAATGTCAAGATGCAGATCTCTGAAGAATAGCTGAATAAACTTATACTTTAGGAGATTTCCTAGTGGTTGCTTCTGGTTCACGACATGTAATGGCACTTTATACATATGAATTGGAAATCTGATAATTGATCTCTATGTGTTAATTTCTGTGTGACGGCAACTGAAACTGAGATTCCAATTCCTAACATGACTTTGTAGGTGTCTAGTTGGTTGTTTAATTAACGCAAGGCAAATTTTCCTGTTTTAATTTTTTAAATCATGATGGGACTAACACTTCTCCTTGTCTCAGGTTGCGCACCATACGATGTTGTTATTGATCGGTGCGGTGGTGGTGGTGCAGAACATATTCCATGGATATAAATATCGATTAAATCGATATATCGATTAGGGTTCCAATCGATATATCGATCGATATATCGATCGATATATCGATTGGCCGAATTTTTTTTTTTTTTTTTGAAAAAATGGAAAAAAATTAAAAAAAAAAGCAAAAAAAATGATACAAAAATTGTGGAAAATAATGAAAATGAATAAGAATAATTTCATATGAAGATATTAATAATTTTACAATGGTTTTGATTTGAAATAAAAATGCATAACTAATTAATTACAACATAAAACTATAAAAGTGAAGAAATTTCATTTAAATAGATAATCCATTGCATTGGTTACAAAATCCCCTCCCTGGGTTCCACCTAATGGTGTGCCATAACCATAAGAGGTGCCACCACCATCGTTGCCGCCGTGTCCACCGTTGTTGTCATCCGAATCTGTGTCTTCTTCTTGAATTTCATTATCCACATCTCTTGTTTCATCTGATGATTCAACTCCTTCTTGGCCCTGAAATTGTGTTGCAGGGATGACTTCGTCTTCTTCATCATCGTCGTCATCCTCATCTTCAGGCTCCTCAATGATTGGCCGTTTTCCACGTCGTCTTGCACCTTCAGATTGTTGAGTCTGCTGCGTGGATCGTCTCAGGCGTTGATGTTCTATGGCGTCGCCGTATGCTTGATGCTCCACTTGAGACCATGTCAAGTCTTCACCTTGGAATACTGGGCCGTCGACATCCATAATCCACTCGTTGTCGTCTTCCAATGAATCCAAATTGATTGGATCTTCATGTTCTGGGTTACGTTGAAGATTTAGGAAACGCTCATGCAATTTTTGATTGTATTGCACGAACACCAAATCATTCAACTTCTTTTGCTTCAACCGATTCCTCTTCTTGGTGTGTAACTGTTAAAAGCAAGAAAATTAAAATGAGATGTTATATAAAGTAGATAAATTTTAAAAATCGTACTTCGTAAATTTGTAAGGACAACTCACATTTTCAAATGCGCTCCAGTTTCTCTCACAACCGGAAGATGAACAAGTGAGTCCAAGAATTTTGATGGCGACCTTCCTCAACTCTGGTACCTCGCCCCCGTATTTATCCCACCAATTGACTGGGATTGTGTTGTCCCTTGCTCTCACGATGGTTCCCCAACTGAACGGTCCACTTTCCTGTAAATAATAATCCAGTTGTTTCTGCAGTCTGTCTTCCACCTCCGGATCTGGCTCCATCTTCGCCATTGCCTGCACACAACGAAGCATATGTGTTTGGACTGCCGCGTCCCGGTCCGCGGTCTTAAACCATACTCCGGGGTTAAGGACAAATCCTGCATGGTAAAGGTCAGACGACATCTGACGACTCCATCTTTCTTCTATTACCTCAATAACAGGGTCATATTGCAGTGGTCTGTACTGATAGTTTTCCTTAATTTTTTCTTTGGCCCTATCCATTGCATTGTATAAGTAGCCCATAGAGGGTTTTTCATCTCCATCAACTAATCTTAAGACATGGACCAGGGGAATTGCACCGTGAAGAGCTCGTTGTACACCTTTCCAGAATTGAACAGAAAGAATAGTTCTTTCTGTTTGTTTTCCGGTTCTAAGGTTGCACCACTTACTCTTGGTCCATTCATCTGCTACCATGAGTGTCCTAAGTGCATTCTTATGTTCCCAAAGTGATTGCAAAGTTAAGAATGATGTGGCAAATCTAGTGGGTCCTGGCCTAACAATATCTCCATTGCAAAACAATCTCATGCAATGTAATAATTGTGTGTGTGCATAAATGAAAACAGTGATTCTTCTAGCTAAACTAATAGTTCTAATATGCATCTTTCCAATGTCTTCTAAAATTAAATCAATACAATGTGCAGCACATGGTGTCCAAAATATTGTGGGGTGTCTCTCTATCACTAATTGACATGCAGCTTTATAATTAGCAGCGTTATCAGTTACAATTTGAACAACATTTTCTTTTCCAATAATATTTTCAATAACATCATTTATTTCTTTAAACAAATATATTGCAGTGTGTGAATGTGCATATGCATCAATGGATTTCAAAAACATGGTTCCTTTTGGAGAATTAGCTAAAAAGTTAATTAATGATCTTTGTCTTCTGTCAGTCCATCCATCACACATTAATGTACAACCATAAGTTTTTCAATGTCCTTTATGTATCTCTAAAATCTTATGAGTTTCTCTTACCTCTTCTTGCAAACATGTTTCACTTATCTCATGCATTGATGGTGGGGCTAAACCAGACCCAAATCTACCTATTGCTTCTAATGCAACATGAAAAGAACGTGAAGTTAATGCATGAAAAGATACACCTGCAGTGATTGCCCATCTAGCTATCTTTTGAATTGCATTTTCCTTTCTTCCTTTTTAATCTATTTTCTAAAGTTGTTTGTTGTCCAGGGCCTCCTCTTAATCTTTGATCAACTACATCTTCAACATTACCTCTACAAAATAAATCCATAGGACCTCTAGTGTTTTTCCTTCTTTGTTTGGATGGAGGAGGCCTTGAACTAGGACCACCAATTTCTATTATATCATCATCACTTACATGTGGTTGTTGATCTCCTATGTCTCTAGCAAAATCTTCAGAATAAAATGAACCTCTTCTACATTTACTCTCAGATTTTTTATTCATGAATTCTTCTATTTCTTTTCTAATTTCTGGTGTTGTTCTAGGGCAAGGTTTAGCATTAGCTCCTGGTGAATGCAATATGTGTTCTTTGAGTCTGGTTATGCCACCACTACATAGATGTGAGCAAAGTAAACATTTGACTATATGTTTTTCAGTAGCCCTTTTATATTCACCATATTTCCATGCAGGGTCTTTTGTATTAGCCGGTCTTAGATTAGATGAACTAGCTCCAGAAGAAGACATTTTAAAAAAAAAAAAGATTTTTTAGGTTTCAAAAAATTAAATATTAATTATTTAATTAAGTGGATGATGCTACTTTAACTACTTTCTAAAAAACCTCTACTAAGTGCAAAGAATAAATACCTCTAAAATAGGAGAAAAATTGAAAGAGAAGTAGTTTTCCTCCAAAAGCCTTCAAAGTCTCCACCAAAAGCCTCCAAGAACTCCACCAAAGTCCTCCAAGTAGTCCACCAATATCTCCACCAAGATAGGAAGTTTTTGGATTTTTGATGGATTTTTGGATTTTTTTTTTTGTGGATTTTTGGTTTCTTGAGGGATTTTGGAAAAAAAATTGTTTGCTAAAAGAGAGAGTAGAGAACTAGAGATTGTATGAGAGATTGAGAGTGATTGAATGGTAGAGAAGGAGTGTATTGAGTTGTTGTTGTGAGAATGGAGGGTTTGGGAGAGTATTTATAGGATTGGGGAGAGAAGGACAAAAAAATAAAAATAAAAATTTGATGGGGGGGTTTATGCAAATAACCCCCCCAAACGGCTATATAGCCGTTGGGGCCCCAACGGCTTCATAGCCGTTTGGGGGGGGTTATTTGCATAAACCCCCCCATCAAATTTTTATTTTTATTTTTTTGTCCTTCTCTCCCCAATCCTATAAATACTCTCCCAAACCCTCCATTCTCACAACAACAACTCAATACACTCCTTCTCTACCATTCAATCACTCTCAATCTCTCATACAATCTCTAGTTCTCTACTCTCTCTTTTAGCAAACAATTTTTTTCCAAAATCCCTCAAGAAACCAAAAATCCACAAAAAAAAATCCAAAAATCCAAAAAATTCCTATCTTGGTGGAGATATTGGTGGACTACTTGGAGGACTTTGGTGGAGTTCTTGGAGGCTTTTGGTGGAGACTTTGAAGGCTTTTGGAGGAAAACTACTTCTCTTTCAATTTTTCTCCTATTTTTAGAGGTATTTATTCTTTGCACTTAGTAGAGGTTTTTTAGAAAGTAGTTAAAGTAGCATCATCCACTTAATTAAATAATTAATATTTAATTTTTTGAAACCTAAAAAATCTTTTTTTTTTTTAAAATGTCTTCTTCTGGAGCTAGTTCATCTAATCTAAGACCGGCTAATACAAAAGACCCTGCATGGAAATATGGTGAATATAAAAGTGCTACTGAAAAACATATAGTCAAATGTTTACTTTGCTCACATCTATGTAGTGGTGGCATAACCAGACTCAAAGAACACATATTGCATTCACCAGGAGCTAATGCTAAACCTTGCCCTAGAACAACACCAGAAATTAGAAAAGAAATAGAAGAATTCATGAATAAAAAATCTGAGATAAATGTAGAAGAGGTTCATTTTATTCTGAAGATTTTGCTAGAGACATAGGAGATCAACAACCACATGTAGGTGATGATGATATAATAGAAATTGGTGGTCCTAGTTCAAGGCCTCCTCCATCCAAACAAAGAAGGAAAAACACTAGAGGTCCTATGGATTTATTTTGTAGAGGTAATGTTGAAGATGTAGTTGATCAAAGATTAAGAGGAGGCCCTGGACAACAAACAACTTTAGAAAATAGATTAAAAAAAGAAGAAAGGAAAAATGCAATTCAAAAGATAGCTAGATGGGCAATCACTGCAGGTGTATCTTTTCATGCATTAACTTCACGTTCTTTTCATGTTGCATTAGAAGCAATAGGTAGATTTGGGTCTGGTTTAGCCCCACCATCAATGCATGAGATAAGTGAAACATGTTTGCAAGAAGAGGTAAGAGAAACTCATAAGATTTTAGAGATACATAAAGGACATTGAAAAACTTATGGTTGTACATTAATGTGTGATGGATGGACTGACAGAAGACAAAGATCATTAATTAACTTTTTAGCTAATTCTCCAAAAGGAACCATGTTTTTGAAATCCATTGATGCATATGCACATTCACACACTGCAATATTTTTGTTTAAAGAAATAAATGATGTTATTGAAAATATTATTGGAAAAGAAAATGTTGTTCAAATTGTAACTGATAACGCTGCTAATTATAAAGCTGCATGTCAATTAGTGATAGAGAGACACCCCACAATATTTTGGACACCATGTGCTGCACATTGTATTGATTTAATTTTAGAAGACATTGGAAAGATGCATATTAGAACTATTAGTTTAGCTAGAAGAATCACTGTTTTCATTTATGCACACACACAATTATTACATTGCATGAGATTGTTTTGCAATGGAGATATTGTTAGGCCAGGACCCACTAGATTTGCCACATCATTCTTAACTTTGCAATCACTTTGGGAACATAAGAATGCACTTAGGACACTCATGGTAGCAGATGAATGGACCAAGAGTAAGTGGTGCAACCTTAGAACCGGAAAACAAACAGAAAGAACTATTCTTTCTGTTCAATTCTGGAAAGGTGTACAACGAGCTCTTCACGCTGCAATTCCCCTGGTCCATGTCTTGAGATTAGTTGATGGAGATGAAAACCCTCTATGGGCTACTTATACAATGCAATGGATAGGGCCAAAGAAAAAATTAAGGAAAACTATCAGTATAGACCACTGCAATATGACCCTGTTATTGAGGTAATAGAAGAAAGATGGAGTCGTCAGATGTCGTCTGACCTTTACCATGCAGGATTTGTCCTTAACCCCGGAGTATGGTTTAAGACCGCGGACCGGGACGCGGCAGTCCAAACACATATGCTTCGTTGTGTGCAAGCAATGGCGAAGATGGAGCCAGATCCGGAGGTGGAAGACAGACTGCAGAAACAACTGGATTATTATTTACAGGAAAGTGGACCGTTCAGATTGAGGAACCATCGTGAGAGCAAGGGACAACACAATCCCAGTCAATTGGTGGGATAAATATGGGGCGAGGTACCAGAGTTGAGGAAGATCGCCATCAAAATTCTTGGACTCACTTGTTCATCTTCCGGTTGTGAGAGAAACTGGAGCGCATTTGAAAATGTGAGTTGTCCTTTAAAATTTACGAAGTACGATTTTTAAAATTTATCTACTTTATAATATCTCATTTTAATTTTCTTGCTTTTAACAGTTACACACCAAGAAGAGGAATCGGTTGAAGCAAAAGAAGTTGAATGATTTGGTGTTCGTGCAATACAATCAAAAATTGCATGAGCGTTTCCTAAATCTTCAACGTAACCCAGCACATGAAGATCCAATCAATTTGGATTCATTGGAAGACGACAACGAGTGGATTATGGATGTCGACGGCCCAGTATTCCAAGGTGAAGACTTGACATGGTCTCAAGTGGAGCATCAAGCATACGGCGACACCATAGAACATCAACGCCCGAGACGATCCACGCAGCAGACTCAACAATCTGAAGGTGCAAGACGACGTGAAAAACGGCCAATCATTGAGGAGCCTGAAGATGAGGATGACGACGATGATGAAGAAGACGAAGTCATCCCTGCAACACAATTTCAGGGCCAAGAAGGAGTTGAATCATCAGATGAAACAAGAGATGTGGATAATGAAATTCAAGAAGAAGACACAGATTCGAATGACAACAACGGTGGACACGGCGGCAACGATGGTGGTGGCACCTCTTATGGTTATGGCACACCATTAGGTGGAACCCAGGGAGGGGATTTTGTAACCAATGCAATGGATTATCTATTTAAATAAAATTTCTTCACTTTTATAGTTTTATGTTGTAATTAATTAGTTATGCATTTTTATTTCAAATCAAAACCATTGTAAAATTATTAATATATTCATATGAAATTATTCTTATTCATTTTCATTATTTTCCACATTTTTTTTATCATTTTTTTGCTTTTTTTTTATTTTTTTTCCATTTTTTCAAAAAAAAAAAAAATCGGCCAATCGATATATCGATATATCGATATATCGATTGATATATCGATTGGAAGCCTAATCGATTTAATCGATATTTATATCCATGGAATATGTTCTGCACCACCACCACTGCACCGATCAATAACAACATCGTATGGTGCACAACCTGAGACAAGGAGAAGTGTTAGTCCCATCATGATTTAAAAAATTAAAACAGGAAAATTTGCCTTGCGTTAATTAAACAACCAACTAGACACCTACAAAGTCATGTTAGGAATTGGAATCTCAGTTTCAGTTGCCGTCACACAGAAATTAACACATAGAGATCAATTATCAGATTTCCAATTCATATGTATAAAGTGCCATTACATGTCGTGAACCAGAAGCAACCACTAGGAAATCTCCTAAAGTATAAGTTTATTCAGCTATTCTTCAGAGATCTGCATCTTGACATTAAGATGTGCTTTCTGTAAAAGGAGGGAATGCTAAAAGAAATATAGTAATAAGTAATTCAAACACAATGGAGCCTGTCAGAGAAAATCAATGTATTAATTGAAGGCCCACTATATTCAAGTCAATGCACATGAAGGGGAGAATTTAACATGTGACGAATCATAGGTATCTCCTCCAGCAAGGGAAACCTCAGATTATTAAAATAATTGCTACTGCTTCTGATTCCAGGAAAATGTATATTATATCATTACCAGTGGTCTCAGTAGTCGAGAAATTGTAATAAAAAAATTTGTATCCTTGATGAGAGTTCCTCCATAAAAGCTAACATAAAAAGGACCACAACTTGACAAAGAAATGCAGAGAATCTACAGTAGATTGAAACAAAAAATACAAATAATTCTGTGCGATATTGCGGTAACAGAACTTCTATGTAAAAGAAATAATTAATTATAATATCATTCAGTCATGAAGAGTTCTTTTGTATGGTTGACATACCAATCAGGACTATGACTTTAATTCCCTGGTAGACTATGTGAACTATTAACTTAAGAAGGTGATTCTGAGAAATGATCACGGTGTTGCACACCCTTAACCCACCATCCATGCATGTGCAATTCTAGATGCATTTATGCATTCATTTTGCAATGGTATGTACTTAAGTCAACTGGAGTACCCAGAGAACAGCATGGAAGCTAGCATTAGGGAACATGCATCATATAAACATACTTTGCAGTGCATTAATGCATAGATTATTTTCCCTGGTTTTCAGAACTCCCACGTGTTGAGATGATCAATAAGCGATAGAAAGATAAACACGTAAGAATACAATCAGATGTGACATCCAGTCTTAGGAGAACAAAAAAATTGGTCAGAAAATCCAAAATATCATGAAGTGAACAAAAAAGTTCCAGAGTGCAATATAGTCAGCATGACATATATACACGTATCACCTGACATGAGTATGAAGAATTTACATCAGTACCCTGAAAGAGCAGTGAAATCACAGACAAAGATGGGCCAGGAATGTACTTTATCTTGTGTTAAATGAAGAACTGAACCACTATGGTACTTTCTGTGAGTAGATCCCGTGAATTAGTAATTATAAGAAATAGTAGACAAGTTTTTAAGAAAGTTGTATTTGAGGTTTGATAGATCTGTAGAGTTAATACGGTATAGGAGGACATATTAACATGCATGAACTAAATGAAAATTAGCTACATGTACAACCTAATAGAAGTACGTTTACATATTAATAAACAACCAAATTATGAACAAATACAAAAATGTCAACGTATTTCTACTGTTCAAATATTTTTATTGCTAAAATATTAGCATATGGGGTAAACTATTGCTATAAAGCCAATGTAACGGTAAGAGAGAGCATCACGCATTCACAAAAATCTTCACTGATGGCTGATTCTGTTCAGGGAAATGCAGCTGGAATGGGCAATGATGTAGAGACGGATGTAGAAACAAATCTAAAGTCTAAAAGGCTGTCATGGAGAAAGCTTCGGCATATTGACTCTCTCAATTTAGAGGCAGGGAGAGTATCAGATACTAACAATCATCATGCAACGGTGAGAATTCCTTGATACTATTCACATGTGATGAGATATTCTAAATATTTTGTGATGCACTTTCTTTTATTCATGGCTAAGCCAACTAATAATGAATCTGGATATGGCAAATAACAAGCTTTCACGAGAAACAACCATTTCACTGTTTTTTCCAAATATTCCAATTTCTCATGAGTTTGCATAATGAAAGGTGATTGTTTTCATTTATTTTCACAAAACAATACGTGGTTTAAAGAACTGTAGCAGTGGGATGCATTTGTTCTAAAAGAGTTGAAGACTTTGCAATATTCGGGGTAAATTTTTAAAGTTAATTCATAAGCATGTATTCTGTTACAATACAGTTGAAGAGCATGCTAAATAGGAAGGTGGGATTTAGCCAAATCTAAGAAGAAACTTGTCAAGACTCTGTTTGATAAAAAATAGTTAGTATAAGTATCAAGATGTATTACATCCCCTGCAAGTGAAGAAAGAGGGAAAAAAAAAAAAACCCAGAAATCTTACATCTCTACACATTTACTCTTTAATTGATACAAAGATATCTGATCATCACAAGCAGTAGCTTTGTTATGAATAGAAATTTTTTTAGCTTAATTATAAATAGGGACTTTTTGTTTTCATCATTGGCCATCTTACACGGTTTCAGAAACTACTTTGTATTCTTCTTAACTTTTGATTTGAGCCACTTGTGGAGCAGGTGGGATGGAAAACCACTTTAACTTTAGCATTCCAGAGCATTGGTGTGGTTTATGGAGATATCGGGACATCACCACTATATGTGTATTCAAGCACCTTTACTCAAGGGATCAATGAAAAAGAGGACATCCTGGGCGTCTTGTCGCTGATTCTCTACACCCTACTTCTCATTTCAGTGCTTAAATACGTGTTTATTGTTCTGTATGCCAATGATAATGGGGATGGTGAGTAGTCCATCAGGACATTTCAAGCAGTAATTCCTACATATTTTTTTTTTTAAAGTAAACAATAGGCTGACGCCTTAATATATTAAGAACGGTGCCCAATACAGATACAAATAAAAGGATTAGGACTGGCCGTGCTGACAATTCCTACAGATATTATCAGTGCATAATTGTTTTTTCTTTTTGAGAAACAACAAATTCAAGAACAAACAAATCATTTCTTAATTAGGGTCATAAAAAAAAACTGAAACAAAGGGATATAATATGGACTTCAGGGCACAGCCAGACCTTGGATCTTAAATTTGATGAAGATTTTATACAATTGGCCAATTTTCCCTATAAGAAACTGATCTGCAACTTCAGCATATGAAGAAAATTCTCGATTCATACTTTAACTAGATGCAACTTTTCCCTCTCCAGGAGAGTATTTGAAGTTTTCCTGATTCAGGTACTAAAGTTTTTCCATCCCTGCATAATGTATCATCCTTGCATGGTATAAGTAGCTAAAACTTTACACTTATACTCCATAGTTTCCAAAGTCATTCATTATGGGTTTTTCTATTTTCGTAACAGAGGAGAGAACCAGAATATAGAAAATTATTAGGATGAAGCTTTCATGTGTACAGAGAATGTTGAAACTATTTACTTCTTAGATATTGAAGGGTAATCCAGTTTTTGTACTATTCATTATCTAGGCAACGAAATGATCTCTAAACTTGTTCTCCTTAGCATAAAAAAACGTAGCTATAAGATAAAAACCACTTTTCAGGAGCAAAGGTTGAAATACTCTTATCAATCTATCATTCATATGTTATTCTTTACTAACCTATACTTTTTTATATATATGGAAACTAACCTATACTTATGCAGGAGGAACGTTTGCTCTTTATTCCTTGATATGCCGACATGCAAAGGTGAGCTTCATTCCAAATCATCAAGTGGAGGACAAGGCTCTCTCTAACTACAAACTAGAAATGCCATCAAAAGAAGTGAGAGCAGCAGAGTGGATCAAGGAGAAGCTGGAAAACAGTAAAGCTGCACAACTTGCGCTGTTTCTCATAACAATACTAGGTACTTCTATGGTGATTGGAGATGGAATCCTCACACCATGCATATCTGGTAAGTAAAAAAAGCTACACCTATACCATTCAAAACAAATGGCTAAAGTACCTCTTTGATTTTAAAAAAAAAATTAATATTGTTTTTTTTGCTGATTTGTGTGCTAAGCAATTATACGTATAACCCAGAACCTATTAACCTAAAACTAGTTTTTGCTGCTGCAGTTCTCTCGGCAGTTGGAGGAATTAAGAAGTCTGCAAGATCTCTCAATGAAGGTACTTATTCTGTAAAATGTTCAACTTTTTACTGATAAAACATTTATAAAATGCCCATTTCATGCCTATTCATTGCACGAAAGAGAGAATTTTCTTAATTTCTACATGCCAGAGTTTCCATAGATGCGAAATTTGCTGATATCTTCAATTATTTGCCATGAATTCTCCCTGTAATTACTTGCATTTCCATTAAGGTGATTGTATTTATTTTTCATCATGGTATCTAAGTTTAAGATTTCTCTACTATAAATTTTGCAGATGCCATTGTAGGCATTTCAATTGCGATCTTGGTCCTGCTCTTTGCTTCTCAACGCTTCGGCACAGATAAAGTTGGTTACTTATTTGCTCCAATCATTTTAGTGTGGTTTGGCTTCATCAGCCTCACTGGAATCTATAACTTGTTCAAGCATGATGTGAGTGTCTTGCGTGCCTTCAATCCAAAATACATAGTAGATTACTTCCAAAGAAATGGAAAGCAAGGCTGGGTTTCACTTGGAGGCGTTGTCTTGTGCATCACAGGTAGTCAATAATAACGCGGCTTTAAGAACTGTTCATATTCCCCATTTGGAAGCTTATAAATTTCTGCATGGATCAGGCACCGAAGCAATGTTTGCTGACTTGGGTCACTTCTCCGTCAGAGCCATTCAAGTATGTACAGTTTTGTTACCATTTAGAGAAAAATCTAAGTTTAAGCATTCTCTTTTTAGAAGACTATAAAAAGTCTGTGCCGCACCAGATTTTCCAAAATTCACTTACAAGCATTCGGACAATGAATGTAGATGTTAAAAATGGGGGAAAGTCATCTGAAATCTGTTACCATATAATATATATCTGAACTCAAAAACCTACACACAACTTGTCAACTTAAGAATGTGTGTGTGTACATGTACCATATAAATGGATTAAGCTTGTCTAGTTATTAAACAACACCCAACACGGGTGGTCACCGAATACACATCAACCCTGGTAGAAATGTCTACAAAATCTACAACCATTGCTCAAATGATTCTCTTTTGTAGTGCCAAAATCATGTACCAACCATGTTCCCTGGATAAACACAGAGATTCCAGGTTTTGCTTCCAATACTGAACTACATAGTAAGCATAGGTCGCTGCCATTTTGCAGATTGGTTTCTCCACAATTCTGCTCCCTTCAGTATTGTGTGCATACATTGGGCAGGCTGCATATCTTACCAAATTTCCTGAACATGTTGATGATACATTCTATAAATCAATCCCAAGTAAGTCATGCCTAGAGCATCACCATAAGTTGGAAATTTTTCTCATCTGTTGTGGTTTCATTGGTTTATAATCTAAGATGGAATCAACTGGATCTATTGACAGGTTCAATATACTGGCCAACATTTATAGTAGCGGTTGCTGCAGCAATTATTGCAAGCCAAGCCATGATATCGGGTGCATTTTCAATAATATCTCAATCTTTAAATCTTGGATGTTTCCCAAGGGTCTTGGTTGTCCACACTTCTGATAAGCATGAAGGCCAGGTGTACATTCCAGAATTAAACTACTTACTCATGTTTGCCTGCGTTATAGTGACAGGAACATATAAGACGACAGAGAAGATCGGCAATGCATACGGTATGCTCAGTATAGCATGGCATCAGAATCTTTAGAAGCAAGTATATATATTATGAAGAAGCCAAAGCAATAATTAAATAATTCATTTAACAACCAAAACATGAAACATGATGACGTAGGTTGGTAAACTTGCCTTTTCAAAATATTGCAGCAATAGCCTCTTTTTTCCTTTATCTACAGTAAAGGAGCATCCATAGCATTACAGACCTACAAAATGCAAATTCATCAAATTGATGAGCATCTTCTAAAACCATGTTTTGTCAGTGAATTTAGAAATCATATAAAAAATTATCAACCAAGCCCCAACAAAATGGGAACAATGAATACTTGCCCATTAAAGCATCAATTGAATATTTTGAGCTGCAAACAAGGTCTGGGTACATTATTTCTTACCTTTGTGCAGGCATTGCAGTGGTGTCTGTAATGTTGATTACAACACTTTTGATGACCATTATAATGCTCATGATATGGAAGACAAGCATATGGTGGATTGCGCTGTTCCTTGTAGTGCTTGGTTCTATTGAAATCCTCTATTTATCTTCAGTCCTATACAAGTTCACACAGGGTGGTTTCCTGCCTTTGGCCTTTGCATTCTTCCTCATGCTGATAATGAGCATATGGCATTATGTCCATAAAAAGAGATACATGTTTGAGCTGCAAAACAAGGTCTCCAGTGAATACATAAGAGATCTGGCCATGAACCCAGACATCCAAAGAATTCCAGGAATTGGACTCCTCTACTCGGAACTTGTACAAGGCATCCCACCCATATTCCCTCACTTCATCACAAGTATTCCATCTATCCACTCAATTTTCGTATTTGTTTCAATAAAGCATATCCCCATCAGTAAAGTGGCAATGGGGGAGCGCTTTCTCTTCCGGCAGGTTGAACCAAGGGAGTACAGGATGTTTCGTTGTGTGGTGCGCTATGGATACAATGATGTCCTGGAGGGACCTACTGAGTTTGAGCACTTGCTGGTAGAAAATCTGAAAGAATTCATCCATCATGAACAATTCTTCCTTCAAAATGCATCACCTTTACCAGAGGCAGAGGGCCTCACAGGACCTGGTCATGAAGAAAAGGATACCAAACAGAGGAAAATGGGTTCTTCTACAGTGCATACCGAGGAAACCTTGCAACAGTATGATCCACCGCGTCTTTCATCATCTGGATCTATTCATCAGGGCACGGTTAGTCGCTCAGCACGATCTTCAACCCGAATTATGAGTGTGCCAATCCAAGGAGTGGAAGAAGAGATACAATTTGTTGATAATGCAATGGAGAAGGGGGTGGTTTATCTTATTGGGGAAGCAGAAGTGGTGGCAGAACCACATTCATCCCTGTTCAAGAGAGTTGTTGTCAACTACATCTACAATATGATCAGGAGGAATACCCGACAAGGAGAAACCATGATGTCAATTCAACATGGAAGACTACTGAGGATTGGAATGACGTATGATATTTGAAGTGAGAAGCATTTTCCCTGCTCTTCCCTTAGTAGCTTGTTCCCAGATGTAAATATCTGTGTCTCTTCTATCCAGTCTAAAAGGGCTAGCATGTAGCTAATATATCTGTACATGTAAATGAGAAGGAAATGCCTAAATCTTACAAGATATGAATAATGAAATGGGAAAGGGAAATGCTTGCTCTTATTATCAAGAATCAGTGCAAATGCAATGAGAAATTTCATACATTTAGTTTGACCTCCCCTCCCACAATCAACAAATCGTGGGAGATTCTGCTCTTCCTGTTTCCTGTTGAAGGAAAACAAAGTACAAAAGAAAACAAAAGACCACTGAACTCTGTAGACAAGCAGTCTACTAGCCCCTGTGGTCCAAACCTACCCCTTCACTCCTTGATAATCAAACATCCCCTGGAAAAAAACACAGCACTCGCTCCCGCATAGAAGCAACCCCAGTCCAAGATAAATATTTCAATGAAGAAACTCAAACTTGATGCGAGATACACTGAGTTTTCTTTCAAGCACCTCAACTACTTCCACAATACCAAACTTCCTCTTGGTAGGATGGTAGATGTACCCCCTCCTTAGTGAAGAGACCTGGGTTCGAATCTTGTCCCCGCTGATAGGGAAGATTTAGCCAAGAAAAATACTTACCAATCAAAAAAAAAAAAAAAAACATCCACAGTGTTGTGTTTATGAATGGTGTGAAACAACCCGATTTAATCAGGGAATGCAAGAGTTTTCCTTCTCAAATAAATAGATAAGTTTATTATCCACATATTATCTACCATAGCATCGGATTTGAAGTGTCAAATTTTTACACAAAGCTCAAGTATCGCTGACATACCATTTAGCAGCCACTGATAATTATATGTGCCATTTTTGTATAAGCAAATTTTCCTTATTCATTGAAAATCGGAACCTTAATATACAATAACAGATATGGCTCAACAAAATTCTAAAATCGAGAGCTCTCCAACGTCCACACCACATGGATCATATGGCCTTATAAGCTTAAGATGAGTGAGTTTCTTCCAACTGCTGCAGTCTATTTTCAAAAATATATAGACATAACTGACCATAAAAAAAAAAGGCTTATCTAACAGGGCTTTAGGTTTGAACTCGGGATGTGTCCATTTATGCTTAGTTCAGCAGTTTCTAATAATCATTTAATAAAATATGATCAATGAGCTTCCATAGAATCCAGTTACAGTGTAAGACAACAAATTATTCAAAAAGGACAAAAAAATTTACAGAGGAGACTACTCACCTTTGCTCATAGGAACAATATGTGTCCCCATAATTAATCTGAAGTATGTGGTATATACCCTTCAGTGAGCAAAATCTTATTCATTCCCAAAATTATATTATAAATAGTCTCAACCAGAGGGTGTGATCTATCCCCAGCCAAAAATTCATGCACAATGCCATTTATTTCTATAAAGGTGCAACCTGGCAGCTTTCCAATCCCATGATCGTCCATTCCCTTTCTGACCTTTTTCACATCTCCCCATCTTGAGGCGGAGGCATAAACATTTGACAGCAACACATGCACCCCACATTTTCTTGGTTCGAGTTTCAAAATCCATGAAGTTGCATATTCTGCAAGCTCAACATTATTATGCATCTGACATGCAAAAAGCAGTGAACGCCAGATTACCACATCGGCTTTGATAGGCATCATTCTGATGAACTCCTTGGCCTCCATCAAAAGATTTGCACGCCCAAGTAAGTCGACCATGCAGCCAAAATGCTCGATTTTCGGCGTAAGCATATAAGTCCTCTTCATGCAATCAAAATAAAAACATCCCCTGTCCACCAATCCTGCATGACTACAAGCGCTTAGAACACCGAGGAAAGTAACCTCATTTGGTCTGACCTCCGACGACGATCGCATTTCTGAGAACAGATTAAGGGCTTCCTCAGAATTCCCATTCATGGCAAGCCCACAAATCATCACAGTCCATGAAAACACATCCCGGTGGACCAGACCATGAAAAATCCTCATAGCCCTCTCAAGATCACCACATTTCGAGTACAAATCAATTAACGCATTGTTCACATTGTTCCCCATTTCAATCCCATTGATCTCACAGTAGGTGTGCACCCACTTCCCCTGATCAAGCGCACCCAAATGAGCACAAGCAGAGATGACACAAACAACTATTGCTTCATTAGCCTTCACATCACAGACCTGCATCTCCCTAAACAACTCGATTGCCTCTCTAAAACGTCCCGATTGAGTGTAACCTGAAACCATTGAAGTCCAACAGACCACATTGTTATCCAACAATCTGTCAAACAACCTCCGAGCATCCTCGACAAGCCCACACTTTGCATACATTCCTATCAGAGACGAACCCAAGAACGAATCCAAGCCGACACCTTGCATGACAACCATAGCGTGGATCTTCCTTCCCCGATCAGCGTCTCCTACCTTCCCACAAGCGGAGAGCGCAGTCACCGAGGTGATCTTGTCCGGCCTGACTCTCATCTTCTTGTATATCGCAAGTGCTCCACGAGGGAGGTCGCTTTGCACATACGCCGATATCATGCTGTTCCAGGTCACCACATCCCGAACAGATTCAGGGACCAAATCGAAGACCCTGTGAGCGGTGCCCAAGTCTCCGCAGGCCGAGTACATAGAAATCAGTGAATTCTGCACGAAAACGTCGGATTCGAACCCTAAACTGAAACTCGTGCAATGCAATTCCTCGCCCTTTCGGAGGAAGGAGAGGCGACCGGAGGCCTTGAGCACGAGAGGGAGGGTGTAGTTGTCGGGGAAGAAGAAGCCCTCACAACGCGACCGGTTGTAGAGGGAGATCGCCTGGTGAGGGCGGGCGCCTCTCGCGAGCTCTCCGAGCGCGGAATTCAAGGAGAGGAGGCTCGGGATCCGTGATCGCGACAACATGAGCAATTTAGGGTTTGTGTGTGAGAGAGAGAGAGAGAGTCGATAATGGAGGGAAAACATTCGAGTGGCAGTAAACGTAAATTGTAGTGAAAGGAAGGTGGTTTTTTAATGGAGCACCCGCGAAAGGTTCTTCGGTCCAGACACGCAGCGCGATAAAGGACCTCAAAATTTATGCGATATCCAAAACCCTCTTAAAACCTCAGAAGCCCTTTTTTCATGGCTTCCTCCAACCCTCTCTGACTCTCTCGTCGAACGGCCCTCCATCAATGGCCGCCATCAAAGCTTCTCTCCTCCCGGTCTCCATCTCCGGCCGCCCTGACCCTTCCCCGAAGATCTTCCTCTGGAGACTCAGATCCCTGAAACCCCCCCGCCGATGGACCTCGGTCTCGGCCGTCCACACGGAGAGGGTCTCGGTGGCCGCGCTGCCTCGGGGGGAGAGCAAGAAGAAGGCGGACGCGGCGGCGGAGCAGGACGCGATCGCCGTCCTGAACGAGAGGATCCGGCGGGACCACGGGAAGAGGGAGGGGCCGCCGGCGACGTCCATGGATTCGGTGGAGGCGGAGAAGTACATTATGATGGTAAAGGAGCAGCAACAGAGGGGGCTGCAGAAGCTGAAAGGGGATAAAGAAGGGAAGGGGGAGGGGTTTGGATATAGGGTTGATCCGTACACGCTTCAGGCGGGGGACTATGTGGTGCATCGGAAGGTCGGGATCGGACGGTTCGTGGGGATTAAGTATGATGTGCCGAGAGATTTGACGGAGCCGATCGAGTATGTGTTTATCGAGTACGCGGACGGCATGGCAAAGCTCCCCCTCAAGCAGGCCTGCCGTATGCTCTACCGCTATAATCTGTCAGTCTATCGTTTTCTTTCTTTCTTATCTGAAATGCACTAATTTTTTTTTAAAAAAATTTGTTTTAATGTGTTGTGATTGAATTATCATGTTCAATATCTCTATTTGTGCACTAATTTTATGATTCTATACTGGTTTTAGACTTGAAATGTGATTTTAATATGTCAATGTTTTCACTGATGAGATGGTTTAATGATGTCCAATCAGAATAGTGAGAATTCAAACACCTAATGGAAAAAAATGACTATTAAATGGAGGGAAGTGTTAGAATGAGTAGTTTTTCATGATTGATATATATTAGGGAAGTTGAATTGTGGTATAGGAGTTTCTTGATATATTAAGTAAAAATGGTAATACATTGAATTTATCTTTTACATTCCCAAAGTGAAGAATGGCTAAATGGTAGATATTTTCTTGTGCTTAGCAGGCATGAATCATTCAACTTTGCTTCACCTAGCCAGAGTTTTCCATGTTGGTCACCCATCTCATATTTCTGTATTATTGAATCTAGATGTTAATCATTGTCTTCTAACCATCAGTGGTGAATTGAAGCCTCTTTTCCGCCATTACTACCGTAATAATTGTGTTTTAAGTATTTTCTTCTTGTTCTATTGATTTTTAAACCTTTGGAATCTAGCAGCTTTCTCCATTTTTCTTGGAACATAGAGCTATTTTCTTCTTACAAGCATCCTTTTCACCTTGTCTCATGCAACAACATTGACTGAAGCAAGATTAATAGCATGTTATTTGATCATTTGGTAGTTAGTTGTATCAATATCATGAAATTTATATGCTGGTCAGATTACTTGTATATATTATCATTTTTTTTCTTGTGAAATTTCCATGCAGTCCAAATGAAACAAAGAGGCCACGTACATTGAGTAAACTAAATGACACCAGTGCTTGGGAGAGGAGAAGGATAAAGGGGAAGATTGCAATCCAGAAGATGGTTGTGGATTTAATGGAGCTGTACTTACACAGACTGAAGCAGAGAAGACCTCCACACCCCAAAAGTCCAGCCATGGCCGAATTTGTTGCTCAATTTCCTTATGAGCCCACACCGGATCAGAAACAGGTTAGATATTTTATGTATCAATGCTTGTCTTCATTTCTGAACTTCTTGTTAGTCGCCAGACTCCTCTCCATCAACACATCCTTCTAAGTAGTTTCTTAAATCTTCAAGTAGCCTTTGAAGTCGTTGTAAATTTACATATATGAATCAGGTATTTTCTTGAGCCGGTGATTATTGTCTTGCTTTGTTATGTGCACAACTCTAATCCATAAGCTCATGCTCTCTCTTTCTCTCAATAAAACACACACTCACTCACTTCCACTCACTTAAGCTCATGTTTTTTAGATAATCCCATTTCAGTTTTCAGTAAAATGAACAGATAAATCCACACTTCCAAAATGTTTCTTGAGCAATCACTGGAGACCTGCCATTTACATTCTCCATGTTGAGCAAGACCCGTCGTGGTAGACGAAGTCAACCTATTTTAATAGATATGGCTTGGACCGCTGAGACCCCCTAATGAATTCATGATTAATATTGTGATCCAAATATAATCATCTTTGGTGTAATTCTATCCATACCTCTCACAATATCCGTATCCTGCAATTTAATTCTGTCAACCTGCACAGGCATTTATTGATGTTGAGAAGGACTTGACTGAAAGGGAAACTCCAATGGACCGATTGATTTGTGGAGATGTCGGGTTTGGTAAAACAGAAGTTGCACTTCGTGCTATCTTCAGTGTAGTCTCAGCAGGGAAACAAGCTATGGTTTTGGCCCCGACCATCGTTTTAGCAAAACAACATTTTGATGTCATAACTGAGCGCTTTTCTCAGTATCCTGACATCAAGATCGGGCTTTTAAGCAGGTTCCAGGTGTGTAGTAGTTCAGATATACAATGTCATATAAGAGTTTGTGTAGATTCTCAATATTTTCTTTGTTTAATTAATCAGTTTCTGTCCTTTTTCAAAACTTGCGGTTTATTGATACTTGTGGCAATTTCATGTAGCATACTCCTTTCATTTTAAATTTGTTAAGTAGTTTGTTACCAAAATTTTTGGCATTTTGAATTATTTTATATCCATCAACAGTTTAGTTGCTTTTTTTTTTTTTTGACTGAATACAGTTTAGTTGCTGTTGAAAGTAAATCAGATCCATTCTAAAATATTTGATGACTTAAATGTCCAGTTACTGTTATGTAAGTTTTTTTATTGTCTTCCAAATTTGAACCTGGACCTTGAACCTGGACCCAACACCTATCAGGTACCCAAGTTTCTCACTATAGTTCCCATGAAAGTCTCAAGAATGCTATCTTATTTGAATTAAGTTCAATTTTTAAGAAAGAACCTTTGTTGGACAGCCACAGTAGAACATATTTTACACCATATCAGGAGGAAATAGTAATTTCGTTTCTTCTAGTTTTGTCATTTGAATGATTATGCTTGACTTTTTAAAGTTATGCATATGGATTTCAACACTTTCTTTTTAATGATTAGTAGTTCTTCATAAATCTTAACTGCATTCATAATATCTTGTTTCTTTTGCAGATAACTCGTGCATGTATTTGTATTTTGTCATTTTACTGAAAGTTATGCTGATAAGATTCTGCAGATGGAAAATCACACTTGCTGTTATCTTTTGTACCTTGATGCATTGATATAAATTATTTAGTTACTCTTTCATGAGCAAGTGGTTTATGATAGTTCTTTAAGCTTCATTTTTTTCCTGCCTAACTAATTTCAGCTATAACATGCAGACAAAGTCAGAGAAGGAGAAATACCTTTCCATGATTAAAAACGGCGATTTGGATATTATTGTTGGGACTCATGCCCTTCTTGGAAATCGGGTGGTCTATAACAGTCTTGGCCTTCTTGTTGTTGATGAGGAACAGGTAGGTCTTTTAGGTCATTCTTCTATTTTTTTATTTTTTATTGAAGCTGCAGACTGTTTATAAACATTGTCTCAAAATGGACCTGCAACAAGAGTTAGCTGGACGTAACATCCATTGTCATTAGCTTATAAAAATTTGAGGTAGTTAGAATGAACAACACAGATGCATGCCTAAAAATAATTTTTCTCTTTTTTAACCTACCTTTTTCTTGAGTAATTAATCAAGAAAAAATATTGAAACATTTTTTTTTTAAGAAAATTATCCGTTTTCTGTTTGAATTCTGAAGTTGATAATTATCCAATTTATGCTATACACAAATCTTTAATGGTGGAGGAATTGAAGTCTAACTCTGAACTTAGCATGCTTAAGCTGAAAGTTAGATTTGCAACATAGAGAGCTTTATGGACAGCCATTAACTGACATGCAACTTTTAACTTGACAGAGGTTTGGTGTCAAGCAAAAGGAGAAGATAGCCTCCTTCAAAACCTCAGTTGATGTTCTAACTCTTTCTGCAACCCCTATTCCGCGCACCCTTTACTTAGCATTGACTGGATTCCGTGATGCTAGGTAATGACTTCTTTATAGGCTTCATAATCTTCCTGATCGACCTAGCATGGTTAGGAAACCACCATTCTTTAAGTCATGAAATCATCAAATTCATTATGACATTCAGTACTGTGCAATTTAAGTAAATTGTGATTTGCAACAAGAACTTCATGCAAGATAAGGATTACTATGCATTATCTTTTCTGAATGACACACACCTTATAGTGCATGATTATTCTAAATAATGATGCATTAAGATTTGTAGTTATCCTCTCTTTCAATTAACATTGTCTGTACTTGTAATTGAGCCAGAACAAAGAACCCAAGAATGTGAAAGTATGGACATGGTATATGGAATCTAGATTGCCGTGCAAAGGAGATTGGCATAGTGCATGTTTTCTAGTACTAGAGAATTTCACTTTTGAATGGTAAAGAATTTATTACATGGAGCATGGTTTATCAATATGGGGATTCTGTTGCATCCATATTATGTCCTGCTTTTAACCCTTTATTGCAGTGTTTCAACAATGAACTGCTTATCTCCTTGTAAGATATTATGATATGAGGTCATCCTTTTTCAGTGAAATTGTGAGGTTGGACAGGAAATGCTCCTAGCCAATGCCCCATCCTGATTGCATTGGATTGTTAATTTTGTAAAACCACACATGATTGTGAAAGGTGCATAACTGCATACCTATAATGAGCATGTGGATATGACATTTGTTCGTTTGAGGCATTCATAGGTGCACAAAAAAATTATTCGAACTCCTTATCAATGTATCAAGTAGAATATGATGTATGTTAATTGTATAAACTGCTCATATGCTCCAATATATGGATGATTTATCTGTGTGATGGGTGAGTTTGCTGATTATGTCTAGACTAAGCTCTTAGTTTACGTTTTTTTGTTGAATATAGCCACATGTGTATGTTAATATGTTAATTATCTTCAAATATTTCTGCAGTTTAATTTCAACTCCACCTCCTGAGAGAGTGCCTATAAAATCTCATCTGTCATCATATAGTGAGGAAAAGGTACTATCAGCAATCAAGTTTGAGCTGGATCGTGGAGGTCAAGTGTTTTATGTTCTGCCTCGGATTAAAGGTCAGTGACTTGACTTTTGTTTGTCCATGAAGCTCTCTGTTTTAGTTCCTCGTTCTTCATTATGCTCTTATTTATTAGTGGTATTATGATATGTAACCATTTGTTATCCTTTTATGGGGATGGATACTAGATGCATTGAGTAGAGGGGTTGCCTTTTAGTAACAATGATTTCAGTTAGAAATATTGGAAGATGAGCACAAAAAATCCCAAATAAATCAATTTTGAAATGCAGTGTGTGTTTCCTTTCTGTTCATCACAAAAAAAAAAAACACTTGATCATTCTAGTTAATAATGTTTGAAAGCAGTCCACAGCATAGTTTGCCTTCATTCCCTCATCTAAAGATTAGTTCGCAGTCTCCTTTCCGTTGCCTACCCCATTTTGTACATTGTTATGCACTTTGTGTATGCTGTTAACTCATACACTGTTATCCGTCCACTAGACATTGTTATGTCAACTATCTACATTGTTATGCATCTATATAAGTTGTTAAATCTCATACAATGTTATCCATCATCTGTACATTGATACGTAACTTGCACATGCGGATGGTGTTTGGACACAAGGACCTGGAATATGTATAACGGCTGACTTGTGAGTGTTTTCACATGCTAAAAAAAGTTGAGGGACCTAAAAAATTAAGGAATTAAAAAAATACCTGGCATTAATTTCCCCAACTTATTACCTAAACAGATTGTTGAATTTTAAGATATTTGGATGTGATTCTTCTTCTTCAAAAAAAAAGATATTTGGTTGTGGTAATTATTTTAGGTGTTTTATTGATTATTTCTACTTTTTTTTTGTAAAGGACTTGAAGAAGTGCAAGTTTTTCTTGAGGAGTCCTTTCCAGATGTTCCAATTGCTATTGCTCATGGAAAGGTAGTCCTTTTGAATTCATGATTATATGTGTCCTGTGCTGTTTCTTTTCTTTATTATTTTTCTTCATCCACATAAGTTGAATATTCATGTTTCATAAATTAAATATTTAATTACATTATTGTAAAATTACATCACATTCTACTTGATTGCAGCAATACTCGAGACAGCTGGAAGGAACCATGGAAAAGTTTGCTCTTGGAGAAACTAAGATCCTTGTATGCACTAATATAGTTGAAAGTGGGCTGGATATCGAAAATGCTAACACGATAATAATTCAAGATGTTCATCAGTTTGGATTGGCCCAATTGTATCAGGTAATACTGTTTGTTTCATGCATTCATTTACGCAGTTATGATTAAAGCGACTGAACATGCTTGTGCCTATCGTATGTAGTACAGACCTCATCTGCATGATAACATCATGAAACTTTTGCATTAAAGGATTTTTCAGAAATCACCATTCTGATATCAACATATGTTTGGTAAATTGAATTCTGCAATGCCCTACTATTTCCAGTAACCATTATGGATGTTCTCAAAATTATTCGCTGTTTGACAAACTACTAAGACTTACGAATGGATAGTAACAAAACTAGAAACATGTAATATAGTAGAAATTATGAACCTAACAGTATGGGAAACTTTAAAAAATTCAATAATCGTGGAGGAAGCATGGACATGCTCATTCAAGTTCCTGGCATGAAAATCAATTTATTTTGAAAAGAATTGCTTTTGCGGCAAAAATACTTTTGGGCAGCTTCTGTGGCATAACCATTCATACCTGTTTGCATTTACTTCTAGCTTATTTATTTTAGTGATTGTTTATATTCATTCGTGGCAGCTATATATCATATCCAGATGGTCCCATTTTTATTCTGTGCACTGCCCATGATTAGTAAGCTGGAAGTTTAAGACATGCACTACCTATGTACTCCATGCTCTCATATATCATACATAAATGCAATGGTCTCGTAGTCATTTTTTTTTATTCTTGTTTGATGCACTGCTGTTACAATTAGGAATTATGATTTGTGATTTTTGCTTCAGAATGTTGAGTTTTAACTCTAGATTATCTAATTAGTTGCGTGGAAGGGTTGGACGATCAGATAAAGAGGCTCATGCATACTTATTCTACACTGATAAATCGCTTCTTTCTGATCAGGCATCGGTATGTTCTCCACTGCTCTTTTCCCTTTTTATTTTCTGTGTTTTTTTTTTTTGTTGAGAAGATTAGGGACTCTCCCTGATTACCATGGATGTCTTTAAAACATGATTTAATCTACTCCTAAATTTTGTATTCATCAGTAGTGTGCAGCATTCCTTCCCCTTATATGTTAATACCCTTCAGTTATATAAGCTAAGCCTCATAGGCTACCTTTGAAGTTGTGCATGCCACTCTGTATCATTTAATGTCTAGTTTTGTCTTTGAATCAAGCTATCATAACTAATTCTGCTTTATTTACAGGAAAGACTAGCGGCTCTTGAGGAGTGTCGTGACCTTGGCCAAGGTTTTCAACTTGCAGAGCGAGACATGGGCATAAGAGGATTTGGAAACATATTTGGTGAGCAACAAACTGGCGATGTTGGCAATGTAGGCGTCGATCTATTCTTTGAGATGCTCTTTGAAAGTTTGTCCAAGGTACTTTTCTGATTATCTCATTCTCCTCCTCTTCACCTTGCTTTGGAAAATTGTATATTTCCAATAACCTGCAAGTAACCTTGATCATCTCCTGAATGTATACATCTGTCTTAGCCTCCTAGTAACTGCGTTATCCATTTACTGTGACCGTGGATTTTTGCCTCTGTGGGTATTGGATCGTTATTTTTTTCCCTACAATATGTTAACATATATGGAGTCACTGGGATATTATGTATTACATAAGCTACTGTTAGTGAGAGGTACATGTCAAAGGTAAGCAGGAATCTTGGACCATTACTGCACAATGCTAGCTTGGGAAGGATTTCAAGACTGAAAATAGTTGAAGGATGAAAGACTTGCAAGTAAAAAAAAAAAAAAGAGTAGGAAAATGTGAAAAAAGAAATGAAAAATTGGAATTGCAATCTAGATAATATGGAATAGGATTGATCTTGGAGATTTTTGTAATGATTTTGGTTGAAAACAAATAAAAACCAAATCTGAGGAATATTGATCATTTTACGAAGGAATGGGTGCTGCCTTAAAACTGGATGAATGATATATTACAAAGTGCTCCAGTATGACAACTTGTTGGGATGGCATCTTGAAACCACTGGTGAAATAGATATAAGCGAATAAAAGGGAGTTCAACATTCTAACAAATGCAAGCAGAATGAAGATGATGGACCATATACACCTGTTTCTAAATGTTATGGACCATTGCATCTGGTCCTAGGGCACTCTTCTTTTTTTTGATGAAGCACTATATCCTATATAGTGTGATTGAATCAGATGATAATACAAGCTTCATTTGTCCGATATTATATTATGTGCTAAAATAACTATATGGAAATGTTCCACCCTTGTATAAAGATATCATTTGTGAAAAAAGTTAGCTGGAAAGGCATTATATGACTGGCTTGATCCAGCTCACCAAAATTATGAATGTACATGAAATGTGTCCTGACTTTTCTTTTGTTTTTACAGGTCGATGAACATCGATTGGTTTCGGTTCCTTACAGCGATGTTCAGGTAAAGGGCGCATTTTTTAAGTAGTTCCATCCACTGTCTTCACGAACTGAAAATCTTGGAGCCTGACAAATTCTGTTTTGCCTCGTTTTTTGGGACACAGCTTGATATAAACATAACATCACACCTCTCTTCTGAGTACATAAACTATCTCGAGAATCCTATTGAAATGATCAAGGAAGCTGAGAAAGCTGCCGAAAAGGACATGTGGAGCCTCGTGCAATTCACAGAGCATTTGCGCCGCCAATATGGTAAAGAGCCACATTCGATGGAGGTATGTAAATATGCAAAGCATCATTGTCTGATCATGCTAAAAGAAAGTTGAAAATTGTTATGATAATAAGTGTGGAATGTCTGACAGATGATATTGAAGAAATTTTATGTGAGGCGAATGGCAGCTGATCTTGGAATTAGTAGAATATATGCATTCGGCAAGATGGTAGGCATGCAAACAAACACGAGTAAAAAGGTATTCAAGCTGATGACAGAGTCAATGACATCAGACATCCACCGCAACTGCCTTCTTTTTGAGGAGAATCAGATCAAGGTGTGCATGCTTCATTTCTAAGTTTTACAGTTTAAGAGAACAAAGAAAAACAAAACTAAACAGAATATTCTGGGTCTCATGTTTATTATTTTTCTATCATATCTAGAAACAATTACTCGTATGTCACATGGATATGGGTGTAGGAATCGGGTACAGGGATTCTTCAAATTTTGGAATATTTGAACTAAAATGAAGGATCCTCTAGATGTACTATTTGGGTACGGCACCCCAAATGAATGATCCTGGTAACATGGGAATTACTTGTTGATTCTGTGTTTTCAGATTGATTGTTTCCAAACACAACCATTTCATTTTTGATCTATAAATATATTAGCATTGACTTACACATGCAGAAAACATGTAAAACCCTTACTTGAAATAAATCCGGTGAAATGGAGCTTTTCTCTAATCAATTTGATACCCAATTATTTCAACAAATTATTTTTGAACAATTGTTTATAAAAACCACCTTAGTGGGGTGAATGACACAGGAAATACAAGGATGTGTAAGAACAAATGATCCTTTGTTTCTGATGAGTAACACCATCAATATCCTTCCTCTTCATGATGCGCATTCTTTAATGTATAAATACTAATATCCATGTTAATGTTTATAACATATTTTCGTGTTTGCTGCGAACTCACTCGTTCTCCACCTTTTGTACTCTCATTTTCCCATTGCAGGCAGAACTACTTCTGGAATTGCCAAGAGAACAACTCCTCAATTGGATTTTCCAATGCTTAGCTGAATTATATGCGTCATTGCCAGCTCTTGTGAAATATTAACTCCTCCTCAGCCATGGAGTGCCTGATTTTTTCCTACTCCTTGGACCTCCCTAATTCAGCTCAAGATTGCATATGGACCAGCTGGATGCGAAAATAGGGAAAGTGAAGAGGTTAAAAACACAGAATTCTTTATAATGGCTTACATATATAGACACTATTTATACCAGTGAAATATGGGAGTGTCATCTATCAACTCTCATAAAGTTGATACTTCTCTGAAGCTGATGCCGACATGGCAGGGACTTTCTTTCATTACATGCAAAGATTCATGCAGAGGTTCGTACAAATTCTGCTCAATCACGCAATCTTTGCTCGTGTTTCTATTTTTCATTTGGGGCTGATTGATCTGTTCTTCTCAGGATATAATGTGGAGCCAGAAAAAAAAGGAAGCGGTTTCTGGTCTGATCTCCAGAGATCTTTTTTGACAGGAGCAAGTGATTCACTTACTAATAGACAAACAGCTAAGGTTAGGTGTATAAATTAATCTCATCCCATCACCTAATTTTTCCAGTGCAGACCAACTGATTTTGAATTACTGTTGTATTAATGAGTTTACTTGTCTTGTTAATCAGCTGGTTATTTATTCATAGAGATTGGAAGAAAAGGATCCTCATATAATGCTAGTCGGGATTTTGTTTACATTTTAGGTTGAAAGTATCAAGTATAATGTTTGTATTTCTATTTTGCATACTTATTATGGGATGTTGATACTCTCAGCCTTTTTTGTAGTCATTTTTGCATAAGTCACATATATGAAATCTGCTGACACAATATATAGTTCATTATGCCAATATATAATATACTATGTTATAAAAAGTATAAAAATGCATGCATTCAATTCATATGAATAAACTTTATTTTATTGTATAAAAAGATATTTCATTAGTTCAAACAAAATAAAAAACATGTGCGATATGCAAAATTGATAACAAAAGAGCTGTTTAAGGGAATTAATAATTTGAAATAATTTATTTAATCTCATACTTTAGGTCCTTGAAAGTGTATGAAAACGTCTTCAGCATTTATATGTTTTTTTAATGTCCTTACCTTTAAATACAGTCTTTATGTTGGTTTTTTCTTTCCAAAATGTCCTTTTTTACATTATGTATCTATCTTTGTGTATTGTTAAGTAAATTTGTAAATTTTTAGAAACTAAGCAAACTTAAGAGTGTTTTCACTATGGAGAAACTTAAAAAATAATTGATTAAAAAATTTCTTAGTATTAATTTCTTCAAAAGTTAAGTGTGTACTCTAATGAATAAATGAATATGGTTTTTTTGTCAAGGCCATATAGGCTAGTATATATTAACTATTAAAAGAAATTATATAGAAGAGTTCTATTTGTCCATCCTCAGACCGACTCTGTATAAAACAATCTCGTAAAATATAAAAAACAGGGTGTATTAACCTTCTAATAGTTTCAATTGACATCAAATGTTATTTTTTAATCTAATTGGCGTAGGTAAGTTTTAATAAACAATTCAAGTCGCCCAAAAGTTATCATATTTATAAAACAAATAAATTTCTCTTTGTAATAAAATAGAAATAGTTTAAACAAAAAATTTAATTTACCCTAACCAGTCGAGTTAGGGGAGAGAGAGAGAGAAAAAAAAAAAGCAAGTCCAAATAGCATATTTAACCCCATCTAATTAAATAAATAATTATTATTATATATATTAATTAAAATCTTTCTCAGTTTTTGAATTATAAAGGGTGTTTCTGCATGTCTTGAAGATTTCAGGGGTTCAAACGCATTTTACCTTTTAAATTTTGGGAAAAATCCATATAACCCCCTGTATACCGGCTGAAATTCATGTAACCCCCTGACTTTTCCTTAAATCCATATAACTCCATGAAAACACCTATGTAAATCTAAATAATCATTTAAATTAAATTTCTATTAACAAATAAAGAATAATACCAAAATCTCTTACAGTATATTAAAAAATGAGAAAAATCTTATGTAAATAACAATTTTACCATTTTAGATATGATTTTATTATCTATTTAGAAGAGTAAAATCATCATTTATAGATTGTCTTTCACTTTTTTACACATTATAGAGGTTTTTTTGTATACTGTATTTTTAACCAAACTGAATATTCGCATAATATTTTTTATCTGACAACCAAAGTTTAACTTAAAAGACTAGTTGGATCTACATCTAGACGTTTTCACGGCGACTTTAGAAACAATCAAGGGGTTATATGGATTTCAGGTAATTTGTAGGGGGTTATTTGAATTCTTCCCTGAAATTTTCCTCTGCATGATCGAATGTCAATGGGATCAAGCATCATCGACTTCAACCCTCTCTCCGAAGATCAATAGTTGCGATCGATCGATCCTTCCAAACCCTAAAAAATGGCGGTGTTGATGTATCACATCTTCACATCGACGGCCCTCTTCACTCTCGGAATCTACCACCTCGTCTCCTCCGTCCGATCCCACCTCCGGTCCCCTCGCGACTTCCTCGCCAAACCCTACCACCCCCTCCCCCACCCCCACCGCCGCCTCCGCCACCTCCCTCTCTACCTCCTCCTCCTCTCCCTCCTCTCCTCCGCTTCCTTCAACCTCCTCTCCTCCTCCCTCCCCGACCCCCTCCTCCGCCACCACCGCCTCTCCTCCCTCCACTCCTCCGCCGTCCTCCTCCTCTTCCTCCTCCTCTCCCTCTCCCTCCCCTTCCTCCCCTCCGACCTCTCCTTCCTCCTCGCCTCCGCCTCCTTCGCCCTCCTCTCCTCCTCCTCTATCTCCCCCTCCGACTCCCTCCAGTCTAAGTGCGACTCCATCTCCGCCTCCATCTCCCTCGCCTCCGCCGCGGCCTCCCTCGCCCTCGCCTTCCAACCCCGCCTCTTCGTCGCCGACGTCGCCCTCGCCGCCTCCGTCTGCCTTCAGGGGCTATGGTCCCTCCAGACCGGTCTCTCCCTCTACGTCGAGGGGTTCATCCCGGAGGGCTGTCACCGCCTCCTCGACGTCCCTGGGGGAATCGCGGGGTCCACTCGGTGCGAGCTCGACGAGTCAAGGCTCAGGGCCGCGGCTCTGCTCGATCTGGTCTTCGTGTTGCACGCCGCGTTCGTGGCGGTGGTGGTGGTTGTGATCTATGTTTGCTTGGCGAAGATGGGAGGGGGGCTTAGGAGGAACGGCGTTGGGGGTTCTTCTTACGAGCTGTTACCGACTGCGGTGGCGGTGGGGAGTGATTCGGATCATGTTCAGATGAAGGCGCTCGCGCAGGCCTGATCTTTCTCTGTTTCTCCTGATTTTGATTTTTGTTTTTCTTTTCTTCCCTTGATTGGGTGTTGTCTGTTTTTTTTTGAATTGATAGAGATTATGATGACTCCCACTTTGTAAAAAGAAGCAATTTGAATGTTCACACTTCTGTGTTAAAACAGATTGTTCTGGTTCTTTCGGTTTTTCTTTGATCATTCTTCGTTCTGTAACCATTTCAGTGAGGGATGATGATTCGGATGTTGAATGTGGGAATTTATCTTCAACTGAAAGAATTTGTTTGTATTTCTATAGCTTTTTTGGATATTCATTTTTTTTACTGTTCTTTTTGTTTATGGTGAGCTCAATTGGATCTTGCAAGTTATATCTCTGGACAAGCACTTCAGTTGCGGATGGGAGATTACTTGATGAGTGTGAATTTGTGAAGATGATGTGTCGGTTAAAATAATATGGACTTATATCTGCTTAATGCCATTCATTCTGTTGTCTAAAGCAATGTTTCAGATGAAATGCTCTTGAAATGACTAAGATCTACTTTTTTTGGTGTTTGTTCTTTTATTGTATGGGAATGTGTTGTTTGCTTCTAATGAGTGTGTTTACATGATTTTAGGAATTATCTTTTCAAATTTGATATTCCTTCACACAATTTCATTTAGCCTTGTGGTTTAGATGCAGTTTATTACCCCCTCTTTAGCTAGCAGCCTAGCATGACATTACAAAATCCAATGTGCTGATTTTGATGATCAGAATTGTCTGTGTAATTAGGGCTACATTTTCATTACCGTTTTTCCTTATTTATTTTGGTACTTCATAAACTCGTGACAGTTGGTTCTTTTGAACTGGAAACATCAATGTGTATAGTTGTGGACGATTTTTTTAAAGGCGTGTCACTTGAGAAGTGTGTGATTTGTTGTAGCTAACAAAGAAATATCATTTCTCTTATGAATCAAATGTTGTAAAATGAATATATAGGCATGTCATCAACTTTTTTTTTATATTTTATTTTGAGATTTATTGGTGCTGAATCATGCTTTTTTGTTGTGTGTGGGGATAGAACAACCATGTATATGGTTAATATGTCTAAAGTCCTGTATGGGGATTTTAAACTCCTTTTTTCATTTAAGCTTGACATGTTCATGTTAGACCCCTGTTATGAGTATTCCAAGTGACATTGGCTAGCCTATCTTAAATTTTAGTCTTTAAAACATGGTTGCACCTCATCTTTGCTAAAAGAAGTGTAGATGCTGACAGCTTCATTTAACCTATCAGGGCTGTGGAACCACTTCTAGGGTTCTTTTATTGATCTCTCTACTGGATATGATTGAATGTGAAATGGATGTGGATTTGGCTGATGGCATGATTGTGCTAGCAGTATTAGCATGGATGTATGGTCGGGTTGCTGATGGAGTTGGATTTGTTTTAGGTTTGGAGTTAGAACATGTCAAGTGAAAAAAATTGGATTAAGATAGCATCTAAAAGGTTGTGTGAGAAATAGAGGGAGGTAGAGATTTCTCCCTTCCTCATGGTTTGAGTATAAACTGTGAGAGATGGACCTTCTTCTCTGTTTCAGTTAGCTGGAGATTCTTTATATTGACTTCTGAAATTTAAGAGTGATCAGACATTCACTCTCTTTGGGAGCTATAGGGAATTATGGTTGGGTGGATGAGAGTTTTTGGTTTTAATGGTGGTTTTCAGGTCAGACAAGGCCAGTTTGGCAAATGATAACACTTCACAGATTGGAATGCACTGTAAAGCTGATAAAGATTAACTACCACTCAAGAAATTGATTGAGGTTAACCGGTCAAGTTAGTCATGCATGGAACTAAAGCTATGATCATTCTCATAGGATTTCCATTTTACAGCGGGGTGGATAACTTATGGAGCATTTCTGGATGTATAATCACGCATTGGTACATGGATGAGTGCTTATTTCATTAATAACTTGTATTCCGACCTAAACATGATCTTATATTTTGAACTACGCAGTGAAGCATATGTAAATTTTAAGTTGTAATGTACTTGTGAGCAATTCATTCTTGGTTCTTGCTCAAGAACTTTGTTTAAACCATCATACCATGCAAAATGCGTGCATTCTGGAATATCATTGTTTTATGTACTTCGGAAGCATTTTTCTCTCTTTCATTTCTTGTGAATTTGTAGTTTGGTGAAAAGACAAAGCAAATAATAATTCCCCTATTTTACTAGCATCAACTTAGTCTTTCCATGCAAATGTTTTGAGTTTCCCATGGCTTATTTTTGAAGATGTTTGATGTTGAGATGTTCTAATTGAAGTTCTAGTTACTCCTATGGCTGTACATGAAGGTTGATAGCATGATCAAAATGATGATATAAATAGTTGTGACACTTTGGTTTCTCTGAATTCAATGGACTTTGAGGATAAATAGACAATCTGAATCTTGCAGGCAGGGATACTCAAAAGAACGAAAATAGATTAATTTTGATGACTTCATTTTTGTCATGAGGGAAGTAGTTCAATTTGGATGGTCATGATTATTCTTTTCTACGCCTGCTCTGCTGGTCCGCTTTTTCACTATAGCTTGACTTGTAGACATATTAGGTGAATTTATATTCGTATGGTCACAGGATTTATTGCAAAAGGCTGATAGTTAGACTCATACTATCCTGGTGAATCTTGTGCCCTTTATGCATTCATCATTTGATTGTATACGAAATATAAGTGCTACCAACTAGAGAAGAAAACAGAAAGCTTTGGTGTTTTTGTGCACTTGATTGATGTTTGTTGATGAGGAACAGTGTGCTTGCAGACAGATTAATGTTAGCTCAATGTAGGTCACTCATATATATTGCTGGGTTAGGTCACTCGTATATTGAATGGTCGTGATTGTGAATTGACCTGTACTTCTTATGTGATGATCTTGCAAAACAATTGATATCAATAACCACAAGTTGAACTTAATCATTTGTTTTTGGTTCTGGTTCCACAAATGCTTCCTTTTTAAAATTGGTTTTTTTTTTTTTTCAAGATTTTTTGAGTAGTCCTTTTACCACTCCAATAGAAGAAGCAACATTGATTTTGGACTGCTTCATTTTAATTAAAACCTCTCAGTGTTGCCAGTGGTGGTGTTGGTGCAGAAATGCCTTTTCGCATTGGCGCAAACACAGTTCTGCAGGTTCAAGGTAGCACCCACTGTACTGTTCTGGCTTTGTTGAGTTCTTTTTTTTAGTGTTCTTGCAGGCCTCGCGAGTGTGCACACAACGAATGTTTGTTTTCGTTGTTATCTTCAATGCCAGTGTCTGGGTGTCTGCCTGCATTCATGCTTGTTTTTGTCCTGATCCATTGTGGAATGAAGCCTTTGACCGCAATTAAAGCGATTGGATACGACAATGCTGCTTTATGATTCTGTAATAGTTTTTTTTTAAAGGATGGTCACCATCAAAACAGGTAAGACTTGGTATTCAGAGTATTTGAAGAAGGCAAAGCTCCGTCTCTTCACGCGGTTCTCTTATGTTGTCCTCCTCTCCTTGTCTTCAGTAAATTGTCTTTGAACCCTTGTTCTTATCTCACTCCATTGCATGTCCCCTTTTTAACCATACTGGAATTTACACCAGTGTAAATCTTTTACTGCCAACCATTCCACTCATATTCAGGTTGGTGCCAATAAGTTACCTGTCAGAATTCAGTTGCAGATACTTGTTTTTGGAACTTTGTTGTGTCAATTTAGTTGCTTATGATTAAGTTTTTAGACTTCATTCACCTCTTGGTCATGCAACAATATTCCCCATTAATATCTATATCAGTCATTCTTTCTTTATATATTAATGGTTTCATGATGTTTTTAAGTCATTGATTTAAAATATTCATTAGAATAACAGTTCTTTGACTGTAGTCTGATTTTGGTTGAATCAGAATATCTTCTTGTTCTTGTCCACCTACCATGCATTCAAATATCCCTCCCAACATCAGAGAACAATCCAACTCCACCCCCCAATACTCCCCCCCACACCGCCCCCCCTCCCCCCTTGAGACATGTCATACACATCCCCAGAAGAAGATTCTCAGAGTATCCACCTCAACAGACCGCCGATCAGTGGCAGTTCAACAACATCGAAGAAAAGGCGGGGCGTCGCTGGAAATCCAGGCAACCAAGCATTGTTAATGTTTTCATTCAATTGGATTTCTTTCTTCTCTGAATAGGTTTTCGAAGTTGGTCTGTTTTATTTACAGACCCAGATGCGGAGGTGATCGTGCTGTCCCCTGGGACTCTGATGGCGACCAACCGCTACATTTGCGAGGTGTGCCACAAGGGATTCCAGAGGGACCAGAACCTCCAGCTCCACAGGAGGGGCCACAACCTCCCATGGAAGCTGAAGCAAAAGTCTGTCGGCGTTCAGGTCAAGAAACGCGTCTACGTATGCCCCGAGCCGAGCTGCGTGCACCATGACCCGAGCCGGGCTCTTGGCGACCTGACCGGCATAAAGAAGCACTTTTGCAGGAAGCACGGCGAGAAGAAGTGGAAGTGCGACAAGTGCTCGAAGAGGTACGCCGTGCAATCCGACTGGAAGGCTCACGCCAAGATATGTGGCACCAAGGAGTATCGCTGCGATTGCGGCACCATCTTTTCGAGGTTAGAATCAAATAAACCCATCCATACAAGGCTATCAGTGTCGTTTGTGTTTAGAGTTGCAACTCGGGTGGGTTGGATCAGGTTGGAGTTCAACCCATCTTATTCTAGAGTTGGAGGAGATCAACTCAAACCTAACATAATCCGATCCTCAAACGCGAAGAGGTCAATCTGAACCAAACCTATCGGATTTGGTTTAAGTTTAGGTTGGATTCATGTGTAGCTTCAAAACGGTGTCATTTCAAGCAATTGAAATTTGAATTTTGTAACAGTCGTGTTGTGCGAAGAAAAAAAATAAAGATGAAAATGAAAGACAATGGTGGGGAGAGAGAATGTGAAATAAAACTATTAAAATGATAAATTTTAAGGAAAAAAAATTCAACAATGCAAATTTCATCTCGAATAATAACATTTCAAATTCAACCTAACTATTTAAATTATACTTACATCTCAAGGTAGATTCGGTTTGCTAAATCTCTCAACCCAAATCCAATCCATCTCGAATTTCAACCATGTTCCTCTAGTTTGGGTTTTGACTGAATCCGAACACTGAAAACAAGGCTCGAACTTGTCCAAGTGAAATTGGATGAGATTGGGTCGAGTTTAACCCAGTCAAGTTGCACATTTTTTTAGGTTTGGTAAAAGGTTAAGGTTTCAAGGATAAATTGTTCTAATTTTAGGGAATAAAAGGTTTATCAATTTTGTCCATGTTTACATTTTTCAAAATTGTGATAAAAAGTGATAATAAATGTTATTTCAACCTTTGGACAGAAAAAAAATTCTCATTTTCATTTCAAAATCAAGATTACTGTGAATATCTTATCCCTATTATTTTTTATACCAAACAGAATAAGTTGTCCTCTCCACCACTTATCTCTACAATTACTCTTTATTCCACCACTTATTCCATTGTCAAACTAGTATTTTGTGCTTGCACAAGTTGCTAATGTGTGATGCTAATTATATAACAGGAAGGACAGCTTCATCACCCACAGAGCCTTCTGCGACGCGCTTGCGGAAGAGAACTACAGAGTGAACCACGGCCTCGTGGCGATGGTCGGGAGCCTGCAAAGCCAGACTCCCTCCACCTCTCTGCCGAGTTCAAACGCAAATGCAGAATCCTCCGTGAACCTCTCCATCTCCAGCAAAACCACAAACACTTTCGCAGAGTCGTCGAGAGCGTCATCGTCTCATCTGTCGCTTGCTGGAGGTGGCGATCCGATGGTCTGCAACACCACAACGGGTTCTGCGTACATGTCGGCGACTGCATTGTTGCAGAAGGCGGTGGAGATGGGTTCGAAGGCGAGCGATGATTCAATATCGCCCATCCTTCTCAGAGGCTTCACTGGGTACTCTCCATTCAAGAAGGCAGAAACCACTCAAAGTCTGGGACTGATTTCAAATGCAGTCCATTATCATGGCTTGGGTGCCAATGCTGATGCCTCGCAAGGTGGGTTTTTCGATCCGGTGAACAACGATATGTTCATCAGAGAGGCGGGGGAGGGAAGGTCGACCGTCGATTTCTTGGGGCTTGGGCCTGGCGGCGGCGGTGGTGGTCCGAGCATGGGATATGGTGGTGGTGATATTGGGGGAGGGGTTGAGCATGACATGCATTCATATCAACATTTTCTTCCTGGACAAAATGTGCCAGAGAAACCTATGTGGAAGTACTAGAGTGGCATGCTTTGTCACTTTGAATTTTGGTGAACTGAAGTAGGCTTCAAGGCCCCTTTGAGTATTGCATTGAAGAATTTGCAGCAGATGATGTATTAGGAATGCAAAGTTATCAAGAATTCAACATCAATTTTTAAAAATAAATAAATAAAACAAATATTGGAGATTTAATAATTTTCAGTCAAATAAAACTATAAAAGACTTCAACCTCTTTGGATTCATCCCAGGATGCCCGAAATGCATAGCCAAGCAGCAGTTGATAACGGGCCAATTAGGCCTGGGAAGCCCAAATCTGTTCCTGAAGGATACAGACCCAACAAGGTCCAGGTCCATTATGGCTGTATTTGGGATTAATTTCAATAGGAGCGTTTGTTATACACAATCTTTTTTTCAGCTCCATTTTTAATCTTGAGTAATTCGTTAGACGCATACTCATCATAACGAGATATAAACTTCATTAAAAAAAATTTCATTTTATATAAATAAGTTCATACAGTGAATTGAGTATATATTTAAATTTTATAAAAATATATACTTCATTAAATAAGAAATGCTATTTTAAAAAAAAGAAAAAAGAAAAAAAGATGTGGACTTGAGACTATAAAAAAGATAATTCTAGAAAGGACTACAAGCGGTGGTGTAAAATTTCCCTTTTGAAGATGAAACATTTATTCCTGTGCCAAGCCCACTTGTCCATGTGATAATACAAGGATTGAGGCAGATCATGATTCACATCTTACCCTCTGAGATATCACTTTTTAGCTAATTGTATGCGCATTATTGGGGTTTAAAATTTCTCTTGGAATAAAGGAACATCTCTAAAATGGCTCCCCAGCTATTCCAAGAGTTCAAAGGGCATTTGCACTCACATTCCTCATTGCAAATGGATCTCTCTCATTAAATAGAAGTGGATGGCTTTAACCTTTAGACATAAATAATAGTTAATACACGTAAATTATAATCCATGAAAAAAATTCTAACCAAACTAACTCTTGACAGATAGACAGAAGTACCAGAAAAACTACGTACTTATCTGTAAAAAGAAATTAATGTGATAATAATTCTCTCTTATGATAGAAAGACGGCCTAGAATTCTTGAACTTTGTAGGTTTTCTTGAGTCTGACGGGGCGCGATTTCACATCCTCCTAAGATGCATTGCAGAATGTCAAAGAATGCGTTATAGACGATGAAAGAGTCTCTTTGGGAATAATGTGATTCTGGAAGTGCATAAAGCACCATCAACTCATAAGCCAAGTGTTCAGGCCATTGACATTCTCCACTTGATACACACCTCTATATATATTACACTCTCCTTAATGTGTATTTGTACAACAACAACAAATGGTGGGAAAAATGAAAAGGAAGGCATGGCCTTTACTTGGATCTCTCCCTCAAGGGTTTCCTCTAAGGGCATCTATCTCAGATATGCCATGTTGGGAATCCCTTGCATGGGGAGATCCTGGAAGAGACTTATGCCACTCATGTTTTTCATGCAAATTTAATTGATTTAGTTTCAATGATACTTGACACATGTTGATCTCTTTTGAAGATGATCACTCATGGTTTGTGGTTCCAGGTATGTGAACTGTCTTGCTTCAACACTTGATGCAGCTATAGTTTGCTCTTATAAATGATAATCAAAGCAAGTGTGCATCATTAAAAAAAAATTGATAATAGAGACAAATGTGATCAATTTTCATATATTCAATACCTCAAAAGGAACCACACCAAACATCAAATGCCTGAGATCAACAATATCAATACAGAAGAGTCCCACAACAAAAAAAAAGAAAATAATCACTTTTAAACTCCTCTGCCCTTTCAGCATGTACAGTTTCTACAACTGCAGAGACAGCTACGTTTGGTCCATCCTTCATTAGCTGAATTAGCAATTCCCCTATCTTAAACAAATTTCCTCAAAGTGTTCCTTGAATCTTTTCTCTCTCTTTAATCCCCGTTTCCATCCCAAATTCAGCAGCCAACATTTGCAGATCAGGCGATATCTCCCAATTCCCCTTATGAGCACTGCCACCCCAGCTAGTGTGTGCGGGTTCGGTGGGACATCTCTCTGAGCCAATCACGCTCTCGATCTGGCTCTGTATTTCCTCAAATTCCTCAGCATTCACGGCCTGTCGTTTCCCACCACCACCCATTTCTATGTCAACGCTGGTCTTGGCAAGATCTGGGCTCATAGTGCGTCCCATAGAGCGGGATGAGGTAAAGGTAGTTGAATCTTCTTTTACTTTTGCTCGAAATTTGTTTTTGGAAATCGGAACTTTAGAGAAGAATATCTCTTTTATGTTTTGTATGCATCCACGGTTGTAGGGATTCATCTTTCCATCGTAACGATATCGAAAATTCTCGTATGTGGTCTGCATGGAAAAAGGAGATTGTTCATCAAGAGTTCGCAGAAAGGTGAGTCCAACTTATACACTACAGAAAACAATAACAACAATTGTACAAGTCAGGCCAGTGACGCCAGTCTGTCACCTACCACAGTGTAACATGTACATTATAAACAATATCAACAAGAAAGACAATATAAAATGACAATTGTACAAGTTTGGCCCACTTATGTCCCATGCCACAGATGGTCAAACTTGTTCAACACAAAGAATGATAACAATATCACACAAAAACATATTCGCTAATGTATTCATTCGCAAGGTAAGGGGAAATAAAAAAAACCTGGTTCGTGCAGATTAAGTAGAGGTGGAATGCAGTGAGCCCTCCAACGAACCAGGCTGCTATGAAGGTGTATATTATTAGAATGCCAGACACTGGTGATTTCAGGAAAGCTCTCCAAAGATTACAGTCATAAGCTTGCATTATCTTTCTGAGATTTACCCAGCAGAATGAGAAGACATATAAGCACAACAATGTTGTTGAAGATACGAACATGAAGAAAAATCGGTAGTTCCTCTGCACAAGGATGAAATGATTAGAAACAAAACAAAGACCATAGAGAGGCCATATGGAAATGTAGTTCATCTGTAAACCAGCAAGTATCGAAAATCAAAAAACAATACTGTACTCTGTGAAAAAGTCGAGCTGATTCAATGTTTCACAAAACAAAAATTACAAGATCATCAGAATAGGCAAAAATAGACTTTCCTTTACCGTAACATATCAGAGATGGTTGTTGAGAAAATAAAGAAGGTTGAATATGGATTCAAGAAAGAAGAGAGAAGAAAGTTGAATATAAGTTCACAGTATTCAATTCCCCTTCATATCCCCCAATTTATTACATCTTATATAATATTAATAATTTGTCTCCCTTTAAACTAAAATTTGGTTCAACATAATCAAACAGTCAAAAATTGACATTTAAAAGTGGTTGATATATAGAAATCAAAGCTCACAAAGGAAAGAACAGTAGACATAAATATATACGAGTTTTAATAAAAATCCATAAAAAATAATTTTAATCACCACCTATTCCTTGTATCTTTTAAAAATTTCAATGGTTATGTGAGAAGAATTAATATTCCATTATGGATGTCACACAGATCATAAGAGAAACGCGAAGCAGTTGTACCTTGCCAATACACTGCCCAACCCAAGGGCAGTGGTGATCAAAACGCTCAACACAATTATTGCAGATGGAACAATGGGAACATCGTGGAGGCCGATACAACATGCATGTGTGGCAATACTTGACCTTGACCATAACCCCATTGACAAGGACATCTTTAGTGGGTGGCAAGCTTGGGGGTCCACCCTGACTTCCCGCCCAGTCTGAGGACAAATTGGAGCCATCTTCATCCGGTTCTGGAGGATATGCATTTCGGGGAACAATACCTGGATCTCTTCCAGAAGTGAGAAAAAGGAGGAGAAGTACCTGCATTGAAATTTGCACATCAGTTTGGAAGCTGTATGTTCATTTTGTCAACAGAGATTTTCAATTTTATCTGTCTATTTTAAGAACATCCTAGTGTTACGAAAAAAACACTTTAAATGAACGATTTTGAGTCGCATCACACACTAATTCAACCACATTCATATTTTACCAAAAAAAAAAAAATTCATGCCCATATCCACAGTGTCCTCTGCACTCACCACGTGATGTCTCCAGTTTGCAATTTCATTGGTTATATAGAGACTAGCTCTTATCAATTTCCGTCGGTCTATTCTCTTTCGAGAGTGCTGCTAAGATTCTTTGTTGGTTTTGTAACCCAACCTTTCTCATCCTTGGCCTGCCTCAACATCTGAATTTCAGAATTCAATATTTATACAGCTTGCTTGTAACTGTTAAAACATTCTGATATACATCGTACAAAGGCCATGCAACTGTCTCTCAACTTGTCCATGATAATCAGACGCTATTCCAGATGCACACTTCATTACAATCAACCCTTCAATTCCACGATAGACTTCACTCCAGAGAGTTCAATGTATTCCAACTCCTCTTCGTGCTTCCAAGCTTAATCTCCCATGATCTCATCAACTGCCTACTTGTCCTCTTTGAGTGTAGTCTACCAACCTATGTGTTGCGGTTGGCTGCCAATTGGAAATAATTATCGGCACTCTTTATCTATATGAAACTCAGATGCCCATTTCTCTTCATAACAGAACCATGGCCCCTAATGAGGCTTTGGATCCTCCACCCACTATTGATTTTCAACTCATTAAGAGCGGAGAAGGCAAAATTTATCTATCTATGGCTGTGCAAAGGATCCAGGGGAAATAAAAACCCTTATCCGAATACCAGAAACATAGCTCCTCCTCCGTGGGATACACAAATACATCAGTTTCTCTATAGCAGCTTTGAATCATTATCTAGGCCCATAACCTTTGGACTTCAAAAAGCTTAACTAATAGTCAATCCAATATTCATCTTTAAGGACTACACAAAATTATCCATGGAATAAATATGAAGAGTTATATAATTATACTACACCAGTTATAGTGGATTGCACCACTTACAGTTTACACAACCTATCCCGATATTGCTCTTGTATGTTTCAACAAAAATACACACACAGTTGAACAACACTACTCCTTAAGATTATAAAAATTGTTACAACCATATAGTGGCTCATATATGTGGATGCATATCATCATGAACTAGTTATGTGTTCCCCCTAAACCATGCTTTCAAAGAAGCAGAGCAATAGGAATCCACAGTCCACACACACACAAACACACAAAATCTACAAACTGTACTCTCAAGATGAAGAATTAAGCGCACTCAAAAGAAGCAAAACATGAGATCAATCATTTTGTCCCGATACACCTCATCCACCGCCACATAATTCATCAATACATGCTACAAAAGGGCATATCGAAGAGAACTTGATCGAATGAGATGAAAAAAAAGAAATCTTACATAAATAGTGAACACGACGGCGACGGAGACAATGAAATTCCCGAGGTGGTGTTGGAATTCATCGACGAGCCTCTGCGAGACGAACGCAGCGAAAAAGATGACCGGGATCACGATGAGACCGACCGTCACCGCGAGCGACCTGACATCCGGACCGAATATGAGCCTCCCCCCTAAGAAGAACCTCTGTAGATCGTTCAAAACAAGTTCTGAATTTTTTTTCAAAGGAGCGAACAAAAAACCATTGAAAAAACAATCGATCGACGTGAAATTGTTCATACATTGCTTCCTTTCCAGGCTTGGTAGACACGTTTCGACGGGGCGGTCGTTTCGATGATCCTCCGATTGGAATCGGAGAGCTGCGGAGGGGGAGGGTTCGTGTAGATCTTTCCCTCCATTTCTCTCTCTCTCTCTCGCTCTTCAGATCTCTCACCGAAACCCTCACATTGAACACTGTTTCGAACAAACGTCGTCGGAAGAAACAGCGATCGAATCCGCACTTTTTGATATCGCGATTTTACAAAATCTTGAAAACAAAAACAACATGCAATCAGAGTCCTGTATAATAATAATAATAAAAAAAGCGATATCAAACGAAATCGTTGGTGGGAAAATCGGATGTACGGATCGGATGGCCTCGGCGATTTGAGTTTCGAATCGGCGGTGGAGAGGAGGAGGAGAGGCCGAGGACGACGGTGTCGGATCGCCGATTAATTGGGGGGTTGTCTCCGGCTCTCCCAAAAATGACAACGACGAGGATGACGAGGACAGCTTAAAAATGACGCGAAAGCGCTCTGCCTCTGTTTCTCTCATTTTTTGTTTTTGTGAAATTACGATATTGCCCTTGTGTCTTCTGCTTTGTGGATAGGTTGATTGGGTTTTAAAAATAAAAAACCCTTATTTTTTTTATATATTAATCAGAGTTTGTTGTTAGATAATGTTTTTTATTTATTGCGTTTTTTGAATGGATGTATTAATTCTTATAAATACATCTGAACCATTTATTTATGATGAACTGTGTTTTTTTAAAGGAAGTCCCAAGATTTATATACATATTTTGCATGTGCAAAGAAGAGTTATTATAAGATCTCCGGAATAAGGAATTACAGGGGAAACTTTGTTAGAACTTCATTGGGTGTTGCATTCTTCCATGTGCATCTAAAACAGTTAGATATATCTTTCCAAAAAAAAACAATTTAAATTCTTTTGGTTAATATTAAAGATAGTCTTGTGTGATTTCTAAAACATATGATATATATATAACAAAATATAAAAACACATGTTTAATATCTCTATATACACACAAACACACCGCGAGCAAAATGAAAGAACACATAAAAACTTAACAATGTAGGTATTTTGCTTTTCTAACCCACTTGTATGAATGACTTTGAGATGAGAGTTGGACAACTGGATCATAGACCCAAAAAAAAAAGCATGGATCCCAACATGAATAATTGGGAGAAAAAAAAAAAAAAAAGCTTGGGAAGTTGGGAAAAAGAGAGTTTTCTACCTCTGAGCTACTTTTTTTTTTTTTTGAGAACCTATGAGCTACTTTAATTCAGTTATTTGTTATCTATATGAAATAAATGTCCACTTAAATATGATATCTATTAAACTTAAACAACATCAAAATAAATTTCTTTGATAAAAGAAATGGAATAATTAAATCATATATTAAGTATATGATATGGAAATAATTAATTATATAAAATAAATTTCTTTGATGTATCTACAAAAATTCTATAAAAGCCTACTCTACATTCTACAAGATAGATGCGATGAGTGGATAATTATGTGAAAATAGTGGGTGCATATATAATGATAATAATATGATTATTATGACTAATTGTGTTTTCTCTCTTTATTTGTTTATTTAATAATTGTTAATCCATATATTACTAACCAAAAGTAAGTAAACCATTCCAACTTTGTCAAGTGTTTTTTTTTTTTTTTCACTTGGACTGTTGTTATCAGAAGAAGAAAAAAAAAAAGAGTACACTCTCAAATGAATTCTATTTAATTTTGAAAATATTTTTGTTGGACTAAATAAAATAAAAGACATTAATATTTTTGTATATGAATTCCAGGCAGTTTACGGCGTGTATTTGGATTTTTCCTTAATACGTGTTTTAAAAGGTGATACGTCCTAGCAAAGGAGGGCATTTTAGTAAAAACGGTGAGTAAAACATAGATCTGCGAAACCCTCGAATAAGTTGGATAGAGCGCATGCTGACGTGGCGCCAGAGAGAGCCTTCTGATTCTCGGCCAGACCAACAGACGGGGGACTGTTACGTAATTTCACATATTCAGAAGAAGAAAAAAAAAAAAAGGTAAAAGCGACGATTCCTGACGACGACGGTGACACTTTGGATTCGAAACCCGACAGCGATTCAAACGTGCCTCATCTGTCACATCATAAATGACCATAATACCCTCCACATGTGGCGAGGGTTTAAACCGGCGAAGGGTATTTATGTAATAGACGTTGTGTGGTCCCACCAAATTGATGGCGACAAGTGGCGATGATGATGTTCCCTTTGAAATAAAGAAAAACAAAAAGCTACTTTCGGAAAAGATTCATCGGGGACCGATCTTTGACTATTCACAGACGGACTGGACTTTTATCTGCGTTTATAAAAGGGTAAAATACATGTGAACCCTTCAAGTTTTTGAAACTTGTAGAAACACTTCTTCAGCTTTAATTAATGCGATCTAGCGTTAGATTTTTTTTTTTGTTAAGATAAAGACAAAATACAAAAAAGTAATATTTTATCATTTAATTAATTGTGTAAATATCAAAAAAAAAAAAAAAAAAAAAATAGATATGCATTAGGAATATTAATTAATATAATAATCAACTCTAAATATATTTATATGTATTTAATGTGAGAATTAACATACACAATGGTTAGTTAAAAAGTGAAAATACGATAATGATTTAATTAAAATAATAAAATTGTATTTTTCTTCTATTTTTAATCGAAAATCTAATGATAGGGGTGTCAAATACATGTTTTGAAACTTCAAGGGTGTTTTTGCAAGTTTTAAAGACTTTGAGGGTCCAAACACATTTTGCCCTCCATAAAACGCTTACAGTAGTTTTTAAATTTAAATTAAAAAAAATAAAAAATATTTTAAAAAATTATGATTTATTTTAATGATTTATTATTTTTTATATATGCAACAAGTAATTCTACTATTTATCATAATAGCTAAAATCTACAGCATTAGATTGTAATTCACAATCTGATAATAAATATGCAACAAACATGGTTATGAACAACTCCAATTTGCGTCTGGTTTTACTTAGTTATGGCCCGTTTGGGTTTGCGATTCAACCAAGTTTGTGTCCAAAAATCCGAAAAAAGTGTAGACACCCATCCAAATGAGACTTCACATTCCAAACTTGAGGATATGTGTAAAAACCTAAGCCGCAGAACACCCAAAAACATCAGTTTTCAAACTGGATAGTCACAACACTTATTGGAATACATGCGAATTTACCAAAATACTCTCCAACTTTTGAAGTATTGACCACTTTCTGTCATGGGGTTTCTAAGGAGTTCACACAGGGTGTTTTGGTAATCCACACACATTAAAAATCAAATACCAAACATCTCATCTACTTTTCTCAGGCCCTTTCTCTAGACAAATTTGACATCTATTGGGGCATGTAACAGGGATGGAGGTGAATTTCAGCAACATGGAGGAACTTTGGGAGGCACGAAGGAGATTGCGGAGGCGTGGGGATCGTAGCATCAGCACAGGATCACATTTTCCTTCATTCCTGCTGTAACATGGGCTATTTGATTGACCTGCAACCAAGCGCTCTTTCATAATGCTACTCCGTATGTGGAAAACAAGTGAGAATCTGCGATTGTATCTGTTAAAAATTGGGGAGTGTATTGTGTAGGGGCCCTTTATGTAGGGATTGTAAATGGTTAATTGGTTGTAGGATGACTTCTGGTTGTTGGTCTAAGTAGAGTTCTGTCCTACTCTTTCCGACTTCCATTTTGTATTTTCCCATTGAGCCCTCTTATTTAATTAAGCAGATGTCTACTGTTTATCTTCCAAAAAAAAAAAAACACATCTCCTCTACTTTCTTTGTGTTGAACCACACTCTTCCATTCAAACCCAAACATGATTATGAAATTATGCATGTTTAATATGTGAGCTTCAAATGCAGTGTTTACAGAAGTGGACAATGTAGTCCGCACATATATATATGTGTGTGTGTGTGTGTGTGAATCTAATAACATCAACACTTAAAATTCAACCCTCCATTTATTGACGGGTGTGATTATATCCACCACCCAAATTCATAAACCCACAATTCAGAACTCTTTGTTTTGGGTTGTGGGTTTATGAATTTGAGAGAAGAGAAACAGAAAAAGAGGAAGAGAGAGGAGGATGGAGGGGGTGGTGGCTAGGGTATGCCGAAGAGGGGATGGGTAGAGAGAGAAAAGTGAGAGAGAGAGAGCCGGGAAGGGGTGGGTAATGCGGCGGTGTGGAGAGGGGGCCGGTGCGAAGAAGGCGGAGGGGTGCAGGTCTCTCTCTCCCTCTCTCTTTCTCTCTCTACCCCCTCCTCTCCGGCGTTTTCCAACCACCGCCTCCGCCCTCTCTGGCAACCACCCCCCTCTCCCTTTCTCCCTCTCTCTCTTCTCCCTCCACTCTCCCAAATTCCCAAGCCTAGGACTCAAAATTTGAGTTGTAGGTTTACGAATTTAAATGGGAGAAATTGAATAGGAGAAATAACTGCACCTTTTATTAAAAGATATATTTTAAAATGCAGATTTATAAATCGTATAAGCAAGGTTTCTATGAGCTTAACCTAATACAGTAACAAAGAATCTATTTTTTGTGACATGACATGTAATTAGATTCGATCATGATTGATTCGTAATAAAAAATAATGTTAAAGATCAGTCGTCGTGGTCTTTCGCTACAAATTAAATTATGAGATTTTGGCTTCTGAGTCATATCATGTGACTAAGACAAACTATTTTATCCATCTCTTCTCATAGATTGTGATAATAGTTACTATAGGAAGAATAAACAGGGCAAATCAATTTTTTTTTTTATCCCAACACAACAAAAAAAAAAAAAAAAATCATTTATTATGTACGTTTTAAGTACAATACGTAATCAAAACCAGGTAGGTATATATGATGGTGCCAAATCGCAAGCGACAAAAAAGTCCACCGCATGTTCGTTTGGAAATTAGTGGGTCTACATCAGTACTGGATCATGTGTATATTGTTGTCTTTTATTTTTTGTGTTTTCGTTTTTGTTGTTATTAAATCATATTTTGTGTGTCAAAAACACTAACAGTCAATAAAAAAAAATCATATAAACAGTATAAATAATCATATTTACTTTTTCAAATATATCAATTCTATCAAAAACTAAATTTATTTTTTAATACTCTAATTGTCACAAGAAATTCTTTAATCTCAAACTGACACATTATATCGTGAAGAAAACTAGATATCCAACCCGATGTGAAAAAGATTAATTAATACAACTCAATTGATGAGCCATTTTAAAAGATGCATGCTACTTCACCTAAAATACATGTTCGCATAACTTTTCTACATCGTTTAATAAAAATATATATATATACTAAAAGTATGCAATTTTTTAATAAAAATATATACTCTGCCTTCACCTAAAATACATGTTCGGGCACATCGGTCAGAGTGTCAAGACTCATAACACACCCCTCCCACTCCACTCACTTGATTCTAATTAGTGGTGATAAGTTACGTATTCAATCATTTATATTTGAACTCAGTTCAGATTTGAGCTTAATTGTGTACAAACTCAGCTCGTTTGACTCGTGAAAAGTTCAGTTAAAACTCAGCTCAACTCGTTCGTAAAACAAGCTTGAGTGCAAACTCGAACCAAGGCTCGAGCACGGGCTCGTTTAGCTCAAAAAAACTAACTCGTTTAGCTAAAAAAAATCGTGTTTAACAATTAAAACATGTAGAAAACAGATAATATGTCAAAAACAAACAATTATATTAAAAAATTATCACTAAACAATTATTTTCGAAACAAGCTCGTATCAACTCAGACTCGTTTACAATCGAGTTTTAAAAATTATTCAAGCTTGACTCGTATATCTAACCGAACGAGCTTCAACCGAGTCAAACTTAATAACTCGACTCGTTTATCACCCCTAATTCTAATAGCATATACGAAAATAAAATAGAATATAATAAAGTAGTTATACGGACAGATGAGAGAGATAAATTTCTATAATCTAAAATTCATTCCTCGGTTTCGATAATTTTAATTTTTTCTTTTTCTTTTCTAGGTTTGTCATATTAAAATATATTTATAGTTTGGATGATAAATAAGAATACACCGTATTCGTCTCCTACAAGAATACTTATCATGTGATATGGTACTCATGCACTGGTGGTGTTTGAGAGACCACTTCATAATAGTGATTTGAATGGCTCTGTGTTGGCCTCAAATCACCAAATAAAAAAAATAAAAAAAAAACTTCCATGATGTCAACATATATTGAATAACCGTGGATCTCTGATTAGTTATTAAAGTTTAAATTAATGAACTATGGAAACTAATTCAAGACGCGGGTTGAAAATATGTTCAAGCGAAAATTTTATAAGAACTGAAATTCTCGTGAAATTGAGAGAGATAAGTAAAGTTTGCGTTTGAAAAGCTAAAAATTCTCAAACTCGGATACAAACAAATTTTCAACATTCAATTTTTCAAATCACAATCTTCTCTTTTTTTTACTAAAAATTCTTACGGTTGAAAAGCTTATAAAACAACCCTTTTTAAAAACTGAGTTTAAAACACAAAATTCTAAAAATCTTAACGTTTCAACCTCACATCCAAACGCAGCTTAAGCCAAACTAAACTGGGTGCAAGAAACTGAACGTTGATAATACAAACATAAATCAAGTCAAAACTTCAAATTTTTGACATGTTAAAGCAACATAAATTACCTATCAGTGACAAATTTGGGGCCGGGATGATAGAAATGTGCTCCTTCCTTTCTTGCAGCATCCAACTTCCTGATTTGAATGTGAAAAATCAAATGAGAGCGTAAGCCAAATACGGGCAGTTTCCACATAAAGCATTATTATTGTACAGCAGCACAAGCAGTCAAGCATGGTCAAGGCATTCAAATATGTCACAGCCAGGAAGAAGGGCACCTCATGTATGGACTGCTTAAAATACATTGGGCGATGAAAAGCAAAGTTAAGCATGCATGCCTTAGGATCCCAACCATTGTCTGAAATAGGATTGCATCTGATCACGATGAGCAGCATTGCCAACATTGACAGTGGGAATGATCTTTTTAGGCTTCAGAAACTGACAATAAAGGAAATCATGTCAACCACAAATATCATAGATGAGAAGGATTTTAATGTTGGCAAAAGACCTGAACAAATTCTCTGAGTTCTGTGAAACTTGAGTGCTCGCTGTAAGGAACACCTGGAAAAAAATTATCCCCAGAGTAAGTATTTCCATCTCTTAGAAAACAAAATGCCCACAGACTGCTCTTGAAAATTTATCCGTTGAGAAAAAAAATATGTTTTTTGATCCACGAGTGAAAACTGAAGTTTGGGTACCCTTTTTAAAAGTTGATCCCAAAGAATGAAATAAGTTAATATTCTCAGTTTCTCACCCAACAAATAACTAATTATAGTTCCATGTGTTTATTTTAAGCTACCTAAAATAACAGTGGAATGACCAGACCACATTGTTCCTGAATTAGAGGAGCCTTTCTCATTCTGTGGCCTTACATGATTGTTAGCACCCTTTATAACCTTTCCAAACTTTTTTTTCCTTCTGATGAGTAACAAACACAAAATGTATTTGCTATCCAGTTCTCATAATTATGTAATGTTTTTTCTGCAAACATGCATATATGTTCATCAAGATAAAATAAGAAACAAAGAGTTGCTTACCATAGATCACTACATTGCCATTAGAGTTTGGTCTTATTCGATCAAGCTGGCTTCCAATTGACTCAGAAAAAGTCCAACCTAAAATGATGTTAAAACATGTGATGATGATAACGATAATAATAATAATACTAACAACAACAACAACAACAATAATAATATATTTACTCTCTCGATGTGTGTCATATTATTTTCAGAGGCATGCACAAGTTTGTTTGGATATGTCTGACACACACGGACAGGTGAGAGAGTAAATATAAATTTGGGCATAGTTAACTAGCATAACATTTGACAGTTGAGATTGCACAGCAGCAAAAATCACCACTGGACTACTATTCTGATATGCGGTTTAAATTTGTAGGTAATAATTTACTGCCAAACAGGAGAATACAGAAATTATGATTCACCTGTTGGTCGAAATGCTAAGACCGAGGTGAATGATTGCCCCTGAGTCCTCAAGTACTGCTTCAGATTCTAGATAATTAACAACCAGTAGTGAGAGAGAGAAAGTTGGATATCTGAATATAGCAGGAAGAAACTAAATTCTAACCTCATGTCGCAGATGGGGAAGAGGTAAAACATGCAATGGAGTGCTGTGGCCATCTGAGGAAAGCTTTCCAGACAGTTCATGCCATCCAAAAGACTGCAATATCCGTCTCCTTGAAGCATTGGTGTATATCGGGACCTACAACAATCGCTATACCATAATCTCATTATACGTCATATCTATAAACAGAATGAAGTATAAGATGAAAACATAGAGAAATACAATGGCAGGACACAAAGTATCAACAACGAATTAACATTCAAAAATTGAGATTAAGAGTTGTTAAAATCAGCTAGAATTACTCATATTGGATACCATATGAGTATGTCATTTGAACCTCCATGAACTGATGCTTAATAATGTGTTGAGCTGCATTATTCCTAAACATCTGCTGAGAATATGCCACTGTTATGTGAATTGTTCACGTTAACCATTTAATTGACTACAGGAGGGACTCTCAAACAACCTGACAAAATCAAAACATGGATTGAATTACATGAGGTAAATTCAGATCTTTATATCATACAATATTAAGCCTGAACCATTAACAGTCTTATAAAAATCATATGTTCAGATGTTAGACAGCTTTGAACAGTCAATCAATTGCTCAAATAGTTGTCCTTTTTTTTTATTGCAATGTCAAGAAAATATGTTTATGGAACTCCTGCTGCCACTTGCAGTGCTAAAACAGGTTGGTAAGAAATATGTTAAAATAGATCTGATGACATTTTAAAGACCTAAACCAATTATGAAATAGCATACTTTCAAGTAAACAGGCTAAAGTAATTAAAAGTTCCAGACCTTCATACCCCTAATTCCTGTGAAATAGAAAGGTAGACATGTTCTTTCCCGATGCTGTATGCCCCAACAACAATGAGGGTTTTGGGCCGATTTTCTAGACTGTTCCGAGCAATCTTCACAACAAAATTGACAACCTCTTCTCTCAACGGGAACCTACAATACATATAGGATCTAAGTAAGAGCTAAACTAAGTTTGATATATAATATTAACAAAATATTCATAAAAATCCAAGGAAAATTAGTGGTCTACTTCATTTACTTGTACTTTGGGTTGCAATATGTTGTATCTAAATAAAGCACATCAATCCGCTTATTCAGAAGGATCGGGTAGGACTGCATCTGCTTACAGGCTCTGAAATCTCCAGTGTGCAAATAACTTTGGCCATCATGGAGACCAAAATGGATCAAAGCTGCTCCTGGGCAGTGATTCGCTTCCAACATCGTCACCTTAATTCCTTCAATAATGTACTCAACATTGAGTTCCAAAGGGCAGATGTATCTAAAACCATTAAAACCGGGGTAATAATCAGCCATCAGTTATTATTTTTTAGCAATATATAAAATAATTAATAAGAACAGAAATTTTATAAATTTTATAATCCTCACTGTGGATTGACGGAGAGGCACATTTTCACTAATCGAGCAGTAAGCGGAGTGCAATAAATGGGACCATGGGACCATCCCTTGTTCAGGCCTCCATAATGGTCACCATGGAAGTGGGTGAGAAAATATGCCAAGCATCCATCAATACGACCATATCGGAAGGCGTCCACTGTGAAGGACGTACCTGTAGGACACACCAAAACGCAACCCAGATTAAACTGTAAACCTCTAGAAGATGTAAACTTTTTTTTTTTGGTCAGTCGAAGAAGACGTAAACTTGAACATACAACATTAACAGCAAAAAATAGAGTAGAGCAAGCGACAATTAATGTACAAATTTGAGATTTTGATGCTTAAGATCCCTATAGTGGATGATTGAGTGTTGTGCAGCCTACTCAAAATGTCATAAGACAAAAACCATGCCAACTTAAACTCGTTGTCTACTTTAGGGCTTGGGCACCAAAACACAACCTTTCATGGACGATTGTATGCAGTATGCACTGTTTAATCTGTTTTTTTTTTTTTTTTGTTTTTAAGATTTCATTCCAAGATTTCTAAAATCAAATGCTTCAGGAACTGTTCCATTGCAAATCTCAAGTTCTCCATCCAAAAACATTCATGCTTTAGGTTTCTCCAAATGTTTATTGAATCTCTGGAGCTGCGAAGAGACTCACCAGGGATCTTCTTATAGAAGGGACAAATCCGAGGCCGATTGTTCCCACCAACCGATCCCTTCTTCGCAGGACCGATCGAACGATCTCCTCCGTCCGATCGCCTCATTTTCTTTGAAGAAACCCTAGAACTCGACCCCTCTTGAACCTGCGAAGGTCTCTTAAACCCCCACATCCGGAAGAGATCCGCCTGCACGAGCTTCTTCTCCTTCGAATCGATCAAGCACGACCATTCGGTCCCGCTCCGGTAGAACTCCGATGCGAAGCTCTCTCTCTCTGAATCATCTCCGACCGTCCGATCGATGGCCTCCTCATCGGAGAACGAGACCCAGGGGAACCCGTCCTCATCGAGATCGCCGCCCTCCGATTCCGAGATCGAATCTCCGCCGTCGATCGGGATCTCCATCGACGAACGGGAGAAGCTGGAGGCGTCGTTTGAAGTGGTCGGCGGGAAATGGTGGAGGGAGAGACCGTTTTCGACCGTTGGTTTCGTGCGCTGCCGGTATTTTATACGCGCGGGTTTGATAAGCTGCGGAGAGTGGGTGAGTTCGGGATTATACGTTATTTATAGGGGTAGATTAGTCATTATAGTGGTGATGCAGTTATCTCAACCGACACGACTCAACTAACAAAAAAACAAGCCTGTGAAACTAGGAAACGTTTTTAATACGGGCAGTCAAAAGTCAAGACGATTGGGCGAGATTCGAGAAGAAAAAAAAATGGGGGAATTTCTATTGTCACTCCCGGGTTCTTATAAACCACCCTCATCGCACAGTCAATTGCATGTTGTCAATCAATTTAGGCCGCTCATCGACTACAACTCGAGCCAGGTTAGAAGGTTAAGGATGCGTTTTGTAGTTTTGTTTACACGATTGTAAAATTAATTTTGCATAAATCAGAGTTTTAAAACTGATTATAAGCTCATTCCTCAAACTTTTGAAAATCACAATCTTTAAGTATTATTTATCTAAAATCTATATACAGTAAATGACAGATATTAGGAGAAAGGGCAGGAAGAGAGGGTGAAATAGTATAGAAGGTTCTAGAGAAGGTCATGAAAGGAGAGGGGGAGAGAGGGAGACGAAAGGGGGAGGTTAGGAAGGGTGACACTTGCATAGCATAGGATGACGGGGGTGATGAGTCCGTGAAGGGGGAGAGACAAAGAAAGAGAGGGGACAGTCTCCTTCTACCCCTGCCCTCATCCCCCACCCATCTACCCTCTATTGCCTCCCCCACTCTTGCTTCTCTCTTCCCCCCTTCTTTGCGTTATCTGATCTCCCCCCTCTCCCCCCTTCTATCGCTCTCCCACCTCTCCATATTATCTTCACCACAGTGAAAAAGTTTGTGAGTGGTTGAGATGGTGATATGATTAGTGGAAATATTTATTTTCTTTACATTAATTCAAGCAACTCATGAATAAATCGATCACTCTGATTCAAAAAAAATAAATTTTCATTTTCAAAAATTCAGTATAATTGTTACTGAATAAGTAAAAAGGCTATTTGATTACTCCTTATAAAACTATAATAATACACACAAAAATCAAAGATAACAATAGCTAAAATATAATCAAAAGAAAATTACCTCAATAACTATGTAGGCAATCTATCCTGCATAAGATTATGTCGCACCCCAAACAAGTTCAATATTTTCAATTATATTATAATAATAATAACATAAAAATAGACTAAACAAAAAAAATCCACTACATCATACATTACATAATAACTGTTTCTGTGAATAACTAGAAGAAAAGGCTCTATTGTTAGGGGTGGTAAACGAGTCGAGCTCATGAGCATCAACGGGCCTAGTGTTCTTCTTTATTTTAGAGTTTTTAAGGGTTAAAAATAAATTTTTAATCTAAATGAGTCAAGTTCATGAGCCTAAACAAGCATAATTTTGTATTGGTTTAACGTTTTGATTTTACAAATGAGTTGATCTACCTTCAATTAAGTTTTTTATAACACAAATAAACTTAATTTAAATATAAAATAAAACTCAATTTAGATCCTAAGTCTAATCGAATTTTAAAAATTATTTAAATTCGTTCGTTTATCTAATTGAACGAGCAAGCCGTGACTATTGTTTTGACTCGAGGAAAGCCACCATGTTGAAAGATCAGTGTGAGCGTGAGATGTGAGAGAACGGGCGTGGTAATAACAAAACATCTTTATGCGGTACCTCAGGAGGAGCGGTGCATCATGACATCATGTCCCCTTCCACGATCCGCGAATTTGCTTTTACACCCTCCAATTTAAAATAATATAATATAAAAGAACAAATTATTTTATCCTTACTATTACATATATTAATATATTATTATTATTTTCCACAAGCGACAAAAGCGATTGCCTCCCTTTCTCTTCTTCTTCCGCCACGTTGGGACCCAAATCTCCGAAATCTAGGGTTTCTGGTGATTCTACATTTTCTTTGATCTTTATGTAAGGATTGGAAATTTTATTTTGATTCGCTTGGATCCTGCGTTTGTTGATTTTCCTTTCTAGACAGCTTTGTTGAATCCCTGTCGTGATTTGTTATTCCTGTTTTGAGAGTTGTTCGGATCTCAGATTCTGGATTGTTTTAATTTTTTTGGATTTGATGATGGTGTGTTGGTTAAACATGGCTTCTTTTTTCATTAGAATCTGGATCCGTTGGTTTATGATGCTGTTTTATTTTCTTTTATCTATGTATTGAAGCATTTATATTTCCTTCTGTTGATGAACCACAGTTTCTAGAATTTTTTATACAAATATTGGTATTTTAGACTATATATGTAGAACTTTTTTTTACACGATGTCACAAGCTACTATACAGACGTTTGGTGGTAATTTGAAAGTTCTATGGAGCTGAAATTGTGACATGTTTTGAGCATTAGAAAGGAAAGCAGAAGATTATCATCTATTCGCCTAGAAAGTAGTTTAGATTCTTTTTAAGGAATGCTTCATATTGGATCCTTGCCTTTTAATGAGGGTTTGGGAATATTGTGCAAGTTTTCAGGTCTTTGATTCCCTGCATTACACATCCTGTTGAGTATTTTATCACATGTGGAGAAGAAATATGGATACCGACTTATGTAGGTGGTTGACATGGATGAAGAAATATGGATACCGACTTATGTAGGTGGTTGACATGGATTCAGTGTGTTGTAATGATAATTTTTAGTGGGCTGGAGGTATCCGCATGTGTAAATGTTCATTTTGATCTGTTATATTTGTTTTTAGATTAAAATAAGTGATCATTCACTACAGATTTTGTATTAATCAACCACACATGTATAAATACGTCAAGTGCAGCTGAAATGTACAAAATAGAACATTTATACAATGAGAAGACTCATCAGACTACTAATTTCTTTTTTATAGAATTGCTGAGAGCAGGGAAATACCTTTGATCATGTGAAGCATTGATGTTAGATGGGTTGACCTGAGCTTAAATATTTATTTTTTTGTTAATTATGGGGTTGTTTTGAATCATCCTGTCATTTTTATTTGTTAGCGAACATGTTTTGTTTAACCTATTCATCAACATTATTTTTTGTGGTATATTGGATGTCAAAAACCAATAAGCTAGTTTTTCATGCCGTTAAAATAGTTATAGACTCTCTAAAACAATTCCTTTTCTTAATGTATGACAAGTAATGCAGATGATTTTCTTGAAGAAGAGGTTTCAGAAATTGGTGATGGGTAACAGAACACACATTGGTGGAATACTCCAAGAAAAATTGTGTCAATAAAGGAATTTACTGCAGATAGGTGTATTCAAATCTCTTTAATCCATGGGGGAGTGGGTTATTGGAGCTATTATTAACATATTTGGCAGTATTGCCATCAATTTCGGGACAAACCTTCTAAAACTAGGTCATGAGCAGGTATGACTTCTTTGCCAACATTTCCTCTTTTTTTTCTTTTTTTATTTTTTTCTTTTTTTTGCCATGTTGGATGTACTTCAATTTTCATATGGTGTAATGTAATTTCTTGGATTTCACGTCAGAGAATTATGTTTCATGCATATGATGTACTTTGTGTTTTTTTTCTTCTTCTGATAACCTAAAAGATAAGCTAAAAAAATAATTCAAATATGTTATGATTGGGACATAAAAAGTAGCTTTGTTTGCAAGTGAATAGCTCATACTTCAGATTTTATGGCCCTATTTTCTTAAGTAAGAATACATCATATCATATTTCTATGATAAACATGTTTTCCGTGATAGTTGAACATAC